>CM065637.1:66872654-67490154 GCA_033220585.1 Dipteronia sinensis | reverse complement strand
TATAGTGCTCAATAAATTTGTCTATCATATTGAGTAGATTTCGTGGCTTGAAGATGTTATAGAATTATTGTATATGAAAAATTCAATAACCTTTTTTTTATTTGGTTTCCGGTGCATATGATCCAGGAAACCAAAAAAAATAAAAATAGTTTCATGAATTATATTCACCGGAAACGTGGATAACATAAAAATTGAACTTGAACTTGAACTTTTTTTTGACAAGTAAATTTAACTTAAACTTTGTTTGCAGAACATGCAAAATTACATTTTTTGATTAATTTTTTTATTTTGTTAAATTGAACTTTGTTTGAAAAAAAAAACATACAAAATGTTATAAAGAATGGTGCATGTTAAATTACTTATTTTAATTAGTATAGGTATAAATGTAAAATAACGTATTTTCAGACAATTTTATTTTAAAAAAACAAACATGTTGACAGTATATTCAGATGTGAGAAAAAAAAACATGTCATCCAGGTTCAGATTTTAGTCCTTATTCAGTCTTCAGAAAAATTAATGACTGTTCAGTCTTCAGACAAAAAAAACAAACGACCCCTAAGTTACTAGTGAAAAATAACGAATTATTTTATACTAAGTAAGATTTTTAGGAAAATGTAGCAACAAATTCCAACTTCAATGATTATCTCATATTACAAAATTTATGAACATGTATCAAGACTAAAAAATTGGACAAAAAAATGAAGTACTCTATTTTGATATCAATCATAGGGTGTCCTGTAGCTCTGTCTAATAAAAAAAGAACTAGTTATTTTTGTTTGTTTATTCAGAATCATTAATGAGTTTAGTTCAGGAACTGATTGATTTTGTTCCATTCTAATAAGTGGCATTTAATAATCAATTACTAGAAAATAAAATAGAAAAAGATTCAAGTTTTTTATTAGGTAGGTAAGGGAAGGGTTGACCCTGGGCTTTAGTGGGAGGGGCGGCCGCCCCGGGCCTCTTTTTATAGGGGCTATATTTACATGATTTCATTATTAGTTTAGAGGCACAATTTTGTTTGATTTTAATTCATAAAAGACCCAAGTTTCTATTTTGAGTATTAGTCTAAAACATGCCCATATTAACATGATTTCGATATTAGTTTATGGGCTGAATTTTATTTTATTTTATATTAGTTCATAAAAGACTCAAATATCTATTTTGAGTATTAGTGTGTTTGGTATGACTTTTGAAAGAATCAAACAACGTTTTTTTTAATGTTAGAAGCTATTTTGAAGTTTTTTTTAGTTGTTTGGCAAAACTCAAAACAGTTTTTTTAATATATGAATTGTCTCAATTACCCTTTATAAAAGTCATTTTATGTCTACATGAAGAAACCCACAATTTGGGTTTTTCCAAAAAGATTTTTTTTTTAGTTTTTTTTACAACATATAAATAGTTTCAACTACCCTTTATAAGTTTTAGATATTCTACCATAACTCTTTCATTATAAATACATTGTCAACACTTTTTTTATAATTCACTCAACCAAAAGTTATTTCTAAAAATACATTGTCAACACATTTTTTGTAATTTATATAACCAAAAGCCTTTTTTTATTATAAGCTCTACTTACTAGAAGCTCGACTACAAAAAGATATACTCTAGAAACTCTACTTGAAAAGCCATACCAAACACACTCTTAGTCTGAAAAAGGTCCGTATGATAAAGCATTAAATCGAACAATTTAAAATAAAACAAAAATGTAAAATACGACCAGCTTGGAGTGTTAAAGCCCGAATTAGATTTTGATTTTTTTCCCAGACATGAGACATTAGTATTCGGATTTCAGTATGTCATCTAAGTGCTCGTTTGGTTGAGCTTTCTACTTCATCAAAATGTCTACAAATGTCTATTTGAGTTTTTCAGAGTTGTTTGATTTATCTTTTGAGATTGTCTATTTTAAATTGAATAGATGCTAGTAGAGTTTAAACCTTTATTAGGCAAAAGCTTATTGTGAGGCGCTTCTTCAAATAGACATTTTTTAAAAAAAAAAATCTACCAACCAAACAACTATTTTTTTTTCAAAAACTCTATTTCTAATAGATCTACTACAAGTAGATCTTTTACCAATAAAGGTTTTTCAAAAGCCTAGCCAAAACAAGCTCTAAATCACTAAAGAATTTAGGGTTTCTTATTTTCTCTCCAGCCACTATTGAATAATTTCTTTCGATATCTCTCTCAAGTTTTAGAATTAATATGAAAAAGAGGTTCATCTTATAATTTTACCCTGTACCACCAAAAAGTCAGGAACTTAAGCTTGTTCGATATGTATTTTTTATGTACAAATGTAACATCCCGAAAAGAGAGAAAAAAAGATATCACAAATAACTCCAAAATACGAATTATTTTTCCTCAGATTTTGTTTGAAATGGGAATTGAAAAATAAATGATTTATTTTAAATAGTAGATGTCTTTCACATCCAATGTTTGTAATGGATAACTTTTTATTTTTTGAATGGTAGTTTCAAACAAAAAACATAGTTCTATATTAAAAAAAATGTATTCGTAAAAATATTTGGAAAAAAAATGGGGATATTGAGCAGCGCTAAAAGCTTTTTCATTAGCGAGTTCCCTTTCGATCGGGAATTCAAAAAGTATTTTGTACGACAAATAATTAATAAAACGTTGAAATAATTTGAATCCACATCCACCTGATTCCAAAAATGAGCCAATTCAGTTTCGAATTTAAACTCAATTTTTTAATATAGAATTTTGTTCATTCATTCACTGACTATTTGTGGAAAAAATATATTTTTTTATTGATGTTGAGTTTGATTAAGGGTCAGTTTAGTATTGATTTTGAGAAGATAAAATTAACTTAATTTATAATTTTGGAAGAGAATAATATTTGGTAAAACCTTTCCAAATTGATTATTTAAGAATCTACCTTAATATGACACTGATTCCGAGAAGGAGGTAGGAAGGTTACTTTTAAAATTTTCAATTATGAAATAATCAATTTTAGGATTTATTGAATATTTTAAAACACCCGAATTGTCCTCATTGGTTTAACTTGAAGACAAATCTGTCATTATATTTTCATCCATAATACAATCTTTTGTTTGAGTTTGAAGATTTTCCTTCACTTCCTCAAGAAACTTTCATAAGTAAGTCAAATAATTTTTTTGTTCATAGATACATTTTTTTTATGAAATAGTTCTATATAACTATTTTTCAAGTTTGTGAATGAAGCATCATCACGACAGTATGATGTTTTTTTATTTATTATTTATTATTTTATATTTTCGATGTTTCAAGTTGCTAAAATAAGTAATTCTACTTTGTCTAAATTTAGTGTTCAAATCAGTTTGAACCATTCAATTGGATTGTATTATATTTATTTGATTTAAATGAATGGATATGCTACATCATTTGTACACTATATTTGAACACTAATTTGAACAAAACAACAATACTATGCTAAAATATTCATTTATCCTCTAACTAGTTGAATAATTACAAACACAATAATAGTTGTGTAAAATCAATTTTTTTTATTAGTTAAAACTCTCTTGAATTGCCATAAAAAAATATCTTGAATTATCATAGTTTTGCCATGAGGTCTTTGGTGAACTATTTCTCCACTTATCTTCAAATTATATTGATGTTCTTGCAACATGAACCTAACATAAAGTAAAATACTTTTACGTAGATACAATTGTTTATATATATAATATCGATCAATGTTATTTGAATGATATAAATTTAAATTCTTTATTATTTAAATATACTACATTTTATATTAAAAATACTTATGTATTTAATTTTATTGTTAAAATAAAATATACTAGTTAAACAATACAAAATTGAAAGTATTTCAATATCATATCTATTTTAGTCACTATAGATAGTCACATCAGTTTGACAGTATAACTTACAAAATATGTATACAGTACTTTTAAGCCTCACAGTCGATAAAAAAAATATGGTTTATCAAATGTCTACCTAATTAATTTCATAACTGATTATTCATTCAGCACAGTTAAATAGGGATTATTTTAGAAGTTACAACAATACCAAACTGGCCCTAAATATATATTATTGGGGATTATGATAGATTGAACATTCAATGTATGATTATAGGAAGTAAATTTAATTTTTAATTATAAAATCATGTATTTTAAGTAATTAAGGGTATTTTAGAAATTAAAAAGTCTCATTAAAATATGAAGTTTAATCACCGTAAGAGATCAATATTTAAAAGGTGGATGTTATTAGAAAATAGCAGGGCACATTTAGCACCAGCAAAGCCAGGACCAGAGCACATTTAGAACCAGTAAAGCCCAATACGCATGGCCCAGGCACAATATAAGCTGTCACCAAAACCTCGCTATTTGCCTCCGTCGCAGAAAAACCCTAACGATCTCCCTTCTCTTCTCTTCTAAGCTCTGCTTCCTGTTGCCGCCATCAGTATGTTGCTACTCTCTCTGTATCTTTATCGAATCAAAGACTAAAATTTGCGACTCGCTTTATCTATTCTCTTTTTGTTTCGGGTTTGCAGGTACAATCCATGTTGAAAGTTAGAACCCCCAAGAATGCTAGAGCCAAGCGTGAGCTTGAAAAACGTGCTCCCAAGCTTGTAAGATCCACCAATTTAACTTTTTTTTCCCTTATTGTATGGTTGTGTTTGTCTACCTGGAAAAAATATATATTATATTGTATAATTTTTGTATACGGGTTTGCAGGTTGAGACAGGGAAGAAGACGCTTATACTTCAAGGTACAAAGACAAGCAACACGTTAAACGCCGTAATGACAGAGCTTTATCTTCTGAAGAAAGGAAGTGCTATTAGATATACCCGAAAGAATGAAAACATTAGACCATTTGAAAGTGGCGGTGAAACTTCCTTGGAATTCTTTTCGCTCAAAACCGATTGCAGCATTTTCATTGTAAGTCTGATTTTCATCGAAAGGACACCCACTTGATTGTTTTTTAATTATCTAACTCTTTTATTTTCCGGTGATGTGAGCTTGTGAAGGTTGAATTATAATTAATTTGTTCATCTAATGCTTATTAGAGCTATGTTATGTTGGTAACACCTGGATTGCCATCTATTGATGCATTATTTGACATTATTCTTCAACATATGCATACACCTAGATGTTGGATTTATGCTCATTGAGAGATCAGAAACTTTTTTTTAATTTTTTTATAATTTATAAATACTTCCTGATTTGAATAGTGGCACAATTTAGAAACTTTACCTGTCTTATCGGTGGCATCGTAAGAAAAAAGTTAGACTGGTTATTCATGGATAGTCAACATTGATCATGTTTAATACACATATATATTGTGGAACTTGATGCAGAAATTGTTAGGATAAGGTCATTATAATGGGATTATGAATGAGATTCTGAATGAGATGAGAGACTCTATATTGGACAACGGAATTTAGTTCTGGAGCAGTGTTCAGCATCCCGACTGCATCTTATGATCATTTTGAGTTTGGTGATGAACATTTTGAAAGTCTGAGTTTCCTCCATTTGAAATTCTGATCAGTGGTTCTCATTTCTCAGTTGCTTGTCCTAGTTTGTGCCCTAATTTTTTTTTCTATTTTTCATAGTATTCTAATTCCTAAGGTGGGATGCACTTGAATTCCTTTTTTGTATTTACTGGAAACTGGTAGGGCAATGTTGAGATCTCAAACACTGCCTATTTGATTGTCCTAGAGACTAATATTTGTTAATGAAAGGAAAGTCTGATATTAAGAAATGATCTTCTCAATGTTGTTTTCACCCTGAAATCTTTTTAGATTCTCATTTATTTGGGTTATTAGTCCTACTCTGGATTTTTCTGCAGCATTATTTTGATATACTCTATGACTTGTATTTTGCAGTATGGTTCAACTTCAAAGAAGCGACCTGACAATCTTGTTATAGGACGAACATATGATCACCACATCTATGATCTTGTGGAGGTTGGGGTTGAAAACTTTAAACCAATCAGTTCATTCACATATGATAAGAAACTAGGTCCTCAGGTGGGGTCAAAACCTTTCATCTGTTTTATTGGGGAAGGATTTGAGAATGTAGAAGAGCTAAAACATTTGAAGGAAGTTTTGGTTGATCTGTTACGAGGGGAGGTATGTCTTTGCTGCCCTTGACGTTGTGGTCCTCTCTCTCTCTCTGTATATATATATATATATATATATATTTATATATGTATATAAATTCAAAAAAATATATATTAATAGGACATGTATCAAATTGATTCAGGTGATTGAGAATTTAAATCTTTCTGGGGTGGACCGTGCCTATGTTTGTACAGCAATATCTTCAGATAAGGTGTTTTTTACTCACTGTGCACTGCGGCTGAAAAAGTCTGGTACAGTTGTTCCAAGAATGGAATTGGTAGAAATAGGCCCCTCCATGGATTTGGTTATCCGTCGTCATCGTCTTCCTAATGAGGGTCTAAGGAAAGAAGCAATGAAAACATCTAAAGATCATCCAAAGAAGAAGGTTTATTCACTATTCTCTGTTTGATCTCCCCCTTTCCATTATGAAAACGAGGTGATGTATCACTAATGGAAACTGTCTTTTACTTGCAGGTGAAAAATGTTGGTCAAGATGTAATACAAGGGAAGATCGGAAAGATTTATGTTCCTGATCAGAAGGTAAGAAGAGAATTTCCTTTTAATATGATTACATCAATTCTGTTTAATATAATTACTTCAACATATGATTTTATTTTGTGGGCTGTAGCCTCAGCGGCAAAAATCCCTTGTGAATGACATTCATGTTAACAAAGCCTGATTTTGCCTTAGCTTCTTGCTTTTACGTTTTTCCCATTGTTACTGTCATCCATTGTCGTCATATGTTTTTTAGTTTTTTTTTTTTTTTTTTAGTCGTTCATTTGTGTTGTTGCTCATGGTTCCCTTGTTGCTCTTAGCTCGGAGAAATGGCATTACCTAACAAATCCAAAGGAGTGAAGAGAGAGCGTCGTGAAGCCAAGACGAAAAATAATGCTAATGAGCCTGTATCAAAGAAGCAGAAGGAAAAGATTCTACATAATTCTCAGAATTAAATTTCCTGCCGTATTTTTTAAGCCAATGCAATTTTGTGTTTTTTTTTTTTTTTGGCAAGTGAAAGGGGCTACATAGGTACAAGTGGCTTAAATTTTGTTTTCCCCGTTTCTTTTATTCTATAAATCTCTTTATTATGAAATTAATTTACGCAATATGTGTATCATGATATCTGGTTCAACAATGCACTTTCTTTTACTAGTTTTCTTTTTATTATTATTATTATAATTATATTAGATAACTTTTCTCTTATGGAAAAGTCTATGGATGGTGCATTAATGTAACGAAGTACCATTAAAATTTGATCTTGTTGTGTTATTGTGCCCATGATCCGACTCATGCAATTCAACCGATGAAGTTGCAATTTTTATCAGTCTTCATTGCGTTGTGTATGCAATCTTGTTTTAAGATCAAATTCTATCAATTTGAGCGCTTTACGAATTATGAACTATTGTTCAATCTCGGTACAAGTACCGACTCAAAAAATAAATAATATTTTTTAGAAGTGGTATTTCAATAATGTCACTGTTCTAATAATTTATATTTAAAAGGCAACTATTATGGTGAACAGATAAAAATACTTCAAATAGTTATTCCATATCAGATTTCTTTCATTCAGTTTACAGTGATAAAGTTGTGAAGTAGAGAGAGAAAGTCCGATTGAAACTCAGGCAATCACTCGAACAGTGAGGAAGTGGCGCTATGCAGACGCATTCGGGAATCGAGCTGTCCGGTCAACTCGCGTGGGTGGGTGGGTGGGGGGGGGGGGGGGGGGGGGGGGGGGGGGGGCCTCAGAGTTTGTTTTTTCTTTTTTTCAATTTAAAGCTCGGAACCTTATACAAAAAGCTCAGGCAGAGCAATTCATGAAAAAAGCTCGGAACCTTATACAAAAAGCTCAGGTAAGGTAATTCATGAAAAAGCTCAGGACAGTTTATGAAAAAGCTCGGAACCTTATGCAAAAAGCTTGAGTAGGGCAGTTCATAAAAAAAACTCGGAGCTTTTATGAAAAAACTCGGAGCCTTATGTAAAAAGCTCGGAGCCTTATGCAAAAGGCTCGTGCAGTTCATGAAAAAGCTTGAACTTATTAAAAAGGCTCGGAGATTCAAAATTGACAAAACTAATATCCTTGAAAAAAGCTCAGACAACAATTTAAAATGCTCATATGGTTTTACAAAAGGCTCGGACACAGTGTTAAAAGTCTCGAAAACCCAGATGTTCATCACCTTATACATAAATTTTACCAACTCAATTTTCAGACAAGTTTATTGTAGAGAGAGAGGGAGAGAGGAGTTACTGAGTTCATTGTTCGAAGCGTGGAGATGGAAATATAAACAGAATAAAAAATTGATTATTTAACAGTAATTTTGGTAATTCACTATAATATGTGCCTTTTAAACATAACGACGTGTGTGCAACATACCTCCAAAAAAGTGACATTTATCACCATTTCCACGTACAAGCAATTGGCAATGAGAATCTATGAAGTTGCAGTATTTCAATATTTTCTATCTCAAATTAACTGCAAAAGCTTTTGCTGTCAAGCATTTTCACCGTAATCCAAGTATCTATCTTGTAAGACCGATTTGTGTATGATAATCGATACGGACTTTTGTGTTAAACAGTTTGAAGGAATTCATAAGAGATGTTGGGAATTTGGATGTTGATATTGGTGAATCCAGACAATTTCTAGGTCTTGGTTTCTTTGTTAGTGCAAATTGCGATGTTGAGGCACGAGTCTTTCAGATCCAATTTCATAAGATTAGTTATACATAAATATCCGGACAAATAGCACAAGCCAGATTAGAGCAAACACAGAATAATATCAATTGGGGGTCATCAAATATTCACCCAATTCTTTGACAACTTGAACAAAGAAAGTTCTGGGCAAAAAGGTAGAACATGAGCCATGAACTAAAAATTTCTTAGTCGATAAATGTACACCCTGCTACATAAAGAACAAGTCTGGTGCAATAATTACAAATCTCAATATACAAAATACACTGTTTACTAAGAAAAATAGAACAGATCAACAGGATGCCGAGTCAGAATAACCAGATGGGTCTTATACAGCTTTCTACTTCTCGATTGGGTAAAATTTTCACTCTTGTCCTGTTTTCCTAGATCAACTACTTTACCGGTAATACCAGAGGTCCAGTACCAAACCTTGCTCTGCCAACAGCAAACATCCCAATGCATGTCCCAAAATTGACCAAGATTTGACAATTGAATGCATCAGTTCACCAAGGAAGACTGACTATTCGGCAAGTGGAAAGGGTTGGAGGTACCCCTCTTTTATTGTCTTTCTACATTGAGAAAACTACGGTGCTTCAGTTTGGTTTCTTAATTGTGTCATTTTCAAGACTACAGATCATGACATTGAGACTACAGAAGATGCCTAGCTTTCTAGAATTATACTAGTACTCTCTCTTACAAAATATTTAAAGAAGAAAATTCCTCCAATAAAAAAAGAAGAAGAAGAAAGAAAGCAATGTACATACCTAGCCGAAAATGTCAAGAATAATGATGATACCTAGCTTTTCAAAAGATCATATAATAATCGTGTGCCATTGCTAATCAATAGAGAGTGAAAAAAAAATGTGCCTTCTGCCGGAAAATACCATAAACCAAAACAAGTCAATCAAATTCTAAGGGAACACTGATTTATGAAATACCAGAATCGAAGAACATGTGAAATGAAGTTGTCATATCTTACCGGAATTACAAACGCAGGAAGGACGATTCAAACTTTGAGACTAAACCAAATTTGAGTAATGCTTGTCTCATTGGTTTCACCTGCAGCATTCATAACTCAAAAGTATCCGTCAGAAAGAAAACCCTGCAATCCTTGCAACACATAAGATAACACAACTCAATGTTAAAAAAAATCCACAAGAATCAGTTCATAGTCAAAGCTAGCAAACTTTCTAATTGAACTTCAAACTAAAAAATAATGAAAGGGTTCCATTGGATTTATTTATGAATAAAGTGTTCAATGAATAGACCATCGACCAAACTAACTAATAAGATCCAAAGGGCAACAAGAGCCAAAGCAAATGAGCCCTAAGGATTCATTTTCTTAGACCTATCATCTATTGGCTGGCCAGCTTGACTCTCAGGCTCATCATGAGGGGGTTCATCAGCCAGCCACATATCAAAGCCCGGACCTCCTGCTGCTTGTAAGGAAGTTATGTCCCAGATGTCAGATAATCCGCTTGACATTCCCAACTCTAGCACATCACAGTTGGCAAGATTACTCAATAACTCATTGCTAGAACTAGACATACCATCACCGGTATCAAATCCCATGCTCCATATATCCTCTTGTTTAACAATGCTTTCAATCCCATGAGATGAAAATGCAGGAATATGTTTTTCCTTCACCAAATCCTCAGGCGAAGAGACAAAATACTCAGGACTAACTTCTTGTTGTGGACTCGTTACATCTTTTCCCTTAAAAAGAGGATCTCCACCTCCCAAGCTTGAAGTCCCTTCACCCAACTGCTCTGGGGCTTTGATAAACTCTTGTGCCATAGCTAACTCATCTGAAACAGCTAATTCAACGGATGCTATATCTCCAAACTGAAATGGCATACCATCTAGGAGATAATCAAGAGACTGTTCGAAAGGAACTGGATTGAAATCTGGGTCAATAGAAGGTATGGTGAGATTTTTCCGATCAGGTTTGTACTTCACAATCTGCTCGTCCACAGATGAATCTAGTTTACCTGGTTCATGTGGTTGGTGCTTGACAAATTTCCTCTTCATCCTAGAAGAACTCGCATCTCCCTGTTCCTTCTTCTGCTGAAGACGGGATACGAATGCTGGGTTCTGTAGCAACTTGGCCAAGAATGAAACCATTTGCTTCTGCCTTTGCTCTGCTACCTGAATCCTCTGATTCACTACTTCCACATGGGAAGCTGCCCCACAATGCTGCTGCTGCAGTTCTACAACTTCGTGCGTCAATATACTCCACTCCTTCCTCAACTTCTCTATATCACATATCATTCCAGACTTTCCCGCTTCACTAGAAGGCCCGATATAGCTCCCAACCTGTTGGGATTGAGGTGACTTCCGCCTCTGAATATTCTTCAAAAGAGGCCTCTTCCCTCGCTGGAAAGCTTCGTTTGCAAATTCCCATCTATCAGTACCGATCTTGCGGAACCCCTGAATACAGTACCCAAAGTCATTCAAGAATGAATGTTGGAGAAATAAAGTTTCTAAAAACAAAATATTACTACAACAATTCACATAATCATTAAGTTTGTAGATGAAGCAATTTAAAGCCGTCAATTTTCAAGCATAGAAGAAGCAGAACTGCACCAAAATAAAAAAAGTTCTACCTGATGAAGATGGAAGCAATCAGAGGGGAAGAATGTACTTAAGATCGAAGTATCAAGAACAAACCGCATGCCTAAATAAGAGCCGGTAATTATAAAACCCTTTCATGTTTTCTTACAAATCCTGATTCACCAGATTAGCTTCATATAAAGATTACACAAGCCTAATATGTATGCCATTCACAAGTAACCAGTATTCAAGACAACAATTCAAGATATCTTCAGCAAAGTAGCAATTATAATTACATAATTCTCAACTGTCTAAACCAACAGAATGATAATAAATTCACAGCATTTCAAATCAATATATACAATAGCAATTAAAAATCTGTCACAAACTCTTTACAAATAATTCATAGTTAACAGTTACACCAAGTGACATGCCTTCATATATTACAAAATTAGCCTCAGCTACACCTACAAAAATTAATCTCTGTGAGTACAGCAAATCAAATTACACAACAAACGTCAGATAAACCAAAAACAAAAAGAGTAAACAAACAAAAGAACAATGTTTGAGCACTAACCGGTCAACACCCAAAATACTGACCCCAAAATATGGTACGTGGTCTAATTTACGAGATAAATATAAAACGTAAAAGAAAAAAAAGACCACGTAAATCGGGATTTTAGGTACCAACCGGTCAATACTCGGCCATTGACCATTGTTATACAGAAAAAAAAAACATGAGAATACAACATAACATCTACATATAGATGGCAGTAGCAGCAGCCAATGAAGGCTGCGTTACTGCAATACCCACATAAGTATTAAGCTGTCTGACAAAACTCGAGAAGTTGTTGTGCTTGAAATGTCGTGGCAGTATCAGCCTCGCAAACTCCAACGGGTCCCACACCACGAAGCTCTGTCCTGTCGACCCCCAAGAAATAATCGGATCGAGAGACCGATCGTCGACGAGGTCGAAAGTCTTGGACAAAAATGGCGGCACTAGGTTCCCCTGTAAACTATCCAGAGGCTGAGGCGCACCATCATTAACAATTGGGTTTGCCTTAAACGACGAAGAAAACACTTCAAATTCCGACAAAGGAGACAAAGGAAAAGAAGGAAACTGATGAGAACCCATTGAAGCCATTGTCGTTTCAGGGTCCAGTTGGGAGGACGAAGAAGAAGAAGTGGTCCCAAGTGAATTTTTAGGTGGAGAGTTGGGGTAGTTCTGGTCTTCTCGATTGTTCATAGAAATTCAATAAAACCCAGTAAAAAAAAAAAAATGAAGTGTGAGGTCGAATAGATTTGAAAAAAGATGAGGTTAAGGAGATAAATATAAGGGGGTTTAACCGACAAACTGTAGTGAAAAAATCTAGAGCAAAGGCGGTGGTGGTGGGGATTGGGGTCGTCATCTTCTTCCTCAGACGCGGCTTCTACCGATTTATCACAGTGACCCATTTCGTGTTTTTTTTTTGGGTGTTCGCTGAAAATAAACTTGCAAATTGCAAGTAAGAGAGAACCGACGTATGTATTATTGTTATTATTTTTTTGTTTCCTGGAAGTTACGTCAGTTGAAAATTTGAAATGAATTTTGTGGTTCTCGCTGTGAAAGGCGCAGCTGGGGTCCAATGTTAGCTAAGAGATTTTTGTCTACCACTGACCCGGTGTCGACATGGATATAATAATTTTTATATAAACGCGTATCTACGTAATTATATAAATACATTGAATGTAAGTCATTCATTTTATATATTTTAATTTGATATGTATATACTTATCAAAACTCTTTTATAAATGAGTCACTCACATTCAATATCTTTATATAATTTTATGCACCGACAAGAAAATGACAATATATATATATATTTATACGATTTATTTATTATCAGTTCGTCCTGATATAAAATATATCAATATATCAGGACGAAGAATATGGACCATTAGATTTACATACTTTGACTCAAAGTGTATACACATGTCGAAACTTCTTTATAATCTGTGATCCACATTCTCCGTCCTGATATATTTTAAATCAGGACGAACTGACAGTAGAAATATTGTATATATATATATATTATAAATAATTGAAGTGATGAGAGAGGAGAGAGATGAGAGAGATGAGAGAGAAAGCTACTGTTTCTTTGTATTCATTTCCTAAGAGAGTTTTTCAAGTGATGAAATAAAGGAGACGAGAGAGAGAGAAGAGAGAGATGAGATAGAAAGCTACTGTTTCTTTGTATTCATTTCCTAAGAGAGTTTCTCAAGTGATACAGTAAGTAAGTATATATATATATATATATATATATATATGCAAAGCAGAGTTGAGCTGTGATGATTATGGCAAACACAAATGGATGCAGCAAGTTGTTAAGTGAGCTGAAGGCAATAGAAGTGGGGAGATAATATCAAAGGATGGGTGTTTTATGTGGCGTATACAATTGGTGTATATCCGTATACTATTCACAACACTCTCCCTTGAATTTTCACCACTTGCATTTTAATTTGCTAGATAAAACCCAATGAGATAAAAACCTCAGTAAATAATATATAAAATTATCTTCTGGATCTTATGGTGTTGAACGTTCTCAATAATATCTCGTTAAAAAACCTTGTCAGGAAAATTCAGTGGGATAAAACCTAATCAAAGAGAAAAAAAGTATAGTGTACATATTTCCATATTTATTGTCTTCTTCAAAACATTTCTCACATTTATACTTTGCTAGGAAAAACCCAGTGGGATAAAAACCTGAGTAAATATATTCATTGATCTATCAGATCAAAATAATATTTATGATGATCTTCTGGATCAGAGTAACATATATATGATGATTAACAAGATCAAACTAATATTTACAATGATCTTCTTGATCAAGTCAACATATGTACGATGATTAACTGGATAAATGTAATATTTATGATGATCTTTATGGATCAAATAATTTTGAGTGTGCTTATAGAATTGCCTCATTAAAACCTTATCAGGAAAATCCAATGAGATGAAAACCTAATTGAAAGGAAAAAGAGTACAATGCACATATACCCCAAATAATTAATATACTTCATTTGATATGTTCCCTCTGATGGAACACTCCCCATGATAAAAATTATTTTGAAGCAATCTTCTAGATTGCTGATCTAGAGTATATTGATGTTTATTTCATGAAATGCAATAACATCATAAATGATTGAAGAGAGTACCGGCAAAGATTTGCTTTAAGGGGTAATGTTCATATAGAATCTTTTCAGAATCTTTTCAACATATTCTGATTGATGGACAAGCATTCCATTTTGATCTATGTTTGATCTTCAGGTCGAGACAATATTTTCTTT
The DNA here is from genome assembly GCA_033220585.1 of Dipteronia sinensis. Taxonomy (NCBI): domain Eukaryota; kingdom Viridiplantae; phylum Streptophyta; class Magnoliopsida; order Sapindales; family Sapindaceae; genus Dipteronia; species Dipteronia sinensis. Next base: position 67,475,516 of record CM065637.1, on the reverse strand, counting down.
CTCATTTCTTTATGAAGACACATGCGTATATAATATGATTATTATATCCTTATCTTTATAGGATATTAACTGAGACGGTTATACCACATCCGTTCATATTGTTTCTAATCCATATAAGGATTTTTGTATGTTCATCAAATACAGATTATAAGATCTCGATTTACATGCTTATAGCATTTTAAATCCTTCAGGATTTAAAAATTTCTGTATTGAGTGAATCATATAGATAAATGATTAATACGTCTAAAAGATGCATTTCAAGCCTTTCAAAGACAACCAAATTTATCAAAATTTTGGAACGTAACATCGAAGTGTGAATACCAAGTTTCTATAAGAAACCTTGTACTATGAGTCGTGCCTCATATCTTACGATCTCGTTTTTCTTATTACGTTTCCGTATAAAGACCCATTAGTATCCAATCAGTTTGACATCTCAAGATGTCTAGAGTACTATTGGTCTAAATACTTTATGTTTGGCTTATGAAGTCAATTCTTCTTGAATTACTTCTTTCATCTAGACCAATCATGTTTTTTATCTACAATCATTGATATTATGAATATTATAATTATCATTTATAATTTCAGTAGCGCTACTGTGTATAAAAATACAGCATCAATGATTGTTTCCTTATGATTCCACATTTCTCTCATATGATTTATAGAATTTTTCTCAATTTCTATATTCATGTATCTCTGTTGAGATTACTTCCATTTCAATGGATTTGGTCATTTCATAGACTTGTATGATTTATAGAATTTCTCTCAATTTTATATTCTTGTATCTCTGCTGAAATTTCTTCCATTTCAATGGATTTAGTCATTTTATAGACTTATGTCTTTTTAGATATATCAAACTCTTATAAAGTTGATTTAGAGAAAGTGGATTTATTTATAACTTGAGTTTTGTTTACTTTTAGGATCTCAATAACAATACCTTTTAAAAATGTTCATAAACTTATAATATGCATCAGATGATTTATTTGTTGCCCTTCACTCTGATCGTTCTTCAAGAACAATCACCGGTCGGGGTTTATGAGATAGCAATTTATAAAATCTTGTTACCTTTAATATATCAGGTAACAAATTAAAAATCATCTGATGATCAATTATCTTCCGTAATTGAGTGATACGAATATTGAAACGAGACATTTATATATAAAGAACCGAACCGATATCTCTATTTTTCATAAGAGTAACTTTTCATTTACTCCTCTTCTGGAGAAACTTTCCATTTGGAAATTAATCAATATAATAATATGTTGATTGTGCGTATAAACTATCAGAAGTTTAAATGATATAATAGTAGATTAATCAAAATCAATATCAATCTAACAATGATATAGAAGTCTTATCTTAGATCATGTCTGCGATGCAATTAGGAGATATACAACACAATCAAATATCTTTAAAAAATGAGTAAGCACCTATATAGAATTTAGTAACTGTATTGAAATAATAAATTTCTTGCAATTACCTGAAGACGTTTGATAAGTGATTCCCTTGATCCATTTTGTTTATGAGTATATCTGAAAACTAGATGTTGAACATCAATCTCAGCTGCTTGCAATATTCATCAAATATCTTGTATGTTTAACCAAGTTACTATGCCTGAAAAATTAATAATCAGTGCAAGTAATACGGAGATGTTTGATAATAAACAAACATGTGATCATCTAGTATATGCATCAATTAGAACCATATAATAATGAAATGGATCATTTGGTGGATGAATATGTCAACATATATCCCCTTGACTTCTTTGTAAGAATGATGAGGATTCAAAACAAATTTTAGAATAATATGGTTTTACTGCTAGTTTTCTTTGTGAACATGCAGTACATAAGTTCTCATTGGATAAAGAATCTTCTGGTTTTTTAATGGATATCCATGAGAATTTTTAATAATTATATGCATCATTGTAGATCCTGGGTGACCGATACGGTCACGCCAAAGTACAAACATTTTGGATCTAGAAACTTTTGATTTATAACTGCATATATATCTACACTCTTTATAATAGTGTAATATAATCCAGATGATAAAGCACACAACTTTTCTATAATGAGTTTCTGGCATGAATCATGAGAAGTAATGCATATATATTAAACATTCTCATTACTCATAGTTTCAAAATGATATTCATTCTTCCGTATATCTTTGAAACTAAGCAGATTCCTTTATATTTTGTTTGAATGATATAAAATATCATCGATACATAATTTAATAGCATCAGGTAATAAGATTGCGGTTCTTCTAGAGTCTTTAATCAGATTCGCTGGATCTAATTTGATATTAACCTTATATGCCTTTGAACTAAGAATATTTCTTTATGTTTTGCTTGAATAATATCAAGTATCATTGATACATAATTTAGTATTGTTTGATAACAATATTCTGACTCTTCCAGAGCTTTCTATCAGATCCGTTGGACCTGATACAGTATTAATATTTGCTCATAGCAAAGTCAAATTCATAAAATATATCTAACTCCACAGAACTGTATGAGTCGTTGCACTCTCGGCAAGACATATATTTTCCTTCTGGGAATTTTAAGGACATTATGTGTAATGTCATTTTATATCTCATCTAAAATGATAATAATCTTTTTAATATGTTTATTCTATAAACATTTTCTCTTGTCATTTACAAACATCCACTCCTGGGGTATGTTTTGATATCTCATGAATATAAATATATCCAAATTTACCTCTTGATATTGTTCATTCAAAAGCAAGTATAAAATGGATAAAATATCTTTTACAATCTCATTATACGTGATATTTGGATCTTAAATTCTTTTATGATACTCACAACATCCGACTGGATGTGTAGATCATTTTTTTTCAAATGAATGATATGTTAGGATCTTAAATCTCTTTTATGATACTTACAACATCTTGTTGGATGTGTAGATCATTCTCTCAAATAAATGACATGTAAACATATTACTTCATATATATGAGATAACTTTAGATTCTGAATGGGTTTGAAAACCAGGTTCCAAATAATGAAGTATGGCATTCATGTATATAACACTGGATCCAGAACTTCAAGTTCTCATCGGTTCACAAAACCGTACCGTATGGCATGTATATAACACTGGATCCAGATCTTCAGGTTCTCATCGGTTTGTAAAACCGTGTCAACTTAAATATCATAATTCCAAGAACTTTAAGTTCTGGTTAGTCGGTCTAGCTGATCTCATATATTGCATATAAATAAATGTTGAATATTTAAACAATTTATTTGGAGACACAGCATAAGCCAGTCCTGAGACACAGCATAAGCCAGTCTCATATATTGCATTAAAATAAATGCTTTCAGGGTCATGGGATCAACTGATATGTGCATAAAAATAAATGATTTCAGGGTCATGAGATCGCCTGATATATGTATAAAAATAAATGATTTCAGGGTCATGAGATCACATGATATGTGCATAAAAATAAATCCAAAACTATAATATATAAGTTTCGTTGAAGGCATAAGCCATCTTGTTATACAGAGCTATACATTTATATATATATATATATATATATATATCCATAATGTAGAGATGTAAGTAAATCACTCATCAGATAATCCCTTTTACTTATACGCAATCATGTTGGAGATCTGGATCTTCCATCATGTTTGAAAACAGAGTTAATAAAACTTTGAATAAGTCAAAACAGAACTTACAAGCAGAATTAGATGAACTGATGGCACGGTTGCATCCAGAACGGTTGAAATAGCTGAAAATAGGTCCGACTCGGTCGAAAACGGGTTCATTGACGTGGCACAGCTGTGCAATGATGTGGCGCGACTGACAATGACATGGTGATGACATGTTGCAACTGTACGCTGACATGGCGATGACGTGGTGCGACTGTTTGCTAACGTGGCGTGACAGCACTGATATTGCAATGTCATGTCGTGACTGCACGCTAACGTGTTGATGATATGGCGATGACATGGCGCTATAGTATCGTCTTCTTCCTTGGAAAGTTGCAGAAAATTTCTGGAAATATTTCCAGGTTTGACCAAACTATGAACGGAGCTAGAAGGTTCATTAGAGCTTCGTTTGAGACGCGGTCAGCGGCGTTGGAACCGTATTTCTAAGAGGAACACAACGGTATCTTCCGAAAAGCGATTTGAACACTTTGAAATTTCTAAACTAGATCAAAACCAAAGTTAAAACTCACAAGAACTTTCTCTGGAACATATTTGCTATTTGCCTAGTCTATAACCACTAATCGTGCTGATAACTTGTTGTAAATAATTGAATAACAGATGAAGAAATAAAGGAGGTGAGAGAGAGATAAGATAGAGAGCTACTGCTTCTTTGTATTCATTTCCTAAGAGAGTTTTTCAAGTGATACAGTACATATATATATAGGCAAAACAGAGTTGATCGGTGATGATGATGGCAAACATAAGTGGGTGTAGCAAGTTGCAAAAACATGATGAAGCAAGATGGGAGGCGGTGAGCTGAAGACAATAGAAGTGGAGAGATATTATCAAGTGGATGGGTGTTTTATGTGGTGTATACAACTGGTGTAAATCCACACACTATTCACAAATATATATATATATATATATAATTTTTCTATTGTCAGTTATAACTGATATAAGATATATCAGTTTGTTATATGTTAGCCATTGGATTTAAATGTTTTGACTTGGCTATATGCACTTATCAAAACATCTTATAAATCCAGTTGCCCACATGTAAAGAACTGATATATCTTATACATAGGTTGGTTCTCTGATAAGGATGTCCTGAAATTATAAGTTAAGGACGTTCAACCACAGTCACACATTCATATTGAATGTGGTTATTTGTTAATGTGAGGTTGTGGGCTCACTATGAATGTGTGGCTGTGGCTGGACGTCCTGAAATTATAAAGTCATGACTGTCTTGATTGGAGAAGTACTATATATATAAAATCATTTTCTCCTCAATGTGCACTAATATAAAATACATAAGTGCATTGTATGTGAGCCATAGATTATGGATAAGCACTGACAAGTGCATGCAGACTAGGTTAAAACAATTGAATCTATTGGTTCACATACAAGACACCAAAATATATTTATGGAGAAAATTTTCATATATATATATATATATGGAGAAAATTTTCACATATATATACAAGGGTAGATCCTCATTAAGTCCAGGTGGGGGCCTGTCCCCCCCCTTCCTTTAAATTTTTTTAAAAAACATCTATTGTGTTTGTATATAATATGTACATAATAATTAACTAACATTGCATAAGGAATGAGATAGCGCAGCTGGTAGAGAATGTCTCATTCTTATGGATGATGAGGGTTTAAGTCATGACTATTACATTTTGCTTGATTTTTATAATTTTTTATATCATTTTTATTTTATCTTCTTTTTTAATTTCTTTATCAAATTTCCATTTTTTTCTAATATAAAATAATTTATTTTCTCTTTTCTGTCATTATCAACTTCTTAGCTACACACAATTTATAGTTACTTAATTCAATTTTATTTTATATTAAATAATATATTATTATTTTAAACATTTATTATTTTTAATAGTTTTAGTTTGACATACCTAGCTAACACATCACATCAATAAACCCTAAAATCTCAAATTTTAATTTATTGTATTAAAATAATCTATATATTATTATGATTCATTTTATTTTATCCTTAGTATTTTTTTTATTTGATAACTTTAATTTATTTAGAATAATTTACCAATAATTAGAAGAATAACAAATTCAAAAACATGTATAGTAATATTTATTAAACAATTATTTTGTATAAATTTAAACTAAATTCATTATAAATATATAAAAAAAATTTCTTATTATAAAATTATATTGTAATTTATGTTGTTTTTCTTGTTGTTATTTATTTATTAGTATTTATTTATTAGTATTATGTTTCTTATTTTTATTTCTTTTTTAAATATAAGATTATTTAGTTCATTTTAAGCATGTGTTTTATTTGTTTTATTTTATACCCTAAACTTAGCTATGTCATCGTTTTTTCTTTATACAAAAAAAATCAATTTTGTTTAAAAAAAACTCATTTTACTATGATTTCAATTTTTTAATATTTTTTTATATAATTGTTATTTTATTTAAGTGCCCTACCTGGTTAAAATTTTTGGATCCGCCACTATATATATATATATAATGAAGCTATATTAACTCATATATGGTGAAGCTATATTCACTCAATTTTTTTTTTGATTTCAATAGTTTTAGTATTTTAAAAAATTCTCAAATTTTATTCATATGTAAATTTCATTAAACTTATCATCCATAAAAAAATTCAAATCAAAATTTATAAAAATCGTTGTAATTTTATTAAAATCCTTATCGAAATTAAAATAAACAATCTCTCACTTAAAAAATAATATATAAATATACATATATTATTATATTATATCAAATAAAGATCTAATTTAGGTTTATTGAGACATGCTAAGATCTATTATAGCGGACAGATTTCTACTCATACAGTCATACACACTCGATTATTTATTCTGAAATATTCCATGTATGAAATTCTTCAAAAGGATTCTTTAAAATCTGTGAAAGTTTTATATACAAAGTTTAAATTAAATTTATTCTGTGTGTATATAAATCATTTTCTCTAAAGTAAATTAAAAAGTATATATGATGTGATATATATTTGAAAAGATTTGATGTGATATTTTGGTTGAAGTTCACGGTGTCAAGTATATTAGCACTATTTAAGAGTTGAAATAACGTGAGTGGTCAAAATACTTAGGGACGAAGCTAAGGAAAATAGCCAATCAAAAGGCTTGAATTGAGATTTGGGATGGCGCCATTCTGTCTCCAATCATACTGCTGTATAAAGTAGGCAAGTCGGTATCGGGATCGGACTGAGCTCAAATAGTTGTGCACCTCTCTAATTCCCATCTAACATTATTGCTCGGTCGAGTTCCACATTATTAGTGGGGGATTGAGTTCCATGATAACTATTTACGTGATTAAACCAACAATTGAAAATCAACTTAAATAACTCGGACCATATTGCCTTTTGGAGAATAAGATTTGACTTTCGAAAAAGGTTTCACCCGCAACCCTTCAGTAAAAAAAAACAAAAAAACAGAGGCTGCAACATTTTTATGTAACCTTTTTTTGTATATATATAATTTATTTACTTATTTATTTAATGCAGCGGTTAAACGGATGACATAAAGATAACCAAATAATTACATAAAACTGACCTTTGCTTTCCTGAATCCCATTCCCATATAATTGATATAATGCAACAGATTAACATTTTCTTAGACAGGTACATAAAAACCTAAAAATTATGCATTGCCTAGGATAACCTGTCAGAAATTTCAGTAAAGTTGCATCCAGGAATTTCTTGGCATCTCCTATTGATCAACTTCTCCAGGAAATTGGACCTAACGCAATCCCGAAACCCGATGAATTCTCAAGAGGTGATAATGATAAAATTGGAAAGCTATTAGTATTCATACACAATGAATATCCGCCGAAAACATGCTGAAGTGGTGTGCTATGCTGATGATGCTGCTTCTCATTGACTAATTTATAGTTACAAATATTACATACAAAATCAGGAGAGACAGAATTATACTTCTCGTATTTTACAACTTTCCAAAATGAGGTGGTGTAATGGACTTAAGCTGACAATCAATACAACAAATATTCTTGTCGCAACTGGGAAATCTAGAGTGATGATATTGGCAATTACTTAATTTGCGTTAAAAATCAGAATTCCCGATCAACTGTGAGAACAGACATGTACAATGATTCTGCAACAAATCAAATTAGACAGGTTTCAGGATTTTGATAAATGCAACTTATGCATATAGAAAAACTGGACCTGGAAAGGAAATGTGTCAACTATGAGAAAAGGCTGGTGGTAACTAGTCAAAGACAGGAGGAAGCATATTTCATCCCAGTGCAATAAATCCTACACCCATCCATCCCTCTCCCAAGTCCCAAGTCCCAAGCCCTCCACCCCTATTCACGTGTGAGTGTGCATGTACTAGCTCGTGCACACACACCAAATTGACTGTAATTGAGCATCAACACCCACTCAATCACTGGTTTACATATGGCACTAATCCATTTACAGAACCAACATTCCTAGGAGAGGAAGCATGAAATTTCTGGGAATTTGTTAAAACACAGAAAACTCAAAATGTTGCTGCATAAAGTTCAACAATATCTCTGCCACCAAAGGGAGGTTAAGTTTGGGACATCACTCCATATTGATAAATTAGAGTGGAAAGGTAGGAGAAAAGGGAGAGCAGGAAAAAAGAATAATGCATACCTCAGACTACCTAAACAGTGTGTCTTCCTGCCGGACATAAAATCTCCAAAAAATATTGATGTATTATGTGCATGGATAAGACCTCTGAGGTGGTCAATCCCTCAAGTAAGTAACTGCATATTTGCACGATTTGGCTGAGTAGGAGATTTAATCAACGGCCTTAACAATTCCATAATAGTTGAGAAAGAAGGACGTTTCCAAGGCTCACTGCAGTATAACCATTTTTATTGATGAGAAAAAGAAGGTAAATAAGTGATTGTAGCTCAAAACTTGTTACATGATTAAAGACTTTTAGACTCACTTAGCCCAGCAAGTCTCAATTATAGAGGCCACTTGGGGATTCAAATCGCGCGGAATCTCAAGTCTCTTCCCCTTGAAACCAACAGCTGCTACAACCTATAAAATTGAGCCAAGTCACCAAAAAAGATTTAACTCATGCAAAAGTAACTTAAAAGTAAATGAGTTATGTAGAGAGTGCAGGATTTGCAAATTACAAGTATAGTGGAAAAATCTTAATGGACATGGAGAAAAGAAAGAAAAAACTAACACAGGTATAAAATATGTGGATGCAAGCTAATAATGAATTAATGATCACAACCTGAGACAGAAAATTACAAAATTCTAATCAAGTCTTAAAATACAGATATGTTACATGGTCCAAAAATAACAATTAACTACAATGATAATGATTTGCACCTTACAAGAGATGCATTTTCCTTTCTTTAAAAAAACTACGCAGAAATTAAAAGGTAACAGGCAGAAATCAATATCGTTGACAGATTCCTTAAAAATTAGGAAATCAAATTTTGATTGAACATAATAATTTTAGTGTCCTATTTTTTGTATTTTCCTTTTATTTGTAAATCAGTTTTTCCTAATTTGTAGGGTAGAATATGTCTAGGATATTTTCTTGTTTTGCGTAAAATTAATTTCCTATTTTCTTGTTTTCTTCTTTTTCCCAGTAAATAAATTTTAGAGCCTATTTTTCACAAATATAAATAATTAAAAGCACTTCAAATGTGTATAACAGTAAAAGGTAACATCAATCAACAAAATTCAAGCAATAATCATCAGCTACTGAATCAGGAAAAATGCAGAATACATGTGAAGATTATAAGAAGCCTTTGAATGAGAACCTTTATTTCAGCAGAGTAAAAGCTAGAGTTCTAAAACTTGTGCACATATAAGAATTGTTTTCGTCACTCTCAAGTCTCTTACACAGTTACACTCATAATAAACTGGAATTCTAACTCAATAGAAAATGTCTCAGGTCAAATTAATCAAAATGAACTCACCTTTCAATATAATCAAGCATGTACTCTATTAGTTCAGGTCCAGCCAACAGACATTAACATTAATACTCATAAGAATATAAGATAACATAACACACAGTTTTCAACAATTAATTCCTTAAGTTTTTTGGATATTTGGCATGTTTTATTATTTCAAACAACTTATTACCAATGAGAAGCTATCTCCAATACAATGATTCAAAATCATCAGTTTTGAAAACAAAGCTTGTATTGGATTCTGATTCGTAATTTGAAATTTTCTTATGTCACATGCATAACCAAACCTGAGCTGGATTTAAATTGCCCCAAGGTTGTTGTAATGTTGCAAGTTCCCACAATATCACACCAAAGCTGTATACATCTGATTTTTCATTTGATGGTTCATCCCGAAGAACTTCTGGTGCCATCCACTCAGGCTAACATAATAAAATGAATATTGTTAAATTCATATTAAAATAAAACAGTGTCCAAATGCCACTCTAAGATAAAAGACCTGATGTTGCTGTTAAAATAAAATAGTACTCCTATCACTAATATATATATATATATAATAAATAAAAAATAAGCACAACTTACGGTTCCCGCAGCAGATTTTGATGATAAAAATGTGTTTGCTTTCAAACGAGAAAGACCAAAATCACAAACCTGGATGAGCAAACCAAGCAGTATGAGAAAAAAGATAGGTTAATTAGTGAACAATGAACAATAAATGAAACAAAATTTGGAATCCAGAAAACATGCCAATTGTTACTTCAACCAAGGATGCCAATCAAAATTTAGAATTTGTCACCACCAACAAAAGTGTAAGCATGCAGAAGTAACTAGAAAAGATACAACATACTTTTCAAACATTAGAAAATTACTAGTTGTGGAGGAACGTATGAAGATTCTGTAACTTAATAACACTTCATTCTTCAGATTTGTGTAATCACTTTAAACTGGTAGATTATAATAATTTATTTCCTTGATCAAAGTTGCAGCATCATCTTGCAGCAGACAGTTTTGATTCAGATGAAAATCGGTAAATAAATCAATTGGAAACAGTTGTCTTTTGCATAAAATAAACCATACAGTGATACAAACAAAACAATCAATTAAACCAAAGAGTCTGGCTGGCATTCATTCAATCGGTGAGATGTATTTGAAAAATACCCCAAGAACTTAAAGCAACAAAAGGTAACATAGACGAATATACATAACATAAGTCGTTAAGGTTCAGGAACAACAATCCCTTTTCAGTTCTTTAAGGAAAATTATAACAGGCTTCATGTCGCAAAACAAATTTAAACACACACACACAGTTTTGATTCAGATGAAAATCGGTAAATAAATCAATTGGAAACAGTTGTCTTTTGCATAAAATAAACCATACAGTGATACAAACAAAACAATCAATTAAACCAAAGAGTCTGGCTGGCATTCATTCAATCGGTGAGATGTATTTGAAAAATACCCCAAGAACTTAAAGCAACAAAAGGTAACATAGACGAATATACATAACATAAGTCGTTAAGGTTCAGGAACAACAATCCCTTTTCAGTTCTTTAAGGAAAATTATAACAGGCTTCATGTCGCAAAACAAATTTAAACACACACACACACACACAAAGACTGATGGAAATTGAAAACGACAAACTTGAGTTTCTCAACTCAATCATCAATATGCAGTAGATTAATAATCTATCGGATACAGATGAGAATTCCCAGTGTTACCTTCACTGTATATTTCTTGTCAACTAAAAGATTAGGAGATTTTAAGTCTCTATGAACAATGGGAGGATTACGTCTATGAAGATAATTCATTCCCTTTGCCTGTACAAAAATATAGGCTATTTAGCTCAAGGCAATGGATAAAATATAATAATATTACCCTTATGATGCCACACTAAAAGAAAAGAAGAGAGAAAGAAAGAATCAACTTAATATATATATATATATAATGTGAAATTTTAAACATACCACATCATAGGCCATATTCAACCGGCGCCTCTCATCCAACACCTCTCTCGCACCTGGTTTATGCAAAAGCCTGTACAAGCTTCCTCTGCAATTCAAACCAATATACTTAACTCATAAAGGCGAATAGGCGATACAGTTGTACGGCCTGATGAGAAAGATAAAAAAAAATGATTCCTCCTTTTTTTTGGGTAGGGGGTTGGGGAGAGGAGAGAGAATGTATTGGTAAGAAAAGAAATTCTGAAACCTTGATAAATATTCTGTCACTATGGACAAGTTTGGGGGCTGAGTGACCGCACCCATAAAAAGAACAATATTTGGATGCCGCAGGCGCTTCATTATTGCAACCTAGCAACAAAAGAAACAAAATCCAGAATAGTAAGTATAATAAATGTTTTCTTCGGCTTTCAACAAAATTTAGCTACTTCGTACCTCCCTCAAAAATTCCTTGAACCGTTCTGCATGGAAGTCTTGTTCCATGAGAATTTTCACCGCAACATCCTGTAATTAAAAAGATATTATTATTTAGTAACACGCAAAAATGGAGTTAAAAATAAAGACAATACCAGAATCCAGCCACCAATTTAATTCATCTCTGAAATTAAAATCTTATGAGAGTGACACAATACTAAGACTAATATAAAATAATACTCCAGGATAATCAATTAAAAGAGGTTTTACATTTTAGAATTCAACTCATAAAACCAATAAAATCCATCAGAATGCATGGCAAGATAAAAGGTGGAAACCCTCATACATGAAGAAAAAAATATATATACAAATGTGCCTCCAAACAATAGCAATTGCAAAAAAGAATACATAACTGAGTTACAAATTCAAGGTGTTCTTATGACTGATCAAAAAATTGCAGTTTACTGCTACTTAGCCATTGGAAAATGAGATAATGGCATTAGGTAGAATGAGCTACAGTTAAGTAGGTAATCATAAAATGTAAATGTTACTACAACTGTTTGATCAGCAGCTTCAAGTTTGACATAAGGCAAACTATTATCTGGAATATTACTCTATATGATGGCAACATGTCTAATATACATCTAAAATAACCTAATTACAAAAACCTGAACAAGATTATATGAGCAAGTTACATATACATTTTAGAGACATCAATGAAATTACAATTACAATAGTAAGTTTGATATACATCAATATCAATGTCAGGTTCTAGTACCAGTCCAGATGCTGGTATTTGTCTGATTTCCAAACTTTTAGGCTCAAAAACACAGCCTGGCTTATCGAAAAATCAGGTGGCATATATTTCAGCAGGAAGGCTTATCAACTGAAAGAGTGCATGAACATGTTTTATTATAATATATTATAAAATCGGTTCCAAAACATACAGCGACTTTACACTAAAGGAACCCTAGTTCTGGAAATAACAACTCCATCCTGGTGCTGACCACATCTCTCAAAGCCAGTTTCTACTTTGAGGTCATCTGACGTGCATCTTGCACCAGTGTTGGTGGACATTGTGTTAGCATATTTACTCTAAACTGTTGAGTATTAGCACATATAAATTTTGTATTTACTTTTGCCATTAAATAAGTTCCATTAACAACAGCAGCACAGCTAAATTTTTTCACTCCATCAGGCTCTACGGAATGATCAAAAACATGAGGATGTCGTCTCCATAGGCACATAAGCAGCCATGAGCCACCACAACAATGATAGTATTATAAATTATTAAATTTAGAACTTCACATGACATCGCTAAAATCCAGAAAGCCAACAAGATATTACACACTTGGATCCACAATACTCTACAACAAAAAATAAAACTCACAGTGCCATAGGATGATGCTCACTTCATCTAAACAAACATAACAGTATAAACAAAGGATATTTTACTTACCGAGCCATGCCAGTCAGCACGATGCACAGTTCCAAAAGAACCTGAAGATGCACCAAATCAAATTCAAGTACACTAGTATCAACACTTTTGTAATATTGGGATACAATGCAGTGAAAGTATCAGAGAACTGTAAAGTTTCTCTATGCTGCTAAAAATTTATTATTTCAATTCAAAGGTGAAAAACCAATACCTGCTCCAATTCTTTCTTTTAGTACAAGATCAATCCATGGAATGTCCAAATCTTCCACATCAAGGGAAATTTCCTTACTTGCATAACTGGGAACCAATGGACCACTCTCGGCAAACCTCAAATTTTTAGAATTATCTACTCTCTGATCAGTCAATGTCAAAAGTGGTTGCCCACTGGGATGGATATGCTTCAAAGGAATTGGATCTTTAACCATGTTTGTTGAGTGCATAATATTCTTAGAAGGATTACATGTTTTAAAAAGTTCAGAGTCTCTATCATGGGAACCCTGCCGACCTCCTTTTGGCGGTAGAGGAAACTGAGATATTTCACTGATGCCGCTTGAGAACTGCACAAGGTTATTTCTCTCTGTTCCCTTCTTATCAAATTGTTTAGGATACATTGAGAATTTAGAATCTTCTTCATCAACAATAGAACCTGAAATGATAAGAGTCAATACAGTTGCCAAATTTTAGAACATTCATGACACATATATATACCAAACCATGAGTCTTATCATGTAATTTTATCTATAAGTTATTAACTTCCTTGGCCATCACATGCAATCATTTCTTCTATGAAATTGGGCAAAAGAAAGTAAGATCTGACATGGACTATCATATAGAACTTCAATATATTCTTTTAATAACTATGAACATTCATCATCCATTGATCTGGCAATTGGATGGTTCAGGATCAACCACATGCATTGGTGCACTGCAAATCCATCTTTTGTATATTGACGTGAGCTGTAAACTTTAGAACAACTATAGAAGTGTGGATGATGGATAAGAATGGGGTACATGAAAACATGGTGGAATCTCACATTAGTTAGGTGGTCAGTGGACTATATGTAGCATAAACTACACCTTGCAAGTCAGGTTACTCCTTTAGCAGTGTAGTGTTCAATTTCTATAACAATAATTAGTAGTTATATTTCCATCTTTGAAACAGTATAATAACTTGGTTGGAATTACTTGCCATCACAGGTTGTACCTAAAATCAAGTCCCACTTAACAGGGGGATGGGAGCAGGCTACATCTGTTCGAGCAAAGCCCAATGTAAACAGAATTGAAATAAAAAAAGATACAAACAAGTTTGACAATAATATGGTTTTGGATAGCTGCTTTCTTAACAAAAAATTATTACCTGCCGATGGATCATCAAATACAAGATTTAGTGATTGACAGTCCAAGAAATACTGTTTGGCCAGTGACCTGAAATCGATGGTAGGTTGAGCTGGTTTGAGCCGTGGAAAACGCAATGGTGAAGCAATTGATATGGAAGATGGACCATTGAGCAAGGAATCAGGCTCACATAGGTGACCTGGCTTCCCTATCAAGTCAACCAGATACTCCCTGAAATCAGACAAATATACTTCAAGAGATGTCTATGACATTTTGCTAATAACATAAATAATGCGATAAAAATGTATATACTTAAAAGCTGTCATGAAAACCGTACATCAATTTCATTTTCGAAGCGGACAAACAAAGAAGAACAAGCACAAACAGAGAAACTAATCTATTGCTGCCACAACAGTCAACAGGCGGCCGCAACTCGGTGACAATTGTATTAGAAAATCTGTTAATTTCCAGAAATATTAAGGTGAACTAAACTAAGTAAATGCTGCAATTATTTGTTCCCTCACATCAGATCTCGAGCATATATTTGATAACTCAAAATCCTAGTAACAAAAAATCAACAGACACATGATTAATTATTTGTTATCCTGGAATGTTTCAATAGAAATGTCATATATATATATATATATATATATATATATATTCATGTGATTGCCAATGATTCAGATGTTCACTCACAGAATAAACTATCACAAAAAATATGAAAAATTGAAAAGGACTGCAAGAACCTCAAAATATTAATTCAAGACCAAATTATGTATGTTTCACTCTTATGGAAAACTGCAGTACTGTATATGAAATGTAATTAACAAGGTTAAAACATTAAGAGATACAACAACTTTTATCAATAAAGCATACTTGTCAAGCCCAAACCGAACAAGACAAGAGGAAGCATCATCTCTTTTGCAATATTTGCAGCCCTTTGCAATTCGACATGGTAAATCAATTGTGTCAGCTAGCACCTGCACAGATCATATTTATAGTATGCATGAGTTCCTTCTCCCAATTAAAGAGAGAGAGAGAGAGAGAGAGAGAGAGAGAGAGAGAGAGAGAGAGAGATTACCCTTTACCTTACAAAATCTTATGAACCACAAGAAAGATATAGCAGGATCATAAAAAATTATATTAAAAAGCTAAGACAAGGTCAACATGCTACTAGCATCTCTTTACCAATGGAAAACACCTGTACTTTCAAAATCAAGACAAAGCTAAAACCATTTGGAAAAGTGAGGCTTCTTACATTGTTGTCAGTCATTGGCAAAATAGAAATGATAAAAAAAAATAATGATAGAAGGGGGGAAGATATTAGCACTTATGCAATAGAATTCCACTTTTAGTAACATTATGGCAAGTCGTCACTAAGAAATTGAAAAGACTTTTCTCTCTCCATCAATTTGAATTGAGAAGAAATACTGCATAGCTTTTTGTATATTTAGGGAATTAAGGTAGTGGGTCAACAATTCTTTTCTGATGTCCTCAAGGGATTTGAATCAATGACCTCTTGGTTGGAAACTAGAGGTCTTACTGCTCAACCCACTCATCTGGTTTTGGACTCACATTCACATTAATAACACTTTCTATTACAAATAAAACGGTTTGCAAAATGCATATCCGAAAAACAATAATAATTCAACTTAAAATACATGAATAGCCCAGCAATTACAGGAAAGTTCAAAAAGGACAATCAAGTAAAATGAGAATGGCATATAAGATCGAGATCTCACTTTGAATAATAAAGTCCGATGTCTGCAGAGACCAACAGATAGGCTACCTATAGGAATTACTACAGATCCTAAGCAATCTTTTATATTGTCACTGCACTCTCTCCATCTGGGTACAAGTTCATCTTCTCCCATGGTAGCTGAACCCCTTTTGAGAGAAATGAAAAACTTGATAAGCAAGGTACAGTAGAGATTGATAAGTTCTTTAACTATGAGAATAATTGATGTCAACAACTCACCGCATGCGATTGCAGACAAGCTTTGCAAGCTGATCAACTACCTCTTTTGTGGTTATGCAGGTACTAGAAATATTCAAGACCCTGTTTTCAAGTTCCTTTAAGCTGGAATCACTGCGTCGATCAATCAAAACCACTTCTATTGAAGAATCAGAGCTAAGATCAACAGACCGTAGAGATTCAATTGATGGAATACGGCCATTCTCATTCAGATCGGTGCACACACTCCATGCATATGGATTCACTCCATGAACTAAATAAAATCCATCAGGAACTTTATCATAGTATGACAAACATCCATTCACCTGGTACATATTACATTATGTTAGCCAAAAAATTTCAAAATTAAACACATGTAAATCATCATTTAAAAATAATATATATTGAGAGAAACTTTGAGAAAGAAAATATTGTTTGCATGTGCATGCTTTCAGCTTTGTCAATATTGTATGCACGCGCCGAGCTTTATCAAAACTGTTTGCACACACACCACATACACCACATCGACCAATAGCCTTGTATTCCAACATTTCAGAGTTAACCATAAAAATGTTAGATCTGTCCAAACATTTGGCCATGTTCTTCTTCACGATTTCTGCATCCATTTTCATTGTAACATTAACCCCAAAAGAGCTGATAACACTTATATATTGCAAATGATCAAACCCTCAAGCAATTCTCTCATCATTTCACATTTCCAGTTTGAGAAAATGATAAATACCTATGTTTATACATAGCAAAAGTTAAATTCATTATTCCAGCCGATGCAACTCCTCATATTTCACTCGTCTGCTCACAAGATATTAAATTAGCTACTACCTTCACTAATGTAAATGTTCATTCTCAAGCTACTATCTTCACCGAAAAAACTCAATTCATACTATCTACATTCTACCAACAGCATGTGCATTTCAGCAACTCTAGAAAAATATCAATCGAAGTTACAACAGACCACATACGGAGATACACGTCAAACTAGCTCACAGCAAAAGAAACCCAACAACTATAACTACATAACAACAAGAACATACCCAAAACCGATGAGAAACCACCTCCGTGGAATTTGCGGATCCTGACCTCATCGCGGACTCATCTGGAACTGGATCCAGAAAATTCGGATCATCCGCACAGGTAGCTTCCGACGAAACCCTCAGCGCCAACGCCAACTGTAACTGGTAACTCTCTTCGGTCTGCTGAGCCCAGCTTTTTCCCGACGACGACCCCTCCACCGCCGCCTTCGTTCTGTAATCACCGACTCCCAGTTTGTACACGTCACCAAACGAATCGATCTCACTGGCTGCCGCGCCGAGTAAATTCGGAGCATAATATTCACCGGAAAGCGAGCTCTCCCCGAAGCTGCTGCCGCTAGATTGGCGCTGTAGACCGTGCGATGAGGAGAACAAGCTTCCAATTCGATTCGATTGTTGACTAAATTTGTGATCGCCGCCGCTGCTCGAATCCCAATCGAAAGCTCTGTCATGTTTCGGTTTATTGCTGCTGGCCTTGCCATCGCCGGAGTGAGACTCGTAAAACGACGGCGGGGCAACGGAGAGCTGATCGTCCGGGTACTGGCTAAGGAGAGAGTAGTTGGATCGTCTACCGGGCATTTCCATCGAGATTTTCGTCACATAACCCTAGAAACCGTCATAGTCTTTTGAGTCTCTGGTGTGGTGTGGTCTATTGTGGTCTGGTATGGTAAACTTTTTTTCCTTTTTTTCTCTTCTTTTCTTTTTTTTCTTTTCTCGCACTAGAATTTCGATTTGTCGGAGAGAGAAGTGGAAGGTTATATACGATGGCGTTATCGTAATATTCTGGGTTGGGTTTTGTAAAAGAATTTAAAAATTTTGCTTTTTCGGTGAGAGGCCAAGACCCGAATTTTGGTTCACATGGCCAGTTCTGCTTGTTTGGGTTGCCTGCGTGCCTGCCGTGTTGTTGTGCCACTCACTGATTGTCCATTGCTCAATTGCCCATGGTTTTTTACGATGGAGTAGTAGGCACTAGGCAGTAGCCTTGTCTCTTTTAAAAAAAAATATTCTGAACCCATGGTATAGATGTGAGGGACAAACCACTAGGTTAATATCATATTATCTCTCATCTCAATATTCATTCCAGTTATTGATTATTGTATAAACTCAATAGGAATTTTATTTTTTGAACACTTCATGCCATTATACGACATTAACATGGTAGAGGGAAATCCAAACGCAATATAATAAGAGACGTGATCACAATGGTACATCGGTACATTCCTTACTTGATGTACCGATGTATGACATAGATACATTATGGTATATCGGTACATTCCTTGCGTTTAGTGGGAAGCCATGTTAGGGCGGCCATGAGGGGACATGGCCACTAGGTCTACAAAAATTATTTTAGGGCAATTACTGAATAACTCCTATAGTTTTTAAATTTCATATAGTTTGTGACTTTTTATTTTATACAATTTGATTTCCATATTTTTTTCCATGTATCAAACTGGTCCCACCTATTTTAGAATTTATCAAATTGGTCCTCATGACAGTAAACATTTGACTTTAGCACAAATATTGAAAGTAACGTACTACCCTATTTATAATTGAAATCTATATTTGTGTGCAATATATACAAAAGTCAATCTACATTCAACCCTTAAAAACTAATTCTAATAAATATTGATTAATAAAATTAAATTTAAGTTATTAGTAAAAATCAATATTCCAATAAAAAAACAGAGGAAAATGAAGATTATAAATATTTTTTTTAGAAAGTAAAAAGGTTAAAATGAAACCAAAAAATAATAATAATAACCGGAGGCCACACCCTTGGTGGCTTTCGGTGGGGAAAGCGACCCGCCGACCTCCATGAATCCAATCGACGAGGAAACTCTTAAATATGTTAAGATATACTAGTAGATGTTAATTAAATAGACTAATTTGTTACTTGTTGATCATATTGATCCAAAACGAAAATGTCGTAAAAATATACATAATATTCTCTTTGTAGATAGCTTTTATGTTAATTCGATCCTTGTTCAAACAAAATGGAGGTAGAAATGAAAATTGTGATTTTTAACATTATATTTGGATTGATTAGTTCTTATAAATTTGACAATGTACTTATGCAATACATATTAGGGCAAGGTTACACAATAAAAAAAATTAGCCCAAAAATTAACTCAACTCATATGTTAATTGATTTGTCATTACCATTTAAATCATGGAATGATGTGTTCAATGATAAAATAATGGCACATCATCTTTACATCATTTTAGTTGATTTCTTTGGTCAATTTGTTCGAGTTGTGTAGTATTATTTTATATATTATATGTTTTATTGTGAAAATTCAATCTTAAAATGCGATCTAAATCCTAAGATAATGGTAGTAAAAAAATTAATCAAATAAATCTCAGTTACTGATTATACATATCACTATATCAATATAGATAAATACAAATATCAAATAAGCATGGGATCCAAATTCTATAAAAATGAGGGTAAAAAGGTAATGTTAAAACTTTTCGTCAAAGATGACTGATTAAACTATAAAAACAAGAGTCAAAGATGGCTGATATTGGTTGAACTGTTAAATGGGATTTTTTTTTGTTAATAATTTATTAAATTGTAAATACAGTTGGAGCCTGGAGGAGACTCTATATTGCCATTTAAAAAGTACAATTTGCTCCCATATATTTACTAAAATGTTAATTACTTAAATAGATCTACTTAAAAAGAATAAGAATAAGATTACATTAACCCTTATTTCAATATACAGTAAATTATCATACATCATATGAGGTAAAATAAACTTTGTTGCATATTAAAAGACTATTTGAACTAAAAAAATTAAAAAATTAAAAAATTAAAAATAAAAGAATGACGATGAAGAATTTATTTAGGGTTAATTTTTAGATTTAATAGAAAATAAAATTAAAATGAATTATAATATGGGTATAATGAAAAAATATGTGCTATAAAAAGTTTTCAAGATCAATTTTTTTTACAAGAAATTTGAATTTAGAACCTCAGTTTTATTAAGAGATACGATTAGATTATCTAATACCTACCAAGATATTGTTTTTGAGTTTCGACCACAGTCTTTAAAATAGATGTGGATTGTAACATGTAAAATTCCGTAAATTAACATAATTTGTATGATCCAACGTTAATTTTCTGAATCACATGATCAATAACTTTATCTATTATTTTTTTTTTTTGAATAACTTTATTTTAGTCACTGAATCCTTTTGATAACTGACATTTTTAATGTAATAAACTATGACACTTTGGTTGCTTTTGATTTTTCGTCTGAATATTAAATAGTGCTGAATTATACTGAAGACCGAATAATGACTGAAAACTGAAACTGAAAAACGTATTTTTTTTTTTACTGAAAACTGAATATAAATGATAAGTTGTTTATTTTTTTAAGTTACAAATATCTTAAAATACATACTTTTACATCTATGCCCTTTCAACTATTATTTGTTATATATTTGTGTTTTAATATATTAAAGACAACAAACAAATTAATTTAATAACATAATACCAATTTATAAAAAAAATTACCATATAAAATATAACCCTTAGAGTATAAAATTGAACAAATTAATTGAAGTTTAGTTTAAGAAATAACAGTATATTAGAGTCCGCCATTAATAATCCATACAATATTTATACTATATATGTGGAATAATAATATAATAATAAATTTATAATAAAATCCATATATCTATCAATTTTTTTTTTTGTGTGAGAGTGACTGCTAAAGTTTTTTAAATAGTGAGAAGAAAAAAAAAATTAATATAGTTAACGGGTGCAAGAGAAGAGTAAATTGAAAATAAATAAGATTTGTAAGGATAAATTTGGAAGTAATAAATTGATATTTATTTCAGTCATTTTTTATTAAGTGAAAAGTGAAAAAAATTCACTTTTCATAAAAAAAAATGGTTTTAAGAGCTCATTCAGTGGTTTTATAACTTAAAAAATCAAACGAAACAATTTAACGACACACATTAAGTGTTCAGTGAAAAAATCAAACAGGCCATTCGTGTAGGGTGTGCAACCAAAGTCCACATTGGCTAGATATATGGATGATCTTTGATATATAAGTATGGAAACAACCTCCATTTGTATGAAGTCTTTTGGGTAGAGACCCAAAAGTAAATTTATACAGACTTAAACTCAAAGCGGACAATATCATATCAATATGGAGAATATAAGTTCCGGATGTATATCAACTTGAAGGTTCATACAACAATTTATTTGTTTTTAGGTCGGATACCACCGCTGATCTCTTGATGACTATAATCTAAAACTACTGGGTTGGCTGCATACACTGAACCTTCAAATATTAGACAAATGAGATAAGTGTGGCGGATTTATAAAACAATACAATGAATAATATCTGATGATATGATTGAATTTTTACTTTTCCTCCCTTTGAAGACAAGCCTCTTGAAAAGTTTTTTTACACCATCAAAATCAAAACGTGATCAAAGTTACAAATGAATAAAATGTCATTAGATTTCATGCCTTTTATTTTAATCAATATCAATAGCACCCATTCACCAGATCAGCAGTCTACGATTTCAAAAAATGTTAAACGTTTTAAAAATATTTTATGGGATTATAATCTTTGAAACTAGCTTGTGTGAACATCTAGACTTTAGAATTTTGAGAGCAATAATATACTCGGTTGACCAGCCGCCCAAGTCATCAACTTCCAGCAAACCCAAATTCGAAATCCATATAAACATATTTATTTGCTGGTTATGGATATTGAGATCATAAAACTTGTTAGTATATTTGTTTTTATAAGTATATCTATGTTTAAAATTTTAAAAATAAATATTACTATAAACACCCATCCTGATGCCAATAGTACCATCACTGAAATAAATATATCCTTTTTAAAACATATTATTTATACAATTTTTCTATTGTCAGTTCATCCTGATATAAAATATATCATGACGAAGAATGTGGACCATTAGATTGATATACTTTGACTCAAAGTGTATGTACTTGTCAAAACTTTTCCATAATCTGTGGTCATCATTATTCAACCTGATATAAATCAGGACAAACTGACAGTAGAAAACATATATTTTTTTGAATCAAATTCTCTTTTAATGATGGTTCAATTTACTTTTTGGAAATATCTCGAATGTAAGAGCCATATAAAATAGAATATGTGGAATTGTATATGGGTTTAAGAGATTTTCAATCTAGAATTCTCTTATTTATACCGTTATCTTAAAAAAACTTATTAATATATATATATATATTTATTTATATATGGCTATCTTAAAAATAAATAAAAACATGTTGATATCTACTGCTATTATTAAAAATATATATATTGTTTATCGATATAGTTCATAACCATACATAAAAGAAAGATAAAAACAATATGATAATCATGTGATGATGATAAAGTTTGATACTTGAAATAAAATTAAAGTTTGATACTTGAAATAAAATTAAAGTTTGATTATGGTTTATTATACGTTAGAGTTTATCATAATTTTTTTTAAAGGTAAGTTTTTTTTAATAAAGAAATATAGTTAAAGATATTAGTGTAATTAATGAGTGCATATAGTATTTGGTTTATCTGTAATTAAAGTAATTTGTCATTATTGGTAAATTTCTATTGAAATATTTTTGTAATTAAAATTTTTAATAATATATGGGTGCACTAAAAGTTGATGAGTGTCAATATCAATCCCCTTATTTGCTTTCTTTTAAGCATAAGCAATGTTGGAAAACAAATGATAGTAGATTTTTGTTTTATTTTATTTTATTTTTTATTAAAGGAAAGGCTTTTGCTTGTCTGATATGATCTAACTAGCAAGCATATCATTTCCACAAGTGGAAATTGTATTGAATAATTAAAGCTCTTCACATGGTAAGGAAACCAATGAAACTGAGTGTGTTTGGTAGGGATGAAAAGGGAAAGAAAAGGGAGAAGAAAATGGGGATGTATCATGTATGTGTTTGGTATGGATAGAAAAATGGAAGAAAAGAGAAAATGGAAGGAAAAATGGGTGGGTGGGGCCCATGAATTTTAATCCTCCCAAAAGTGGGAGGAAAAGGGTGAAGAAAAAGAGATTGGTTTTTGGTTTAATTAAAATTACAATTTTACCCTTTTGTCAATCCTTATAATAATAAAATAAAGGAAAACTATCATTTCTCCCATATATTATGCCATATTAGTAATTTTGCCCCTGTATTTTCATTACTGGTCAGTTAACCCCCTAAAATCCAAAATATTGGTCATTTTACCTCTTTTGTCAAGTTTTCCAGTAATTCTAAAATTAAAACGACTCCATCAGGTGTCAAACCTACGACCTTATGATCAAAAGCCACAAGCACTAGCCAGCTAACTTACTCCAACTCAGTGTTGATGGTTCGTTGACTTAAATATATATATATATATATATATATATATATATATATATGTATATTTACATAGTTATATAATTTGTGTAAAATAATTTAAATCTGTTTATATAATTTAAAATAAACTCATATATATAATTGAAAAGAAAATCATATATATATATATAATTTAAACAAAATCATATTTAATAATAATATAAAAACATATTTATGGAAAAGAAAAAGAAAATAAGAAAACAAAAGGAGAAAAAAAAAGGAAATGTTTTTTTATTATTTTTCTTTCTTTCTTTTCTTTTCAATTTATGGGTTTCGATTTTCTGGATTTTATATCAAATAGATTTAATATATTTTTTGAAAAGGACAAAATTAAAATAAATAATTTTTTTTGAATTTTTTTCTTTTTGTTTTCTTATTTTCTTTTTCTTTTTTCATAAGTCTGTTTTTATATTATTATTAAATATGATTTTATTTAAATTATATAAATATATATGATTTTATTTTAAATTATATAAACAAATTTAATTTTTTTGATAAAATTGGACTGACCTAGAGGGAAAAAGCATCACAAACGATCATATGCTGAAAAACTCCTAGGTAGTATCCATCCATATTATAAAAATAAAAAATAAAAGTAACAAAAACCATAAAAGCATAAAAACCAAGGGAAACAATCCCAACATAAACATTGGCACGCAGTCCATAAAAAACAGAAACAGAAACAGAAAACATCAAGAAAAACGAAAAGACTCCCGACTCATGCAATCATTGGCAACCAACAAAGAGCAGAAAGACAGGGTGTTTGTCCACCATGAATCAACCGCAAACCCCAAAGCATGCTTAGAAAGAGCGTCAGCAACCTGATTCCCCTCCTTAAAGATATGAGAAACCTGAAACTACATTTTTGATATCTGATAGATACAGATTTGCCAAGCCTGCCGAATCCGCCAAGGAACCTGCTCGGAGAGAGAGGCAAGCAGATGAACCACATAAGAAGAATCACTCTCAAGCCAGATCCGATGCCACCCATTCTGCCAAGCAAAATTAATGGTCGTCGAAGCTGCAAGAAGTTTTGCCTCAAATGCAAACACCTGAGGAACAGCAAAACAACCATTCACAATAGCTCTACAATTACGAAAAACACCCCCACAACCCCCAACACATGGAGAACTTAATGCGGCACCATCAGTATTAACTTTGATCCAACCAGGAGGCGGAGGTGATCAAATCACACTCCTGATAATCGGGGCCTTAGCCGGATGACTACGAAGATCAAACCGATAAAGAATCAAAAAATCATCTACACAATTACGCATACACCCAATCTCTAACCGGTTAGCGTCAGACACCGTAGGCCAAACCAAAGACAAAGCAGATCTGAACTACATAGCCTTACTCTCAAAAATCTACTGGTTACGGGCAAGCCACATACTCCAAACTACGGCATGAATAGATGTCTTCCATAAAACCCGCACCAGATCACTAAACGAAACTGACATGGCCTGGGAGAAGAACGAACTCCAAGAATCGGTAGAAATACGCTGCTGAAAAGACGAAAAAACCACCTCCCAAAGAGCAGCCGCTAAGGGGCACCAAAGGAAAAGATGATCAGACGACTCGCTGCTAACCCCACAAACATTGCACCAGGAAGCTAAGTGAAACCCAACCCTATACAAGCGATCCTCTGTGGGAAACCGATTCAACAAAAGACGTCATGTCAATGCTGACCGAGAATGAGGGATAAAATGGCACCAGACATCCCTCCACCAAGAGACATGCGGAGAATCACGAATCATACGGGAATAAGCCGACTTGCAAGAAACTTGCCCATCTCGAGCATGAGCCCACACCAAATAATCTACAACTGGAGAGATAACAATCCTATCGATCCGAAAACAGAGATCTGAAAACGGGCACGAAAACTATCGTCAAGAACCCACCTACCATCATGGAAAAAATCAACAGCTCTTGCCCTGAGAAGGCTAGCCAAGTAATCAGGAATCCCCATAAGCTCAAGAATGGGAACCTCCAACCAATTTTCACGGCAAAAATTTCGCTGAGAATTCTCACCAATGAGCCAAATGCCCTCTTTTAGAAGATCTGAATAATGATAGTGAAAAGAAGGTCAAATCGACGAAGTGACATACCCCTATGAGATTTTCGAAGCTGCGTGAGATACCGCTCCCTCAGAAACGAAAAAGCAAAACTCTGAGAGGTCATAAACTTCCAGGTGAGCTTCTTTAAAAGAGAATCATTTAGTAACCCAAGATCCTTCAAACCAAGACCACATTGAGAGTAAGGCTTACAACAACAATCTCAAGCAACCCGAATCAGTTTAGTCTCCTCACAAGAACCTGTTCATACAAAATTTCTCAACTTGTGATTAACCAACGCAGCAAATAAGAAAGCCATTTGTAGATCATGAAAGAATGCACAAAGGAGCCCGTAATGACCGACTTGATCAGAGTAGCGCGACAGTCCAAAGAAAGGGCTTTCCCCTTCCACTTAGCAAACTTCGACAAGATTTTATCCGCAATAGGCTATAACACGGACTTCTTGGGCTTTCCCCGAAAATACGGGACCCCCAAGTAAGAGAAAGACAACTGACCAATCTGCATACCAACTAAGGACTGCAATCTACCAATTCGGGATGGGAAAATAGAAGATCTAAAATAGATAGAAGACTTACCCCAATTAACCAGTGATCGGTCATTTTATGTATATGTTTTTGGTCCTCATTCCTCCTATCAATTGCTTGTTTCTTGAGTTATTTAGGGGTTTTAATTTGTGTTTTGAGCATTTTCAAGGTTGTTGGATCTAAATGATATGTTTGAAGTATTTCAGTGCAAAAAGGTGATTTGGATGATTCAAGAGACTTATATGCAATTTGCCACCAAGTGCTATGAAAACCGCTTTGAAAATACAGTGGTACACAAAGCGCTCCCAAAAATAGTGAAGAAACGCTGTCGAACTGCTATGCATTGTCATAGCGGTTCCCGAGACAGTGCAAGTCATCTGTGTTGCAAATGCCATATCTCTCAGCTCCGATTGCACTGTGTGTGCTGCCACCTATGGATTTGGAGCCCCATAAGTATAGTTTCCAACCCAATTTACGGCATGTTGATCTGAATTTTCTATAAGAAGTTATGCTTGTTTGAGTACCTATTGCGTTGATCAATCAGTCATAAAATCAGTGAATAGTGACGGGATTTATTTTGCAAGTTGTCGGATCGGGAAATATTACCTTCTTGGACATGAGTGGGAGTCTTGGAAAGCAAGTTGACACCTAATCCTTATCTTCCTTCAATAAGTAATCAATTTTAATGGTTTAGGAAAGAAATAAAATCCCAAAAAGGTAAAGCTCTAAAAGGGAATTGATTTCCTTGTTGTTTAAGGACATGACCTAGCATCTACACCTATTTAAACCCATTTGAACCCTAATTTAGAGATAGAGAAGCCAAGGGAGGTCCCAAGCCACTAAGGGGGCCGTCCCCCACCACTCCATCATCATACATCAACTAACAATTTTCATTCATCTTTACACATTGAAGATTCGAAGACGAAGAAGATTCAACCATTAAAGACTTGAAGAACTCATTAAAGGCCAATATGGGTTTTATCTTTTCTTTCTCTTCTCTTCTCTTCTTATTTTTGCCATGTGTAACTAAATTCATACTAGGAAATTAATGTGAACCTCTATGAATGCTCTTTGTTAGAATTGACTATATTTTAATTAATTCAAGTTTTGATTCATTATATGTCTTAATTCTTTATTCTTGTTAATGCATGATTATACGCTGGCATGAATTTAGGGTTATGATAATTTAACAATTGAGTTTGGTGTGTTGATTTACAAGCAATCTTAATTAATATTCAATTGAATGAGTAAAACTGATCTTAGCATTGATTTATGCAAGTAGGTTTTGGTTCATTAGTTCTTGCACTTAATGGGTTCTTGGTTGTAGTTTGCGCCATTGATTTATGGGTAAATTATGATTGAGAACACTTGATTCATCCCAGGATCATAAGGTAACAATCATACTTAAGATAAGAACGAACTTTTAACTTGATTAATATATTTTCACAAATCAATTCGAAACATTGAGTAGACATAATAGGGGAGCATTGATGACCTAATGCTTTATTTCCATTGATCACAAACCAACTTTCTTTTAATTGCTTTCTTTAGCTTAATTTAATTTAGTTTTAGTTTAATCAATCAGTCAATAATCTATTTGGTTAGTTTTAGTTTAATTAGAATTAAAATTAGTTTTCAATCAATAAATCGTTTTTCCTCGTGGAAACGATCCTTACTTGTCGTTGTGTTTATCTTCACGATTCGTGCACTTGCGAGTGAGTATTTTATAAGACGATTTTACACATCAAGTTTTTGGCGCCGTTGCCGGGGAGTAGTTGAATTTATTGATTAATTCTAGTTTTAGTTTTAGTTAATAGTTTTAAGTTTAATTATTTTTAGTTAGTCGTGTCAGTAGTTAATAGTTTATTTTTATTTTTATTTAGATTTTGTTTTCTTTTTATTTCCTTTTTCTTTTCTTTCTTTTCAGGAAAAATAGGCTTCTACGAGCAACAAACATATGATATGTCTGTGGGTGAAATTAATTCAACAATCCAAGAAGAGTTATCAAATGAAAGCCTAGACGAGTTACTTGTTTGGGTAAAAGATGTTTTGGGGATGATGAAGAAATTGAACAGGTTAGGGTTACAGAAGAAGATTTTGATATTGAAGAAGTAAGTGCTGAAATTGAAGATGAGATCAACAAGTCTTTAATCTCATCTACGAGCTCTCCCCCTGCATTAGAGCTCAAACAATTTCCTTATAATCTCAAGTATGCCATTCTAGGGGAGAACGAGACACTCCCAGTGATTATAGCTTCTGACTTGGAGGAAGAAAAAGCGAAGGAAGCAGAAGATGTACCTTTCGAGGCACCGCTCCTATACAAGGAACTCAAGCCTTATGTCCCTCCCATTACTTTTCCGAGCCGCCTACACAAAAGCCAATGGAATAAGTGGTTTTCTGAACTTATTTCATCACACTTTATAATGAACATTTACTTGTCTTTGCCTATTGTGTGTAGGAACATGCCAACGCGTGAAAATTGTTTCCAATACTTGATCACGCTAAAGCGTAAATTTGAGACATTGGAATTTGGTTGAATTGTCCTTGCACCAGTCTTGCCTAGATGTTAAATAAAGCGTTTGGTGGGAGGCAACCCACCTAGGTAAATTCTTTTTAGTTTTTAGTTTTTTAGTTTTCTTTTGTTTTTGTTTTTCGAGTTCTTGCCTTCCATACTTTTTCTTTATTCGTTGTCCATGATTTTAATGTCATATAAACATTTAGGACAATGTTTAGATTAGGTTTGGGGGTGTGAATTCATGTTTATTTTTTTTTTTTTAGCCATTTATTGAAATCCGCAAAAATGTCCTTGTTTTGAAAAGTTTTGAGGCAAATGTTTTGTTAAAACTGTATTCATTGGTGAAGAAATAAATGTTTTCGTCCACGTTGTGTTCTTCGTTTTTTCGATACAAATCCAACGGTATAAATAACGTAAAATTCTGGGCGGTGGTTTAAAAGTTATGATTGTTTCTTCGACCAAAGGTCATAGGCGATGCCCTGTTTTTGAAATTCTGCACATTAATGTTTTTCGACGTATGTTTTCTCATTTTTCCTAATTCGAATTTTGAAATATTTTCTAAATGAAAAGTGTTAATTTGCATTTCTATGTTCTTGTTTTAAAATTTTGTAAACATTTGTTGATTATTTAGAGAGATATGCATTAAAGAACAGACATACGTCAATTTCAAAAGTCACAAGTTTTTGAATTTTTGTCTTCCATGTTGAGATGATTCTTTTGTGTGCTTTAAGAGCCATAATATATGCTTTATTCACTAAGTTTAGATTAACATCTTGCCACTTAGAGTTGTGCATTGCATTTTTCAAAAATTTATGACATGCTTTTGATGTGATGGTGGATAAAATGCTTTGTTGAATTGCCATGATTAATAGTGGAGACTACCCTTGTAAGTTCACTAAACCAAAAAGCGTACATAAATAACATTATATGAGGGTTCTTTTGTTCTACTCCTAAACACTCATTAGGTTCTTAGCATTAGAAATTGATCTCAATAGGTTATTCATTGGAATCATGTAACAAAACACATTAGATTAATGCTCAAAATGATATATAGACTAAATCATGTAACAAATTGACACGTAGTTTTGAAAATAAGTAAAAAGTCCTTTACCATTTCGCCAAAAAAATACTGATGTTGCAATTTGCAAACCATATGACTTATCCCTTATGTAGGAGGAGAAGACATGTTTTTTTATTTTCAATTTTCAAAACTAAATTTTATGATTTTATGTAAAACATTTATATAAAAAAATAATACAATTCAACGACAGATCAAATTTTGTTAGGTTTTGACTCGTATTCCCAAATGAACCAAGTGAGAACCAAACGAGACATATTGGAACTTTATGGAGACATGGGAACGTTTGGAATTGAAGTTGGGTTTGGTGTTTGAGGGAGGTTTGAAGAAAAGAAGAAGCGATGTTGAAGTGCTATGAAGAAGAAGAAGAAAACCGTTGTCGCTTAGACATCGGTCTAGGGAGCGGTCGAGGGAACGATTCCTTTAATGAAGAAACTGTTGTGCCTTGCGTTGTGCAATACACATCGGTAAGGACAATGGTTCGATGCCAGAGATTCACGATGTGGGAAACGATGTACTGCAGACAGCAGTACCCCATAGCGATTTAACGAAAATTTATATGGGACCAGAAATCTTCAGCGAAAAAGAAAAGTAATTCTTTTAGAAATTCTTATGCTTGAAGGAAAATGATTTCTATTTACAATAAGACTTGTGCATAAAAGGAATAGTATTTATATAAAACAAGAAAGTCTTGTACGTATAAGAGATGAATTTCTTTGTAGGTTTAAACTCCATGTAACTAGTATAAATAGAACCTTGTAATTAGGTTATTTGTGTGGAGAAAAATAACACATGTAACATCAGAGAGTGAGTGGTTACAAGGGAGACCCCATGGAATATCTAAAGAGGGATTCGGGGAATATCAATGGATCGGGGGGGGGGGGGGGGGGGGGGGGGGGGGGGTTCTCAGTGAGGATCTTGTGAGCGTTATGAGCTGAGAGTCATGGTGAGAGAGAATCCTGAAGTATATGGTTGTAACAATTTATCATATAGTAGAACTTTCTTTGTCGTCCTGAGGCCCGTTGTTTTTTCCTTGATTTAGGGTTTTCCACGTATATCTTGTGTTATGTGATTATTTATTTTCTCTCATCTTATTTTTCTGCTATAGACGTTAATTGCTATAAGTTATGGACAAATATTATGTTGGTTGTTTCTAATAATTAATTTTCATTTTCTAATAGTTTAATTGTTTCTATCAAATCATCTGTTTTTAGAACAAATCCATATAAAAAAAATCAAAAGATATCAAACTCATTCGCTCAATCCTTATTAAAAAAAAATCGAAAGAGACCAAAAAATCACAAATATAAAACCCAATCTCCATTGGAGAACTCTTCCACCCATCAAACACCATAGTTAAAGCTTAAAACTAACGGTCAAACCCAAGGTCAATGTATTTTTTTTGTATTAATTAACTGGATTCTAGCTCATGTATGTTAATTATTAAAGCTAGGGGTGTGTTTGTGTAATTTTTACTAAAAGTCACCAGAGAGAGTGTAATTACTCACCTGAATAAAATCGGAAAGTAAAAACGAAGGCCCTCCTGTGGCAAGTTTGACGAACGAAAACCTCTCCAACTCCCTTAATTTGTCAGGCGTTTGAGGCAACAAAATGCTTATAGCCTCCTCCAATTCCAGAACTCGAAACAATCCATTTTCCAGGTCTTCCTCCTCCAAGCAAACCCCAGCACAACACAAAACCAAACTCTCCATTTTCTCCGGAAATTGCACAGCCATGCTGTACCCAACAAATCCACCATAGCTAATCGGCTAATCCCAACTACACTCGTTTTACTCACACCATGTCTCTCCAACATTTTCACCAGACAATCAGCCTGGAACGACTCCGTTCGTTCCTGGCTGCATGCGTGTGTACGAGTCCCCGAAAAAGAGTAGGTCAGGAACGTAGACGTTAAAGCGGTCGGTGAAGTGGCGGAGATGTTCGTGGTATTGCCGCGTTGCGTTGGCTCCAAAACCGTGGATGAGGATGAGATTAGGTTTGGATTTGATAGGAGTTTTGGGTACCCAACAGTGCATGAACGTGTTATTGTCGAGGTCTGTCAAGACTGACCGGAGACTTGCAATCCGGAAGGAGTGACGGTATAACCAATTCAGAGATGCCGTAAAGCTGAAACATTTTGACAATTTTAGATAATTCAACTAGCTAGATCTCCGAAAGTTGTTTCTAATAGATCATTTTGAATTTTATTGGTACCATGCATGAATGGAAAGGGATATTTATATGGGTTCAAAAAATAAATATTTCAGAAGTATGTTATCTTGTTGTGCTGAAGGATGTCGAGAAGTTTATTTTCAGACAAGTTTATTGTAAAGAGAGAAACAGACGAGTTCAGTGTTCTATGTATGGAGATGAAAGTACAAAGACAATAGAAAAATGATTATTTAAGGGCAATTTTGGTGGTTCACCATAATAGGTGACTTTTAAACATAACTTATTAAAGCAGTGACGTCGGTGCAACTCATGTCCCAAAAGGTGACATTTCTCACAATTCCCGTATATTTATAAAGGGATCTACTCCTAATTATCTTAAATAATAAAGGAAACATTCTATCTAACTTAAAACTAGAAAACTAAATCCTAATTAATTCCGGTTTCTATGTGACTTGTCTTCTAAGTAGTTCTAAAAAATAATACTTGTCAGCTAGAATACTTGTCAGCTGTCCTTGTAAGTTGAAAAAAACAAATGTGTGTTACTTTTGTTAGGCTCTCTACATTACAATGATCTAGAAAAATACTCTCTACACCACATTTTAATATCTATATTTTTATCACTAAAATAACCTAATTACATTTTAAGGACTAAATAAATCAAACAAAATAATTCTATTAAGTTGTTAAAAAGTAAAAAAAAATTAGTAGATTGAATTTAAAATATTTCTTTCCAAATACTTTCAAAGATAACATATTTCCAATATTATCATAATTTTATATTATACAAATTTCTTTTTTTAAACCTATTACATAAACAACTATAAAATAAATAACTAAATAAATAATAAACTTTAATCATATTTGTCACTTTTAACTCAAACTTCAATTTAAAAAAAAATCAAAATCATTTCTATATTAATCATGAATAATATTTTATCATTATTTACATTATTATAAAGACGAACTTTTGTCTTTTGGTGTAGCTTGCTATGAATTCTTTCATGTCGGAACTTGGCTGTTTACTTGATAAACCTTCAAAGTAATTATTGATAACGTTTTTAAATGGACGTGTAACAAGTGGCGGAGCTATAAATACGAAAATAAAGAAATTTCAAGGGCCAAAATAAAACACTCTTAAAATATAAATATAATTTCATAATTTTATAAACTCTTTATGTAAAAGTTTTAAAAAAAAAAAAATTTGCGAAGGGGGGCATGGCCCCTCGCCCCCCTTCCTTTTCCCTACATGTAAATGTGTAACAATATGATCGATCCTTGCCTTTAGGTTTTTCAATTGTTTTAGAGATAATAGAGTCATTAATTTGTAAGACATGGCAAGGACCAATTAAGAAGACATGAAATTTGGTAAATATAAATAGGGTTATTAGGACCGGTCCTCCTCGAACTTTACGCGAGTTTGCATTTTACCCCATGAACTTTTTTTTAGATGTTAAACCCCTTGAACTCTCATTTTCTTTGCACTTTGTTCAAAATCCTTATGCCGTCCAATTTTTTGTCATGACAAATTGCACTAAGTTCCTTTGATTATATGTATAATTGCATCAAACCGAAAACAATATAATAATATAACCTATATACCCTTTTGACGAAATTTTAAAAATAAAAATTTAAAACTTAAAATCGAAATAATGGTTAAATAATAATAACCATTATTATTATTATTTAAATATCCATAAATATTACTTGTTCATTTATAATAAAAAGGGTATTAGTAATGTCAAAAGCAAAAAATAAAATAATAATAATAATAATAATTTAATAATAATAATAATAATAATAATAATAATAATAATAATTTAATAATACTAATAGTAATATAAAAATAATAATAGTAATATAAATAATAATTATAAATTATTTTCAAGTTTAAATAATTATAAGGGAAATTATCATTTAAATAATATTTTTTATTTAAATATTGTTAAATATCACTTGTTCATTTACAATAATAAGGGTATTAATAATGTTAACAAAAATAATAATAATAATAATAATAATAATAATAATATAATAATAATAATAATATAACAATAATAATAATAATAATAATAATAATATAAAAAAATAATAGTAATATGAAAAATAATAATAAATTATTTTCAATTTTAAATAATAATAAGGGAAATTATCATTTAAATAATATTTTTTATTTAAATATTTCTAAATATTACATGTTCATTTACGATAATAAGGGTATTAATAATGTAAAAAAAATATTCAATAATAAAATAATAAAAATAATAATAATGATAATAATAATAAAATAATAAAAATAATAATGATGATGATAATAAAAAAAATAATGATAATAATAATAAAATAATAAAAATAATAATAATGATAATAATAATAAAATAATAAAATAATTATAATGATAATAATAATAATAATAATAATAATAATAATATAAAAGGTAATAATAGTAATATAAATAATAATAATAATTAAAAATTGTTTTTTCAATTTTCATGTAATTTATTATTATTATTATTATTATTATTATTATTATTTTGTAATTTGATCACCGGCTCACCGCCGTGAATATTTGAAATAGATGATGATGATTAATCTAAATATCTACCTATTTTTTTAAAATAATGTTTTATTATTTTTTATATTATGATTATTATTATCATTAATATTATTGTATTGTTATTATATTATTATTATTATTATTTATTATCGTTGTTTTTATTATTATTTAATTTTTTATTCTTGTTTTTTACATTATTAAACACCTTGTTATTGTAAATGAACAAGTGATATTTAGGGATATTTAAATAAAAATGATAATTCATCTGAGTTTTATATTTAGGGATATTTAAATCATTGTTAAATCAAATTATTTTGTTCATTTCTCTATTTATTTATTTTCCTTATCAAAAAATTCAGAATTTTATTATTATTTAACCATTATTTCAATTTTAAATTTTAAAATTTGGTCAGAGAGGTATTTTGGTTATATTATTATATTATTTTAGGTTTAATGCAATTATGCATATAATCAGGAGAACTTAGTGTTATTTGTCATTACAGAAAAATGGATGGCGTGAGGATTTTGAACAAAGTGTAAATAAAAGGAGAGTCCAGGGGTTTAACGCCTAAAAAAGTTCAAATGGTAAAATGCAAACTCGCGTAAAGTGCAAGGGGGACTGATGCTAATAATCCGTATAAATATATAAAGCACGTTTTAGATTTTTGTAGCTTATAAAATAATCATTAGGATGCGTTTGGTGAGCGGGGTAAGATTATACTATTTTTAAGAGATGAGATTATATTGGATTGGATTAGATTGTATATGATTAGATTAATTATTGTGTTTCCCATGTTTTGTGCAATATGAGATTAGGCTAAAAATAGTCCATTCATATGTTTGGTATGTGATGAGATTGGATAAAAAAAATTAATTCTATTAAATAAATAAAATCATTTTAATATAATTCATTTAACTTTCTTTTCTTTCTCATCTTTCTGAGACTCTCTCTCTCTCTCTTTCTCTCTCTTTCCCCAACAACTTTTTATTCTTTCACATACTCTCTCTCTCTCTTCCCAAACAACCCTCCCTCTCACCCCTCTATATTCTCACTCTCTGTTTCTCTGATCTCTTGGCCGCTGGCAAGTTTTTCTCCATCACCGAGAGGAGATCGGCTCTCTCTCTCTCTCTCTCTCTCTCATTCCCCCTTCTCTCTCTTTGTCTTTTTTTATATACAGTGATGGATCTGGTGGAGATCCAACTCCATATCTAAAATTTTTGTTTTTTTTTAAACATTTGTGGTGGTAAAGAGGACGATAGTGGTATGTTGTTATTGCTTTGTGACCCATGTTTTGGTTTGATTTTCTAGGTTTTAACGGGTTTTGTTGATTTTCTTGATTTGAATGTGTTTGAATGATTTTATGGGTTTGATTGGGTTTGGATGATTTTTCAGGTTTGAATGATTGTGTGGGTTTGTTTGATTCTTTGTGTTTGTTCCATTTTCTTAGTTTTTTTTTGTTTGTTTGATTTTTTGGGATTTATCAGTTTGCTTTGAAAATTGATTATTTTTTCTGGGTTTTATCGGTTTATTGGATTTTCTAGGTTTTATCGGTTTGTTTTGAAAAAAATTGATTTTTTTTTAAACAGATTGAAAATTAATGAATATATGTTTGGATCTGAGATTTTTTTTGTTTTAAATGATCGAAGACGAAGAACAATCAAAATTGGAAATTGGAGGGGATAAAATAATCCCATCAATTTGAAGGGGATTATTTTATCCTCCTTTGGCAGGATAAATTGAAGCTTGGGATAAAAATAATTTCGATTGAGTGAACTTACCAAACATGGGATTGGACCCAAAATAGTCTAATCTCATGAAACAAACGCTCGTTTAGGGTGCGTTTGGTGCGTGTGACATAATTGAATTATTTTTAAGACATGAGATTGGATTAGATTGGACTAGATTAATTATAGTGTTTTTCGTATTTGGTGCGACATTAGATTTGATTAAAAATAATGTTATATTGTGTTTGGTATATAATATAATAAGATAAAGGTGTAATATTAAAATATTAAAATAAAATATAAGGTTAAAAAAAATATCTTTTAACTCTCCTCTCTCCGCACCTCTCGTTCTCTCCTTTGCTCATTTTTTTTCTTTTCTCTCCTTTGTTGTCTCAACTCCTCCATAACTGATGTCATCTCTTCTTCTTCTATTTTTGATTTTTCAATTTTTTTTCTTTCTTAAACCGAAATTTGTGTGCAGATATTCTTATATTCTCCTCCTTCTTCTTATATTTTTAATTTTTGAATTTTTTTTTCTTTCTTAAACCGAAATTAGTGTAGATCTACTTGGTGCAAATCTAAGTAGATGACACTGTTTTTTTGTAAATTTTATTATATATAATCCTGAATTTTTTTTTGGGAAGCTACTAAGGAATCTTTGAGCAAGCTCTGGAAAAAATTCTGGTTCACTATAAAGATGTGAACTGGTTTTTTTTTTTGTTGTTGAACAAATCTGGGTTTGTGGAGTTAGATATTGTTTTGATTGATGATATATGTTGGGTTTTGGATTGGAGAATCTGGGTTTATGATAAGCGAAGATGAGTTTGTGAAGATTGATGATCTAGGTTAGTAATAATCAAGATGGGAAAGAAATTAATCCCATGTATTTCGTTGGGATTAATTTTTCCCATTGCAATGGGATAAAATGGTTTGACAGGATTATTTTTATTCAGTCCTATCAATGAGCCAAACATGGGAAACTACTTAAAATTAAGCTAATCTCATCTTATCCCATGAAACAAACGTGCCCTTAGGGTGCGTTTGGTATAAGGACGGGACGGGACATGACAGTTGTTCCGTATTGTGTTTGGAATGTATAAGACAGAACTGTTAATTGTATTGTTATACGTTTGGTATAACTGAGACTGGATGGGACAAGAGGTTCAAATTACCAAAATGACCATATTAATTATAGACTTTAAAGATTAAAAAAATGGTAAACACAATTTTAATTTTGGTTTTCTGGGGTTGGGAAGATCTTGGAACTATATCTCATCAGTCAGCATCATCAAATGAACTAATTTGTTTTAAAGAATTAATTGTCTTAAAGAAAAATAATAGAGAAGAAAAAATAAAAAGATTTTTTTGGGATAACGGAACTTGATCATCGTCATGAATATTCATGATTCATGAATTGAAGAACAAGAAAATTAAAAAAAATATATATATATATATATATAATGAGTTGCTGGTGGCAACCATATTGATGTAAATCCAGATTTTGCAACGTCAGACACTTTACTTTCTAAATCTCTCCACTAATCATGGTTATGAGACTCCCAGTTAAAACCCTGTTAATCAAATTTTCAGTCTTATCTACATATTTCATAGTTATTTTCAAACTTCATCAACTGAATTTGAGAAAGGAAATTAACAATTACATTTAACCATGACCTTCTAATATCTCATGGTTTTTAGTCTGAATAATAAACTGATTCTAAGAAATAGATACTACCATTACAACACAATTCACATTGGATCCAAAACAGAAAAATTAAATAGAATTTAACAACAACAAAAAGAAGCAAAAATTGAAAATTTAAATAAATTGAGGTGGAGATCCAATCTGGAGATTGGTCTCCACCAACATCTCTATCATTCCCTGTTCCTTCTCAGAGACTGTCGATTTGAAACTCAATTTTTAGTCAAATTAGGCAGTGGATCTGAATGAGAAGAATAATATAAACAACTTTTCTTCTTCAAAATAGAAGAACCGTCTCTTTTCTTGCACCAAAGATCCCGCTAAGCCACCAGCAAAGTAAGCTCTCAGTCTCTCTTCTTCAACTTTCTTTGAATTCTTCATTTAAAATGAGAGGTGGTAACTAATAATATGATAAGTCTTCCTCCGCTTCTTCAATGGAGGTTTCCGGGCAATCTCCCCCTCCCATTCTTCTTCTATGATCCAGTGTTATGATGATTCGTGGATGGGTTTTGAAGATTTGATTTTTGTTTTTGTTTTTTGACGGGGAAAGTTTGATTTTCGCTAGATTTGGATTTAGGTTTTCTATAAATAGAAATGTGTCATGGATTTGAGGTAGATTTGGATTTGATTTTATTTGGCTTTGAGCTAGGATTTGATATGGATTTGAGCTGGATTTTGAAACCAGACGAACGAACGAACGAACGAGAGAGATAGAGATGGGTTCTGGTGGTGTAATGGATGTGGTTGTAATTTTTAGAAATTTTTAAGGGTATAAAAGTCTTTTTCAGACTTGTCACATGGTGTCCCAACTTGTTCGACCTCTTTTTGGATGAGACAAGTTTTTGTGATTTTTATCCAATGTAGCTCGTTCTGTCCCAAGTTTAAAATGCACCAAACGTGGGACAAGAGGAAATTGTCCTTCGTTGTCCTGTCCCATGAACAATCTCATGTTTGGTGAGATATGACAATCAATATTATTTTTAGTCCATAATTTCTTTTATCTCATCAAAGGGGGATAAAATAAACCCCTCCAAATTAATGAGATTATTTTATCCCCTTTTTTCGATCAATTAACAAAAAACCAGAAAAAAAAAAAACACTTTCATATGAACACGGACCACCACCACAAACAATAAATAGAAACCCAGAAACTGACACCTCACCAAAAAAAAATGAAACCGAATCCTCTCAACTCCCCACATGTAACTCCATTCAGCACTAGATTATAAGTAATTGAAAAAAAAAAATCAAATTAAAACCAACAACAAAGTAACCACCAAATTTTTTTAATAGCAAAATCAATTAAATTAAAAGTAAATAAAAAATAAATAAAATTCAACACTCAAATCCAAGTATCCAACCATTATCCCCAACAACCGGAAGCACCCAACCACCCTCATCGGTTGATCTCTTCTCAGCGGAGGAGATCAGCGCTCTCATCGCCAGCAACCACCCTCAAACCTAAACCCAAAAAGAAACCATTCACCACAATTGCCACTACCCCATGATGAGAGATGTGAAGAGGGAGAAAGCGGAGAGAAAGAGAAGGAACTCGGCGGATAGATGAGATTATTAAAAAAACCAGAAAAAAAACGTGGTAATAGGGAAAAGAAGAGAAAGAGATGGAGGATAGAGAATGGAAAGATCTAGATAAAGAATAGACAGGTATGTGAGGAGAGAGAAATGAAAGATCTAATTTTTGTGTGGTTTGATGTTTGAACGTGGTAACGAAAAGAAGAGAAAGAGATAGAGGAGAGAGAATGGAAATATTCTCATTTCATTTGTTTTTTTAAACAACTTTTTTTTTACAATTTATTATTATATTATTTTTCTCCAATCTCATTGCGTACAAAACATAGGATATTACTATTTTTAATATAATCTCATGTTGCACCAAACACGGGAAACACTATAATTAATCTAATCAAATCCAATCATATCTCTTAAAAATAGTTCAAGTCTATCCCGCGCACCAAACTCACCCTTATAATTTAATTTAAGAAATAATCGGTTTTAAAAAATGTTGATAGGTGTTTGACAAATTGACTTTATGAATAATCAACTTAAGAAGAAAAAAAAAAACAAGACTAGTGTGTTTTTGGTAAACTTAATTAATTATGAAAATGACTAAAATGATATAATTGTGTCAAAATGTAATTTATTATTCAAGTGTTTTTTTTTTCATTTTTCTAGCTTTTTTAATCATTCATTTTCCAACTCCTATGGACTATTTTTTTTTCTTTTCAATATAAGACTTATTACTTCTTATAATTTATATTAAGATAAATAGATTTGTTTGTTTTTCTAACTTAAATCTTAATTTAAGATGTATATGTTTTATATAAAAGGTTTACAAATTTTGACTTTTTACTTATGTAATGAGTCATAGTTAACACATTGATAGTTGATTCAAAAAATAACCTCATGTAATTAATCTATTACAAAAAATGCTCCTAAAAAAATCCCCAATTTCCAATACAACTAAAATCCTAACCCTAAAAAATTTCACAATTTTATTAAATCCTAACCATAACCCTAACTATCCTAACTCTAAATTAACATAGGAGGAGGAGACGCCGTCTCCTCATCCTCCTCCTGTGTCAATTACAACCTCCTCCTATGTCAATTTAGGGTTAGGTTTGTTAGGGTTTGAGTTGTTTATGAAATTGAGGAATTTTTATTTTTATTTTATTTTAAACAAAATATTTAAATTAATAAATAGTTGTATATGAAAACAAAAACTTTTTTAATATAAAAAAAATATCTATTAAAAATTGAAGATATATTAAAAAAAAGTATCCTAAAAATTAAATGGTTCGTTAAAATGGGGTAGAATAGTAAAACCAAAACCACTTAATATTTAAGTGGGATAACCTCAAATGAAAAACAAACAAATTAAAGTGTCTTAAATATTAAGTGGTATTATTGTACTTAATTGAAATAAGGTCTTTTAATACTTAAGACAAAAAACAA
Source organism: Dipteronia sinensis (assembly GCA_033220585.1). NCBI lineage: Eukaryota > Viridiplantae > Streptophyta > Magnoliopsida > Sapindales > Sapindaceae > Dipteronia > Dipteronia sinensis. The sequence goes on along the minus strand of CM065637.1, from coordinate 67,434,073 downwards.
ACACCGGCTTAGTTTTTTTTTTTAAATTGTTCCTTTTCCAATTATATATTTATTTTTCTCAATTCTTGTCTCATTTTATTTATTTATTTTTTAATCCTTCCTTTTTCCAATTTTTTTTAATACACTCTTCTTCCTTTTTTGTTATTTTCAACTAGTTTTTACAAGAACATTTTTTCGGCCCAAGAGACCATTGTTTTCAAGGCTAGGTCGAACCAAAGCTGATCGGATAAGGGCCTTAACTTGCCTTGGGCTTAAACATAGTTTGATGGATTCAAGAAGAGTGATAATATTTGCATCCCTAAAAAACTGTATGTACATCCAAATTTAGTATTATTTTGAAAATCCAATATTACCCTTGATTAAAATTACTTAAAGGACTAAATAATCTGTAAGTACACACCAATAATTATTAATTGGTTTTATATTAAACCTTTATAAATAAGAAAAAGAAAGTTTCCTATTAATTATTTGATATGATAATAAAAACCTTCTTATTTTATCAAACCCTAATTTCTATTTTAAATACTAATTTCAATTTCTATTAATGAATACTAATTGATTGAGTTGACAAATAATTTACTGCTGTAATTAAGTGAAACAAAAATCAATACCAACAATAAACTTTCTTATGAACAATTTTTTTTTTTAATTTCTTAAGAACAGGAGAATTGAGATATGCTGTTGTGTGTTGAGAGTCTCTTTTTACATATGACCATTCTTTTTGGTTGATGTAATTGATGTTTTCTATTAATGGATATTAAGTTTCAAAAAAAAATTAAAAAAATTAAAAACTAAAAGAGCTATAACAACACATGCACATGTTATGGTTATAGCAAGTAGTTTTTTAATTCGATGGAATTGGAGAATTTTGAGCTTAAAAAATATTAAAAAACTAAAAAAAAAAGTTTTAATGCAATGAAAAGAAATTTTTTTCAGACAGTTTTTTAGTGACATCCAATGTTTTTGCAGGAGTTAGAAATTATTCTTTTTTAAAGAGAAAATATTTATTTGAATAAGAAGATATAAAATAATAAATTTTAAATAAATATGATTATATAACAAATAGTGGGGCGTGCTTACTAAAATATAATACAATAGAATTAAAGAAATGGTATTTTTATTATTAAGTGAGGTTTATTTACGAATTAAAAAATTTTAAAATATTTTAGAGATGTACTTACGAAATAAGTGTATATACGGTTTTTGAGGGGTGTCAATATCGCCACTCATTTAAGAATCATATATATCCTCACCTTGTTCAAAGCAAAGGCCTATATCACCAACTCTCCACCAAGACAAATTGTTTTACACGATATTAATTGAGGATTTAATTATTATATATAGGATATGTATAGTTCAATTTTTCTATTGTTAGTTCGTCATGATATAAAATAGGACAATTACCAATTAGATCCTAGACTGTTTTTTAAATTCCAAATTGTTTGCGACTTTTACAAAACTGACCAAATTGGATCTCACATTTTTTTCAAGTGCCAAATTAGTCCCTCTTTTTTTTGAAGTGACCAAATTGGTCATTCTAATGATTTAACGGTGTTAAATATAACGGTTGACTTTAATACTTTTATTTAAAGTATGTAAATACCTTTTATTTGTCAAAGTTCTTTTGTTTTTGTGCATTAAATTCACCTATTATAATTATATAAAAAATCCAAAAATATTATTAATGAAACACTATTTGTACCTTTTTATAATTAAAATTCTAAAAATATTTTAATAAGACAACGTCGATTATACTTTTATTTTTTTAAACAAAGTTACCATTCATTTTCAGTTTAGTCTTTTACCATTTTTATATAATATTTTTTTATTAATATTATATAAGCACTGTTTTCAAACAATTTTAAAAATCAAAATCGCACAAATAAAATAAACAAAAAATATACATGTGTTAAAAAAAAACTGTGCATGTGTCAATATTATATTGCTTATGAGTAAAGTACAATTTTTTCCCTACACAGTTAAAGTTGACTAAAGGAACTTAGTTAGAGGGACTAATTTGACACTTTAAAAAATTGTAAGGACCAATTTGGTCACTTTTGTAAAAGTCGCAAACAACTTAGAATTTTAAAAAAAGTTCGGGACCCAATTGGTAATTGCCCTATACAATATATAAAGACAAAGAATATAGACCATTAGATTTACATACTTTGACTCAAAGTGTAGGCACTTGTCAAAATTTATCCATAATCTGTGGTCCACATTCTTCATATTGATATAATTTATATCACGACGAACTGACAGTAGAAAAACTGTGTATAGTTTGATGGATAGTTATCCGGTAAATAGTTATTTTTTTTAGTTTTTAATTTTTTGATTTGTATAGACCATTGAATTAAAATCCAGTAACTAGAAATTAACCCAACAACTATACAATACATATATATATATATATATATATATATATATATATATATAGTAGCAAAACCCATTAATTGAGCATTTAATTATAAATAATATGTCAACAAATCAAAATATACAACAATCAAATGAAACAAGTTAAACTCAAATTCTATTTTTCTTTTAACTTCAAATTGCAAATGATATTAAACAAAGAATATATATATATATAAAACAAGTTAATTACTATGCAGGCCGGATTGTTTCGGGTTTCAACCGGACTCAGTCACTCAGCTCATAGAATAGTTTATAAAAGTCCAGCCCGGATTCAAAATTTTAATATCGAATCCAGACCAAATTTGGGTTTGCTACAGTATCGACTCGTGCCGGCCCTTTTTGATACCTCCAACTGGTCCGCCAGTATCCCGCCAAATCCACACAGAACTCAGCACTCGCCACGTACCGCGCGTCTTTTCAAAACCCAAAACCCAAAATCAAAATCCCTCACAAGTCACACACTCACACAAGGTCAGGGACTCAGGGAGTCACCGTATAAAATTTAGGAGGGAAACAAAGATGAAAAAAAAGAAGCGGCAAATCCCGAAACTTCTCTCCCACTATTCTCTCAGTTGTACTAATGGCTTCTCATTTTGTCTCAATCTTTCACTCTTTATTTCTCGCTGTCAGTCTTCAGATTCAAAGGTAAGTTTCTAACTTTAAGCGAAATCCATATTTTTTTTCCACGTTTGATTGCTTCTGTTCCGATTCGATTGATGTTCTGTTGATTACTTAACTGAAAATTCTTAGCCTGAGATTTATTTATAGATGGAAAAACTGTGATTTGGGGAACATTTAAGCTAAAAGATCTGAAACCTTGGCTGTTTAATGTGAATCATTGGATGTGCATTTGATACATTGCGATTTCTTTTTGAGTAAGTTTCATTAATACAAATTAAATTTGGATTAGAATTTAGAAACTGATCTTTAATTCGTCACTATGTTATTTAGGAACTTTATTCATTAACGGGGAAGATTACTCGTTGAATGATGATTTTTTTTTGGCAGCTTGACAATGCGTACTCTTTCAGTTCTGGAATACAATTACTAGTCTTGATTTAATTTTTATGAAATACTGTAATCGTAGTGATTCTAAAACGCAGCCATAGTTGCATTTCGTAAAAGTTCTTTTGTAATTTTCTTTCCTTATATTTGCGGATTTGATTTCATGTCGAGGTTGACAGAGTGAGATGGATGTGTATCCCCTTTTAGGTCTGCAAATCGGGACATCGTGGACGGTTTAGTTACAAATTCTGGATTAATCAATCACAACTCTCAAGGTACCCAAATGATATGTTAAATATTGTTCACAGCAGAAGCTATCAGTAAGATTTTCTTGTCTGCTTTGTTCATCTGTATACACACCCACATAAGACATGCAAGTTTGCTGAAAACTGTTTATGTATTCTCATTCTTGCTTTTACACTTTTTTTTTACTTGTACAATCCTTATTTACATATGTTAGTATTTGCTAGACTCAAAAATTCAAGGCTGTTAGGAAAAGACACAATTTAAAGTTTAAAGACGCTAACCACAGGTTTGAAGATGGTCTAATTTTAAACTTTATTATACATTCGACATAGATGCTTAAACTCTTGCCCTCATACACCCTTTAACTACATGCTTTTGTTTCTTTTCCATAGTTTTATGGGCTTATGAATGAAAAAAATAGTACTATCACTGATAATCCGTTAGATTAGAAGAATGGCTCAAATTTGAGCATGACATTACACAATTACAAACTTTCCAACCATTTACATGCTACGAGTATCATGAGGCCAGAAAAATTTAACATCATTTTTATTTCCGAGCCACTAGCTGTTAGTCTTGTTCAAGTACATGGTCGTATGGGCATTCTGAATCTGGTCCCACTCATTACAAATGCATCAGAATCTATGTCTTATTTCCATCTGCCTTACCTTGTGCCCTTTGCAACTTGCTAGCTGGGAAGTGCAGTCTAGCCATCAGGGGACGGGGTGCTCGTAAATTCTGGTCAAACCCCCTCACACAAACAAACCCTGTAAATCATTTTCAGAGAAATTGAGCACTAGCTGATCATATGAAGTAAGGTCAATTAAGAAATACTCTCAGAGCATTTGTATGTTTTATCAGCAGCAAAGAATTAAATAATAGGTTCTAGCATTTTTACTTCTTTTGGCCAGATAAAGCTGCTCTAAGTGAGGATCTATTTCTACATCTCTGTGCAAATGGTAAAAGGTTTTGAATAACTGGATTAGAATGAGCAAAGTTGGACTGACAGATATTGTATGAGCGTGATATATTAGACCGATGATTGTTCACTCCACCACTCAAAAATATTATTGATTTATACTACCCACCACCCTTTGCCCTTCAAGATATACTCTTTGTTGACCAGCTGTTTAATCAAGATGGCAGTGTGTTAGTATATACCTGCATCTCTCTCTCTCTCTCTCTCTCTCTCTCTCCTCTCTCTGCCATACATACGCACACGCACACAATCACTAGGCCAATCTCTCTGTTTTATCAAGATGGCACAGTAGGCATATTCTTAGTTTATAGTTTTGAAGCTTTATTTGAGGGTACAACCTAGGAGCATTTGCCTAGTTTCTATGTCCTATTGATATTATTGTTGTTATTATTATTCTTCATTATATTTCAGAGTTTGCTTTACCTTCTGTCCTGGATGCATGTATTATTGTTTTGAGACAGATGTAATACTATTGTTAAAATCATTCACTTCCGTAAAATTCTACAATATGTATTAGTATTTCCAGTACCTAATTACCCTAATAATCAAACCTTTTCAACTCTGGTTCAGTCCCCACTTGATATGGGATCTATTTACATCAATCTATAGCCTTAAAATCTAAGTTACATTACGTCCCCAATCCCATTCTGCATCATATAGTGAATTTTGTCCATAACTCATCTGAAAACATCCCTTCTAGTGAAATTAATAAATTTGTCTTCTACCCCCATTTCCAAAAGAAAAGATTTACGAACCAATAACAAAGTTTCCATGATTTTTAGGTAAGTAAAATGCATATCATAATGTAACCATCCTTGGTTTGCTTGTGAATGTGCACTTGGTGGTGTTGATTAATAACAAGTTAATTATAAGTATTCGGATCTGATGGTTTCATGGGCATCAGAAGCATCTGTTTTCTGGGGCACATGAATCTTTCTTAAAATATATGTTCTGATGCTTGTACATGTGCTCAAGAAACAACTAGGTTTTTGGTGGCTAAATTTATAATCAGAGCTTCCCAGAGTAACTGAATAACAAATTGACATTGTGACGTACCTCTCCAGAAGCACTGTTGAATGCCTTCTGTTGTTAAACCTAACAGACAAAAACAGAAGTTGAATGCCATTGTTTGAACCGCACAAAAAATATTAGTCATCCTCTACTACAATTTTTACCTTTAAATATCGAAGGTACGGAGGTTCCGAAATAGACAGTCCGTCTTGGTAGGTTCCATATCCACTCCCTAGGAACAGTTATTGGGCACAAACTGGAATCATGGTCGGCAAATACCTGAGTGGAAATGGTGTGGAAAGGCTGAGTTTAAGTAGTGGATAGGAATTGAATAGTTGAGCACTGGAGTTGAATTTACCTCATTAACCTGGAAGTATGTACCATTTAGGGGAAAGCTCCCTCTCATGGCTGTTCTGCATGGTATCTGTTCATGACAAGTGGCTACCATTGGTTAGCATTTGATATGCACAATCTTTAGAGAACTCGTATGTGGCTATTAAATGTATACTCACCAAAAGCGTCCCTCGAACAACTTGGGACTCTGATTCCCTGAAACTGTTGCACGAAAAACATGTATTCTCACCACACAATTGGCCATGCTCTTCTGAATCGCACCTTCTTTCAGGTGGTTGAATAGAATTTGCAGTTTCACCTAAAGTGAGCATTTTGGCATTTGAAGGAACCAATTAGCAAAAGGTCAAATCTAGTCAGAAAAATACAATTGAGTGGCCACAATGACATATTTTTTGACTTTAATAAATGATTTTATCTAAGCTTTTCAAGAAGAATTTGGTATAGGTTGCTTGCTCACCTGGTGTCCATATAGCAAGGAGGTATCTGCCTGGATCATCAGGTTCCCGTTTATCTAACTGTAATTTGAGCAAGAGCAATTAGTAAGAGAAGAAATTTCAACATAGAATGTTAAATAATGTTCTAGTAAAAACAAGATCAGAAACTTACCCCATCCAAAAGAGGGTGTGAATCTGGTAGTTCGTAGCTGCAAGATAACTAAGAATTAGTACAGACTGTAAATTTTTTACCTGCTTTTAATTCCAAGATATGCAATGTTGCAAAGCATTTCTTTTCTATGCTAAATAGAGTAGCTTTTGTTCGACAATGAATTTTATGTTATTCTTTAGCAGAGATGCTCTGCTTTTGTTAACCATATTTTTCGATTAATTACTGTGCATTCCATGGATGCTGCTCAACAACTGTCAATTTGTAGTTTAAATGAGTATATCACTTTATTGTGAATGTCACAATTCAGCAGATATTCACCATTTAATTTTGTGGGCGCTCTTTACAACCAGCAGTAAAAATTCTTTCACCGTTTTTGGATGATTGCTTGATAATAGAGAATTAAAAGATGAGTAAATGTCTACTTACACTTGGTGCTTTGGATGATTACTTGGTAATTAAGAATTAAGAGATGAGTAAATGTCTACTTACACTTGGTGCTCTGTTCGTAGACGATTCACATTTTTGAGCTTGGGCATAGGAATAGATGCAGCTGTTGCTGTTAAAGCAACTAAAGCCTTGGACATATCACCTTCTTGAAGTTCCATACTTTTTTGCATATAATTTTGTAAAGTCTGAGTGAACTCTTCCATGTTAAGTTTGATTGTAGGAATCTCATCAGGATCCTCGCATAATGTATCCTCAATGTCATTTTCTGATATTTCCGTGCACTGTGGTTCTGGTGTCGCTGGTTCTTCAATAATAGGTTCACAGTTATTAACTCCAAATTTTGCCTCTGATTGCTGGTTTCCAACTGATAGTTCAGGCGCTTGGGTTAGAGGCAGGGGAAGTTGATTGATTATCACAGGAGGATTATTGTCAGGTATTCTGTTTTCCTCTGCACTCACTATAGCTTTTTCCTCCGGCCCTGGCAGGGCAAGCCTTGAGCTGATTTAACAATGCACTGTTAGTCAACTTATCTTATGTATTTGATACTACATCTTATAGGGCTGTTTGTTCCGGTAGGTTTACAGTAAGGGATTCTGGCGTTTCCTACAATATATAATAACATATGTACAAGAGGGTTGATACCTCGGTCTAACTGGATATCTTAATTAGCTGATTTATTCTTATTTCTATATGATAATTACTGGAGGGTCTGGATGATGGTCAACACATGAAAGTGATTGATGCTTTGTCAAACTAAAAATGCATTAAATATAAGGTTCAAAACTAAAAATTAGAACAAGTAAGATGCAAACCTTGCAAATGCACTTGCAAAATGTCTGCATTCTCCTCTCATTGGACACGCGTTGCAATTTGGTTTGCTTTTTGTGCAGAAGACCTGCACAAAACTCAAAGAATATATCCCACTCTTAGCTTGTTATAGATAGCAAGAACAAATTGTTTCAAATTAATTTGCGTACATATGTAACAAACCTTCCCAAATGTAATCATCTGATAATGCAGCTCATACCTGCACATAATATTGCAACAAATTAGTAAGCACTTAATTCTACGAATGTTTATTTATTTCCTTGCTAATTTATTCAAGAAATAAATGGATTTTGTAAGTATAGTAAGATGAAGTGGAATTTATGTTTACAGTGTTCTTTGGTCAAGTTTGCATAGTCGGGGCCATAGATATTTTTGAATGGATTCCAGCACCGGGTACCTATACAGGGGACAAGAATGTTAGCAGTTTGTTGTGAACACCAACAGTTTACATTAGCAATCTGATTGTACGTTGTACTCACATTTCTAGCAGATGCAACTGAAGCGACTCTGGCAGTGGTTGAATTGGAACCCATCCAAGTCTTACAGCTATGCGTCCAACATTTGTGTCAACCTATTATAAAAATCATGGTTGAGATCTGTCTCTTTGTTGTAGATATATTTGGAATTAATTTTTAACTTACTGGAAAAGCAAGTTGGTGAAGCGTTAGAAGTCGCACACACTCCACGCTTTTCAAGCCTAGTCCCCGTATGCTCAGTAGATACTCTCTAAGAGGACAAATAATATTTAGTAATTTTAAATTCGTTTATGGATAACAGAGTAGGATGATTTGTATCTTTAGTACATAATATGTAAACAAAACTTTGTATATTGGTATGAGATGTTTTAGAAGTAGTGCTGTAGATTGAGGAAACAATTAGAAGCTGAAGAATTACTTTGCTTGGTCAGGTGGAACATCCCTCAGCCATTCCAGATCAATGCTTCCATGTTCTCTAACCAGTCGGTTCAGGAAATCCTGTATGAATTTTCAATTAAAACCATATGACCTGAAGAGCTTTCCCGTCTCTTGAGTTCATTTATAGATTCAAGATATTTTGTTACAGAATTTTATACTATTACCTTTATTCGTTCAGCAAGCATGTTGTTCATACCCCGTTCCTTGATGGTGTTGGCAATTTTATTAACATCAGCGCATCTTACAGCTTCCCAATCCAATGAGTCCATGGTGTTTGCTGTTTTTTCTCTTTTCATCCCATCTGCTTCCACCTGTCTCCTTAAACTATCCCAGTCATAGTCGTTTTTTATCTCCTTGCCGACTCTTCTACTTTTTGCTTTTGAAGAAGCCTGATTATATTCTTTAAGTTCCTTGTGAAATGAGTAAGATGTTTTCTGCTGAACGCTGTTTCGGTTATCAAATGCACTGCTTTCTATGACATCCGGGCTTTCTCCTGCAAGGTTTGTCAAACTCCGATGTTGTGGCATTTCATTGCTTTGTTCTCGAGGAAGTGATCCATTAATGAATCTAGAATCTCCATATAGACCACTTTGATGCCCTGCAGTTGTATTCTTCTCTTCTAGCATGCTGTTGCTTGATTGCTTATCGGCTGTGGAAGATCTTGGTGCTTCTTGAACATTTTCAGTCAGCTCAATTGCATCTGTAGCTTGGCTCGTAACTTCTGGAGTTAAAGCAATTTGTTCTGTTACACTTCTTTTGTCATTGATGTTGGAAACACCAGAAGATCTTGTTTCTTCGCTAGTTATCCCACAGCATTCAACTGCAACTGCTGATTTTTGGGTAATATACGAACAGAAATTGTGGTGTTGGATACTTGATACTCCTACAATTTTGTTAGGGTCATCTAAATGTTCTACCTTCTGTCTTTGATTGTCAAGCTCCATGGTTCGGAATCGGTTCTTTTCATTCTGTGAGTTCTCATCAGAAGACATATTGCCATTTCCTTGATTGTAAACTTGATGTATCATTCCAGATCCAGTCATCTGTAAAAGCTCCATAAACGAAGTAGAGCTGTTAAGTTTAGATCCATTAGTCAGACTGCCTGGGTCTGAGTTGCTGTCGGAGCTTGATCTTGTTCTTCCAGCATTTTTAATTGAAAAACAAATGGAATTTTGAGATGAAACAACTGGATTTTGAGATGAAATTCCAACTTTGGTTTCTGTCTTATTTCCTTTAGAACATACTGTCCCTGATCCCTTGATCTCTGTGATTGATCTGTTGACAATCAAATCTGCATGAGTTTCTGGACCACTTTCACAAGAATTCAACAACTTGCATTTTGCCGTATTTGTCAAGTTAATGCAAGTACTGCTTCCACTGGAATCATTACTGCTGACAACCTCTTTCTCTTCATTATGCTTGAACTCATGATGAGTAATGGAACCCCTGGTAACAAGCTGGTTGATGCGACATCTTCTCATTCCATTCTATGATGTCTTCGGGATTCAGGACGCAATCTACTGGTTCTTCAATCACTGAGCTAGACCCTTCTACATGGCATGGTTTTGTGTTCTTCATTTTGTGGGGAAAATGAGCAGCAAGTGACATAAATGCAGAACTGTAAAAAATGAATTTTCAAAGTAAGAGGTTTCCTATCTACCCTAACTATTGCATTAAGTTTTCTTAGATTAACAAAACTTTAAAAAACTATTTTACCTTGAAAGATGATCTGAAACATTCTGAGTAAGAAAGACCCCAACCACTGAGTCCACAACCGATCCCTTCCATGGAGAGAAGCGTCTATCCCCTGTGGAAATGGCATTTATAACAGTACTTGTTACTAAATTCAAATTCAGTGTAAAAACGTAAACTTTCCCAAAAATAGAATTGTTGACATAGTATGAGAAACATGTACACTAAAGAGATGGAACGATGAGAGAACTGAGCTGTGTCTTATTCAAGCTGTAGTACAATTATATATATATATATATATATAGAGTTGGGGAAGGAAATAAAATCAATCTATGCTAATTGACTCAATTTAGAGCTGATTGACAACTCAATATATTTGCTAATTGACAGCTAATTTCAACAGTTCTAACACCGCTTCAAGATGAAGCATGGATATTTTTAATGCCTAGATTGTAACAAAGATATTGAAAATTTTAAAAGGTGATTGATCAAACATTAGAATGGAAGAATATAATATGTATAAAAATTCTGTGATTCTTTAACATCCTCTCAAACTAACTAAAGATGGGGAGATGAAGTAGTTTGAGTTTATAGAGTTCCAATCAAATGATTTGACAGAGATGTCGATAAAACGGCTTGACTGGAGTGCTGATAAAATGACTTGACAGAGTTCTTTCTTGTTTTTTCTTTTTTCTTTTTTCTTTTTCTCTTTTTGAAAGTGGTTGGCACCTCTATCAAGTCAGTCCTTTTCTATTGAGATGCCTGTCTACTTCAGCACTAATTGGTTGGAGTCTAGACCATGCACACTGTTTGACTACCTAATTCTTCACTTAGCTAAGTTATTAATATTCTTGTACTGTTGGTGGACATTGTATAAGGGGTGTAGAATATTATCATGTTCTTTTGTTTGTAGAACATCTATTGACATATTTAATTTTGATTCATCAAAGCTTTAAGATTCACCATATTTATGCTGAGAGATTGTTTTGGCGGGGTAAGATGATAAATTCCTATTTAATCAGGGCAGTGCCCAATTAATTGAGGATGATAAGGGGTGTGGCTTAGAGGTGTCCACGGTTTGGTTAAACCGGCGGTTAAAAACCGAAACCGAAATTGGAAAACCGGAACCGAAACCGAAATCGAAACCGAAACCGAAACCGGCCGTTACAAAACCGGTTGGAAACCGGTTGAAGCCGGTTCGGTTTCGGTTTAGCCTTTGGAAAAACCGTCCCAAAACCGGCGGTTTACATTTAAAAAAAAAAAAAACCGCCAAAAACCGTGGAAAACCGTCAAAAACCGCTAAACCGCCGGTTAAAAACCGAACCAAAACCGAAATTTTTCGGTTCGGTTTCGGTTCGCCCTCTCCACGGAACCGAAACCGCCGGTTTCGAACCGAAACCGGCCCGAACCGGAACCGTGGACGGGTCTAGTGTGGCTTCATTTTGGATAGAATTATATGGTATGTCTGGAAAAAGAAGAGGAAAAAATTTGGAATTCTCTCTCCCTTGAAATTGGAATGAGCACAATAATATCGCATGTTATTACCTACCTACATTCTATCTCCTTTGATTGTGGTCTGAGTTACTCTGAAATCCTTAAAAACCCATGTCATTATTTTGAACTCTTACCAGTGCAATATGGCAATTGGAAAATGTTAGGAAAGTGAATAGCTACCTTGGACAAGGTGCATACGGGCTATAAATGAGTCAACACGGCCACGGAACACATTCCGTTCTTCTTCCCACCACTTTGTGCTCTCTTCATTTGTTCCATCAATACCTTCACTATTGATATTTTCCAGTAGAAGCTTCCATACTCTATTAGTTTCTTCATCCAGCTCCACCTTAGGCCGTGGGCGCCGTTTCTTGACAAGATTAATTGAACCATCAAATGGTACAACTGTGCCATCTCTGCCATAGAGAACAAGTGCATTCTGCTCGTGATTTCTCATATTGTAAGGGACAAGTGCATATTGCTGTGCGTATTCAATGTTGCTACTTTCCCTGTTAATGTCTAGATGCTTTAATTGTTCTGTGATTGCATCAATAGAGAACATCTGCTTCCATGCTAGTTCTGGAAGAGCACCTGCATCAAATGATTTTTCTGAAATCAGTAAGAATTGTTTGACAGAATTAGTAGGTTAAGTAGGTTCTTTCATCAAGTACCTAATGTGCTGGCAGAGAATTGGTGGCCACTATACAAAATGACGTTGTGTTTTTGCATTTCATTTATCCTGGAGGAAGCTGATTTGAGAAGAGAGTTTCTCTTATTAGTACGCTTCTTTCGAGTCAATGTCTCTCGCAACTTTGCCACTAGGATTTCTATGCATGTGTGAGGTCTCTGTAAATTCCCAGTTTGTTGCTTATCACGATCCATTGGTCCTTGGATTTCTGGGCAAGTTGGTTGCATTGTGCATTCTGAAATTCTGGTCAGTGAAGCTAAGTCCCGAACCCGAGTGGGGCATCTGGATCTCTTTCTTCTCAATTTCTCAGTTGGGGTCATAGCCAGGATAGCCTCCAAAATTTGCTGTTTATCTTGAAGACCTGTCCTTGCTTCTCCAAGTGTAGCCGGAACTACCTTATCATTAGGTTGAGGAGCTGAAATCCAATTATCAGCTTTTGATGCTGAAGAATCTGTTTTGGTTTCACTTTGAGAGCATGTTGTTTCCAGTGTGACATCTTTTGCAGCAGTGATAGAAGATGATGTGCTAGATGAGGTTGAATTTTGCCCCTTCTCAGTTCGCTTTTTCTTGAAAATGATTGGAAAATGTGCCCATTGCATCTGGTATGATCGTAAACTATGATAGTGAATACCATTCTGGTTAGAGCTGCTTGTGTTTGCATGTTCAATAGCATTACAATACTTTCTCTTTGATCCCTGAGCTTGTCCTTGCTCGATCAAGTTTGTGTAGACGCTGCATTCGTTTGGTGATGCTCGGGTGCCAATCTGCAACATGACATGTTTAGTGTGGTCCTGCCCATCATTTGTAGTTTCTTGATCTTCATTTTCTGCATTATTCTTTCTGCCAGCATTGCTTTTTCGTTGTCGAGGAATTGTCTTAGTGGGAAGTGGTGTTGTTGGTGCTTGTCCTTCAGCTAAGGATATGCAATCTCTTAACATTCCATTCACTGAACGGGTGAGCTCATACGTAATGCCTGCTTGTGTATTTTCTATAATCACCTCAATGCCTTCATCCCCTTGCACGGTTGCTTTTGATTGAATTCTTCTATAGGAGTCCTTTGCCTGCAATTCTGAATTTAAATCAATTGTTGACTCGCATGAAGGGTTTTCATCTCTAGGCTGGTCTACCAAGTCAAAATTTAAGGTCCTTTTACATGACTTCTTGGAAGGCTCGGGTGTTTTTGGGTCATTAGATTCTCCAGCTGGTTCAGCTGGGGAAGATGTCAAGTCTTTGTCTCGTACCTTCTTTCTCACATACTTCCTCTTACCTCTTGGATTTGCTTTGGAACCAGCAGGCTTTGGAGTCATCACTTCAATCCTTTCACTGAGCTCCATGGTTGATTTTGATATATAGAAGTCCTTTGCCTGTGATTCTGAAACTGAATCAAAAGTAGGCTTGCATGTGGAGTTTTCATCTCTGGGCTGTCTTTTGATATCAAAATTTGAAGTCTTTTCGCATGGCTCCTTGGTAGACTCGAGTGTTTCTGGGTTAGTGGATTCTCCGGCTGCTTTGGCTGGGGAAGTTGTTGAGTCTTTGTTTAGTCCTTTCTTTCGCACGTACTTCCTCTTACCCGTTGGATTCTCTTTAGAAACAGTAGGCTTTGGGGTCACTGGCTTTCGGGTTCTGGGTTTGCCTTCAGTGATCACCTTTGGCCTGTGCTTTTTCCTCCTCTGTTTCTGCTGGGGTGTTTTGTTCAGGTCAATACCATCAATAACTTCCTTGTCAGGGTTGTGATTCTCCATAAGGTGTGTGGATTCAGCTGCAAGTGACACATCTGTAACAGGATCCAGGAGATCTTTATTGCACTGGATCCCGTTGGAGTCAACCCTTTCAGCAGCAATTTCATTATTCTGTCCATCTCTTTCCTGATGTGTTCTGTCGTTGGTGCATGAATTTTGTAATTCAGAAACCTGTTTGCTTTTTACTCTGATGCCTTTATCTGGTGTAATGGGACCAAACTCAGAGATTGTGTTGTTATTAGAGACTGCGTTCGGCATTTTTCCAGGAGGGAAATTTAGATCATAGGAATGCTGGTGTGGCATAGAAAGTTCATCTGTAAAGCACCAATTCTACATGTCAGGTCAGTAATTTATGGGACAGCAATAAAATATGATTTCTAATGTTAAAGGCAAGCATAATATTCACTATTGCGTTTACTAGTATAACTACTTTAGGAATATATAAACAAAAGCCAAAGTTTAACACAACAACATTTAAAGTGCCATTGCTTAAGGCAAGCATAATATTGGTTAGCTTGTTTATGAATATGATTGTTTATGTTAACAAGTTTGAATTTTCATTGATTCAACAGCGTTTGAAGATATAAATAAGTGTAGGGACTAAAGCTTAACATTCCTCTTAAAGTGTGGAAAATGACACCAAAATTTTTGAAAGGCATGTGTGAAATGCAGTAGTGAACAGTTGGGTCGGCCATTGGAAGGTTTCTCTTGGTGTGATATGGTGTATAAGGTGGAAATTTAAAAGAGATTTTTCAACTCTGATTTCCTGGTCTCCAAAATGTATCCATTGTTGCAGGTTGGTGGCTTCTAAGACAGTTTATTTTCTTACTGTTGCCAGCCAATGGTTAACACAAATGGAACTTAGGCTTTCATACTCTTCATGTGTGTATAAGTGCATGTATGAATAACTAAACATAGCTGCATAAAGGAGTAATCAAGAGCAAACTTGGTTGTGCTTACATTGAGATTCTGTGGGAGCATAATTACCATTAGTCCAATGGTTTGATCTAAATGAAAAATTTGCATTCTCGAGCAGGTGATGTGGGTCACCATCAGTCTGAGAAAATGCAGTGGAAATGCAAGAACCTGACGAGGTGCCAACATCTCTTTGTGCTGCCATATTGGCGTTTACTATTCCGGCTGCATTTGCAAGAGCCAAAAGATTAGAACAAGGTATATTTTTCCATTGAGCCATGGGATCCACAGCAAACTCTCTGCCTGCTTCAACATTATTACAGTTAATCCCAGCTGAACTTCCCTCCCAATTATTAACGCATCCATCCATATTTGTGTAAATAGCAGGATCGAAACACGCAAACCCATTAGTAGCTTGAGGTCCTTGACTACACTCAGAGGAAAAGCACCCTGATTCCAGCCACTTTGCTTTATCCATCTGGTTTGTTTGCCCTGTCTACGTAGATCGGCTGTGGTTTTGGCAGAATGGGCCTGAAAGGAGTTGCCGGAATCCACGAACCCCGATTTTCATACTCCTCTCTGCCTGGTAAGCCAGTATCCATTGCTTGACTTTATTTAAAATCTAGTTATATTGTGAGTTTGCTCTCTCCTAAGCCTCACTTATAACAAAAACTGCCTTTGCATTGCTTATGAAAATTCACTCTCTATCAATGACCAAATTTGGAGTGTAAATTGCAGTGTAACTGACAAAATCTCTGTTTCTCTCTATCCCTTTCTATTGAAGCATCCTGCTAGAAGAAATTTAAAACAGTAAATCAGCCAAAAGTTAAAAAAAAAAAAAAAAAAAAAATTAAGGTGCTAGAAGAAATTAAACAGGACAGCAGGCAGAGACTCTCACCTCTGTTTACTTAATTCCTTAAAAATTATCCATAAAAACTTTTTATTCTAATAGATCTCTGTCACAAAGCCCAGATGGCAGATGCTCTCATGGTAGCAGTGTGAAAGTTGAATTGAAAGGGTCATAGAATTCTCTTTTTTTTGATAAAGAAGATCGCAGAATTGCTGCAGATACATAAAATTATTCATTTCACACCCTTCTAAATTTCCTCCTCACGAGTAAAAGATAGCAACAGAATACAAGAAAATCCCTACAGATCCTCTCAGTAATCGCCAGATAAAATGCCATTTTACTCTCTTCTGTTGCTATATATTTTTTCTGCTATAAATATAAATTGACAGAAATGAAAATTAAAAAAAATAAAATCATAAGGTATCATAGTTACCGTAGAACTGAGTCAATGCCGGAGATCTGGTTGAGTCACTTGAAGGTCAAGAAAGTGAAAACGAGGTATCTCTTGGAAGTGAGAAATTTGGAAAAAAACGAACCATAAGCAATGACCAGAGCATTTATATTATAATGACCTCTTTGAACGGATAACTCTTTTTAGTTTTTTCCCGGTAAACAACTCAGCTTTATTATTCAATATTCTATTCTCGTAACTTATTTAATATTTTCTTATAATATTTCGTGTCAGTAAATTTGTCTTTTTCAATAATAATTTCTGGATATAATCTCTAAGATATTAATGAAGTATAAGACTATACGTGTGTATTTCTTTTTCTTTTTTTAATGCGTATTTGTTGGGTATTAAAAGATGTATTCAATTTCTCAAAAAAAAATAAAAAATTATGTATTCAAGGGTATAATTGTCCAATTATGGTGGCCAATGACCACGGCGAGTTAAGCGTCGAAGCAGGACCCAAACACGTGACCGAACTGAAAATCAAAGAAGCTTATGTGGCGACACTTGGCACGTGAGAGCGTGTCTAATGTCAATTTTGGGGTTAGTTTGACGCCGTCAGGTTCGCTATTAGGGTTGGCGGTGTGACCGAGAGCATTGCCTGCTTTTTGTTTGTTCTCATCTGTCGTTAAATCCAGAGTATTTCCTGGGTTAGCATTTAACGCCGTTAGTGGTCCCCTCTTCGGTGGTGCAATGGTGCACGCTTTACAATTCAAGGTTTGGTGATGTTAAATTGTTAATGAGATCTGGTGCGTACGGTGACAGGAATTTATTATTGGCATCAGAATCAGATGATGGTGGGACGTTAATGTCCGATAAGTGTAATATTTTTTATAATTAAGTGGTAATTTTAAAATGTTTAGCACATCGAATAAATAAAGATAGTTTGTATTGACTTAAAATTTAAAATTTCAATTTTTTTTCATTTATTTGATTTTACTTTTTAATGGCGGAAGAGGAAATAATTTAAGTATAATTAAATTATTCATTCGATTTTTGAGTTTTTTTTCCGTACGTCCTCAGGAAATACGTTAACAAACTTTTGAATAATAGTATGATACTATTTGTATAATCATTTTATTGTTGTTGTCATGCAAATGATGGTTATTGATGGTAAGGATGATAATTTATATATGGATAGTGTTAATCATGGGTTAACGATTAATTAATTACTATAAATGAAAATTAATTATTGTATTTATTGTAATAAGATAATAAATATAATCATTGAAATATGTGTTTATTTCTATTTATAGAAATAAATTAGTTGTTAACATATGTCTTTAGGACACATGTTAACACTACTTTTTATATATACATACGGTCCTTTTCTAATTATGTTGGTTCAGAAATTTTTCTTCAAATCTTTGGAATTGGAATTCTAAAGATCTAACCTAAAAATTTCAGGTCCAATCTGATTAGAGAATTTTCTTCATTCAGCTCATGCAGTTATGCACCCATACGGATTTAAATTTTCGTTACAAAAGTCGATCAATTCTGGACCTCTCACTTCCATTATAGGAATTCTAATTAACTTAGTAGTCTTAGCTATTCCATGCGGACATGATTAACTAGTTTAAAATGTATAAATGATCTATTAATCTATAGACTTAAATAATTATACGAATAATCAAATTAGATAAATTGATGGAATCAGTGAAATGCTAACTCTATTTAAGCAAAAATATGAATAAAGGTACATTTTAGATAGGATAAAACACAAGTCAGAGGTTTTTAATATATATATATATATATATATATATATATATATTTATATATTTTAACAATTATAATATTTTGAATTTGAGAGGAGACATTATCCAAATCGACAACCATATGAACGTAAGTAAGGTGTTTACTATTAAGCCAAATTTCAACATCTCTTGTGTTTGAAGCATCTAACAATTACAATTAATACAGTTTGTAGTGTGAAATTTATGTTAAAAAAAATAGACTAAAGTTGAAAAAGTATTTAAAAATATTTTAATACTCCAGTAATCACACAAGTTATAATAATAATAATTTATAAAAATTAAACATTTATTTTTAAAACTCAGAGACTCCCCGACCTTCTTCCACAGTTATCAATCTAGTAATTATACAAGTTACAATAGTATCCTTTATAGGTAGTGTTAACACTGTGTTCTCATATACCTTTAGGGTACATATTAAAAACATAAATGTTTCTTTTATTGGAAATTCAATCATTGTATTTATTATAGTAATATAATAAATAACGTAGTTGACTTTCCTAATACAAATTTTGTGTTTTTGTCCTGTGCAGGCACAGGTTAATACTACCTTTATAAAATAATACACATTTTTTTAAAATCAGAGGCCACTACTGATTTTCTGTGACACCTATCAGTCTAATAATTACACAAGTTATAATAATAATAATAACATTTGTCATACATCTTAACTCTTGTGACTCTGTTTGTTGTTTTTATATATTTTTAATAATTTTATTATTAATTTAATTATAATATTTTTAAATGCTATTTTATCTAATTTTAATATTTGTAAGTAGTTAGAACATTTAAAAAGTATTCCAGCTTTTTTTAAATACGCTAGTAATTAGACAAATTACAATAACAATAATTTATAAAAAAATTCACATTTTTTTAAACTATCAGGTCGCTACAGATCTCTTGTGACACTAATAGTTACGCAAGTTATAATAACAATTTTTTTATAAAATACATATATTTTTTAAATTCAGAGGTCACTGTTGGCCTCATCTGACACATATTAGAATTCTTGACTATCGCAACTCTGTTTAACTCTTGTGACTCTAATCTGCCGTGTGTGTATATATATATATATATATATATATATATATATATATTAAATTTATTTACTATATCTTAAATGTTATATTATCTAATTTTAAAATTTGTAAATAGTTTGAAAGTTTAAAATGTATTCAATATTTTATAATACTTTACTAATTACATAAGTTACAGTAATAATAATTTGTAAAATAATACACATTTAAAAAAAAACTCAAAGTAATTACACAAGTTACAATAATATAAATTTTAAATAAAAATAAAAAATACACATTTTTAACAGAACTCATAGGCCACTGCTGGGCTGCTATGACATCCGTTAGACTCCTAGACTATTGTAACTTATATCTGACAAGTTATGCATTGACAATATAGTGTTGCTTTTGATGACCTAAAAAGTTTTAAGAACTGTTTTAAAACTTAGAGATCATCGCTGACCTGAAGTGACCAATCAATTTAATAAATACATATGTTAATTTAATAATAATTTTTAAAAAAAATACACTTTTTTTAACTGAGGTAACACATATTAGACTCTTATCTAACTCATGTGACTTATATATCTTGTCTTCGCATTTGTTTTTAATAAATTATTTATTAATTTATTATGATATTTTTTTCTTACATGTAAGTAGCCTGCAAGTTGAAAACTAATTCTAATTTTTTTTAACTCTAGTTTTACACGAGTTAGGATAATAATAATTTACAAAATACATGTATTTTAAATTCAAAGGCCACTACTGGCCTCCTATTATATGTGAGAGTCCTTAACTCTTGTGATTCTATTTCTTGTCTTTATATTTTTAATAATTTCATTTATAATATTTTTAAATGTTAATATATATAATTTTAATATTTGTAAGTAGTTAGAACGTTTAAAGATTTTTTTTAATATGCTAGTAGTTAAACAAGTTACAAAAACAATAATTTATAAAATAAATACACATTTTTTTAATCTAGAGGTCACTACTGACCTTCTGCAACACCTATAAGTCTAGTAATTACACAAGTTACAATAATAATAATTTTAAATAAAAATAAAAAATACTTATTTTTTTTTCAAAACCCATAAGCCACTGCTGGCATGCTATGACACATGTCAGACTTTTGGATTGTTTTAACTCATATCTAACACATATGACTGCTATACGTTGTCTTTTTTCTTTTTCCATTTTTTGAGTGGTTGCATGTGACATGCATTGGCAATATAGTTCTGGTTTTGATGGCCTAATAATCTCTAGGAACTGTTTTAAAACTTAGAGATCATTGCTGACATCATGTGACATGTCTGTATAATAAATATACAGGTTAATTTAATAACAATTTTTTTAAAAAATACACCTTTTTTTTTAAACTCAAAGGCCATAGATGGCCTCACTGTTATAACTCTTATCTAATTCTCGTGAATCCTGCATCTTGTGATATTTTATCTTATTTGTAAGTAGTCTGAAAGTTGAAAACGTATTCTAATTTTTTGTTTAAACTTTAGTAATTATGCAAGTTATGATAATAATAATTTATAATAGCAAAAATTAAAAATGCATTTATTTTAAATTCAAAGGCCATGCTGGCCTTCTATGATATTTGTCAAACTCCTTAACTCTTGTGACTCTATTTCTTGTCTTTATTTATAAAACATAATTTTATTATTAATATAATTATAATATTTTATAAATGCTATTTTATCTAGTTTTAATATTTGTAAGGTGTTAGAATGTTTAAAAAGTATTCAAGATTTTTTTTAATACGCTAGTTATTAGATAAGTTATAATAAAAATAATTTATATAAACAAATACATATTTTTTTTAAAACTCAGAGGTCATTTCTGATCATAAGTGACCTCTTGTGACACTAGTAACTACACAAGTTACAATAACAACTTTTTTATAAAATACATATTCTTAAAAACTCATAGGTAACGGTTTACCTCCTGTAACACTTACTAGACTATTTGACTCTTGCATCTTTATTTTACTTTTGTGACTCTAATATGTTGTTTGTGTGTATATGTATATAAAAAATTATTTAATTACAAAAATTATTTATAAATGTATTTACTATAATTTAACTCATATCAGACACCTATAACATCTATATATTGTCTTTTTTCTTTTAATTTTTTTTTGTCCTTTTTTTATGCTTTGCAGGTGTCATGCATTGGCAAAATACAGTGCTACTTTTGATAGTCTAATAAATTCTAAGAACTGTTTTAAAACTTATAGACCATTGCTTGCTTCATGTGATCTATTTGTTAATAAATACACGGGTTAATTTAATAACAATTTAAAAAAAATACACATTTTTTTTAAACTCAAAGGTTACATATAACCTCACTATTGTAACTCTTATCTAAGTCCCATGACTCCTAAATCTAGTCTTCATATTTGTTGGTAATAAATTATTTATTAATTTATTGTGATAGTTTATCCTATTTGTAAGTAGTCTAAAAGTTGAAAACGTATTAATTTTTTTTTCAAAACTCTAGTAATTATAAGAGTTATGATAATAATAATTTATAATAATAAAAATAAAAAATACATTTATTTTAAATTCAAAGACTATGTTGGCCTCCTATGACATCCGTCAAACCCTTTTAACTCATGTGACTCTATTTCTTGTCTTTATTTTTTAAAATGATTTTATTATTAATATAATTATAGTATTTTTTAAATTCTATTTTATCTGATTTTAATATTTGTAAGTTGTTAGAATGTATAAAATGTATTCATGAATTTTTTAAATACGCTAGTTATTAGACAAGTTATAATAACAATAATTTATATGAACAAATACATTTTTTAAAAATCAGAGACCATTTCTAACTTTTTGTGACACTAGTAATTACACAAGTTACAATACCATTTTTTTTTTTATAAAATACACATTCTTTAAAATTCAGAGGTCACGGTTGACCTCCCGTGACACTTATTAGGCTCATTGAATGTTGTGATTCTATTTTACTCTTGTCACTCCAATCTAGTGTGTGTATATATATATATATATATATATATTATTTATTAATTTATTTACTATATTTTAACTCATATCAGACACATATGACTGCTATATGTTGTCTTTTTCTCTCTCTTTTTTTCTTTCTTCTTCTGTGTTTGCAGGTCTCATGCATTGGTAATATAGTGCTGTTTTTGATGGTCTAATAAGTTCTAAGAACTGTTTTAAAACTTAGAGACCATTACTGGCATCATCTGACATGTTTGTTTAATAAATACACAGGTAAATTTTAATAACATTTTTTTATAAAAAAAATACACATTTTTTGTAAACTCAAAGGTTACGGATGACATCACTATTGTGACTATTATCTAATTCACGTGACCCCTACATCTTGTTTTTACATTTTTTTTAATAAATTATTTATTAGTTTATTGAGATATTTTATCTTATTTGTAAATTTGAAAATGAATTCCAAACTCTAGTAATTAAACAAGTTTCAATAATAATAATTTATAAAAATAAAAATAAAAAATACATTTATTTTAATTCAAAGGACATGCTGGCCTTCTATGACTTCCGTCAAACCCCTTAACTCTTGTGACTCTATTTCTTGTCTTTACTTTGTTATATAATTTTACTTTTAATATAATTATAGTATTTTTTTAAATGCTATTATATCTAATTTTAATATTTTTAAGGTGTTAAAATGTTTAAAAAGTATTCATGAATTTTTTTAATATGCTAGTTATTAGACAAGTTATAATAACAATAATTTATATAAATAAAAATATATATATATATATATATATATTTAAATTCAGAGTCCATTTCTGGCCTCTTGTGACACTAGTAATTACAAAAGTTACAATAACAAATTTTTTTTATAAATAGACATTTTTTGAAAATTCAAAAGGTCACGGTTGATCTCCTGTGACACTTATTGGACTCCTTGATTGTTGCGACTCTATTTTACTCTTACTCTTGTGACTCTAATAACAATAATCTATGTTGTCTTTTTCTCTTTCTTTCTTTTTCCTTTTTTTTTGTGTTTGCGGGTGTCATACATTGGCAATATAGTGTTGCTTTAGATGGCCTATTAAGTTCTAAGAATTATTTTAAAAACTAGAGACCATTGCTGGTCTCATGTGACCTGTTTGTTTAATAAATACACAGGCTAGTTTAATACCAATTTATTTTTAAAAAAAATACACATTTTTTTAACTCATAGACTACAGATGGCCTCACTATTTTGACTCTTATCTAACTTCCGTGACTCTTACATCTTGTGTTTACATTGTTTTTACAATAAATTGTTTATTAATTTATTGTGAAATTTTATCTTATTTGTAAGTAGTCTGAAAGTTGAAAACGTACTCTAATTTTTTTTAAACTCTAGTAATTATACAAGTTACGATAATAATAATTTATAATAATAAAAATAGAAAATACATTTATTTTAAATTAAAAGGCCTTACTGGCCTCCTATGACATCCGTCAAACCTCTTTAACTCTTGTGACTCTATTTTTTGTCTTTATTTTTTAAAATAATTTTATTATTAATATAATTATAGTATTTTTTAAAATTATATTTTATCTAACTTTATATAATTTTAATATTTGTAAGTTGTTAGAATGTATACAAAGTATTCACGAAATTTTTAAATACGCTAGTTATTAGACAAGTTATAATAACAATAATTTATATAAACAAATACATTTTTTTTAAACTCATAGACCATTTCTAACTTTTTGTGACACTAGTAATTACACAAGTTACAATACCGATTTATTTTTTATAAAATACACATTCTTTAAAATTCAGAGGTCACGATTGACCTCCCGTGACACTTATTTATTATACTATATTTTAACCCATATCAGACACATATGACTGGTATATGTTGTCTTTTTCCTTTTTTTTTCTTTTTTCTTCTGTGTTTTGTGTTTTGCAATATAGTGCTGTTTTTGATAGCCTAATAAGTTCTAAGAACTGTTTTAAAGCTTAGAGACCATTACTGGCATCATGTGCCCTGTTTGTTTAATAAATACACAAGTAGATTTTAATAACAACTTAAAAAAATACACATTTTTTGTAAACTCAAAGGTTACAGATGACATAACTATTGTGACTATTATCTAATTCATGTGACTCCTACATCTTGTCTTTACATTTTTTTTTGTAATAAATTATTTATTAGTTTATTGAGATATTTTAGAGCATCTCCAATACAAATATGTATTTTTGGGTTTCTAACTAGTGACACATCAGCATATATATTCAATATGGATCCACTTTATTAAATTTGTTTAAGAAATGCATATTCTCATCTCCAATGCAATTATCTAAAATCAAATATGTATCTCATCTCGACCAATCATCTTAAAACATTTATTTCACTATCTCTTCTCTTTTATTTTTAAATTAAATATATATATTTATTTTTGACCAATCATCTTACAACATTTATTTCATTCTCTCTCCTCTTTTATTTTTCCATTAAATGAGATGTAATATTATTGGTGGAAAAAAGTTAGAAATCCTAATCAGCATTTCTATGAGAGTTTCTAATTCTAAAAACTCAACTCCATATTCTCTAACTTTTTTTTTGCCACATTACCTTCATAATCAAGTTAGATAATTGCATTGGAGAGGTTTTTTCTACTTCATTATCTAGCTATCCTATGTGGCATTCAATTTTCTCCAAATGCATAATAGCATTGGAGATGCTCTTATCTTGTTTGTAAAGTTGAAAACGGATTCTAATTTTTTTTAAACTCTAGTAATTATACAAGTTTCGATAATAATAATTTATAAAAAAAATACATTTATTTTAAATTCAAAGGACATGCTGGCCTCATATGACTTCCGTCAAACCCCTTAACTCTTGTGACTCTATTTCTTGTCTTTATTTTTTATATAATTTTATTATTAATATAATTATAGTATTTTGTAAATGCTATTATATCTAATTTTAATATTTGTAAGGTGTTAAAATGTTTAAAAGTATTCACGAATTTTTTAAATACGCTAGTTATTAGACAATTTATAATAACAATAATTTATATAAACAAATATATATATATATATATATATATTTAAAATTCAGAGGCCATTTCTGACATCTTGTGACACTAGTAATGACACAAGTTACAATAACAATTTTTTTATATATAAAATATACATTTTTAAAAATTCAAAGGTCACTATTGATCTCCTGTGGCACTTATTGGACTCATTGACTGTTGCGACTCTATTTTACTCATACTCTTGTGACTCTAAGCTGTTGTGTGGATGTGTAAATATAAATAACTTATTAATTTATTTACTATATTTTAACTCATCTCAGACACATATGACTGGTATATGTTGTCTTTGTCTCTTTCTTTCTTTTTTCCTTTCTTTTCTATGTTTGTGGGTGTCATACATTGGCAATATAGTGTTGCTTTTGATGGCCTAATAAGTTCTAAGAACTATTTTAAAACCTAGAGACCATTTCTGGCCTTATGTGACATGTTTGTTTAATGAATACACAAGCTAATTTAATACCAATTTATTTTAAAAAAAAATACACATTTTTTTTAAACTCGTAGCTATTTTGACTCTTATCTAACTCCCGTGACTCCTACATCTTGTTTTTACATTTTTTTTGTAATAAATTATTTATTAATTTATTGTGAAATTTTATATTATCTGTAAGTAGTCTGAAAGTTGAAAACATATTTTAATTTTTTTCAAACCCTAGTAATTATACAAGTTATGATAATAATAATTTATAATAATAAAAATAAAAAATACATTTATTTTAAATTAAAAGCCATGCTGGCCTCCTATGACATCCGTCAAACCCCTTAACTCTTGTGACTCTATTTCTTGTCTTTATTTTTTTAAATAATTTTATTTTTAATATAATTATAATTTTTTTTATGCACATTTTTTTAAACTCAGAGGTCATTTCTAGCCTTTTGTGACACTAGTAATTACACAAGTTACAATAACAGTTTTTTTATTATAAAATATTCATTTTTTAAAACTCAGATGTCACGGTTGAACACTTGAACTCTTGTGACACTTATTGGACTCCTTAACTGTTGCGACTCTATTTTTCTCTTGTGACTCTAATATGTTGTCTACACACATATGTATATAGTATATATATTATTTATTAATTTTTTAATACTTTACTAATCACACAAGTTACAATAATAATACCTTATAAAATAATACACATTTTTTTTAAACTCAAAGGCCATTGCTAATCTTTTGTGACACATATCAGTCTTGTAATTACACAAGTTACAATAATAATAATTTAAAATAAAAATGAAAAAAATATACATTTTTTCAATACTCATAGGCCACTGATAGGCCTGCCATGACACTTGTCAGACTCCTGGACAGTTGTAACTCCTATCTTACACCTATGACTGCTATATGTTATCTTTTTTTTTCTTTTTTGTGATGTTGTATGTGACATACATAGACAATATGTTGCTGCTTTTGATGGCCTAATAAGCTTTAAGAACCGTTTGAAAACTTAGAGACCATAGCTGGTATCATGTGACCTATCGTATAATAAATACACAGGTTAATTTAATCAGAATTTTAAAAAAATATACATATTTTAAAACTCATAGGCCACTGCTTGGCCTAGGTTGACACTTGCCAGACTCCTAGACTATTGTAACTCATATTAGACACCTATGTCTGCTATATGTTATCTTTTTCTTCATCTTTTTTTCTTTATTTTCTTGTTTTTGCAGGGGGTCATGCATTGGCAATATAGTGCTTGCTTTTGATGGCCTATAAGTTCTAAGAACTGTTTTAAAACTTATAGACAATTGTTGGCTTCATGTGACCTGTTTGTTTATTAAATGCATAGGTTAATTTAATATAAATTAAAAAAAAATACACTTTTTTTTAAACTCAAAGATCACATATAAACTCACTATTGTGATTCTTATCTAACTCTCGTGACTCCTACATTTGTTTGTAATAAACTATTTATTAATTTATTTTGATATTTTATCTTATTTGTAAGTATTATGAAAGTTGAAAACGTATTCCAACTTTTTTTTAAACTCTAGTAATTATACAAGTTTTGATAATAATAACTTATAGTGATAAAAATAAAAAATACATTCAATTTAAATTCAAAGGCTCTGCCGACCTCCTATGACATCCGTCAAACCTATTAACTCTTTTCACTCTAATTTTTGTATTTATATTTTAAAGTAATATTGCCATTAATATAATTATATAATTTTTTAAATGCTATTTTATCTAATTTTAATATTTGTAAGTTGTTAAAATGTTTAAAAAGTATTCAAGAATATTTTTAATACACCAGTTATTAGACAAGTTATATTAACAATTTATATAAACAAATACATATTTTTTTTAAACTTAGAAGCCATTTCTGACCACTTGTGACACTAGTAATTACACAAGTTCCACTAACAATTTTTTTATATATAAAATGCACATTTTTTAAAACCTAGAGGTCACTTTTGAACTCATGTAACACTTATTAGATTCATTGACTGTTGCAACTCTATTTTACTCTTACGACTCTAATATGATCTCTCTCTCTCTCTCTCTCTCTCTCTCTCTCTCTCTCTCTCTCTCTCTCTCTCTATATATATATATATTCTAAATTTTTTGTTTAAACTCTAGTAATAATACAAGTTACCATAATAATAATAAATAAAAAATACATTTATTTTAAATTCAAAGGCCCTGCTGACCTCCTATGATATCTGTCAACCCCCTTAACTCTTGTGATTCTATTTATTATCTTTATTTATTTTTTAATAATTTTATTATTAATATAATTATAGTATTTTTTTTAAATGCTATTTTATCTAATTTTAATATTTGTAAGTTGTTAGAATGTTTAAAAAGTACTCACGAATTTTTTTTAATACACTAGTTATCACTTATCAGACAAATTATAATAATAATAATTCATATAAGCATTTTTTTTTTTTAAACTCAGAGGCCATTTCTGACCTCTTGTGATACGAGTAATTACACCAGTTATAATAACAATTTTTGTTTATTTATAAAATACACATTCTTTTTAAATTCAAAGATCACGATTGACTTCCTGTGACACTTATTAAAATCCTTGACTGCTGTGACTCTATTTTACTGTTGCGACTCTAATCTGTTGTGTGAATATATGTATATATATATATATATAAATTATTTATTATATTTTAACTTATATCAGACACCTATATATGTCTAGTATATGTTGACTTTTCCTCTTTTTTTTTCCTTTATTTTCTGTGCTTGCAGGTGTCATGCATTGAAAATATAAGGCTGTTTTTGATGGCCTAATAAATTCTAAGAACTGTTATAAGACATAGAGACCATTGCTGGCTTCTTGTGACCTGTTTGTTTAATAAATACACAGACTAATTTAATAACAACTTAAAAAAATACACATATTTTTTACACTCAAAGGATACAGATGGCCTCAATGTTGTGACTCTTATCTAAATCCTATAACTCCTAAATCTTGTCTTTACATTTGTTCGTAATAAATTATTTATTAATTTATTGTGATATTTTATCTTATTTGTTAGTAGTTTGAAAGTTGGAAAACGTATTCTATTTTTTTTAAATGCTAGTAATTATACAAGTTAGATAATAATAATTAATAATAATAATAATAAATACATTTATTGTAAATTCAAAGGCCATGCTGGCTACCTATGACATCAGTAAAACCCTTTAACCCTTGTGACTCTATTTCTTGTCTTTATTTTTAATATAATTATAATATATTTTTTTAAAATGATATTTTATCTAATTTTAATATTTGTAAGTTGTTAGAATGTTTAAAAAGTATTCAATTTTTTTAATACGCTAATTATTAGACAAGTTATAATAAAAAATAATTTATAAAACAAATACATATTTGTTTTAAATTCAGAGACCATTTCTGACTCTTGTGACACTAGTAACTACACAAGTTACAGTAACATTTTTTTATTTATAAAATACACATTTTTTAAAACAAAGAGGTCACAGTTGACCTCCTGTGACACTTATTAGTATATATGGCTATTGCGACACTATTTTACTCTTGTGACTCTAATCTGGTGTGTGTAAATATATATATAAATTATTTATTAATTTATTTACTATATTTTAAGTTATATCTGACATAGACCCGTCCACGGTTCGGTTCCGGGCCGGTTTCGGTTCGAAACCGGCGGTTCCGGTTCCGTGGAGAGGGCAAACCGAACCGAACCGGTAATTTTCGGTTTTGGTTCGGTTTTTAACAGGCGGTTACCCGGTTTCAGTTCGGTTTCGGTTGCAAAATCGGCGGTTCCGGTTCGGTCGTTTTGTTTTTTCGTTTTTTTATATCAATTTTTTTTTATATCAAAGTTTATATATATATTTTAAATATCAAAATACATTTAAAAAATTGGAAAAAATTTTAACTTTTTTGTAAATGTCAAATACATATCAAATTAATCAAACTTAACATATAACAACTATACTACTATAGTCTAATTAATACTAATTAAAATTTAACAAACCTTAAATATAAAAATTTGCACAAATATTTTTATTTGTAATCAAACTTCATTTATAACATAAGGTCTATCACTCCATTACTCTATTGTATTCGATATTCATATTAAATATTCAATAAAATATTACAATTATCTCAATATACAATTGAACTGTTGAAGTGTTTTACAATCAATGTGTAAACTAAAAAAAATTGACATTGATTAATAAATAAAAATTTACAATTGAATAATATATATATATATAAATATTATATATATAATAATATTATATATATATAATATATATAATATATATATATATATATTGGTCTTACACTTAATTTTGACCACAATTAAGTTGCCTACGTATCCTCCACCAATGTAGAGGAATCAAAGGCTACGTAGTTCTTTTACCTTTAATTAGATGCTCGGTGTTGGAGGTTGGAAGTTGGAATGGATTCTATTCGCTGCCTTCTATTCCCGTGGTTTGGTCATCTTCGAAGAAATCATTCACTATCTCCGGCTCGAGTTCTTGTTGTCTGAATTTTGCCTTTGTCTAATCATCAACACACGCTTGGGCTTCAAGTGATTGTGGACACAGAACCGACCGTCTTGGTTCCAAAATATTTCAACCTGCACTAAATTCTTGTTCCACAGCAACAGTAGAAACGAAACCGGCGTTCCAAGAATTTGTTTGGCAATAATAGCTAAAATTGGAAATACTTTTTCATGATCCTTCCACCAAACCTGGATACTAAATTCACTATCTTCTAAAAATTCATGATTGGTTTGTAAATACCGGTCAAGCTCAGAAATCGAGCCAGATGAGGATGAAGAAGATGTTCGTAATTTTTTGGCTCTACCGGAAAACAATCGATCCCCTAAACCCTTTAATTTAAATCTTGATGAAGAAGTAGTACCATCAGATGTGGGTTGTGGTTGTGAAACCGAAATGTTCAAAGACGGACCATATATTTTAAGATATTCATCATATAATTCATATAGCAAAGTCTTAACAAAATTACAATAATTAAGAATATCAACTTCTATTCGTAAACTATTATAGTAATGAGTTAAATAATCCTGTAAACATTCTAATTTAAAGCGTGGATCAAAACATGATGCAAGCAAGTAAATAATTGGAATCTCCTCATAATAATTTAACCATTTTGTTTTCATTGCAGCAACACATTGACTCAATTGAATATCTAATTCACACTCACTGATTGCACCGGCAATATTAACACTTTGAATAAGAAATAAATGAGTAGTGGGATAGTAAACACCAGATAAAGCATTGGTAGCATCATTAAAAACACGTAACAATTCAAGAATTTTTATACATACATCCCAATGCTTCAATTGAAGAGAAATTGAAGGAACATTATAAGTAATAAAAGAAACTAATAATTCATTATATTCAACACTTTCACTAAGCAACTTATAAGTAGAATTCCAACGAGTACTAATATCCCGAGAAAATTTAATGGGACGCCTATTATTTTGAGAGCAAAATCTCAACCATTGTTTCTGAATTTTGTTATGCTTCCAGATATAGTTAATACTATCTCTAATTGGTCTAATATAAACAGAAAGAATTTGTAATCCAGTTTGAACACACAAATTTAAAACATGGCATGCACATCTTTGATGAAATAATTTACCCGCAAAATAAGGATTGCACAATTCCTTTAACATAGGAATAGATGCGGTATTGCTTGCAGCATTATCAAAACCAATTGCAAAAATTTTGTTTTGAATATGAAACTCTTCAAAAATAATTTTAAGGTGTCGAAAAATATTTACAGCTGTATGTGATTCATCGAAAACACGAAATGCAATAATTCTTTTTTGCATGACCCAATCATTATCAATATAATGACATGTCACACCTATGTAATGATGGCTACCAAAATTGTCGGTCCATATGTAGGCACATACGGAAACGCGACCTTCAAATTGATAAAAAAATGATTTCAATTTGTGTTTTTCTTTTTTGTAAATGGAAAACAGTGCACATGTGAGAGTGACTCTAGGAACACGTTACATTGCAGGATTTAATGCATTTTGACAATAATTAACAAAACCAACTTTCTCACCAAAACTAAAAGGTAAGTGTTCTACTGCAACCATTACTACTAATTGTTCTTTATTTTTTTCAGACGTATAATGAAATAATTGATTGTTAGGAGTTCCGTACCTGGAGATTTGGGCTTGGTTACTAGCCTTCACCATTTCGGACGGATGATTTTTTCGGATATGAGCCCAATACGTGCCATATCCGAAGTTTTTACTGGTCTTGTATGTTTTGGGGCAGTAGTTGCACTTGATTTTGATCGTTCCGTCATCTAACTCAGTTTTCTTCATATGACTTTTGAACAGATCGGACTTCAACGGCTTTTCTTCTCCACCTGCATAAAAATCATCTGAAGAGGGTGGCATGGTAGAAGGGGTAGATATATTTTCATTACTAGTGGGGGTATTGAGATTTGGCTCAGAAATTATTAGAGGGGGGTTAGAATTAGGAGAGAGATCGGATCCAAATTCTCTTTGAAGGAACTCGTGGTAAATTCGGTCATTGTAATTGACGTCATCACCTTCGTGTTCCAACAAATCTTGCAATGGACCCTTTCCTCTGTCCAAATTTCTTAGACTTGAATCGTCTCCCCCACTTGCCATTAAAAAACAAATTATAAATAATTAAATACTAATAGTTAAAAAATTGATAATTGTAAGTAAATATAACAAATGCTTGTAAAAAATAAAACAAATATATATTTATTAATTTATATGAGAAATGAAAATAAAATAAAAATGTTGAATGTAGAGAGAATTGGAAATTTTAGATTGAGATTTGAGAGAGAATAATAGAAGAATGAAGTATTGAAGTGTGAAAAAAAATGAAATATGAGGTGGTATTTATAGAATTTAGGTTGAGGGGCATATTTGCAATTAAATTAAAATAAGGGCAAAAAAAATATTTTGGCCGTTGGAGGAATACAGAACTCAGAACGGTCACATTTTTAATTTTTTTCACAATTAAGTTGACACGTGTCGGCTTCTCATTGGGTGACATATATATATATATTTTTTAAACTTTTTAACCGTTGGTGTCCAACGGTCCAACCAACGGTCAAATTTTGTTAATTTGTTTCAAAATGAAGGACACGTGTCGTCTTGTAATTGGTTCATATATTTTTTTTAATTGTAAACCGGCGGTTAAACCACCGGTTTCTGGCGGTTTCATCCGGTTTCGGTCGGTTTTTGGCCGGTTTTGGTCGGTTTTTCACAAGGCCAAACCGAAACCGAACCGGCTCCAACCGGTTTTGTAACCGTCGGTTTCGGTTTCGGTTTCGGTTCCGATTTTCCAATTTCGGTTTCGGTTTTTAACCGCCGGTTAAACCAAACCGTGGACACCTCTAATCTGACACATACGACAACTATATGTTGTTTTTTTTTCTTTTTTTTTTTTCCTTTTTTATTATTGCGTTTGCGGGTGTCATGCATTGGCAAAAATACAGCACTGCTTTTGATGGCCTAATAAGTTCTAAGAACTATTTTAAAATTCAGAGACCATTGGTGGCCTTATGTGACCTGTTTGTTTAATAAATACACGGTTAATTTAATAACAACTTCTTTTAAAAAAATACAGGTTTTTTTTAACTCAAAGTTTACAGATAGCTGATACCCCCTATTCTGTCGTTAGGGAATTACGGATCCCAAAAAGATATTTATAAAAAGTCCTACGCAATGTGATATAGTTATGAAAACTAGTAAAGCGGCAAGCGAGGGTATCGTTCCACAGGGAGGTGAGATTCATCGACCGACTCTAGTTCTAGCTATACAACACGCTAAGCGAACTCGTGTCTTGCGTATACAAAAAGAATATGTAGAAAGTAACAATCCTCTTAATTAAGCACTAGACTCACCTAGTCCCTCAAATGTGCAAGTATATCATAGGCTCGTGTCCCCTTAATTGATCTTTAATCTCTCTCGATATCTTAGAGATCACACCCACACAATTGCATGGATTCATTAAGTGTCGTGACACACACAAAGAAGCCATGTACGCCAGTCTAGTGATACTTTCACTTTCTGATCATATACACAGGTTATTTCGTTGGGCATGTACTGCGCAACTGCGTGGGCCATACTACAGCCAATAATTCATCCACGAGGTTAACCAAATACGGGATGGAAACCAAGTGAAAGCATTAAAATACGAGATACCCATACAACACTTATGTTATATGATCGTGTCCCCTTAATTAATCTCTACCCTCTCTCGAGTGCATAGAGATTGCATCCATGCAAAAGCATGAATCCATTAAGGACGGTGGGACACACACACGAGCTCTACACGCCAGCCTAGTGATCTCTCAATTTTCTGGTCAAATGTAGATGATACCACGATGAGCATGTTAATGCAAATCACACGATATATAACACACAACCTAAATATCATTCACAAGGTGGCTAACCGAGTGAAAGCATTAAACAATGAAATACCCTTATAACTACACGAGCACAAGAGGAATTCGGTTTATCTTTACTCTAGATACAGATTCGGTTTAGTCAACTCCCTAGGATGACTAGACATGGAAAACAAGTTCACCAAACAACAATGTGCAATAAGTTGGTTGATTAGCATTAAGACCATTCAAATTAAGTTAGGGGTTTATCCTCTTGACTTAGGAATTATCCCAAATCAATTCATCACTCA
This sequence comes from Dipteronia sinensis, assembly GCA_033220585.1. NCBI lineage: Eukaryota > Viridiplantae > Streptophyta > Magnoliopsida > Sapindales > Sapindaceae > Dipteronia > Dipteronia sinensis. Next base: position 67,399,438 of record CM065637.1, on the reverse strand, counting down.
ATCCGACCAAGGATGGATAATTGTGTCTTAATTAGACCCATTAAGCACAATGATGTGAATCAATGCCAATTTAGCAACTAAATGCCTGAACTGAAATATTTTTCACTCTTTGGGGCTAAAATCCCTAATACTCAAATTACTCAATACATGATATTTTGGCCATTCATTAACATACAAACAGTCATGGGAGGCTAAATTACACTACTCCTACATTAAATTACTCTACTCATAATCCCAATCATGCATACATATCAATTTTGACCCTCCACACACATGGATTTCACAATAAGAGTTTAAATCATGAAATTAGCAAAGAGTAAAACATAACCCATATGAATTTAAATACAAACATACATATATTGCACATGTGAAGGTTTATAATATTCCCCAAATCGGGGTTACACATCAAAGAAGCAAGAAATACAAGGAAATGAGTAAAAAAGAGCAAATCCTTGAAGACAAACCCTCCAAAGATGCTCCAAATCCTTCCTAGCTCAAATTTGACTCTTAATCCCTTGCAAGCTGCTCTAAGATGGATGGAGGAAGGCATAATGGTGTGGTGGAGGTGTGTGGTGAGCTCCCATGGAGGAAAATCCTCCATGGGAGCTAGTCTCTTTCTTATTTTTGGTGAAGAAGATGGAGGAGGAAGAAGATGAATAGAATGGAGAGAAGGTTTCTACCGAGAGGAGAGAAGAAGAGAAAAAGAATGTTTTGTATCAAAAATAATGAGTGAGTGTGGTGTGAGAAGAGAAAAAAAGAAAAGAAGGAATGTGTGGTGTAGGAAAAGTTAAAGGAGGAATGTGATTGGTTGGAAGGTGGAGAGTGAGTTGGTTAGAGTCATGAAAGATGGGAGAAAATGGAGTGTTTATAGAGTATGGAAGTTAGGATATGAAATGGGGTGTGAAAAGACAAGTTTGCCCCTCAAAAACGGGCTGAAAGTGGACATTCTGTCAACTTCCGCGGTACAGTTTGCGGTTGGTCCGCAGTTCATCTGACAGCTTCTCGCCCCATTATGAAAACGGTCATAACTTTCTCCAGAAAATCCGGAATTACAATCTGTAAAAAGTGATGGAAAGTAGACATCTGGGGCTTTCCGAAAATAGGTAGTGGCTGATTTAGTTCGATCTGAGGAGGGAGATATGATATTCCGAAGTTGAGTGTACTGCACTAGCAATTCCAATTTCAGCTCTTCTAACTCCAAAACTCTTCAATTTAGTTCAACACCTTATTTTAAGGGATATAACCTACACAAGGCTCACAAAACGTATTATATACCAAAATATGCTCGAAAACGAAAACAAACGATAGAAAATGGGGACCTCAAAAGGTGTATTTTACTATGTTATCAATAGCCTTATTATTGTGACTCTTATCCAACTCCTGTGACTCCTACATCTTGTCTTTACATTTGTTCGTAATAAATTATTTCTTAATTTATTGTAATATTTTATCTTATTTGTAAGTAGTCTGCTGGCCTCCTATGACGTCCGTCAAACCCCTTAACCCTTATGACTCTATTTCTTGTCTTTATTTTTTAAAAATAATTTTATTTTTAATATAATTATAATATATATTTTTAATGCTATTTTATTCAATTTTAATATTTCTAAGTTGTTGGAATGTTTAAAAACTATTCAAGAATTTTTATAATACACTAGTTATTAGACAAGTTATAATAACAATAATTTATATAAAAAATACACATTTTTTTAAACTTTAAAGTCATTTATGACCTCTTGTGACACTAGTAATTACACAAGTTACAATAACAAATTTATATATATATAAACTACACATTTTTTTTTTTAAATTCAAAGGTCATGGTTAAACTTTTGTGACACTAGTAATTACATAAATTACAATAACAATATATATATATATATATATATATATATATATATATATATAAAATACACATTTTTTTTAAAAATTCAAAGGTCATGGTTGAACTTATGTGGCACTAATTGGACTTCTTGATTGTTGCAACTCTATTTTACTCTTGTGACTCTTATTTGTTGCCTATATATATATATATATATATATATATATATTATAAGTTATTTATTAATTTATTTACTATATTTTAAATGTTATATTATCTAATTTTAACATTTGTAAAAAGTTTGAAAGTTTACAACGTATTCAATTTTCTTTTAATACTTTACTAATTACACAAGTTACAATAATAATACCTTATAAAAAGATACACGTTTTTTAAAACTCAAAGGCCATTGCTGATCTTTTGTGACACTTATCAGTATTGTAATTACACAAGTTACAATAATAACAATTTAAAATAAAAATAAAAATATACATTTTTTCAAAACTCATAGGCCACTGATGGGCACACCTATCAGACTCCTGGACAGTTGTACTCCTATCTTACACCTATGACTGCTGTATGTTATTTTTTTTTTGTTGTTGCATGTGACATAGATAATATAATGCTGTTTTTGATGGCCTAATAAGCTTTAAGAACCGTTTTAAAACTTAGAGGCCATAGCTGATATCATGTGACCTTTCTGTATAATAAATACATAGGTTAATTTAATAAGAATTTTTTGTTTAAAAAAATAGACATATTTTAAAACTCATATGCCACAGCTGGGCTGCTATGACACATGTCAAACTCCTAAACTGTTGTAACTCATATTAGACACCTATGCATGCTATATGTTGTCTTTTTCCTTTTTTTTTTCTTTTTTTTTCTTGTGTTTGCAAGTGTCATGCATTGGCAATAGTGTGTTGCTTTTGATGACCTAATAAGTTCTAAGAACTGTTTTAAAACTTAAAGACTATTGCTGGCCTCATGTGACCTGTTTGTTTATTAAATACACAAGTTAATATAATAACAATTTAAAAAAAATACACATTTTTTTAACTCAAAGGTTCCAGATAGCCTCACTATTGTGACTCTTATCTAACTTCTGTAACTCCTACATCTTATCTTTATTTGTTTGTAATAAATTATTTATTAACTTATTGTGATAATTTATCTTATTTGTAAGTAGTTTGAAAGTTGCAAACGTCTTCTAATGTTTTTAAAACTCTAGTAATTATACAAGTTATGATAATAATAAAAATAAAAAATACTACTATTTTAAATTCAAAGGCCCTGATGGCCTCATATGACCTGTTTGTTTGATAAATACACATACTAATTTAATTAATTAGTTTTTTTTTAACTACACATTTTATTTTAAAAAACTCAAAGGTTACAGATGACCTCACTATTGTGACTCTTATCTAACTCACGTGACTCCTACATTTTGTCTTTACATTTGTTCGTAATAAAGTATTTATTAATTTATTGTGATATTTTATCTTATTTGTAAGTAGTCTAGAGAGCTGAAAACGTATTTTAACTTTTTTTCAAACTCTAGTATTTATACAAGTTACGATAATAATAATTTTTAATAATAAAATTATGAAATACATTTATTTTAAATTCAAAGACTCTACTGGCCTCCTACTACATCTGTCAAACCCATTAACTCTTGTGACTCTTTTTCTTGTCATTATTTTTTAAAATAAATTTTTTATTAATATAATTATAATATTTTTTAAAAATGCTATTTATCTAATTTCAATATTTGTAAGTTGTTAGAATGTTTAAAAAGTATTCATGATTTTTTTTAATACACTTTTTGAAACTCAGAGGTTATTTCTGATCTCTTGTGACACTAGTAATTACACAAGTTACAATAACAATTTTTTTATAAAATACACATTTTTAAAAACTCAAAAGTCACGGTTTTTGTTGTTGTGTGTAAATATATATATATATATAAATTATTTATTAATTTATTTTCTATATTTTAACTCATATCAGACACCTATGACTGCTATATGTTGTCTTTTCCTTCTTCTTTTTTGTGTTTGCAGGTGTCATGCATTGGTAAAATATGGTGCTGCTTTTGATGGCCTAATAAGTTCTAAGAACTGTTTCAAAACTTAGATATCATTTCTGACCTCATGTGACATATTTGTTTAATAAATAAACAGGTTAATTTAATAATAATTTTTCTAAAAATATATATACATATTTTTTTGAACTCAAGGTTATATAGATAGTTTCACTGTTGTGACTCTTATCTAACTCTCGTAACTCCTACATCTTGTCTTTATATTTGTTTGTAATAAACTATTTATTAATTTATTGTGATATCTTATCTTATTTGTAGATAGTCTGAAAATTGAAAACGTATTCTTAATTTTTTTTAACTCTGGTAACTATACAAGTTATGATAATAATAATTTATAATGAAAATAAATAAATAATACATTTATTTTAAATTCTAAGCCACAGCTAGCCTATTAAGAAATCCATCAAATTCCTTAACTCTTGTGCCCTATTTATTGTCTTTATTTTTTAAAATAATTTTATTATTAATATAATTATAGTTTTTTTTAAATACTATTTTATCTAATTTTAATATTTGTAAGTTGTTAAAATGTTTAAAAACTATTCAAGAAATTTTTTAACAAGCTAGTTACAAGATAAGTTATAATAACACTAATTAATATAAACAAATACACTTTTTTTTTTAAACTCCGAGGCCATTTCTGACCTCTTGTAACATTAGTAATTACACAAGTTACAATAACAAATTTTAAAAAAAAAACACATTTTTTTAAAATTCAGAGGTCACGGTTGATCTCCTATGACACTTATTAGACTCTTTGACTTTTGCGACTCCATTTTACTCTTCTGATTCTAATATGTTGTGTGTGTGGATATATATATATATATACGAAAACATTTTCACATAAGTGCGTACTGATAAAATTATATAAGGACATTGAATGTGAGTCACTCATTTTACATACTGATAGATAAATGACTGTATATATATTATTTATTATTTTATTTACTATATTTTAACTCGTATCAGACACCTATGACCGCTATATGTTGTCTTTTTATTTTCTTCCTTTTTTCCTGTTTTTTCTTTACTTGCAGGTGTCATGCATTGGTAAAATACAGTGCTTCTTTTGATGGTCTAATAAGTTCTAAGAACTATTTTAAAACTTTGAGACTGTTGTTGGCCTCATGTGACCTTTTTGTTTAATAAATGCATAAGTTAATTTAATAACAATTTTTTTAAAAAAAAATACACACTTGTTTAAGCTCAAAGGTTACAAATAGCCTAACTATTATGAGTCTTGTCTAACTCCTGTTACTCCCACATTTTGTCTTTACATTTATTCGTAATAATTGTTTATTAATTTTTTGTGATATTTTATATTATTTGTAAGTAGTTTGAAAGTTGAAAATGTATTCTAATTTTTTTAAGACTCTAATAATTATACAAGTTACAATAATAATAATTTGTAATAATAAAATTAAGAAATACATTTATTTTAAATTCAAAGACTATGCTGTCCTCTTATGATATATGTCAAACCCCTTAACTCTTATGACTCTATTTCTTGTCATTATTATTTTTAAATAATTTTATTAATAATATAATTATAATATTTTTTAAATGCTATTTTATCTAATTTTAATATTTGTAAGTTGTTAGAATGTTTAAAAGGTTTTTAGATTTTTTTTTAATATACTAGTTATTAGACAAGTTATAATAACAATAGTTTATATAACAGTCATTTTCTCCTCAGTGCGTATTGATATAACTTATATCAGTGCGTTGCATATGAACCACTGATTATGGAGAAATTTTGTCAAGTGCATACACTTTGAGTTAAAGTATGTAAATCTAATAGTTCACATCCAATGCACTTATGAAGTTATTTCAGTGCGTACTGATTTGAAAATTTCTGGTTTATATAAACAAATACACTTTTTAAAACTCAGAGGCCATTTCTAACCTCTTGTGACAATAGTAATTACACATGTTACAATAACATTTTTGTTATAAAATACACATTTTTTAAAACTTAGAGGTCACGGTTGTTCTATATATAAATATATAAATATATATGTAAATTATTTATTAATTTATTTTCTATGTTTTAATTTAACTCATATCAAACATCTATGACTGCTATATGTTGTCCTTTTCTTTTCTTTTCTTTTTTTTTCTTCATGTTTGCTGGTGTCATGCATTGGTAAAATACAGGACTGCTTTTGATGGCTTAATAAGTTCGAAGAACTATTTTAAAACTTAGAGACCATTGTTGGCCTCATGTAACCTGTTTATTTAATAAACACAAGTTAATTTAATAAAAAAAATTTTAAAAATTAAAATAAATACACATTTTTTAAAACTCAAATATTACAGATAGCCTCACTGTTGTGACTCAAATCTATCTCCCGTGACTCATACATCTTGTCTTTACATTTGTTTGTAATAAAGTATTTATTAATTTATTGTGATATTTTACCATATTTGTAAGTAGTCTGAAAGTTAAAAACATATTCTTAATTTTTTTTAACTCTAGTAACTATACAAGTTACGATAATAATAATTTATAATGATAAAAATAAAAAATACATATATTTTAAATTCAAAGGCCCCGTTGACCTCCTATGACATCTGTCAAACCCCTTAACTCTTGTAACCCTATTTCTTGTCTTTAATTTTTAAAATAATTTTATTATTAATATAATTATAGTATTTTTAAAATGCTATTTTATCTAATTTTAATATTTGTATATTGTTAAAATGTTTAAAAAGTATTCAAGAAATTTTTTAATAAGCTAGTTACTAGACAAGTTATAATAACAATAATTTATATAAACAAATACATATATATTTTTAAACTCTGAGGTCATTTCTGACTTCTTGTGAGACTAGTAATTACACAAGTTACAATAACGATTATTTTATAAAATACAAAATTTTTAAGACTCAGAGTCACGGTTGACCTCCCGTGATATTTATTTGACTCTTTGACCATTGCGACTCTATTTTACTCTTATGACTCTAATCTGTTGTGTGTGTGTGTATATATATATATATATATATATATATATATATCATTTATTAATTAATTTTTTTACTATATTTTAACTTATATCGGACACCGCTATATGTTGTTTTTTTCTTTTCTTTCTTTTTTCCTTTATTTTTCTGTGTTTGTAGGTGTCATGCATTGGTAGAATACAATGCTGCTTTTGATGGCCTAATAAGTTCTAAGAACTGTTTTAAAACTTAGAAACCATTGCTGGTTTCATGTGACATGTTTGTTTGATCAATAAAAAGGTTAATTTAATAAATAAAAATTAAAAAAATACACATTTTTTTAACTCAAAGGTAACAGATAGCCTCATTGTTGTGACTCCTACATCTTGTCTTTACATTTGTTTGTAATAACTTATTTATTAATTTATTGTGATATTTTATCTTATTTGTAAGTAGTCTGAAAATTGAAAACTTATTCTTAATTTTTTTTAACTCTAGTAACTTGTAAATAAAAATAATTTATAATTATAAATAATAAAAATTCTTATATTTTAAATTCAAAGGCCTTGCTGGCCTCTTATGACATCCGTCAAACCCCTTAACTCTTGTGACCCTATTTCTTGTCTTTATTTTTTAAAATAACTTTATTATTAATATAATTATAGTATTTTTAAAATGCTATTTTATCTAATTTAATATTTGTAAGTTGTTAAAATGTTTAAAAGGTATTCAAGAAATTTGTTAATAAGCTAGTTACTAGACAAGTTATAATAACAATAATTAATATAAACAAATACACATTATTTTTAAACTCTAAGGCCATTTCTGACCTCTTGTGACACTAGTAATTATACAAGTTATAATAAGCACATGTTAACACTACTCTTTCATAAAATACACATTTTTTAAAACTCATAGTCACTGTTGACCTCCCTTGACACTTATTAGACTCTTTGACTGTTGCGATTCTATTTTACTCTTGTGACTCTAATCTATTATGAATATATATATTAATATATATATATATATACACACAATTTTTCTATTGTCATTTCAAACTGATATAAAATATATCAGTTCTTTGTTTGTGGGTCATTGGATTTAAATACTTTAACTTGGCTGCATATACTTGTCAAAGCATCTTTTAAATCAAATGGCCCATATGCACGCTATATGTTGTCCTTTTCTTTTCTTTCTTTTTTCTTTTTTTTCCTATGTTTGCAGGAGTCATGCATTGGTAAAATACAATGCTGCATTTGATGGCCTAATAAGTTCTAAGAACTGTTTTAAAACTTAGAGACCATTGATGGCCTTATGTGACCTGTTTGTTTAATAAATACACATGTTAACTTAATAACTTTTTTTTTAAATACACATTTTTTTTAAACTCATAGGTTACAGATAGCCTCACTATTTTGACTCTTATCTAACTCTCATTACTCCTACATCCTGTCTTTATATTTGTTTGTAGTAAATTATTTATTAATTTATTGTGATATTTTATTTTATTTGTAAGTAGTTTGAAAGTTGAAAACATACAAGTCCGTCGAACCCCTTAACTCTTGTGACTCTATTTCTTGTCTTTATTTTTCAAAATAATTTTATTATTCAAAATAATTATATTATTAATATAACTATAGTATTTTTAAATGCTATTTTATCTAATTTTTATATTTGTAAGTTTTTAGAATGTTTAAAAAGTATTCTAGATTTTTTTTAATACGCTAGTTATTAGAAAAGTTATAATAACAATAATTTATATAAATAAATATATATTTTTTAAAAACGTAGAGGCGATTTCTTACCTGTTATGACACTAGTAATTACACAAATTACGATAACAATTGTTTTTATAAAATACACATTTTTTTAAAATTCAGAGGTCACGATTGACTTCCTATGACACTTATTAGACTTATTGAGTGTTGCGACTCTATTTTACTCTTGTGACTCTAATTATATATATATATATATATTATTATTATTTATTAATTTATTTACTATATCATAACTCATCAGACACCTATGACCGTTATATGTTGTATTTTTCTCTTTTTTTTTTCCTTTTTTTTCCTGTGTTTGCAGGTGTCATGCACCGGCAATATAGTTCTGCTTTCGATGGTCTAATAAGTTATAGGAACTATTTTAAAACTTAGAGACTATTGCTAGCCTCATGTGATATGTTTGTTTAATAAATATACATGATGATTTAATAACACTTTAAAAAAATACACATATTTTTAAACTCAAAGGTTACGGATGGCTTCACTATCGTGACTCTTATCTAACTCCCCTGTGACTTCTACATCTTGTCTGTACATTTGTTTGTAATAAATTATTTATTAATTTATTGTGATATTTTATTTTATTTGTAAGTAGCTTGAAAGTTGAAAACATATTCTTATTTTTTTAAACTCTAGTAATTATACATGTTAGGATAATAATAATTTATAATAATAAAAATTCAAATACATTTATTTTTAAATTCAAGTCTCTGTTGGCCTTTTATGACATCTGTCAAACTCCTTAACTCTTCTTGTCTTGTGACTCTATTTTTTGTCTTTATTTTTTACAATAATTTTATTATTAATATAATTGTAATATTTTAAAATGCTATTTTGTCTAATTTTAATATTTATAAGTTGTAGAATGTTTAAAAAGTATTCCATAATTTTTTTTAATAAGCTAGTTATTAGACAAGTTATAATAATAGTAATTTATATAAACAAATATACATTTTTTTAAACTCGGAGGTCATTTCTTACCTCCTGTGATACTAGTAATTCCATAAGTTATAATAGTAAAAAATTATAAAAAAGTACACATTTTTGAAAACTCATAGGCAACTGCTGGGCCTGCTATTGTAACTCATATTAGACACTTATGACTGCTATATGTTGTCTTATTCTTTTTTTTTTCTTTTTTTTTCGATGTTTGCAAGTGTCATGCATTGGCAATATAGTTCTGTTTTTGATGGCCTAATAAGTTCTAAGAAATGTTTTAAAAACTAGAGACCATTGATGGACTCATGTAACCTGTTTGTTTATTAAATATACAGGTTAATTTAATAACAATTTTTTTAAAACAAGTACACTTTTTTTTTAAAACTCAAAGGTCACAGATTGCTATTGTGACTCTCATCTAACTCTCGAGACACCTAAATCTTGTCTTTACATTTTTTTTGTAATAAATTATTTATTAATTTATTGTAATGTTTTATCTTATTTGTAAGTAGTCTGAAAGTTGAAAACGTATTCTAATTTTTGTTTAAACTCTAGTAATTGTACAAGTTACAATAATAGTAATTTATAATAATAAAAATAAAAAATACATTTATTTTAAAATCAAAGACACTGCTAGCCTCCTATGACATCTGTCAAACTCCTTAATTTTTGTAACTCTATTTATTGTCTTTATTTTTTAAAAATAATTTTATTATTAATATAGTTATAATATTTATAAATGTTATTTTATCTAATTTTAATATTTGTTAGTTTTTAGAATGTTTCAAAACTATTCATAAATTTTTTTTAATAAGTTAGTTATTAGACAAGTTATATATAAATACACATTTTTTTAAACTCTCTTGTGATACCAGTTATAATTCCACAAGTTATAATAATAAAAACTTATAAAAAAGTACACAGTTTTTAAAACTAATAGGCAACTGCTGGGCATGCTTTGACACCTACTAGACTCCTAGACTATTGTAACTCACATTAGACACATATGATTGCAATATGTTGTCTTTTTTTCTTTCTTTTTTGTCTTTTTTTCATATGTTTGCAGGTGTCATGCATTGGCAATATAGTGCTGCTTTCTATGGCCTTATAAGTTCTAACATATGTTTTAAAACTTAGAGGCCATTGATGGCCTCATGTGACATATTTGTTTATTAAATATACAGATTAATTTAAGAGTGATGCTATTGGCACACCCCCTACTGATCTATTCATGTTCCACCTTTTTAATTATATAATATTCTTTTTTTACCTTTATCAAAATTACTTAAAGAGACATACAATTTAGGAAAGAAATCTTCTACAAAGTAAATATATTAAAATCTCACATTGCTTTTTTTTATAAAAAAAAAACCCAGTAATATGTTTCTTTGAAAAAAAAATTTATCTCTTAAACTCTAAAATCTGCTTCTTACATACATATAAAATATTATGGAAGAGTTTAAGAACGATATCAAGAATATGGAAGAATTGTCTAAGAATGATATTAAACATCTTGAAGAATTGTCTAGGATGACATAAAACAAGAACTGTCTGACAATGATAGTAAGCATCTGAAAACAATTCATTCTCTGGAAATAAGTTTGAAGTTTATTTTTTATTTCGATTGATATTAAGTTGTCGTTGTGTTGAAATACCCTGTTATTTTTTATTTTTTTCGTTTCCATCATGAAATAAGAAGAAGAAAAAACTAAAAAAAAAAGAAATAAGAAAAAAAAAAATAAATCAATCAATGGAGGTGAGAGAGATGTAATCAGAGATAGAAGAATCATATATGGTATGTATTAAGTTTGAAAAGTAAGTAAAATGGGTAGTTTTGGCAATAAACCAAAAAATTTAATAAAAACATTTAATTTTATTTAAGTAAATCTAAATTTTAAAAAGTGGGGCATGAATATATCAGTAGAGGGTGTGCCAATAGCACCACTCTAATTTAATAACAATTTTTTTAAAAACAAATACACATTTATTTTTAAACTTAAAGGTCACAGATGGCCTCACTACCGTGCTCTTATCTAACTCCCGTGACTCATACATCTTGTCTTTACATTTTTTCTTGTAATAAATTATTTATTAATTTATTGGGATATTTTATCTTATTTGTAAGTAGTCTGCAAAATGAAAACATATTCTAGTTTTTTTTAACTCTAGTAATTATACAAGTTACGATAGTAGTAATTTATAATAAATAAAATACATTTATTTTAAATTCAAAGGCCATACTGGCCTCCTATGACATCTGTCAAACCTTTTAACTTTTGTAACTCTATTTCTTGTCTTTATTTTAAAAAAATAATTTTATTATTAATATAATTACAATATTTTTAAATTCTATTATATCTATTTTTAATATTTGTAAGTTGTTAGAATGTTTCAAAAATATTCAGGAATTTTTTTTAATAAGCTAGTTATTAGACAAGTAATAATAATAATAATAATAATAATAATTTATATGAACAAATACACATTTTTTAAAACTCATAGGTCATTTCTTACATTTTGTGACGCTAATAATTCCACAAGTTATAATAATAATAATAATAATTTATAAAAAAATTCACATTTTTTAAAACTCATAGGCCACTGCTGAGCACATGAGGCCAACCGTGACCCCTGAGTTTTAAATAAGAAAATAAAAAGGGATAATTACTCCGGTGGCTATCAATTTGGGCCACCACTATCAAAATGACCAATAGTTTGAGAATTGGTTTTAAAATGACTATTTTTGACGAACATTGTTACACAAATGGTCATTCCATCCAATAAATGACATTTTGATAAATAAGGGGATGACATTAGTTTATTTTAAATGTTTTTGAAATTTTTTCTTTTGTTTTTTTGAAATGAATAATTATATTTAGTGTGTATATATGTATAGCATATCTCAAACATACATATACATATATATATATATATATTTCTTTTCAACTTATCTTAAATATATTTTTTAGAATTTTTTGATTTTGTAGCCTTAATTTTCTCAGAATATATATATATATATATCTTTATATATTTTAAATAAATTGTTTAATGCTGGGCCGGCCCATGGGGGCAGCAAACCCAGCATTTTGCTGGGGCCCCCAACCGGCCCAATTTAATCATTCTTTTTTGGAGTCTCAGAACCCAATATATTATCTGTAAATATGACCCAATTCCAAGACCTTTTACTTCTTATATATATATATATATATATATATATATATATATATTCCTTTTCTGCCCAATGAATTAATTCAATTAAACCATCAAAACTTTAGGCCCAATAAACTTGTTATTGTGGTTCTGAGACCACGTCATTACACTATTTAAAACAAAACCAAATAGTAAATTAAATAAGGGATATAATCATTTTCCCCCTTTAGTTGGCCATATTAGACACTTTACCCCTCTAGTTTCAGTAATGACAATTTTTGCCCCTGTAATTTTCCATATTCGTCATTTCCCCACTACCGTTAGATTTTCTATTCAAAAGGTTAATTTTCATATTAAAAGACATTGTTGCCTTTCAATAATTGTGAATGAATGATATTTTTTTAAAAAAGAAATTAATCAAAATCAATCCCAAAAATCACCATAAACCCATAAATCCCTTCTCTTCTCTCTCTCAAAATCCAAAAAATCAACCCAAAAATCACCATAAACCCACAAACCCCTTCTCTTCGAAACCAAACCTAGAAAAATCAACCCCAAAAATCACCATCGATTTTTATGTTAATGATAATGATTTTATATAGGGTCCGATTTTTGTTAATATCATAAAATCGCTCGGACCCCAAAATGTCTGGAGACGGCCCTGGTTTAATGAAAAATATTGATTCATTTAATTATGATACTTTTAAATGTTATGTTATATAATTTTAATATTTGTATGTATTTTTAACGTTTTAAAAGTATTCAAAATTTTGTCATACTCTAGTAATTATTCAAGTTACAAGAATAGTAATTTATAAAATAATACACTTTTTTTTTCAAACTTAGAGGCCACGACTGGCTTCCTGTGAGACCAGTCAGTCTAGTATTTACACAAGTTACAAAAAAAAAACATTTTTTTTAACTCAAGGGCCATAAGTGGTTTTCTCACAGACTTCTTGAATGTTGTGACTCTGATCTGACTCCTATATATTGTCTTTATGTTGGGTTTTAATAAATTAATTATTAATTTAATTATCATATTTTTAAATGTTATTTTATCTAATTTGAATATTTTACATAGTTTGGATGTTTAATATTTATATGTGACTCTTTTCTGACTCTTATATATTGGCACCCCTACAATGATCTAATAATGCCCTATTTTTAAAAATCCTAAAATTTAATTGATTTCTTTCTCAAATTACCCTTATTTATTTGCACCCCTTCCACACGCACGCCTTTTACACTTCACGGTTTCTTCTTAATTTTTATTTGCAGGAAGCCAGGAAAGCACAAAAGGAAGCAAGCTTTATGGAGTCAAATGTGGTCTAGGATCATGAAGTGTAAATATGTTGAATTATCTACAGAATTTATCTACCCAGTTATTATATATGGAGTCTGGCACTGCATCTATACCTGTTCATGCTTCATTCATGCACATACCACACATGAAAAAAAAAACTCTAATTCTCACCGTTCTCTTATCTGTTTCTTCACTCTCTCATCTATCTCTAATGGGTGGTGTTGGGTGTTGGTTTTTAACTACTCTTATAGAAACCTATATTCTACTCGATCTTCAAAAACAATTATAAATCCTACCACACTAATTCGAATCATTTTTTCATCTAACTCGGTCACAAATTATTTTCAAACCTTATAGAAGAAATGTTGAACACAAAGAACAAAATAAGAAGATCGAAGAAGAAGAAAAAAATTCGTTTGGTTCTTTAGGAAATCACGTCGGAATTTCGAAAAATGAAAAGCCATAAATAAAGAAAAGAAAAAATAACAGTTGTGAGATTCTTCCATTTTCTTTTGATTTTCCCAGAAAACATATGTTAAAGAATTATGATATTAACTGCCATTACCAGCCACATAAAAAAAAATGGGGTGTGCATTACCAGCCACTTAAAACTCAGAGGCCATTGCTGGCCTCCTATGTCCCATGTCCAACTCCTTGAGGGTGCGTTTGGTACGTGGTACAAGACAGGATAACGTGTGACAGTTACCTCTTGTCTGTCTCACGTTTGGCACGACAACATCACAAGACAAGATGAGACAAAATTTTGAAAAAACTGTCCTACCTTATACCATGGGACTAGTAGTTCCATGGCATGGGACAAGTGTCCAAAAGACACATTTACCCTTCATATTTTTAAAAAATTACAAATTTGTTTGATATAAATTTAAACCCTAGGCTTTATCCCTTTCTCTTTCTCTATTTTCTGACACCACTTTTTCTTTCTTTTTCATAAGTTCTTCTTGTCATGTTTCTCTCTCTAAAACTTTTTTTCCTATCTTTTCTCTTCAAAATATTGTTCTCCTCGACAAAACAATTCCAACGATATATTACGGGCGAAAATCGGATATCATTTACCCCTTCAAAAGTCCTTTGAAAGTATTTCGTTTCACGCTGAAATCTTTACACGCTGAATCTTTACACGCTGAAATCTTTACACGCTGAAATATAAACATGATTACACGATGGAAATCTTTACACGCTAAAATGTTAACATGATTACACGCTGAAAATCTTTACAAGCTGAAATATCAACATCTTTATAAACTGAAATGCATTTTTACACGCTGAAATTATAAAAGAATTACACGCTAAAATTACATTTCAACGTGTAATGTTTTTGGAAACGTCAAATTTTCTATTTTTCAATCTCTCTTCCAATTTTCAATTTTCTAAAAAAAATAAAACTTTTTTTTCAAACCTCCATTGATGGAGATCGAACAGACCTCCATCAATGGAGGTCGAACAAACCTCCACATATTGAGGTCTGGAATAGACCTCCATTGATGGAGGCGATGAAGATGATTAAAAAAAAGTTGTTATCCTTACGTGTGATATTTGCACTAAGAGTATTTTGGTCTAAAATCATTTCTCTTTGATAAAAAAAGAAAAGTTATTGAGAAATGATATTTTTGTATACTTCCTTAATTTTAGGGCTATTTATGATTATGGCCCCAAACAAAGACAGTAAGACAAAACCTCAAAAATCAAACCACAAGCTGCCAAAAACTGGCATGTAAGATGTAACAATAATTATTTTTTTAAAAAAAATTGAAAATAAATAATATGTATTACAAAAAAAATTATTAATTGAAAATATATTTCAATTACAATATTATTATTTTTGTTAAATATAAAAAAAATTATTTAATAAAATTAAATAAATACTATCATGTCCTGTCTCATATGTCACTATTATGTAGTAACAAACATTAGACAGGACAAGAAGGGCACTCTGGTCATTTGAACCTCTTGTCTAGTCTTGTCTCAGCCATACCAAACGCATAACAGTACAGTTCACAGTTCTGTCCCAGGTATTCCAAACACAATACGGAACATCTGTCAAGTCCAGTCCAGTCCAGTCTCACGTTGTCCTGTCTCGTTCCCGTATCAAACGCACCCTGACTGTTAAGACTCGTGAGTCTTAAGTCTTATTTGTTGTCTTTATATATTTAAAATAAATTATTTATGTTTTATAAAAATTCAGAGGCCACAACTGACCTCATGTGATATCAATTACACAAATTACTGTAATAACAATTTTAAAAAAAAAATTCATATTTTTTTTAACTCAGCCAGAGCTAGCCTCTTGACAGACTCCTTGAATGTTATGACTCCTATATGTTGTCTTTATATTAGTTTTCAATAAATTAATTATGATATTTTTAAATGTTATTTTATCTAGTTTTAATATTATAATTTATAAGTAGTTTGGACGTTTAAAGAGTATTCAAAAAAATGTTAATACTCTAGTATTACACAAGTTACAATAATAATAATTTATATAAAACAAAATACATATTTTTTAAAACTTAGAAGCCACTGCTGGCCTCCTATGGCCCTAGTCCGACTCCTTGACGATTAAGACTCATGACTTATCTGTTGTCTTTATATTTTTAAAATAAATTATTTATTAATTTAATTATGATATTATCTAATTTTAATATTTGAATGTAGTTTGAACGTTTTAATTGTATTCAAATTTTTTGTCATAATAATAATAATTTATAAAAATAAGACATTTTTTAAAAAAACTCATAGACCACAATTAACCTTCTGTGACACCGGTCATCCTAGTAATTACACAAGTAACTATAATAACAATTTAAAAATAAAAAAATTCACATTTTTTGTAAACTCAGAGCCATAGCTGGCCTCCTGATAAATTTCTTGAATGTTATAATTCTTATATGTTGTCTTTATATTAGTTGTTAATTTGTGCCCTAACACTACCATCATTTCTTATAATTTGTGTAATTTATGACAAATTTTTTGAATACTTTTAAATTGTTCAAACTATATACGAATATTAAAATTAGATAGTATAACATTTGAAAATGTCATAATTAAATTAATAAGTATTTTTTATTGAAAAATTTATTTAAAAATATAAAGACAACAAATAGGAGTCACATGAATAAGATAGGAATCTTAATAAGGAGTCTAACATCGATCACAGGAGTCCCGCAGTAGCCTCTGGGTTTAAAAAAAATGTCTATTTTGATTTTCTTATATAAAATATTGTTGGGTAATGTTAATCTGTGTCATTAGAGCACATAATAACAACTGTTTTATTTCTATAAAAAAGTATTTATTATAATAAGACAATAAATACAATGATAAATGATATCTTTTTATTTACATTTTTATAAATAAATTAGTTGTTATTTTGTGTCCTTATGACACATATTAACACCACCATTTTATTATTTGTATGTAGTTTGAACCTTTTTAAAGTATTCACAATTTTTGTCATACTCCAGTAATTACTTAAGTTACAATAATAATAATAATTTATAAAAATTTGACACTTTTTTTAACATATGTCAGCCTAGTATTTATATTAATCTCTATATATATACAGTCTTTCTACTGTCAGTTCGTCATGATATAAAACATATCAGGACGAAGAATGTGGACCACAGATTATGTAGAAGTTTTGACAAGTGCATACACTTTTAGCCAATCAAATTGTTCACATTCTTCATCCTTATATATTTTATATCAAGACGAACTGACAAATATATATCATCTACTACAGTTGTTTCTACTCAAACTTATTCAAAATTACTGTACTATCAAGTTGAATGGATATCATTTCCACCGAATAACCGTATACCATATTAAACTGTACAATATTAAAGTTAGTTAATACCGTTGAATAAAGACACTTGAAAGTTGAAAGTTGAAACACAGCACATATAAGAAATGAAACAAAAGTAGAGTATGTGGTCCCCACAACATAAAAATAAGGGCAAATTACATTGAACCCCTTGAGGTTTGGGTAAGTTACAATTAGATGGAAAAGTTTCTTTATTATACACTAACACCCCCAAGACTTAAATTTGACTTTTAAAATACCTAAAATGCCCCTAGTTATATTATTTTATACTTTTTTTTTACCTTTTAACCAAAAACTTTATAAAATTTAATAAAAATAAAAAAACTAAGTAAAAATATGATTCATTAAATAAATAGTTTAAAAAAATTAAATAAATAAATAGTTTAAAAAAATTAAAAAAATAAATAGTTTAAATAAATAAATAAATAGTTTAAAAAATAAATGAAAAAATTAAAAATATTAATTTTTTAAGAATATTCATTAATAGGGACAAGATAAGCTCTAAATATCCAAAGAGTGTTGGGAACCTTGTCGCTTCTCTCACCATCATTTTTACCGTAAAAGTTTGAATATTTAGAGTTTTTCTTGTCCCTATTAATGGATATCCTTAAAAAATTTAATGTTTTTAATTTTTTTCATTTATTTATTTACGTTTTAAAACTATTTATTTATTATTTTTAAAAATATTTTTTTATTTTATTTTTTAAAACTATTTATTTATTTTATTTTAAAAAATATTTATTTATTTAATTTTTTTAAAATTATTAATTTTTAAAAACTATTTATTTATTTATTATTTTTTAAATTATTAATTTTTTAAAACTATTTATTTATTTAATGAATCATATTTTTTATTTTTATTAAAGTTTATAAAGTTTTTGGTTAAAAGGTAAAAAACAATAAGGTATAAAATAATATAACTAGGGGCATTTTAGGCATTTTAAAAGTCAAATTTAAGTTTTTGGGGTGTTAGTGTATAATAAAGAAAATTTTCCATCTAAGTGTAACTTGCCCAAACCTCAAGGGGTTCAGTGCAATTTACCCTAAAAACAAATAATTGATGATTACACATATATAGGTTAGATTGTTTAAAAGCTCCGGTTTTCAACACCTAAGCGATTCTCATGCAGAAATGTTCTATAAACCATTCAATTCGCATATGGATTCTGAGCTTTGCATTCCGTAACGGCGTAACTTGTAATTTTACGCTTTTAACCCTGGTTAGCTTGACCGTACCAGTATGTCATTCACCTGTAACCACCGCTAGTGACTCACGAGTCACGATTAAACAGGGAATCTTATCTCACCTTTTTTGGCATTCTCTGACTGTTCTGTTCCAGAGCTCCATTTATTGTTTCGTGCTACCGCGTTTACTGCACCATACCTCGACATGTGTACAATGACACCCTACTTGATCTTTTTTTTTTTGGCTTCTGTCGGTGACTCACTAACTCAGTCTTGTCTCATAATCTCATTGGTTGGCCTTGCTCATTTTGGGAATATCTTTAAAGTGTGGTGCACTCTAGTGTCTCTCTCTACTGCTGCCCTATTTATGTTGGATAGGTACAACTTTGATATCCAGCTTTATACTAAGCATTTTAAGAGAAAATAGTAATCATAATATAAAGTTGTCTTACGATACATTTGAAAAAACCTAAAATGGGGTTGTCTTAGTGGTCCACAGCCTGGAATGAAACCCAAGTTCTTGGTTCAACTCTTAGCAATTACTTTGAGGCCAGCCCTCAGGGTGTTAGCTCTATCGGTGGAAGAACGGGTATGGAGTTCCATATCAACGGTTCGAATCCTACTCAGGTGGGCTAGGGTTTTCTATATGTCCTACTCTACATCCACCAACAAACAGGCTACTGCAAGTCAGACAGTTGGAGGATGACAGACGGATAGGTGTCTGGATGAAGTATGAGATCCTCGATATCAAATATATATATATATATATATATATATATATATTAATATATACAACAAATTATACATGAATATTTTAAAAATGAGATAGACGATATCAACTCAAATTTTAGATTCAACTTTTTTATTTCAATATCTTAACCATTGGATTAAATAACACATGAAAAAAAATAAATGGTTACGATATTAAAATCAAAAAATTGAGTTGTAATTTTTTTTTTTTGAAGCTTAGTTATAAATTTTAGTTGATATAACCTTAACCTTTAAAATAATTTAAACACAAGTTAAAATTTGATAAGTTGGTTATCTATTCACTTTTATAAAAGACAAAGAAAGGTTATCGTGTTTATAGACTTTATTTATATTTTATCGGTTTGAGAAGATTGTATAAATTCCAGACAGTAAGCCGCACAAATAATATTAGGATTATATTAATATATGTATGCCCTTTAAATATATATTAACTACTTTTAAATATATATATATATATATTAAAGATTAATAAATTAAAGTAATATTTATATCTATTTTTTTAAATATGAACAAGTATATATTAGTATATTAAACTGATGATCACAAATTTTTATTATATATATATATATTTTTTATTAATATATATTCTTAGGACATACGTTTATTATTAAACGAAATCTTTACCGTTATTACGGGTGATAGAATAATCCTTCAATCATGAAACTTAAAATTTAGCAGTGGGTCTTTTTAAATATAAACTTTTCAGTACCTCAAAATACGTGCGCTGTTGACCTTATGTTTCACTTTTCGTTTTAAATAAGGTGACTATCATTGGTTTTGAAATTCGTCAATGGCCTTTTTTTAATTGGTATACAACAAAAATATATCAGTAAGAGTTTTTAGAATACGTGTTAATTAATAAAAAAATATTAAATTTATTACTTTTTGTAGTACAACAGAACGAATTAAAAATTTGTTAAGATTTATCAAAATAAAAAATAATATATTTGATCTGATTAATCTATTATCTATCCCGAAAAACATTGGAGGAAAAAATCTTTTTACATATTTTTAAATAAGTAATGTTAACCTGTATCCTAAGAATACATATTAACAACAAATTAATTTTTATATATAAAATGAACACACATTTCAATTATTGTATTTATTATTTTATTATAATAAATATAATGATTAGTTTCCATTTATACTAATTAATTGATTGTTAACTTGTGCTTTTATAAAATACGTTTAATGAGATTCATTTTACCATTAACATAAAAGGGAAGATACACATGCTCAAGGAAACGTGATATATTATATATATATATATATATATATATATATATATATATATATATATGCACTAATAACAATTCGAACCTAAAACACTATCAAATTTGGAAATTTTAAAAATTTTAAGGTATTATAACCATATTTTTTTCGATTTTATTAAATATGAATCATTGGAAAAATGAATAAAAAATATGGCAAATAAAAATAATAGTTATAGTATATAAATAATTTTTGAATTTGGTTTACGGTTAAATTTCATTAAATTTATCATAAAAAATATTATATAAAATTCAATAAATCAATGAATTTAATTGAAATACTTACTTTATTTTAAAATAATGGATCCTTAGGAGACAACCTAGAGGTGCCCACGGTTCGGTTAAACCGTGGGCACCAAACCGAAACCGGGTGGGAAAAACCGAAATCGTCAGTTACGGAACCGGTTGGAAACCGGTTCCGAATCGGTTCGGTTACGGTTACGAGAAGTTGAAAACCGGCCAAAACCGGCGGTTTCGACCGTTGGTAATTAAAAAAAAATCTGATGAATCACAAATCGCCACGTGGACCACACATTTCGACAAAAAAAATACATTTGAGCTGGTGACCGTTGGGCGTTGGGTGAGGTGACCAACGGTCATCTAAGTCACCCAACGGCCATATATATATATATATATATATATATATATATATATATATATATATATATTATTTTTTCCCCTTAATTTCTTAAAATTGCAAATTCGCCCCTCCACTATAATCCTATAAATACCCCCCTCATTTCAATATTCTTCACACCACTCTCAACTTCTCTCAATCTCTCTCAATCTCAAATTCTCAATTCTCTCTACATTATACAATTTTCTTTATTTTTCATTTTTCATAAAAATTAATATCTATTTTTTTCTTCAATTTTTTACAATCATCTATTTACAATTTTCTTTAATTCTTATTTATTATAGAAATTAATATCTATTTACAAATTCTATTTTTTACAATCATCTATTATTTATTTACAATTATCTATTTTTCTTAGTGTTACCACTATTATTCCAACAATATTTTGAGTGCCTCACATATCTATATATATTTTTTACTATTATTATTTATAATTAATTATTCAATGGCAAGTGGGGGAGAAGGTTCAAGAAATTTGAACAAGGGAAAGGGTCCATTGCAAGATTTGTTGGAACACCAAGGTGATGATGTCAGTTATAACGACCGACTTTACCACGAGTTCCTTCAATCTCAATTTGGATCCAATCTCCCTCGTAGTCCTAATCCCCCTCTAATAATTTCCGACGAACCCAACCCCAATCTCTATGACCCTGATAGTAATGAAAATCTATCTACCCCCCAACCCCCTTCAAATGAATTTGTTGCAGGTGAAGAAGAAAAGCCGATGAAGTCCGATCTCTTCAAATTGCATATGAAGAAAATTCAGTTAGATGACGGGATGATCCAAATCAAGTGCAACTACTGCTCCAAAATATACAGGACCAACAAATCATTCGGATATGGCACGTACTGGAACCATATTAGGAAAAATCACCCTTCTGAATTGGTAAAGACTAGTAACCAATCCCAAATCTCCAGGTACGGAACCCCTACTAATCAACTATTTCATTATACGTCTGAAAAAAACAAGGAAGAATTAGCAGTAATGGTTGCAGTTGAACATTTACCTTTTAGTTTTGGTGAGAAAGTAGGTTTTGTTAATTATTGTCAAAATGCATTAAATCCTGCAATGCAACGTGTTCCTAGATCCACTCTCACACGTACAATGTTTTCCATTTACAAAAAACAAAAAAACAAATTGAAATCATTTTTTTATCAATTTGAAGGTCGCGTTTCCGTATGTGCCGACATATGGACCGATAATTTCTGTAGTCACCATTATATGGGTGTGACATGTCATTATATGGATAATGACTGGGTCATGCAAAAAAGAATTATTGCATTTCGTGTTTTCGATGACTCACACACGGCTCAAAATATTTTTCGACTCCTTAAAATTATTTTTGAAGAGTTTCATATCCAAAACAAAATTTTTGCGATCGGTTTTGATAATGCTGCAAGCAATACCGCATCTATTCCTATGTTGCAGGATTTGTGCAATCCCTATTTTTGAGGTAAATTATTTCATCAAAGATGTGCATGCCATATTTTAAATTTGTGTGTTCAAGCTGGATTACAAATTCTTTCTGTTTATATTAAACCAATTAGAGATAGTATTAACTATATCTGGAGGCAAAACAAACTCCAAAAACTATGGTTAAAATATTGCTCTCAAAATGGTATGCGTCCCATTAAATTTTCTCGGGACATTAGTACTCGTTGGAATTCTACTTATAAGTTGCTTAATGAAAGTGTTGTATATAAGGAATTATTAGTTTCTTTTATTACTTATAACGTTCCTTCAATTTCTCTTCAATTGAAGCATTGGGATATATGTATAAAAATTCTTGAATTGTTACGTGTTTTTAATGATGCTACTAATGCTTTATCTGGTATTTACTATCCCACTACTCATTTATTTTTTATTCAACGTGTTAATATTGCTGGTGCATTCAGTGAGTGTGAACTCGATGTTCAATTGAGTGAATGTGTTGCTGCCATGAAAAAAAAAATGGTTACAGTATTATAAGGAGATTCCAAATATTTATTTGCTTGCATCATGTTTTGATCCACGTTTTAAATTAGAATGTTTGCAAGATTATTTAACTCATTATTACAAAAGTTTAGATTTAGAAGTTGATGTTCTTAGTTATTGTAATTCCATTAAGGCTTTGCTTTATGAATTATATGATGAATATCTTAAAATATATGGTCCGTCTTTGAACATGCCGGTTTCACAACATCAACCGACATCTGATAGTACTGGTACTTCCTCTACTTTTAAATTAAAGGGTTTAGGGGATCGATTGTTTTCCCAAAGAGCCAAAAAATTAAGAACATCTTCTTCATCCTCATCCGGCTCGATTTCTGAGCTTGACCGGTATTTAGAAACATCTCATGAATTTTTAGAAGATAGTGAATTTAGTATCCAGGTTTGGTGGAAGGATCATGAACAGATTTTCCCAATTTTGGCTATTATTGCCAAACAAATTTTGGGAACACCGGTTTCTACCGTAGCTGTGGAACAAGAATTTAGTGCAGGTGGAAATATTTTGGAACCAAGACGGTCGGTTATGTGTCCGCAGACACTTGAAGCTCAGGCGTGTCTTGATGATTGGACAAAGGCAAAATACAGATAACAAGAAATCGAGGCGGAGATAGTGAATGATTTTTTCGAAGATGACCAAACCACGGGAACAGAAGGCAGCGATTAGATTCCATTCCAACTTCCAACCTTCAACACCGAACATCTAATTAAAGGTAAAAGAACTATGTGGCCTTTGATTCCTCTACTGCTCTACATTTATGGAGGATACGTAGGCAACTTAATTGAGGTCAAATTAAGTGCAAGGCCGATTTTTTTATTTTTTATTTTTAATTCAACTTTGTTACATTGTATATTTGAATTCAATATCCATTTAATTATTTTTTTAATACATCTGTAATTGTAATTTTGTATCAATTTATCAATGTCAATTTCTTTTATTTTCAACATTATTAAATACCTAAATGCTTCAATTGTATATTATATATTTATATAATTGTATTGAATATTTTATATTAATTTCATTTTATTACAAATGTTTCATTTTATTACAATGTTTCAATTTCATTTTATTACAAATGTTTCAATTTCATATTATATTTTACATTTTATTCATTTGTCAAAAAACAATTCTGGAACATTATTTTTCACATTATTTTAATTACGTTTAGTAATTATTGTAATTAGGTTTTGTTTGGAAAAAATAAATAAAACCGAAACCGAAACCGAAATAAACCGAAACCGAAACCGAAACCGAAACCGGCGGAACCGAAACCGAAAACCAAACAGGTTTTCTCAGTTACGGTTACGGTTTGGATGGCCACAGAACCGAAACCGACGGTTTCGAAACAGAAACCGCCCCGAAACCGAACCGTGGCCACCTCTAAGACAACCATTATATAACTACACGTGCGACGGTGCGACCGCATTTTAATTTATTTTAACAAACCGAAACTGTGTTGAGAATTTTGTGGCAGGGTATCATTGTTTCAACGTGACGCGAGCGGCCCAGGATGCATTTAATGCTCGATTGTATCATCAAATTTAGAAATTTTATGGTGGACGTGACATATAATCATTACAAAATCATTTTGTAGTTATTTATTTATTTATTTTTCCTCAGTAACTTGGCGTCATTTTTTTTAACTATCGCAGTTAATTTAAAATTTTAAAAGATATAACATTATTAAACTCTCAACCTTAATGATGTAAGTACGAGAGATATGTCTAGTCCGTTAATGTCATCCTTTTAAACTATAAATTTTCTATTTATTATTTATAATGTACTAATATTAGTTGATCTAAAAATTTAATCTAAATTTCAACTCAAATAGTATGGGAAGTGATTTTTTTATTAATCATATAATTTCATATTGTATGTGATGATAATAATTTACTTACCATATTATTTGGATTAATTATTTATGTCGTATAATATTACTCTTTACTATGTAACTTTGAATTAAAATTTGTGTAAATTGTGTAATGCAGTTATACAATTATGCTTAAACTTTTTTTTGTAAATGACGTAGTATGTGATTTGCGATTAATATATTATCTACAAGACTACAACATTCCTCTTTTTTTTTTTAATTCATATATTGTATCATTTATTAAAATTTTGAACGAACATTTTGGACAAAATGTTATTACTATTTCATTATATAAATCCTTGCCAAATACTATAGTAAGTGATTAAATTTTTTTTAACTCCATCTCATCTCAAAAGGTTATATAGCAGTTACAAATCATATGATACATCATTTCGACATAAAATTTGAATAAATTTTCTAGATAAACTAGTATAACTATTTCATCATATAATTAAAAATAATTAGCATCCACTTATAACTCAGGTGGTTGTGCATTTTCTCTGCATATTAGTAATAAGAGCAACTCCAACTAACACATTATTCACACAAAAAACACCAATTTGGTGTAAAAATCCCTCTAACCAATACATCAAAACACCAAAAAAAAAAATTTGAAGTAGCTACGGTGCATTTTTCTTTTCTAAATGTCACATCAGTTACTTATATTTTTTACAATTACTAATTTAACTCTCTCATGTGTTAATTATAATAATATGTATTTCCAAAAAAGATACCGTTGGAAAGATCTCAAAATAACATCAATATTGATATATATATATATATATAATTTAATTAATTTACTTATTAATTATACATTTAATAAATTTAAATTTTATAATAATTTAAAGATTTATTTAAAGAATATTCTTTAAAGATTTTTTTTTGGTGTAAACTTTGGTATGAAAATTGGAGTGGAAAAAAATTTGGTATAAACATATTCTTCCAAGATACTCTTTTAATATTAAATTAGTATAAAATTTGGTATATTACATTGGAGATGTTCTAAGGGTTTGTAAGTCACTTTTATCTATGACATCACAAAATGCCTATAACATCACAAAATGTCGAAACCAGTGGGGCCATATGAGCTTTGTCCCCATGGGCCTTACTAGACTTGACTAGTAAGGAAATATATCCATCAACATTATGTATTTTCACTTAATTATTAGGTTTTTTTTTGCCCCTCCAAAACATTTCATTTTACTGTTATAGCCCCTCCAAATAAAACTTATTGGCTCTGCCCCTTACGAGACCCCCTCATGTAGTGTTAGTTGTTTTTTGGATTGTAGTTGTAATGACTGATTTCGTCATATATAAATCAACCTCTAATCCGACCGGCACTTTAAATATATATATATATATATAATAACTAACATGGAAAACAAAAGCTCTTGGAAAAAATGAATAACGGTGGTAGATACCAAATGATTGATGATCATATATGATCGGATGTTATGATGTTTACATGATTCCCTCCGAATTATGCGTCCAATGGAGCTCGGTAAAAGTCCACAAAAGAAGGATCATCAGATTGATTTATTAACAAAAATTATAATAATAATAATTATTTTGTTATTAGAAGTATAAACAAAAATTATTTGTATGAATTATTTGGTGTAAAGGGTGATGAATTTGTTATTGTTATTGTTGTTATTATTATTATTATTATTATTTTGACAGTGAATTTGTTATTTCAATAGCTAACTATATATATATATATATATATATATATATATATATATATATATATATATATGTGGGGAATTTGTAAAAGAGTGGCTCTATTATTTCTACACCCTTATTTAAAAAATTAACAATATTAATTTTACTCCCTACACCCTTTAAAATACCGAAACTATCCTTTAAGTAATTTTTTTAATTTTAAACATTTTTTTTTCATTACACCCATTTCTCTTCATTTGTTTCCACCACCGAAAAAAAAACAAAATTCTTGTTCGTACAGTTTCTTTTTTCAAACAAAAAAAAAAGAACTATATACAGTTTCTTTGTTCCCTTTAACAAATATTATAGAATTTACTCATATAGAAAATATCATATTTAAATTAAACTCTACAACTAAGATTTTACTAGTGCGAATTTTTTTTATTCAATCACAAAACAATAATAAAAATGAAGGTAAACATACCATAATATATTTGGAATCTATAAAATCAATTCTTTGTTCATCAATTTTTTCACTACCTATGAAAAAAAAATTATATTTCTTGATTGATGATGAATTTGATTAAGTATATATTATTAGAGTTTATGATAGATTAGGTGATCAACTTATGGACGTAGGAAGTAAATTTAATTTTCAATTATAAAGTCATTTATTTTAAGTAATTAAATGTAAAGGAATTTTAGAAGTAAAAGAGTTTCATTAAAACATTGGTGTATAGACATATTTTGTGGATGGTAATAGAGCACCCTTTGTAAAAATAACTGCATAACATTATTAATTTTTGTTTTAAAACATATACATTGTTTTTTATTTTTTTAACTACACGGAATGTGCAATGCCCAAACCGCCATCATATAAAAACAAAACCTAAGCACCATTATTTGTTTGTTGATGTTTCATGCTGCAAATAAAAGAGAACGACGAGAAAGAGAAGAGAGAGAAAGGACCGGTGGGGAAAAAGAGATTGAACGTCATCGGAGAAGGAAAAGGGACGCTAAAGAAGAAGAGGCGTCGACGTAGCAGAAGTGACAACAACAGAGGTTTGTGTGTAAAATTTTGGTTTTGTGTTGTTGATATACGTTTCACATTGGTTGGGCTCCCCCGAGTGTGAAACATACCCTTAACATCAATCTCAAACATCAAAGAGGAATAAATAATAATAATAATAATCAACTAAACACAAATTTCTACACACATATTTAAACATGCATGGAAAACGGACCTAAAATTGATTTGGGGTCGAATTTGAGTTGAACATCTTGTTGGGGAAGCTCACCAAAGTGAAACATCTTTGTTGGGGTGAAATAAGGGGATGTTAATGTAATTGTTTGGAAATGAAATTGACACCTTAGTTAAAAACACCAGAAACAATGCTTGTAGTTAAAACAAAAACAATAATTTTGTAGGGTTAATTTTGACGATCCATCTAATTCATTGAATAAAAGGATAAAAAACAAAGTATGGTAATGGATAAAAATGCCCACAATTTTATTTTTATTCATTTATATATTTTTTTATTAGATTTTTTTCCACAACCTCCATTATTGGAGCCATCAATAGAGTTTGAACAGACATCCAGTGGAAGTCTAATAGTCGACCTCTATTCGACAACGATCTCCATTGGAGTTCTGATGAAGAACTTAAAAAAAAAATTGGGGCATTAAGTCTCAGGTGCAACGCTCAAGACTTATTGCCCATTTTTTTTAATAATGTTTTGGCATTTCAACCCGTAAGTTTAAGAAAAACTAAAATAAGTCTTGAAAAGACCGAAATAACTCTAAGAATTTTTTTTTTCTTGAATCTGAGACTTATTTTCTAAAAAAATAATTTCGGAACCAATTCTTTGTTTTTTCTTCTAAGACTTATTGCCATTTTTATTTTTTATATATCTTCTTCTTCATCAAGATTGAGTTCCTTTCGACCTCCACCTCCATCAACAGAGGTTTTGGAAAGAAAAAAAAAAGAAGAGAAATTTAGAAAGAAAGTAAAAGAATAAATGAAGGTATTTTGATCTCACCACATACTTTGATACTATTTAAATAGGAATTATTAATATGGCGATAGTGCCAAAAGTCAAATTGGATTTAGTGCTATTTATCCCTGTTCTCTAATTTTTTTTTTGTTAAGTAACTAAATCAATGGTCGAGATTTATATATTTGCGATGTTACAAATCGCAGGACTTTCTCCTAATGGGCTATGCACGAATAGGATATCTCATGATATTTAAGCGAGCCCAATCCAAATTTAAATGCAAACCAATAGATGTGGATATATCATTATTATATATATATATATATATATATATATTTTATATAGTATTTCTATTGTCAATTCGAAATGATATTTAAGCGAGCCCAATCCAAATTTAAATGCAAACCAATAGATGTGGATATATCATTATTATATATATATATATATATATATATATATATTTTTTTATATAGTATTTCTATTGTCAATTCGAAATGATATTTAAGCGAGCCCAATCCAAATTTAAATGCAAACCAATAGATGTGGATATATCATTATTATATATATATATATATATATATATATATTTATATGGTCTTTCTATTGTCAGTTCGAACTGATATAAGATATATCAGTTCCTTGTATGTGGGCCATTGGAATTAAAAGATGTTTTGACAAGTGTATACAACCAAGTTAAAACATTTAAATCAAATGGTCCACATGTGAAAAACTGATATATCTTATATCAGTTCGAACTTATAATATAATAATTGTGTATATATATATATATATATATATATATATATATATATATTTGTCTCCCAACGATTTTTTTATTAAAAAAAACCTCAACCTTAAAGATCACTGGAAATACAAAATCATTTTAATTAAACTTTTAAAAAAAAAATTATTTAGATTACCTATGTCAATGAGTAATACTATACAATCCAAAATATTAATCATTTGATAAATGAGTTGTCTTTAACATACAAATTATGAGATGATGTGGTGGAGAACATGATACAAAGCACTTGACACAATATTTGAGTTGTTTTTTTAGATAATTTGAATGGAGATGGGACATAGTACTGGTTTTTTGAGATACAATTATTCACAAATATATAAATTACTTTTTCAATCAGCGTCAAAGACCAAACTCTACCAAATGAAAACTCAAAATAAATAAAAAAGAAGGGTGATCGATGAAAGACAACTGGTGATCATATGTGAAGGGAAGTGTTAGAGATCACACCAACACATGAAACAAATAAATAATATATATAGAAGGGTATTGGTCAATCAGAGCTAGGGTGGGTTCAAATATGAGGGGAAGTATTAAAGATCACATATCCTTTTAAGATATATAGGTTTTTATACCTGTATCCATATTTCTTTCTAAGAAGATTGATGGGATTGATGGGATTCTTGGAATTTCTAAATTAAGGTAGAGATATTCATCTATCTTTCGTTCAACCCTATATTTTTAGGATTCAATTACTGAAGAATAGAAACTTTTCAAATAAAGCCGGTGCATTTGGTTGCTGTTAGCCAATATGTGTCATCTTACAAGAATAGATAAAAAAAATGTTAAAAGTTTTCTATTTCACATGAGAAAATTGTAACTAATTAATACCCATAATCATACATGGCAATGAAGCGAATCTTGGAAAATATTTCATCACATTAAGTAATATGGATAACTCCATAAGAGTGAATATTTAAAATACTAATACTCATATATTATACAAAGTTTATAATAAAGATTATAGTAATGAAACTAACTTTTAAGGTATTGGGTGAGAAAAAAATACACAGTTATTTCTATAATTAGAGTTGCCAATAACACAATAAAACATAAATTCATTATATTTATAGAATATTAAATTTCATAACGAGGCCCGAGTGGATATAATAATGGTATCCATAAACCATATCAATCATCATTTCTAAAAATAAAATAAATATTATAATGATATTCATCCCCATCTTGACTCTGATTAAATAACATCTAACTCAAATGGAACAAATCCCTATATATATATATATATATATAACTGTATATATATTTGTCATCCTTACATACGAAGCAAATAAATAATAATAAAAAAGAATGTTTAATTAAAGAATTTGGATCATCCGTTGATTTTTTTTTATTCTATATAATCTCATAACACATAAGTATTACATTGAATATACGATTAATATATGATTAGTTTTCATAACCACTTTATCAACAACATACTTTTAAAAAGTTAGGAAAAAGATGAATAGAGGATCTAAATCCTCAATTAAAAGCAATCAGACTTATAAATGAGAGGGAGGGTTAAGAGGTTCACATATAAAGCTTGATAAAATAATATTATAATAAATCTCACATTGAAAACATACAAGTTGGTACAATTTATGAGACAACCTAATGAATTAATTTTTTGTACACTAATACTAGAAAACAAAAAATTTAATCCAAATTTCAATCCAAATAATTTGACAAATAATTTTTTCATTAATCATGTTATCTCATATTGTGAGTGGTGATAACAACTAATTTACCACATATTTATATTGAAATTTGGATTAATTATTTGAGTTATAACAACATTACTCTTTTAGTTATAAAGTCATTTGTTAATACAATCATTTTCTCTTCAGTGCGCACTGATATAAATATCATTAGTGCATTATATATGGACTATAAACACTGACAAGTGCATATAAACTAGGTTAAAATAATTGAATCTAACGATCCATATACAACACATTAATAAATATTTATCGGTATAAACTTAAACGAAAATTTTCCTCCATCAATATATAGGCCACTCCTCTCCTCGTACTCGATTTCAATTTGACAAACTCCTTTAATCCTTATCTGCCCGTAATGTTGTACCAACTTGGAGGTCAAAAGCATAACTTATATATATTTATATAAAATAATACAAACATGTATCAAAATAATGAGAGTTGGGGCATGCGCCTAATAATAATAATAATGAATTACACAAAACCAAGCTTGATGTAATCAAATCTAGCTATGAAATTGAAGAAAGATGTCATAATAGGTAATGGAGCAATCATTTAGCATTTTCACCTTATCCAAACAAGATACACCAAAACCACTAAGGAAAGGAAAGTAAACTGCTTCTGATTCTAGAGAAAACAACAACAATTGCAATGCCACCTCAAATCTTTTTCTGTTGATGGATATATTAAACAGTAAACACGTTTGAGTTTTGCTTATATGGTCTATATACAATGCTCGTTTTCAGTCTATGTTTTCAGGCTCGGCTTTCTAGGATTGATAACCGAGAAGCTAGCTAGTAGCTAGCTACCTCATCATGTGTTGTTTTCACTTTTCATTTTATAAAGTAAGTTGTCGTTGGTGGCCCATTGTACGTAGCTGCAATGGTAGAAAGTAGAAACTAGTCAATTGCCTTGTTAAGTAAGGCTGTTTTATTTACCTGTGACCCTGTGACTGTGAATGATGCCTTTTCCACAATCATGTTGCGAGGACAGCAATATAAATAAATTCAACAAGCCATTGAATTCTATTTTTATATTTAAAAATATATAAATAATCTTTACTATATTTTATTGGAATGATCCGATAAAATCACTACAAGAATAATTTAATTCAACCACAATAATGATACATAATCTAAAAACTTAACCCAAAAATCAATCAAAGTAATATACCAATTGATTTGTTATTATTTTATTATTATTCACCCCATCACTTCATAATTTATATATTAATGATAAATTATTTATCAAATTATTTAGATTGATTTTTTTAACTATTTTGTTTTTATAGATCGTATAACATTACAAATAAAACCGGTTTGTCAAGAGTATAAACATCCAAAAAATGATACAAATCAAGTTAGATATAAAATACGTATGATAAGACTATGATTTGAACATTCCGATAATAACATAAAAAGGAAACATGCAGAACATTTATGCTGAAAGAGTTGAGAAATTAAATAAATATGAAATTGATATCGACGTGAAGGCAATTAGTGGGTTGAAATAGATTACAAGTAATAAGCAAATGGTTGGTGCATTAATGAATAAATAAATTTGTATTGAATGAAATATAGTTAATAAGTATTAAAGTATATATAATTTTTAAAACAGTCTTATAAGAGGAAGTGTGCCACCGTCTGCCTCTCTCTTTCTCTGTGTTTTTTTTTTTTTTTTTTACTGATATGAAAAGAACGAGAACTATCGATAAAAGAGAGAGAGGGTGACAAAAGTGGCAGCACCTTCACCTCCTTTAGACATTTTGTCTGTGCATATGACTTTTGAGCAAAACAATGCGATAATTGATGACTTTTCTCAACCACCATTCAACCTCCACTACCATTTAAAATCGCTAATTAGCTTGGTTTTCAGTTAACTTCTTCTTTCACGACACTCTTTATAATTATTAAATCATGTTTATTGCAAAGATTTCAAGAAAAAATATTTTTTTTTTTGCCTTCATTTTTTTTTTTCAAATAATATAATCCTAAAGAGTAAAGATATATATAATTATATATATATATATATATGAGTAATGCTAGACGTCCCAAATTTCTTTTTTAAATTCTGTCCCAAATGATGTGGCACGTGAGGTGTCAGCATCTTATAAATCATGATATTATACGGTAACTGATGTGATGTTGACACCTCACGTGCCACATCATTTGGGACAAAATTTAGGAAAGAAATTTGGGACGTCTAGCATTACTCTATATACATATATCAAGAATTCAAAAACTTAATATGAAATTTTCTTTTGAAACAAAATTTAATATCAAATATATATATATATATATATATATATATATATATTTATATGGTAGTGTTAATCTCTACTCTAAGGGCACATATTAAGAATACAAAAATTACTATATATGGAAAGTCAACAACTATATTTATTGTATTGTTATAATTAAGTTTTCTATTAAAGAAACTTTTATATTCTTAACATGTGTTTTAAGGGCACATGTTAACACTACCTTTTATATATATATATATATATTTATATATACGATGTCTTTTTTTATGATTATATATTCAATGTCTTGAAATAATAACTTATGGTTTTTTTTATATTACCTTTTTCAATCCTTCATATGTTATTGACACCCATTTAAAAAAATGTTATTGACACAATAATGTCACCAGATATAGAAGTCAATTAGATAATATTCAATTGGTATCTACTGATTTCATTGTATATAATTCCTCTAATCTTTAAATGGAGTGTAAATTAATATTTAAACTTTGAAATAATAAAATTAATAATTTTTTAGATTTAAAATATGAACTTTTTTTTTAATGTTTTTTATTTTTGCAAAAAAAATATGTTTGTTTTATTCAGTTGTATTTCAACATATGAAGGCGCATCTTAACATACATAAAGAGCCACATAGATAATTATAAAGCCTGCACTCATGAGTCATGATTTACACCACTAGCCAAATTTAAATGTCTTTTTTTTTAAGAAAACTTAAAATATCCTTACATTGGAATGGTATTGTCATGTGGTCCCTATGAAGAGACTTGAATGACAATAAGAATAGTCATTTCACAAATAAAAGAAAGACTAAATAAAACCAAGAACAAAATACGTCAATGCTTATTTCGATTTAGAATATCTTACAATTTTGATCAAAGATGACAGTTGATACATTCGTAGAACCAAATCATATTGGGTCGGAGACATTACACTTTCAAATTCAATTAACACAGATTTAGGTATTAAAGGCCCAACGAGTTGGTACTTCAATGGCTTTGATTGGAAAAAGAGTTTGGACTTTCAAGCGAAAAAATGTTTGATAAGAGCTTGAGTAAAACGGCAACTATGTTCAGTGAAAGTGTGAAACTATCACCTCTCAAAGGTATCTACGTGGTCAAACCAAATGACAGTTTCTTGTTTCCCAAGAATTGTAGAGTTCGGCGGGCGATCCAGTTTCAAACTCAAGTTCACTAAGTGGGTTCAACCGTTCAAGGGATTTCTGAATTATCAAAAACGTATCGATAATAACACCCCTTTAAAAACTATATCTACACTTTTTTCGTAATTGCATCCATCAAATTTTTAAAAAAATCTATAATTTGTAAATAAACCCCATTTAATATCAAAAATATCATTTCTTTAATTATATTGTATTGTATTTTTGTAAGTAAACATCACCTATGACTATTATTATGTTATTTAACCAACTTTATTATTATTTCAAATTTTATTGTTATTTAATGTTCGTTACAAATTCATTTTAAGATGTTTTTTATTGGAGAACCATTGTCTCTTTGAGAAAGTTGTAGGGATGCAAGAATTGTATCATGTTCTAATTAATGTGGAAGTAGATATGTGTTAAATGATATTTAAAAAAAAAAACGATAGGTATTCGATGAAATTGAAGGAATATCAAATACATTTTTTTCACAAGAAAGAACATACGATATTGAAATAAATAAAAAGTCGAACGTGTGTTTATAAAAAATAAACAAAATATAGATACTAATTTAAAAATTTGTTTATAGACATAATGATTTTGTTCTTCTAATACAAATTAATTTAAAACCTTACTTTTTCAAAACTAAATTTGTCTTATGATTTTGATTCATTTTCCATACTTAACAATCAATTTGTATTTCCTTAAAAGAGATTGAAAATATTTTTAAAAGAAAATCTAAGGTTTATTAAAATGGAAAAAACCTTTATAATATATTAATATCAAACCATTAATTGAATTTTTTTTTACAAAAGATTAAAATAGGAAACCAATTAATAATTATTGGTGTGTACTATCAAACAACTAGTTTTCTTAGTAATTTTACTCAAAGGTATTATTGGATTTTTTAAAATATATTAATTTGAGGTGTACGTACGATTTTTAAGACGTTCAATTTTATCACTCTTATAAATAAAAAAATTACCGAGATTTACAACATTTCCCAAATTAGATTGTTTTCTCATCTCAGGAACCGACCAACGTCAAGATACAAGTTTAAATTACAAAACTCTTTGGCCAAGACCGAAGAAAAATCTTGAAATTTATGCACCAAAGTGTGTTTCACAATGGAATGGGAAGAACTATCAAGAGAGAAACACATAAGGATACAAAAAAGAACCACAACATATCATGTAGGAGACTGCAGAAGCAATTTCGCTAATAGAAGTATGGTAATATTCTCCAAGGAACAAGTCTACAATATTCAGCCCATACTTCTCTATACTTTTCGGCACAGCGAGCTTCATCTCTTCTCTCTCTCCATATCAGCAAGATAAGAAGATAAATTGGATAAAAGTAAGGAATGGGAGAACTGCAAAACGAAAGAGTGAAATCTCAGAGAGGACGGTTTTCATAAGTCGAACGTGTAGAATTATCTATGTATAAGAAGTGAACAACTTGAAAATTACCTTATCCCACAAGGTAAACTAAAGGACAGCGCCAGTAATAAGTCTCCAAGGTAATTACAGTGCCTTGCCATTCCCCTTAAACACAATAATCACAACAATATCATGAATTTGCATGGAATGAACATCAAGAGCATGATTATCATCAAGTATTCTAACCACATCAACTCTTCATTTGTCTGCCTACTGTTACCATTTATGATCCCTATTAAGTAATAGGTCTTGTCACTTCAAAAATTGCAATTGCAACAACACCCTCAGATTTACATCTCCAAATTATTTATCCAAGTACCAGTCTACCAGAATGGTAATAACAATAAATGCTGATGATAAGCAAAAAGAAGAAAATTATAAAGATTATGATGGAAACCTTACCAATAACCAGAAGCGAGCAACTTGCCCCCAATTACCCTTGGAGGCTTGCCCCATATAAGTTCTTTAGGATTCTTTTTGAACACATGCTTTTGCTTGTTAGCTCCTCTGAATACCAGGTACCTGCCCACTTTCAATTGTTAAAAAAGTGCAATCTGAGCCAAAAGTCTCAAAACAAGCCAGTTTTTATTGAAGCAACAAAGTACCAACTATACATCAAGAGGAAGTTACCCAATCAGAAAAACTATGCAATTTGCTATAACAGCAGCAGTTGTTATCTCCACCTTGTTATGCAAAAGCCACCAGCCCTGTAACAAAGAGTAGGATCAGTATGTACAACTAATCAATATTTGTAATCTTTTTGAAAAAAAGGAGTCGATTATTATTTTTGTAATCTTTTTGCATACAGACAGCAATCGATAGTCCATATGTCTATAAGAAAAATTTCAGAAATAGTACCAACAAAATATGGCAAAAGTTTCATGCTCTGGTTAATAGTTACATGCCTGGATGCTAAAAGTGAAAGGAATCCAGACTAGATCTCCAAATACTAACATGAAGCCCAATCTCTCAGCAATTATATCCCACCTGTAGAAGGTGCATACAATCAGATTAGATATGTAAACTGTGAATTAGAATGTAGAAAATGACAAGAAAACTTCACAACCATTCAATAAAACATAAAAGACAACAATCTAGTGAGAGAGAACTTGCTAGGTTTAAAATGATAGATCTTACCCAGGAAGGAAAAAGAAACAAGTGAAATAAAAAAAGGATATACAACTACAGTACATGAGCATAATATCATGGGTACAGGGGACATTAAACATAAATGCCTCTTATGTGGTTTCAAAAGACAGCAATACATTAATTGCAAGTTTCAAGAAATATGCTGCTTAGATATATAAATAATTCATCAGATCAACAAAACTCAATTCATCAGATCAACAAAACCCCAGGTCCTTATTCAAAGTTTTTTTTTTTTTTTTAAAGATCTGAATCAAAGTTTTAGATCAAGCAGTAAGGTAAGGAAAATGAACCAAGCATTTGCCTGTTTGAGCTTTAACTTTAACTAGACATTATGTCTGAATTCAAGATGCGTTTCTCTATGTAGATTGACCTTAGATAAATTTGTTTCGCCATAAAGAGTAAACCTTAAAATTTTTTACAAAATCAACCATGTTCTGGGCAGTTGCATTTGATTGTGTATTTTGGTTATAAAGTCATTTGTACATGAAGAATCAGAAAAGGAAAATGAAAACTAAAAATAATGGTTGCATTTGATTGTGTATTTTGATTATAAGGTCGTTTGTACATGAAAAATCAGAAAAGGAAAATGAAAAGTACAAAATAATGGTGAAACCATTATGTGGTGACATGACACCAATGCAAAATCTACTATCAGCTCCCTTGCTGCTATGTTGAATCTAGCCATGATGAACAATGTCATGCAAAATTTTCATTACAGCTGCTTATCTGTGCTGGCCTTAGTTTTGCTCAGATTCTGGCTTTTCCTATATGAGTATACCTTTTTTGTCCAAATGTACTATGCACCATCAAATATGTAGCATTTTTTTTTACAAAACTTAAAATTCATTAAAGATAAAAAAGAATACGCGGAGAGCTGAATAGGCTGTCCACAAAACAAACCTATCAAAAGCTAGAAAACCAGGTCAGTCATCATCACTACTGTCACTAGCAGAGATTCAAGTCTTATTGACGTTTAACATATAACATGTTTTACTCATTTTATTACTTGACTGTGAGCACTCACTATAATTTTAATTTTGCCTTCTTCTAGATCTTCTTCTTGTGTTTTTTTTTTTTTTTTTTACTTTTCTCCTTTGTTGCACCCCTATTAATTTACTGTTTTGTTGCAAAACAAAAAAGTTATTTTACTCCTTTTATTACTTGACTGTGAGCGCTCACTGTTATTTTAATTTTGTGTTCTTCTAAATCTTCTTCTTTTTTTGGTTTTTTTTTTTTTTTTTTACTTTTCTCCTTTGTTGCTCCCCTATTAATTTACTGTTTTGTTGCAAAACAAATAGGCTAATGTTGGATTGCAAGGTCAATAATTAATTACACATAGCCTGCCAACACCAAGAACAATACCAGTACCAAGAATCACAATAAAGGACTCGTTACTTCCAATATATTATCAAGCTCATGTATAGTGTAATAAAATCAGAAGAAAGGAGTTCCTGGACTACCCAAAAGATTACATATTTACATTAAAGAGATACCAGTAATAAACTTACGTGGAGGTCATGTACTCCTCGTAAACAAAATAGTCTAGGATGTATAACTGGAACAAAGACAAAGCAGAAAGAATACTTTAGAATTGAAAATGGAATGTAAATTAATACAATGGGCAAAACTTGTTACTTGGCATCACCAGATTACCGCAGAAAATGTCTGGTAAAGGATCATTGATCGGCTTAAGGGGCAATCCAAAGCACTTTTCGCTAAAATTGATAAGTTGATAAGTAGCCATCCCATCATTCCAGCTCTAACAAAGAAAAACCTACAATAGATCATTTCACCAATGTTAGAATTTACATTTTCATCACAGCATGTCTAAATGCTTTTGTATGCTACTCAATTCTGTAAATTCTGAATGTTATTTATCACGTACTTGAGATCAATGCCCAAGAACTGAGGATTCAACTGTATTCCAAACCACCTAAAGAATTACAAACAAGGTGGAAATATCAGGATAATATGACCAAACAACATGGAAAGCAATTAAACAATAGTAAGACAATTTTCCATTTCAAAGACAACAAACTGGAAATTTGGTAAAAAGAAAATCCTCACAAATATCAAATTCATTGGTTAGTTCCCTAACAAACCAGACAGGAGAATGGTTCAATAGATTCTTTTGTATGCATCATTATTTTTTCAAGTACCAGTCGTGTATTAGGTTTCCGGTGACGTGTGCCTTTAGGGAAGATCCCTGATTGTGAGACCTACTACCAGCAGCATAGAGGACCAATGTCACCTGGCATAGAATTGAAAGGGGAAAAGGAAAAAGTGATTGGAAAAGAAGTCGTGAAGTCATAAGCCAAGAAACAATTTGCAAAGATGAATAGTAATTGTATCGTTATATGACTGACAAGCATGCAATCAGAAACTAATACTGGGACAGATATTGTGATCACGCTGGAATACGAATTTGAATTTTTTAGCCCCTAAAACAGAAAAAAAAAATGACAAATCCTGAAAGATGAAGGGGGAAATGAGTACTTAAATTAGGAAAAAAGCAACAATCCAATGCTGCACAAAAACATGGAATATTTCCCCTTAATGATCATGTCAAAGCAGTGACTCATCAGGCTATTGCAGCAGGATTTCTTTGATCAATTCATTGCAAACAATAGTGGAATAAGGTCTTGTAAGGGTGAGATAGAGGCACCTCAAACCAAACCTAAACCGTTTAAGTTAAATATCGAGTTCAGCAACTTTCTACAAAGTTTAGTACACAGAAAGCTCCAAGGTTATGATAATGCATCGTCTAGAAAGATGCAAAACACATACAGAAAGTAGACATCCACTGCCGAAGATTTTTACCAATTGTACTTTAGTTCAACAGCTGAAAAACAAACAACCATATGCCAAAAGTCTACAAGCAGCAAAACATGAAATTGTATGACTTACAAGGACACTGAATATAAAAGTTGTTGACAGCAGCTCAAGACCTCTATCTGATATCACCTGAAAAATTTGTCACGATATAAGAACATACATGCACATTGGCAAAATGCAAGCACCCATAATAAACTAATTTCAATAATCAAAGATGCAATTAATGCTCCCTTCATTTTTCCGCTATGCATTTTCAGTTCAAGTAAATATCCAAATCTATCTTATACCCAATTAAATCAACAACAAAAAAGAGACAAAAATATAGAGTCTGAAGCTTCTGAGAGGAGTGATGTATAAACAATCCCACCCTTAGTCATTTTCAAACATGTGACCACTGCCAAACTCAAACCTGCACTCCTGCACCTGCCAGTTCAAGACTTCACCATGTTATAAGACAATTGCCCGTTTGAAGTTTAAAAACTATTCCTTGAATAACATACAACATTTAAAAATCAGGCATGACACTGGATTATCTTCAATCAACAGTACAATCTTGATTTTATTCAAATATGTGCCATCATATGACAAATTCCAGCAAACTGAGAATCAGCGAAAGCAAGAACTACTAATCATAAATATAATAAAGAAATGCAGTGTAATTAACATGAAACAAGTAATGATCGATAGTAAGTACATACAGTAGGCGATATGAAATTCATCCAAGCTCCAACTCCAATAAGCCCAACCAGCAATAAAAGTGACAACAAACCTAATTAAAAACAATGAACCATTATAAACCTCATAAAAATTACAAAACATAACCCACCAAACACAAATTTTTGACAAATTCAAAAATCTACACAGCTAAGAATAGAAACTGACCATTGCATCGATAATGAAGTCGAGTGCCATCGCGTAATACAGCTCCTTGGACTACTTTACCGGGTAAGATAGACCCAAAAATTGCCAAGTAGGTAAAAAATGTAACCAATATCGCAACCTGATAAATGAAAAACGATTCAAAGAATGAGCAGGACATGTGAAAATTTGTGCTGACATGAAATTGGAACAAATAGAGTACAATTCTTATGAAAAAGAAGTACTTACAGAGTCTAAAGAAGGAGTCAGAGCATGTAAAAGAATACCCAGATCCATTATTAGCATATGTGAACTGATACTCTCACTGGTCTATTCTTCCTGATCAGTGCAGATCCTCTTACAGATTACAAGTTACAACTAAGCATTTTTGTCGATACTGATACTACAGCGCTTTATTTTCAATTTTAAATAAGAAGGTCACGCATGTGATGTTTTGTATCAAAGAGTCGGAGAAAAACTTGGGTACAAGTGTGCAACCGATGCACCACGTTTGGTTTTAGAGAAAAACAGGCCATGGTCATTAGTCAATACTCAATACTCAATACTCAATACTACGGCCTAGTTCACAGTTTTTATTGTTTAATAGTCTGTTTAGTATGACTTTTTCAAGTAGAGTTTCTAGAGTAGATTTGTGTGTAGTACAGCTTCTAATGAGTAGAGTTTTTAAAAAAAAAAACAAAAAAAAAACTTATAGTTATGTAAATTATAAAAAAGATGTTGACGATATATTTTTAAAAATAGCTTTTGGTTGTATGAATTACAAAAAGGGTGTTGATAATATATTTATAATGAAAGAGTTGTATGATGAAATATCTAAAATTTATAAAGAGTAATTAAGACAATTCATATATTTTAAAAAAACTCAAAAAAGCTTTTTGGAAAAGCCCAAATTTTGGGTTTCTCTAAATAGACATAAAATGACTTTTATAAAGGGTAATTGAGACAATTCATATATTAAAAAAAATGTTTTGAGTATTGCCAAACAACTAAAAAAAGTTCATAATAGCTTATAGCATTAAAAAAAACGTTTTTGATTCTTACAAAAGCCATACCAAACACACACTAAGAGTGTGTTTGGTATGACTTTTCAAGTAGAGCTTTTAGAGTAGATTTTTTTATAGTAGAGCTTCTAATGAGTAGAGCTTCTAACAAAAAAAAGGCATTTGTGATAATTCATATGTTTTAAAAAAGCTTAAAAAAAGCTTTTTGGAAAAACCCAAATTTTAGGTTTCTCCAAATAGATATAAAATGACTTTTATAAAGGGTCATTGAGACAGTTCATACATTAAAAAGACTGCTTTGAGTTTTGCCAAACAACTAAAACAAATATCAAATTAGCTTCTAGCATTTAAAAAAAACGCTTTTGATCCTTACAAAAGTCATACCAAACACACACTATTCGGGTTTGGCTGGTTTTCACTATACTAAGGGGTTGTTTTTATTTTATTTTATGTAAAGTCTTATAAGATCTTAATTTATTACATATACGGATAAGTTTTATAAATTAAGATACTATGATATATTTGTTTTTTTTATTTTGGATGACTTATTACAAATGTAAAATTGATTAGGTTGTGTTAGGGTTTCTTCAGAATTGAGAATTTTTGAAAAATTAATGTTTAAGGTTTTATTATATTCAGATAAAATTA
Organism: Dipteronia sinensis; assembly: GCA_033220585.1. Classification (NCBI taxonomy): domain Eukaryota; kingdom Viridiplantae; phylum Streptophyta; class Magnoliopsida; order Sapindales; family Sapindaceae; genus Dipteronia; species Dipteronia sinensis. Next base: position 67,356,278 of record CM065637.1, on the reverse strand, counting down.
TAAATGTATGAATTGTTATAAGACATTTGTGGAAATTTACTAAAAAACTCTACTGTAACACTTTTTTAATAAGATAAAAGTCAACAAAATTTTTATTTTTTCTAACAGACATATATATATATATATATATATATATATATATATATCTTAAAATAAGATATAAATTGAAAAAACAAACAAAATGATTTATCTTAATTTAAGATATAAGAGGCAATAAGTCTTATTGTGAAAAAAACAAACAACCTCTAAGGTTCCATACAGTAGTTAAATTCTTGTTTTATACAACCCTTTCTGGATTTTTAGTTAAAAATTTAAAAACCGTTATAAATCAAAGCATAGAAAGTAATAATACTAACCAAGAGAGAAGAATGAGATGAAATCAATTCTAAGAATTTATTTAGCTGTATATAGAATGCTTATACAATGAACCTATATAGGCATAGAGAGCATTATCTCTACAATTAAAAGATAAGATAATAACATAAAAAGATAATAACTGACAATTATCTAGGTGGTGATAAGTTTATTTTATCACAACATTCCCCCTTGGACGTACGCTACCTTGATAATAGTTTTTTAGATTCTATATATATTGGACGTGCTTAAATACTGCCTTACTAAAAACCTTGTCAGAAAAACCCAGTGGGACAAAACCTGATCAAGGGAAAAAGAGTGCAATGCACAAATGTCCAAAATGAAGAATGTTCTCCCCCTGAAAAGTGCTTCGTTCTCAATTTTGTAGTTTGCTAAGTCTATGCATCTCAATGCCATTTATCAATTTCTCTAAAGTTGATGTTGGTAAGGTCTTCGTAAATCAATCTACAAGGTTATTTGTAGACCTTATCTGCTTGACATCAATTTGTCGACTTTCTTAAAGTTTATGAGTATAGAAGAGCTTTTGTGATATGTGCTTGGTTCTGTCTCCCTTGATGTACCCTCCTCTGACTTGTGCAATACAAGCTGCATTATCTTAATATATTATTGTTGTCGAATTTGTGATTTGGGATAGTTTACAAGTACTTTAGATATGATGAATAACAGACCTTAGCCATACACACTCCCGACTTGCTTCATGAAGCGTAAAGATTTCAGAATGGTTAGAAGAAGTAGCAACGAGAGTTTGTTTGGTGGAGCACCACGAAATTACTGTACCATTATATGTGAAAACATTTCCAGTTTGTGAACGTAACTTATGAGGATCGGAAAGATAACCAGCATCAGCATAACCGACAAGTTCTGAACTATATGACCTTGAATAAAACAAACCCAAGTCTATAGTCCCTCGAAGGTATCGGAAATATGTTTGATCACATTCCAATGTCGTCGAGTTGGCGCAGAACTGAATCTTACCAATAGATTCACAGAAAATGCAATATATGGTCTCGTACATTGTGCTAAATATAATAAAGCACCAATTGCATTAAGATACAATACTTCTGGATTTCATCAATATTCTTAGGTCAAAATTGATCTTTCTTGGGATCTAAAGACCGAACAACCATATGAGTACTAAAAGGACGAGACTTATCCATGTTAAATCTTCTCGACATAAACTGATTGGACAAATATTCCATCTGATATATGCTTGATCTCCAAGCCGAGACAAAATTTCATTTTCCCCAAATCTTTCATTTCAAATTCATTTTTCAAATATTCAGGAGTTTTTAGAAGCTCTTCAGGAGCTCCAATTAAATTTGTTATTGGTACAATTTGGTAAGGTGGCATGTCAGCATAAACGCCGTGTAGCATGGAAACAACAAGTGACGTATCAACAAATGTCAACTAAATTGAACCAACCTAAAATGATCAGAAAATATCCCTACAATACGGATCAGAGTTACTTAGATGGTCGGGTTAGGAAAATCTGACCAAGGTAATTAGATTGATCGGGTTATCAAAACAACGATCGAGGGAAAACTGAATCATCGGGCATAGCTACTTGATCAGGTGAAGATCTCTGGTCGGGGGTAAAATAGATCTGATCAGGTTTGAAAGACGGACGGTTAGCGACACGTGGATAAAGTCTAGATACGATCGGACGCTTGGCATGTTGATAACGTTATAACGACTCAAACACGTAAAGAAGAATCCTCCTTAAATAAGAACTCAATAAGCATACTCTAATAAGGAAACAAATTTTCTTAGAGTTATCAGAACCCAAAATAAGCAAAAGTCCTGATATGATTACAACGATTCCAACAAGTCAGAATTCTATTAAATCATTACTACATTTCTCTTACTTGTATTCCAGGAACTGTGGTTCTATGCATGTATAAATAGACCTATAAAATACCCAACAAAGGGTTAACAAATCATTAGATATTCAAGAGAGCAAGTAAGGCCGAGTGTGTAATCGTGTTATACATAGTGAATTTTCTCTCGCAGTCACCGGCAACCGTTGATATTTCCTCACCTTGAGGTTTTACCACTTAAAATCTTGCTTTCACAGTTTCTTTAACTATTTTCAATTTATTACATAATCATCAACTTTGCATATTTTGTATGACGAGTGATCAACTTCACGTAGTCCATAAATCACCATCAACAAAATTCATGTCATCGACATATACTGCTATTATGACAAATCCGATTTCTGATTTCTTTATGAATATACACGGACATATAAGATCATCGATATATCCCTCATTTATAAGATATTCACTAAGACGATTATACCACATTCGTCCGGATTGCTTTAAACATATAAATATCGTTGTAACTTTATTGAATACAAGTTACGAGAATTTGAATTACATGCTTCTGGCATTTTGAATCCTTCAGGGATTTTCATGTATATATTGGTATCTAGTGACCCATATAAATATGTTGTCACTACATCCATAAGACGAACTTCAAGCATTTATGAGACTGCCAGACCTATTAAGAATTGAAACATAATTGAGTCCATTACGGGATAATATGTCTCATCGTAATCAATGCTTGGTCTCTAAGAGAACCCTTGCATAACGAGTCGTGCCTTATATCTCAAGATTTCGTTTTTCTCATTACGTTTTTGAACAAATACCCATTTGTATCCAACGGGTCTGACATCTTCAGGTGTCTGGACTACTGGTCTAAAAACTTCTCGTTTGGCTAATGAATCCAATTTTACTTGAATTGCTTCTTTCCTCTTAGATTAATCATGCCTTGGAAACCCTCCAAACGGGAAAAACCATGGGACTAGCCATGCTAGCCACTTGAGCCACAGAAATCCACTATATAAAAAGAAAGTTACACCCTCAAGTGATACTCGGACTCTCACTCTCGATAACCTCATGCTATGGACACTACCACTCGTCACTCTTGGTTCAATCCCTAGTGATATCCCCCGATACACTACTCTTGGCGTGAGCACCTCCTAATCTACCCCACGGGCCTTTTACAGTGGCTCTTGGCAACCAATGCTTGCCAACCAACCTTTGGTTGCAAGACTTCAATGCTTGTGCAACTTCACCCCGAAGCCACAAGACTTTGACTCACGAAGAGTATAAGGTCTAAGTGAACAATCAATGAATGATCAACACAAAATATGTTAGACCAAACATACAATGCTTAACTAGATGTAGATAATGCAATACAACATCCTAGTTATCAAATAATGCCTACATGTACACACATGAGGTCTCAATTAGTTGTAGAGAAATTCTAACAACCTAATTGTCAAATATATTTACATAAACATTCATGAACTTGACTAGTTGCACAAAGCCAACCTAATCATCAATTAAACACACATGAACGTTTATGGATTAGCTATTTAGGCATATATGACCTAATAATGTAAGCTATCAAAATACAAACCCAATCATGTTATCAAGACTCACAAATATGCAATAAAGTAGAGTCTAGGTATTTAATCATGCAATAAATACCTAATCTAGAGTAAGAAGAACAATAAATGATATTCAAAGAAGTTCTTGCTTACCTAGTCATGAAACAATGAAGACACATGCTCATATGAAAATGAATGATGCAAGATGGAGATGGGTTTTGGGTTTGGAGAGTTAAACAAACTCAAATAGAGCTTTCTCTCTCTAGACTCTCTCTAGACTCTCTCTATCTCTCTCTAGGGTTTTTGCAATTTCAGAGAGTTGGTGAAGAAGAAGAGATAAAGATGTATATATAGTGGGAAAACACGAGCTGACGCAGAAAAGACCAAAATGCCCCGTTTTTGGTGTCAGGCGACATGAGAGGCGACATGCCCAAGTTGCCTAACATGTCGCCTAACATATCACCTTTTGTTCTGGAAAGAAACAAGGCAGGTCGAGGCGACATCCAAGACGACATGAACAAGTCGCCTAAAATGTCGCCTAATGTTCTGGAGAGAAACATTGAAGCCCAAGGCGACATCCAAGACAATATGCACAAGTCGCTTGGCAAGTCGCATTTTGTTCTGGAGACAAATATCAAGTCTAAGGCGACTTATGAGGCGACATGCACAAGTAGCCTTGTGCATGTCGCCTAACACACTGGAAAACACTCCAGCTCCAGAAACAAGCGACCCAAAACATAACCCAACATCATCGAAACCTTTCGTATGATATACCGTTGGAAAGGTATGGAAGTCTACTTTCTACTCCAATTAAAAAACATGATTTGGATCATTGTAGAAAGAATAATGGTCAAAAGAGTGACCAAAGGTCAGAATTGATCAATAACAAAAAACTCACAATCATGGTATAACACCATGTAACCAAATAACAATCCAAGAGAGCACAAATGAAGCCTCTCTATGGTCACAACTCGCGCTAAGACTCAAGCACACCAACGTGCTAGCGCGGACACAACACAAGCACACCAATTGCGAGTGATGACGTTTCCGAACACACAAACGGAAACGAATTACACCACACAAAACCACACTTAGATCTAACAATGAAGTGCGAGTGTGATTGTGAAAAAGATGCACATATATAAACAATAAAGAACACAAATGCAAGATGAACAAAGCATGCATGAAGTTTGTGTGTGCACCTAAACTCTTCAAGAGATAAGGTCAAGTAAATATACCTTTTGCTCTTGAAGTTATGGAGATGTTTGGAAGCTTGCCAACGAGGACCTAAGCTACCCATTACACAATCATCCCCAATGTGGTATGGTTTGTCATGAAATAAGCCAATCATAAAATCGAGGTCCTTACAAGGTTCAGGCAATTACCTGTATAAGTTTGATGAAAGATTCTGTCAATCCATTCTGGGTGTGCACATGTGGAACTGGATGTTCAACATATTTTCCAATCAATGTGCAATAATCGTCAAACCTTTTCCATGTAAACTCACCAGCATTGTCCATTCGTATGGTCTTGATTGGATAATTCGGAAAATGTGCTCGAAGTCTAATAACTTGCGTGAACAATCTAGAAAAAGCAGTATTACGTGTAGACAATAAGCATACATGTGACCATCATGCAGATGCTTCAATTAATACCATAAAGTATCGAAATGGTTCACTCGCTAAGTGGATCGCCCATATATGTCTCATTGAATTCGTTGTAAGAAAGATGATGATTCAAAATCAACCTTTGTAATCGATGGTCTGATCATTAACTTTCCTTGTGAACAAACGGTACATATATTTTCATTGAACAGTAGAATCTTTTGGTTCTTTAATGGATGTCCATGAGAATTCTCAATTATCCTACACATCATAGTAGATCCTGGATGACCGAGACGATCATGCCAAAGTAAAAATGTTTTTGGATTTGTGTACTTCTGGTTCACAATTGTGTAGGTTTCAACTGGTTTTATATTTATATAATATAATCCAGATGAATAAACATTGAGTTTTTCTAAAATGAGCTTCTGACTCGAGACATGTGATGTAATATAGAGGTACTCTCTATTATCCTCACTTATGGTCTCAATATGATATCCATTGTTGCAGATATCTTTGAAATTAGGGTAAATCGTATTTTAGTCCATGTAGTTTGCCTTAATCTGCGTTTAGTCCACGGTTTTTTGAAATTGTAATTTTTAGTCCATCATTTCTCTAACAATACGTATTTTAGTCCCTACCGTCCAATTCTGTTAGGGTTCCGTCAAGTTAACGAGGGTCTAAAGGTAAAATAACATAAGATGTTTTAGAATCTTATATAACCTAAGGGTATAATAGTAATTTACAAATTAATATATTTTCCTATTTATAAATTTATAAAAAAATTTCTCATTTTAATTTTTTTTCCTCTCTCTCTCTCTCTCCTCATTTCACCTCTCCTCTCACTCGATCTACACTGCTACACACCACACCAGACACCATCATCTCTCTCACACACTGCCATCTATGTCGCTCTATCTCTCTCACTACATCTCTATCACAGACCACCATCCATCTCTCTCTATCTCTCTCACTCGATCTACACACCAAACACCACCATCTTGGCCGCCGCAGTTCTCCGAGTTCACAGCAAACTTAGCCGCTTGTGGTTCGACGAGTTCCCCCATTCACGGCAAACTGGGCCGCTGTGGTTTGGGTTCGGCCACCATCTATCTCTCTCACTCGATCCAGTTGTTTTGGGATTTTTTTTTTAAATTCTTTTAATTATTTTGGTTACTTTTATTGATTTAGGTTATTGATTGGATGGTATTTGGACTATGGTTAAATTTTTTTATTTAGGTTATATTTAGGCAATAATGGTGATATGGGTTTTTCAAAAAAAAAAGGTTCTCGAGTTAGGAGAAAATTGAAGAAGATAATAACCATATCTGCCTAAAAATAAATTTTATTTATTGTTTTTGTTCTTTAAATTAATGTGTTTTAAAATTTATGTTCTTTAAATTTATGATGATGATGATTGGGAAAGAAAAAAAAAATGTTGGGAAGAAAATTGAAGAAGAAGATGCACAGATCTGTCAAAAAAAGAAAAAGAAAAAATAAGTTTGTTTGTTGATTAATTATTTAATCTAATTATTTAATATTTTGATTAATTCTCTACTGATGCAAAAAAAAATCTTATTTTTATAATTATTTCATATTTTGGTTTTGGTTTTTCTTTTAAGAATTTTTTTTGTTGTTAATTTGATTTTTATTTAATATTAAAATATGAAAAAAATTTGAAAGAAATTTTGGAAAAAAAAATGTAATATCGAAAAACTTTTAGGGAGGAGATCTTGTTCTAGAGAGAAATTTTCTTTTTTATTATTATTTAATTTAATTTAATTTATTAATTTAAATGAATGTAATATATACAAATATATATGTTATTTTATTTTAATGTATTATATTAGTTAGGGTAAAATTGTAAATTTCAATTATATAATTTTTTACCATAAAAGACAAAAATAAGGGTATTATAGTCTTTTTAGAGGGAGTAGCATTCATTAGGGCAGTATAGTCATTTTACATGTCTGACATGATAAAATCTGTCATTTTGACGGATTCTGTCACAGAAGAACTAAAAATTACAATATCAAAAAATCGTGGACTAAACGCAGATTAAGATAAACTGCAGGGACTAAAATACGATTTACCCTTGAAACTAAACAGATTTCTTCTGGATCTGCTAGAATATAAAGCAACATTTATACTTATTTTTGTACCATTTGTTAATATAATTATGGCATTCCTAGAGCCTTCTATTAGGTCTATAGGACCAGATATAGTGTTTATCTTGGCTTTGATCAAGGTTAAATCCAAGAAGTATTTCTTATCTCGAAGAATAGTATGCGTTGTTCCACTGACGACCAAACATATATCTCCGGTTTCCTTTTTGAAACTAGATTGTTCATCCATATTCCCTTTATTAAAGATAAAACTTTATTTGAGACTAAATAGAAAAATAAAAGCAACAACGAAAAAGAAAAAAAACTTCCTAAATTCTAAAAAGGAAATAAAACTAGTCCTAAGAAATGAAAACTAATAAATTCTTAATTGATATGGACATGCCCATCACCAATTAAATGATCTATTTTTCCATTTGGATCCTAAAAAAAATCAGAAACATCAAGGTGAGTAATGTCTACATGATCAAAATGATCTACAAAGTTTGTTTCAACTTTCTTACCCTTCTCATTCATGGATGCTTGATAAACATCGCCCAAATGTTTTGGCGTGCGACAAGCACGTGACCAATGTCAAGTCATGCCACATCTATGACAATGTCTTCTGTATTTTTAATATGTTTTTTCCTTTGTCATGCTTGGCTTCAGAAACATTTCGCTTCTGGGAAACATTTTTTTGGTTTCGCGACTTGAGTTTCTCTAATCACCACGGCCATGAGAATCACGCCCACGCCCATGCCCACGCTTCCATCCATGACCTTGACTAGATCTATGGTTATTCCTTGAGTTAGCATTTGCTTCTGGCAATGCTAATGAGCCATTTGGGCGTAGCTCATGATTTTTCAGTAACAACTCATTGTTCTGTTCTGCAACTAAAAGACAAGCAATTAGTTCAGAATATTTAGTAAACCGTCGCTCTCGATATTGCTACTGCATGAGCACATTCGAGGCATGAAAAGTAGAAAAAGTCTTTTCTAATAAATCTGCCTCGGTTAAAATCTAGCCACATAATACAAGATGAGAGGATATATTAAATAATACAGTATTATAGTCAGCAACGGACTTAAAGTCTTGCAATCTCAAATGATACCAACTGTATCGAGCTCTAGGAAGGACCACAGTCTTTAGATGGTCGTATCATTCTTTAAGATTTTTCCATAGAGTCAACAGATCTTTCACCATGAGATACTGAGTCTTCAAAGCCTTATGCAAATGATGATGTATGAATATCATAGCCGTAGCCTTGTCTTGTGCATTTGCAGTATTATTCTTGTTGATAGCATCAACTGAGTCCTTTGACTGCAGGTACAACTCGATATCAAGAATCATTGATTGATAGTTCTTTCAAGAAATATCAAGGATGACAAATTCTGACTTTGTGAAATTCGATATTCTCAAATGCTAAAATGAAACAAAAATATATAAAGTTAGGTATGAGCTAAATAAAAACAAAACAATTCGCCAATATAATATTTGACCCAAAATATACAATTTTGGTCAGCATAATATTAACTATGCAAAACAACAACAAAAAAAACTGCTACTTCGCTTGACAAAAATTGATTAACATGCAAATATAAAGTGGATTGATTTATTCTAACCCCACATGTATATAAACAAAATATGAGAAAAGCAACATGAGTTAATATAATTCGAAATCCTTACAAAATTTGGATTCATCATCATTTATTTATTTATTATATAGATCTTTTTTGAGATCTAATTTAGAACTTCAGGTTCTAACTGAATTCAAGGATTTAGAACGTTAGGTTCTAAATAATTTTCAAATCAAGAACTCATGGTTCTAATTTCCTAATCAGGAAAATCTGGTTCCTTTTTTTTCGATTCAAGAATTTCCGGTTCTGATTTCGAATGTAATCTTCTTGTTGTAAACCTTTATCATTAATAATAAGAAATGAAGAAGAAGAAATAATAAAATAAAAGTATTCGTGCTGATAACGTGTTATAAATCAAAGCATATAAAGTAATAATACTAACCAGAAGAGAAGAATGAGAGGAAATCAATTATAATAATTTATTTATCTGTATATAGAATGCTTATACAATGAGCCTATATATAGGCATAGGGAGAATTATCCCTACAATTAAAAGAGAAGATAATAACATAAAAAGATAATAACCGACAATTATATAGGTGGTGACAAGTCTATTTTACCACAACATAAATAACATTTTAATTTTAAAAATTGTTTATAGCTACTGTTGGACATATTTATGAAATACTGAAAGGTAATCTGAACACCGTGGCTAAGTGCCTCCGAAAGATCCATTCGGAATCCCAAAATCGACGAGACACCTAGAAACCAGGAACCCATTGATACCCTATCGATGGACTTGCATGTAAATCGACATTTGTCGACTTAATAACGACATTGTCAAAACCGGCCAATAGAACGAAGACAAGATACACTGGTGTCAAACCAGAGCCCTATATAAACCCCTTTTCACCTTGATTGAGGGGTACCTTTTCTCATGTTTACCAGACCCAACAAAAACTAATCATTCGGTAAACAAGTCTATACATATTCACACCCATTCAAAATATATCTAGTCCTACAAAGACAAGCCTCCGAGGGGCCAGGTTTAGATTTAACAACCGAAGGCACAATTCATGCCCCAACAACTACCATCTTAGAAAAAAATATATTTTCTAATAGATTAAAACACAATCTTACCAAAACAACTTTCATAAAAAAAATATTATGGCGAACTAAAATTAGATCTTGAGAAACTAAATATGTATTACAAAAAAAAAATCAACATTTGAGAATTTCATAAAGAAAATTGACAATTTAAGTGCAGAAATCACAAAATAATTTAAGGGTAGTGTTAACATGTACCTTTATGTCACATGATAAGATAATATATAAGGAAAGTAAAATTACATTTATTGTCTTGTTTATGTATTTATTGTGATTAAAAACAATAAATACAGTATTAATCTTTCTTTTTATAGGGTCTTACCTTATACCATAAAGGTACAAATTAATACCACCCACAATATAAATGCAATCAAAACCCATGAAATATATCATATTATAAAGATTATAGCCACAGTTCAATGAAAGATTAACACATAAATTTCAAATCACGGGATCGAAAGTGTTGTTGGGGTAAATACATTTTTAGATTTTGTTTATCACCCTCTCGTGAGTTTATAATCTTATAATTTACAATGATTTGATGATGAAACATGATTTGGTTTAGTTAGAAGATGAGAGAAGGTGTTAATGTAAAAATTGGGCCTATCATTTCAAGCCAGAAAATCACAATGGGCCCGACAAAGCAATTACACAACCAAAACTTGCTCAGTCTTTGAAGAGCCGGAGACGCTTACTTAGATAATTACCCAATTATCAAATCTAGTCGTACACCTGTACAGTTGGTATTGCGTTACATGATATTGCGGTGTTACGCGGAACATAAAAGTTAAACTTTTTTTAATCCTCCATTTCATCGAACCCTAAATTAAATTTTACATTTCGTCGAAGGATTCATTTTATATTCCAGTAGTTTCTTCTAGAAGACAAAAAAAAGGCACTCTCCTTACTCGTCAGTCTCCCTCTCTGCGACAGTACCATGTCAACGTCAATGGAGTTTTGGGGTATTATACTCTCGTCCTCCGATTACTCCATCGTATTTTTGTTTACCTACATTAGAAGTTTCTAATTTTCGATTGTGTTTTGTTATGTTTCATTTATGTATTTTTTGATCTTCATTTATGTAATTTTGTTTTTATTTGGACATTTTATCAGTTTTGTTCCTGCGAAAAATGCAGGAAAGTGAATGAAATCACTCGTACGAGGAGATGATCTTTATTTGTGTTTATAAAATTTGTATTATGGTATTCGTGTTTCTTTTCTCATGAATTTTCATACTTCAAACTTTGATCTGTTTGGTTGCGGAGAAAATGTGGAAGACTAATGATACCAGTTGTTGTAGTGGAAATTTTTTTCTTCATTTATAGTGTTTATGTCTTTGAGTTTTCGTTTTCAGTTACTCAATTTTGTTGTGTTCTTATGAAGAAATGTAGATGTTTGTTACTGTGTTTTGTGTGTTATGATAATGTTTGCTTGTTATTTGGTTTTGATCATTAGACAAATTTTTAGTGGAATTTTTCTTCATTTATATTGTTTATGTCTTTGAATCTTCATTTGTTTCAGATTATGGCTCTTATAGAGGACTATATATAAATTCGAGGTTGTTGTAATTTTCACTTGCTCTATTTTGTTGTATCTTCACTTTTCTTCTTTTGAATGAAGAAATGTAGATGTTTGTTATAGTGTTTTGTGTGTTATGATAATTGATAATGCTCGACTATTATTAGTTTTTGATCATTAGACAAATTTGTAGTGGAAGTTGTTCTTCCTTTATAGTGTCTATGTCGTTGAATCTTTGTTTGTTTCTGATTATGCTATTACAGAAGAATAAATTTAAATTCGTGGTTGTTGTAATACTTTTTTGATAAGAAACTAGAACGACTTCATTAAGAATTTAGGAAACAAAGGTGAACAAGATGTCCACAACTCAAAAACCTATCAAAAAAGTATTACAAATTCGAGGTTGTAATTTTCACTTGATATTTTGTTGTATCATCACTTTTCTTCTTTTGAATGAAGAAATGTAGATGTTTGTTATGGTGTGTCATGTTAATGTTTGATATTATTAGGTTTTGATCATTAGACAAATTTGCTTTCAAGTTACAACAGAAAAAAAGATATTGCAGTTGCTGAGAAAGCTGAGGATAAGAAATGAAAAAGAAACATTTTACACTTAGGTGAACATTTTGCCTGTTATTTTTTCATCTATTAATTGTTAATGATCAAGAAAGAATTTATGTTATATGTTGTTTTGTTGCCTTATGTTAGTTAAGATTTTTTTTACTGGATTAATATATCAACTTTTATTTTTTGTTATATGTTATATCTGGTGTATTAGTGTGAGTTCTGCATTTCGGTTTGTTTGGCACAACTGCTGTTTTTTTTTAATATTTTTTTTTAATATTTTTTTTATACTGATACTCATTATTTCCTTATAGATTTAAAACTAGATTCTTTGAGCTCTCGATATTGCCATAATAGCTTTGGTACTTGGATATATGACGTTGTTTGGCCTTATGCAATTGTGCTTCTTGTTATTTGATGCTGCATCTAATCCGGTACTGTCTTGTTTTATTCCTCGTAATGATTTTTGACATCCAGGTGTTGAAGTAAAAAGTGGGCAGCCACTCAAGATTAATCCTGGTGATAACAAGATTGTGCATCTTTCACAGGTTATAATCTATTGTCAATGGCCATAAGCCCTTACTTTTGTTGGATGTTTTAATTTATATTTTTTGTGCTAACTGTATTGATAGTTAGATGGTGCTTGAATTGCTGATCTCAGGGTTCACTGGGCGAGGTCAAGAAAGGAAGTGAACCTGTATGTCTATATATAAAAGTTAATGATAAGAAGCTTGTTCTTGGAACTCTTTCTGCCGAGAAATTCCCTCAGTTAAGTTTTGATCTTGTTGTTGAGAAAGATTTTGAGCTGTCTCATAATTGGAAAAATGGGAGTGTCTATTTCACTGGTTATAAAATTCATGTTGAAGAAGGATATCCTTTTAACTCATTTCTTTTTTACTTTAAAATGTGTTCTTAAATATATTTATACTTTTATTATGCATTGGTTCAATTACTGGAGTCTCCTTGACTGCCTTTTGTTTTTCCCTCACAACTGATGCTGAGGAAGATGATACTCCTGGTGAGTCAGTGTGATGGTGCTTGTCTTGTATTCTGTATATGTATTTAATCTTGTTTAATCATATGTTCATTATTATCTTGAGACTTGCAGAGTATGATGAAGATGCAGTTAAGGTTCCGCTTACTAACAATGGTAAAAATAATCCGTAGTTTGTATATTTTTTTTATTCCTGAACTATTATATTCTGTAAATTTGAGAATCATTTGTCAACTTTTTACTTTGTAGGAAAAGACGAGTCACGAGCTAATTCTGTTTCTGAAAAGAATGCTACCAAGCCGGATTCTTCTGCTGCCAAGCAGAAAGTGAAGAATGTTAAACCCAATCAAAAGGCTGAAGACAGTGATTCTGATGATGGTGATTCGGAAGGTTCATCCACTGATGATGACGAGACTAGTGATGAAGAGGTATATTCCTTCCTTATGGCACCTTTGATAATTCAATGGCACCTAAAGGATATTTGTGAATTACTATGTTTTTATTTTCATACTCAGAACTCCCATGTCCTTTCCTTTGTTCCCCGGGATTTAAATTGAGGCTGTTGTCAGACCCTACGACCTTGGTGGTCATAAATCTCATAGGATTTATAATTAAATATCCTAGTTAGGTGGTCCCAAAGGGTATTGAGCCCCTAACCTCTTGGTTGAAATATTTTAGAAAACTTAAAGCTATACTTGACTACTTGTTGCTAGTGAGGATTGGTCTGCTGCAATAGATGCAACTGACATCTATCATTCTGTTAAGACTGATACAATTAAATATGTTTCTGTCTAGAATTAAACAGTTGAAGCATTATTACTGAGGATATAGATTTGTATACTTGTCTAATATGGTCTACTAGAAGACTAGTCTCTGATAGTCTGTTCTTGTTGTATCTTATTCATAACTAAAAGAAGTGTACCTCATATTTACAATTGGTGAAGGAGGAGGTTACCTTAGAAGAGTCAACCTGGTATTAGCTAAGGGGGAATACAACTGTAATATACAGGTGTGATTGTGTGAATAAAGAGTTGGGGGGCTATGGCTCCTATTGCTACTGGTTGCCTTTGGCAATGTATGTATGTATATTATGATGATTTGAGGAGCATTGGTTGCTTGTGGTATAGACTCCAAAACTGGTGGTTAATCGTATGGATGAAAGTGACGAGAGTAGTGGTGAAGAGGATGAAAGCGATGAAGATGATGATGAAGACACCAATGAGAGTGAAAGTGATGATGAGGAAGAGAAGACACCAGCAAAGGTGAGGGCACTACTATCAATATCTTTTTGGTACCTAGCTGCTTTGTATGGGGTTGTATATATATATATATATATATTTTTTTTCAAATAATTGGCATCTTCCAAGCATTCCCCACTAATTGTATTTATTTTCTTCTCTTGAAGGCTGAACTAAGAAACAAAAGACCTGCAGAGTCTGCTACAAAAACCCCTGTTCCTGATAAGAAGGCCAAATTTATCACACCTCAGAAAACTGGTGATCTCTTTGTCCATACATGTTCTTGGAATGAGGATTATTTTTCTTGTTTTCTATTATTTTTGATTGTTGGCTCAGATGGCATTCGTTTAGGTCATCAAGGAATTTTTTTGTTATGAAGTATGATGTTTACCTTTAATGCTTCTCCCACTTAAAGACCCATCATTTAGTTTTGGTATCTCTTCCCCTAAGGGTTGGTTCTTATCTCTTTTCAGTAGACATTCTCTTTGTTTATGCCAATCCCTGTATTATACTGTGTTATTATTCACTAATTAAAACTACCTAACTTATGTGCACAAGCTTTACTGTGTGAATTATGTTTGACTAATATCAACAGTTTTGTTTGTTTATATTGCTGAAGACTTGATATAATCTGGTGCAGAAGGGAAGAAAGGGATTAGTCACACTGCAACTCCATACCCTTCAAAGCAGGCTGGGAAAACACCTGCCAACAGTGACCAGGCAAAGCAGCAAGCTAAAAAATCGGGCGGGTCATACTCCTGCAAGTCTTGCAACAGGTAAATTTCCTGCATTAAGCTAATTGAAATTTCTTCTATTTAGAGTATGGGTCATGCTAGTATACAGGCTCTGTAGCTACACAGCCATTGAATTGAAATCGAATGGTTCAAATAAATGAGTCTTAAAAAATAAAAAATAAAATTGTTGAAAATAGATAAGGTCTCCCTTGTAACTACCCTATATAGTTACAGATCCATTATACCAGCTAAACCTTTTAAGTAATCATGTTTTCTCACATTATCCTTCATGCAGGTCATTTACCACTGATGGAGGTCTGCAAGCTCATACAAAAGCCAAGCACACTGCTGCAGCATGATGGGTAGGGTTCAAATAACAACATGCATTTTGGTTACCTTTGTGGGTAAAATTACCACTATAGAAGAGGAAGAGCGAGGAACGGGCTAGCAAATTTTAGGGTTTCAAACTAATCTCTTGCTTATCAACTCTCTCTTGGACTTGTGTTTTCTTGGATGCTTTTCAACTTTTTGATGAAATACTAATATCAGTAATTCAGTATATATTGCTAGGTCTCACTACTTTCCCCTCTTTAAAAATGTTCTATCTTATCAAGAATTGAATTCAGATCAGCTTGTTAAACTTTTGTCTCTTGAAATATTTACTGGAAAAGGGACTTTCATTAACTCTTAAAATACATTCAGAGAAACAAAAGTATGATTTTTATTGTATTAGTTGTCTATGAATCGATTTTGAGTAAGTTTGAATTTGCTTAAAAGAAATTTAACAGATTTTGTAACATTTAAGTGGCGTAAGAAGACAGAATAACATTAAAGATGGGTATGTTTCAAAAAAATATATAAACATTTGAGATGGTTGACTGCACAATTTTAACAATTATTGGGCAAGCTTCTGCTTTAGTTTCCATTGACAGTAAAATTGTCGCCTCGTGTAATGAACTAGTATGTAGATGAGCATGTTTTGTGATAAATTGTGTTTTACTAGCATGCTCGGATTGATATTGATACAAGATTGCAACTTAAAACTAAATTACTATCTATTTAAGCGTTATCTCGTCTTCTAAGCAAATCCGTCCTACAGAGCATGTAATTTAACCTATCGCCAGGACACAAATATTAGGACCCCGAAAAGATCTTCTTGTTGCTCCCTGCATAGGGAATCTAGGGATGTCAATAGACCAATGGTGGATGGGAGGTTCTCCAACACCGCACCTCCCCGCCCCACTTGGGCACGGGGAATCAGGTTGGGGCACCTGGTGGAGTTATCCATAATCCATCCCATCTCAATTTGACCCTGTTTTTATAGAGCTTTCTAAAATTAATTTAAAAGAATTAAGATAAAATAATATGATAATTTAAAGACTTCAAAAAATAAAAGACATTTTTGGGTTAAGGGAAATGGTAATGGGGAACCCATCATTTCCACCCATGTTTAGATGTGAAATTCACCATGTCCCGGTTCACGTCCCCTTTTTCAAGGGCTTTTTACCCCCAAATGGGAATATTGGGCATCCCAACAAATAACTGTAAAAAAAATTGGTGTTTACCTTCGTGCCACTGCCAATACAAGAACCTGCAGGCTGCAGCACACAACTAACATACTGGCAAGCATCATTAATTTGAATATACTACCAATATACCACTACATAAATCTCTAATATATTAAAATTTAAAGGCAATCACATAATTTCAAACCAAAGAGTCTAACATTATAATTCAATACCTTGAAAACTCAAAAAGCAGTATCTAGGGTTCCATACAACATCAATATGTAATCTAAACCAGATCCTATGATATGAGCAGATTCCTCAATTGTTCTTTTCCTGCATGTAGTCCACCAGCTTCCTCTCAATGCTTCAGCAGCCTACATTACAATCCTGCAAACCTGCTCTGCAGACAACGACAGCAACCTGTATACAAATATCATGGTAAGCTGCATAAAATGAAGCCCGATCCTGGGGTAGCAGGAAAACCTGAACCTGCAAAACTTGTAATGTAGGTAAGATCACAACTTTCAAAAGGAAAAAACAATTGACAGCACAAGACTATTTAGATTCCCACCAGAATTGATTAACCAGGCCTGCCTGTCAATTAACTGTACCATTCAATGACACTAGCACAATGGAGCAAATGCTCTATTCAACTCACTTCACTTTGAAAAATTGTTTCATCTAGACAACATAACAAATCCAATTTTCTAGATGGAAAACAATCCTGAGTTTACCTCAAGATATCAAAACGATGGGATGGTAGACACAAGGTTCAGTTTGACAGAATTTAGAGGAGAACACAAGACCTTGTCAAACAACCTTCTTTAATGCCTGCCGTTATGTATAAGTTTTTAACTTCTCAAATTTAAATCATTCCGGGAAGATTGCAACTGATGCAAGCACCAAAACTACACGTGATTTAAAAAAAGAAGAAACATGTTCATTAAAAAAACAGTTGAGGAAAAGAAATGAGGGATTCTTTAATCACCAGAAATGTGAACAAAGGAATTGTCTGTAATGGGAAAAAAAAGATAAAAAAAGAAGGTAAAGCTTGGAAGGTTAAAGTTCATGCATGCAATCAGCTTTATTTGTTTTCTTTATTCTAAGCTATAATATGTTCTATTCGTTTTCCTTTTCAATTAGAGGGGGGGTGAAAATCAAGAAAATAGGATTTTACTTTCACGACTGTGAACCTGTACTCCACCTGCACGGTGGAAATGGGTAATAAGCCATATTTTCTAAATGGGCTGTCTAACCAAAAAGTGTTTGTTCTTGAATGTAAGAGGTTTAAACTATAGCATCAAATAAGTGGAGCATGGGGACAAACCAGACAAAATCCAGACACGCTAGCAGTTGAATCACCACTGTTTACTCCTGCTGGGGATCAGGGTATTGATCTCCATTCTCCGCATAGCCATTGTTATTCCTGTCATCATTGCTATTGTCAGTCTTACTACCAGATTCTCCTTGCTCCTTTTCCCGATTCCATTGCTCAATCCTTGCCCTTCTTTCAACACTATTTTCTCTAACTGGGCTTCTATTCCTCCTTCCTGGTGGGCTTCTACTTCGGCCCCCCTTACGTCCAGGGCTTCGGCTTCTAGGCCTCCTGCCCCTTTCATGGTAGCGGAGGTCTCTGTCATCATCTCTTCTACCGGAACCACGGCCGCCGCCGCCGCCGCCGCCGCCGTGTGGACGCTCCTCATAACCACCACGGTGCTTCTGTGGACTACGACTTCTGCTCCGACTGTGGCTGCGCCTTCGCCTATTTCTCCCAAACAATCGTCGCCTGAGCTCCCTAAATTGTATGAAAAAGATGTGTGCATAAAACACCAAAACTAAATGCAATAGGTGCTGATGAAAAGAAACAAGACTTGCACGCGCATGTGCACAGTGTACACACATAAAAACTAACCTGCTAATCTTCTTCAAATGCATGAAGTTACAGTAACCGCCTCGATTGCATACATTTTCCTCATATTGCCGGCAAGTAGCTTCTCGAAAGTCAGTAACTGGAGAGAAGTCAACAATGATGGGGCGCCCTAATACATTTACCATTCAAGGAAAAACGCTTGTCAAACAGTGAAAGACTTTGAAAAAGTAACACATAACACATTCATGACAAGAAAAATGAGACAAGGAATAAAACATTGAGAAACAATGATGGATAACAGTGGCTGGAATCCGTTCAGAAAATTGTAGACTAGATGTAGATGGCCAACAAAAATCACAACTAAACAGATCAAATCCATCCTAACTATAAACTTTGAAGATATTTCTAATGTGTTGAGTTCATAGACCATTATGTGATATCTGATGGTCAAATTACCAACCAAGGTTACCAGGAATCAATTAGTGAGAAAGAAAAATTTTATTTATTTTTGATAGGAAAAGACATGATTAATAGATTATACCAACCAATAATAAACATTAATGGGATGCAAAAAGAAAATGATCAAATGCTACATAATGTTCTGACAACGTGATCATGAGGGGCTGTCAATAAATACTTTCAGTTCTCTAACATTTCACAGTCACTGGAAAGAAAACCTTAATCTAGAAAATAATTCAAATCTAAAACGAAAATTCAGAAACGTTTCGCGCACTTTTATTGATTAATAATTCACTTGGGAGAATTGTAATTAAAATGATAATCCTATCAAGCAAGTATAAACACTAAAGCAAAAAATTTAATTTGCAAACAAAATTAATAGTCATTGATTAATAAATTTCAAAACCATATAGAAGAAACCAACCTGCATAGAACCTTCCATTCAGATTACGAAGGGCATTAGCAGCATGCTCTTCCTCTCTAAACTGAACATACACATTACCAACCTGCACAAAAAAAAAACATTAAATTCATTTCAAGTTTCAAATACTAAATTTACAAAACCAGAAAAACAATAGATATTAATAATAATAAAAAAATACCATGTGATCGGCCAAATTGTCACAGATGTTCAAGCTCTCGATTTCGCCGTACTTGCTGAGCTCCTCAAACAGATCCTCGTAAAAATCCTCGAAGTGGTCTTGGATCTTGCGGGGGTCGAGAGCCTGGCCCTGAGGGTCGACGCCGGGAGTGATCATGTCGGGTCGCTGGTACATGTTGGAGAGGAGGAGAGTGGGGCTGATGCTCGGCTTCGTATGGAGCCTCGAGCACCGATCTCCATGCCTGCAAGCTCCGATCTTGAAATAGAACGGACAGTTCACTCTGTCCTTTTCTGTTCCAAAAATCGACGCCAAGTGTTCTGCCATTGCTCTCGATCTCGATCTCGAACTCGAACTCGATCTCGAACTCGAACTCGAACTCTACAATCGTCAAGCGTCAACGATGGTTTCTGTCTTCTTTCGCTCTCTCTTGTGATTTCTTTTAGGGTTTCAACCCCTACAACTAATTTGTATTTCTGACAAGAAGTATTTTATTTATATAGTTGTTTTAATTATATGTTATGTATTATTTAAAAACTTTATGTTTCATCAACGCAGGTTTGCCCGAGAGGTTAAGGGGGAAGACTTAAGATCTTCTGCACATAAGTGCGCGTGGGTTCGAACCCCACAGCCTGCACGTTTATTTATTTATTTTGAAGAAGCCTGCATTTATTTTTATTACACTATTTAAATGATTACTTTCATTTAAAAAATTAGAAAGGTATGAAGGGTTTTGTAGCAATCTTTATAACTAAGGAGCTCTGTTTGTTGTACTTACAAGGCATTAAAACTTTAAGTGTTTTTTTTTTTTTTTTGAATTTGGTGATATATAAGGCCCCGTCATATAACTGTTTTTCAGCCCGTTTTCGTTTTTGTTTTTTAAAAATGATTTCGAATTCGCGTTCGTTAACTATTTTTCATTTAATTTTCAAAAAACAAAAAACAAAATGAAAAACAAAATCAGTGTTAACAGTGAAATATTTAGAAACACAAAATACTTGTTTTTGTTTTTCGTTTTGTTAAACATATATATATATATATATATATATATATATATATGCTATTACCATTGGGTTATTATCATTAACACCAAACTCAAACTCAAACACAACAGTATTTCATCAACACCAAAATACAAACACAAACATAACAGTATACACCCACACCCAGAAACAGAAACAGAAACAAAAACAAGAACACCCACCTAGAAACCTAGGTCGAAACCCAGAAACCATCATCACTACCACACTAAAAACAACCAGCAATGAAATTGCATCAACATCCATCATGATCTCCAAACCTAAACACGAAATTGCACCTCCACCCAACCCGAAATCGCACCAATCAACCACCACCAAAAGCCAAACACAAAATTGACGAAATCGCACCACCACCAAACCCAAAATCGCACAAGTCAAACCACCATAAAAACCCAACACGAAATCGACAAAACTCCACCAAATCCAAATCCACACCAGTCAAACCACCACTAAAAACCAAACACGAAATCGACACTACCACCATACCCAAAATCGAAGCTCAATTAATGAACGGTGAAGAAAATAACATCAGAGAAGAAAAATGGAGAAATGAGAATCAGATAAGAAGCACTCACCATGTTAGGTTTGGAGAAGATCCGGAAACAAGTGAGCACAAAAAACAAGTAAAAAGAAAAAGAATTTGAAAAAAATCAGGTTCAAAAAAGTCAAAGGGAAGATTTAATGCACAAGGGTTGCAAAACGTAATTGGTATTAAAAAATTACAATATAAAAAATAATAGAAAAATTATACAATTTTAGATATTTTTCGGTTAACCTACCAGAAGCGTTTTTTCCGTTTTCATTTTTAGAATACAGCTTTCAGTATAAGCTACTAGACGCGTTTTTGGATTTCGAAACTGAAACCAAAAACATTGTTTTCTTTTTCATTTTTCATTTAGAAAAACAGTCAACAAAAAACGTTTACAAGACGGAGCCTAAGTTTCAATTTCATATAAATAAATAAAAACCTTGAACCTTGTACTAACTACTAATGTATTCATTAATTTAAGATATGATTTAAATTATGATTGATTTTGTAATTAATGGGTTAATACTATAACAAATAATTTTAACAATGTTGTATTATTTATTATTTATTATTATTTTGAAGTAACAATGTTATATGGTTGGTTATTGTTTAATGCAGACGTAGTATACACACAAACAATAATACATCAATAGTTAAGATTAATATTCATATATTCACTTACTTTAATTTTAGAATAATGCTAAACATCCCATTTAAAATCCCATTTTTTTCATTCCAACACATGTGGCATGTGAGGTGTTAAATTGTAAGTGGATACACATTAATTATGCTTTATCTCACCTACCACATGTATCTACTCACCATTTGACATTTCAATTTTTTTTTTTGAGACAACATATTTATTAATTCAGGTATTTGTTTGAAAGCTTTCGTCATTGGTAGGATTCGAGCCTAGCCGCTGATCTGGGAGTCATTTGCCCAAACCCCAAGCTCGTCCATCTACCAGCTGAGCTACGCCACTGTTGGCTTTGACATTTCAAATTGCCACATGTGTTAGGGATGAAAAATGTGGGATTTTAGGTGGAATGTGTATCATTACTTTTAATTTTAATAGTTGAATTTAAAATCACATATTATACAGCTTGGTCTTTCAGTTGCTTGGGCAGAAGTGGACGCATCTGATGTGGTGGCAGGCCTTAATCTGCAAAAGCCTTCTCGTCGTGTGGCTGGTTTTATTATGTTAAGCCATGTGTGAGAAAGTAGGGGTTGTTAAATGTCGGTTCATTCTTATTTTAAGAACGATGTTAGATTTGGGAATGAATTGGCTAATAATCTTGCTTCTTTGGCTTTCTCTTCTAAGAGAAATAAAAATAATTTGTGCCGGTAGTTTGTTTGGTTCTGGCTGGTTCCAGTTTTGTTTTTTCTGCTCCAATCTAATCTATCTAATCTGGTATTACATTAAACAAATGATCTATTATTGTACCATCTTAAACTTAATAACAAATGAAGTCTGTCTAGTGTCTACTGTACACGAAATTTCGAAGAAAAGCCCAGACAAGCCCTTTATTTCCACAAGCATTGATATTGAATAGAACGAGAGAGGATGAGATTAAAACTTGGTTTTTACACACCGTTACCTTGCAAGAGACAACACCAACCTGCAACCTTCTATTTTTCGTTTACCAAATTTTTTTATTTTTAGTGTTTTAAAAGGAGTCATATGTAAAGTGAAGAAATTGAAGGACACACCTGCATATCTTGTTCCGCAATAAAGAATTTATCATTTAAAATTAAACTTCTGACCGAGCAGATGACTTTTGAAAACCGTTATAGCGCCATCTTTAGAGACTAGTGTCAATTATTCAACCAAACCCTATGGAAACATTCACCATTGTAGAGCATTCAGTATCTATGAAATCCATTGGATGGCAAACCAACAAAAGAGGGACGGGAAAAAGATGCCAACTTGTTTAAATCCAGATCATAGTGCTCTAACTAAGAAATGTTATTCCGATACAGCACGGTTCAAACTCTTAGACAAAACTCATCCAAAATTATTCAGAAAACGTTGTTGGGTCACGTAAGATTAACCCATTCTACATATAAACTTATTAACTGGAAACAAACTCAACTGCATATCACACTATGACCAGACTCAAATGCTTCAAACTCTAATATGGTTCAACTGGCGTGCGGAAGTTTGCTCCAGCATAAACTGCTTCAGCACCGAGCTCTTCCTCAATTCTCAGAAGCTATATATATAAAAACCAAAGCAAAACATTTGAGTTTGGTCAGGCACAACAGATTTCACAAATATTACAAAATTCAATGTCATGTGTATCTTTCAAGCAAAGGAAGATGCTAGGAAACAGCCTAGAATGCTGACCTGATTATATTTTGCAAGACGCTCGGACCTGCATGGTGCTCCTGTCTTGATTTGACCCTGATCATTTCAAAAAAGAGGTGAGAACTGATATCATATTACAAAAACCTTGTGCAAGGCTTGCAATGGTCTCCGCTATAGATTAAAAGCGTATATATTACCGTGGCCAAGCCCACTGAGAGATCGGCAATGAAGGTATCTTCAGTCTCACCACTGCGGTGGCTGGCCATCACACCCCATCCAGCTTGCTTGGACATTTTGACAGCTTCAATGCTCTCAGTTACAGATCCAATTTGATTGACCTTTTCCCAAACACAAGAAAATGCAGATTTAGAATTATAATTGAGCGTGGGCAGGAAACCAATGACCTACTAGGTATAGAAGAAGTTTCTAGTGGTACCTTGAGGAGGAGGGCATTGCAAGACTTCTCTTTGATAGCTTTCGCAACCCTCTGCAAACAAAAATTAGATATGCTGAATCATGAGTGGTTTCAAAAACAGAAAGAAAAGAATAGAAAAGACCAGTTGATGGATGATGTACTTCATCTATGAATAAAGTTATGCGAATCAAATGGAATATTTCCTCTGGAAATGATCTCAAAGACAAAAACATGTCCATACCTTAGGATTGGTGACCAAGAGATCATCTCCCACAATTTGAACTTTTTCTCCAATTTCACTGGTCATCTTGGAATAATGCTCCCAGTCATCCTGGTCAAATGGATCTTCAATTGAAACAATAGGATACTCAGAAACGAACGACTTGTAGAGATCCTTGAGTTCATTTCCTGAGATCTTTTGTGAACCATTGTTGTTCTGCCACAATAAAACAAGAAAAAGAAAAAAATATTACTACACATGTTTCACTTAAAAATTCTATCAGGAAAAGATTAATATGAGCAGGATATAATACAGGTGATCTAGATGCAACCAATGGATGAATTCAATCTGATTCCCCAAAGTTGCATTCGAACTTAGTTACCATGTAACAGAAAACTCACCTCCTCTTTAAAGTTCAAATCATAGGTCTTATCTGAACCATAAAATTCAGATGCGGCGACATCCATTCCAATGACAACCTGACAAATAAATAATATATTAATTTTGTCATCTTCTTATGCTGACAAATTGTCAAAAACCAAAAATGTATATAAAAAATAGTCATTGACGTTAAAAGTTAAAACTCACTTGTTTAGTGTAACCAGCTTTAGCAATGGCAGTCTTGAGCAATTCAAGCCCTTCCTTGTTCTCCTGAGATTCGGAAAGCAATATTGTCAATAATCAAATTAGAAACAATGTAAGAAAGCGCACTAGCAAGCAGAAGTACTAAAATTATAAGAATGAATAGAACTGTGATAGACCTGAATGTTAGGGGCAAAACCACCCTCATCACCAACATTTGTTGCATCCTGGCCATACTTCTTTTTAATAACAGCCTAAAAAGAAAAGAAAAGTAATTGTAGTTAGCAATTGTTAGGTAAACTGAAGGGCAGAATGAACTTCTGACAATGCAGGAGTACTTTTTTTTATTTTATTTTTATTTTTTTATATAAAAGTGATGTTTGTACAAGACCTTTCTTCTCTATAACAGGAGATAAGAAAGTGAAATCTACTTGCAAAGATAACAAGAAAGGAATTAGAATTACTATATGCCCGCAACGGAACACAAACAGCATAACAGAGAGCATGCTCAGTTCTCTCAAAGGCAAATAGGCAATGCAAGAGAATTTTATGACAATGCAGGATGAGTTTTTTTTTTATTATAAAAGCGATGTTTGTACAAGACCTTTCTTCTCTATTACAGGAGATAAGAAAGTGAAATCTACTTGCAAAGATAACAAGAAAGGAATTAGAATTACTATATGCCAGCAACGGACCACGAGCTGCATAACAGAGAGCATGCTCAGTTCTCTCAGGCAATGCAAGAGAACTTTATGACAATGCAGGAGGAGGTTTTTTATTAAAGAGATGTTTGTACAAGACCTTTCTTGTCTAATACAGGAGATAAGAAAATGAAATCTACTTGCAAAGATAACATGAAAGGAATTAGAATTACTATATGCCCGCAACGGAACACAAGCAGCATAACAGAGAGCATGCTCAGTTCTCTCAAAGGCAATGCAAGAGACACTGCGTGAAAAAAAGCTGAAAAATTTATCTTGAAATCATTTTCATTTTAAAACGAAACAAAAAATATATATTTTTGTCAAAGATCCAGCGCAGCAGACCATGGGAGGGGAAAATTCTAATTAAATTATCATAATGTTGTAATTATACTCCCAATATGAGAAAGTACCAATGAATTGTGATTAACACATAAAACAATAAAACAAAGCATTAGATTATAATCCCAATTCACAACAATATGATAAAGCCCAAAAATAATCCTCTAAGGTTAAGATTGTACCCACCTTCAAATGGTGGTATACTTCCACACCCATCTTCATGGCTTCTTTGAAAGAGGAAGCTCCTACAGGAAGGATCATAAACTCCTGTAGACAGCAGTGTATCAGAGACTAAATATAGAGAAGCATGAAAATCCTTAAAACATGAATCATAGAAATGTCAAGAAACATGCCTGCATAGCAAGTTTGTTTCCCGCATGTGATCCACCATTGATCACATTGAAAGCGGGGACAGGTAAAACCAACTTCTTGTTACCAGCAATATTGGCAATATGCTGCACTCAAAAACATCAAATTATCAATACAAGTCAATTTCCAAGAGCCCAGGAAATTTCTTCTATAACTCAATAAACCTATCCTTAGACAATTCAACAAGTCTACCCAAATAAATGAATAAAAAAAAACAAAGCATTGTAATTGTAATAACTTAGGCAATGAATTAAAACACAAAACAAACCTTGTAAAGAGGAATGTTCTTGACATGGGCTCCAGCTTTGCAAACTGCAAGAGACACTGCCAAAATGGCATTTGCCCCAAGCTGAAATAAACCAAATTAAATGCAATGGTCAATATACAACAAAGTATGTGTGTCACCAAGGAAAACCTGTCAGATACCTTTTGTTTGCACCAACCCCACTCGTTTACAGTTCCATCAAGTTGTTGAACCATGAAATTATCAATAGCAACCTGCTCAGTTGGGTCCTGTGTAAAATAATAAAAAGCATGCAAAATTCAGTTGGAGGAGGAAATATTTCAAAGTTTTATAGGCTAATCACCACCATGCATGATAATATTTATACGTGCCATGAAACTCTACAGATTTAACTTATGCTGCAGCTCATTTAGCACCCAGATCAGATAAGCTCAAGTAAATTACAAACCCATAAAAGAAAAGAAAAGAAAAGGTCCTATGATAGAGAGTGCCGAGTAGTGACGAACCTTGCCAACAAGTGCAGGGCCAATGATTGCGTTAACATTCTCTACAGCCTACATACAATGAAAACAGATCAGTAAAAGCCACAAGGTACTATAACAATTCTCTGCGAGCAAAACAGAAACAAAAATTAACAACTTACCTTCAATACACCTTTTCCTAGGTAGTCTGAGCCTCCGTCTCTTAATTCAAGAGCCTCGTAAACTCCTGTAAACCAATGAATAAAAAAAAAAACACAATTCACTAAACGCACAACAAATTCTCTGCATATAATGTGTAACGTTTGACATAAAACCGAATTTTAGATTGGTTTTCAAAAAGCGAAAAACGACGGATAGATAATAAACAAAGAACCAAGTAACATACCAGTGGATGCACCACTTGGAACAGCAGCTCTAGACAGGAAACCATCTGTTGTTGTCACATCGACCTACATATAATCAACATCAACTAATTGAATTAACCGATTCAACTAAGTGAGGTCACAAACAGTTAGATTTTTCGATTACAGATGATTGAAACGAAATCAATGACGAGCATCGCATCACTAGTCTCGAAAACACTATAGAGACAGATCGGCGACCTTGAAATTATCGAAAGAGATAAAGATCTGAAAAGAAACGAACCTCGACGGTAGGATTTCCACGGCTGTCGAATATCTGTCTGGCTTTGATGGCGGCGATAGTAATAGCCATTTTTTGAAAGATTGGAAGATGGATCTAGAAAAGTTGGAGAAAGACAGGTGAGGGAAGAATTGTTATCAGTTGGTAGCGTTAAGTAGGGGAATAGAGTGGAGGGTTTTATAGAAGAGTTTAGGTTAATACGGACCGTTTGATACATGCGTTAGGTTTAAGCGTTTTTTTTTTTTTTTTTTGCAAATTTCATATATTTGAATGTTATTTTCATTTTCATCACTTTAGTCCCTTTTCTTTTCTTTCTTTTCCAAAATTCATAACTTTGGTTTTTCTAGATAAAAAATATAAACAAAGGTGAAACTTATGTGAAATTTACCCCCCTTTATGGCATTTAATAAAAACAGTGGGCTCATCATGTGTATGAATATTGAATATATTGAATACCGTGGGGAACATGGTTTTAACTTTTTAAGGGAAAATTGCACAAACTTTCCGTGAGTTTAATCAATATTACACTTATATGTAATTTGTATTAAAATTGCACATACTTCCCCTATTTTTTATTGACTAATTGTTTGACTAATCTTAAAATTTAAAGTGACTAAATTACTCTTGAATTAATTATTTTATTATAATTATTATTATATTTGAGGATTTTATTGAAATAAAATAAATTAACTAACCATTTTTGATCTAAACGGTTAGGGATTTTATTACAAATATAACATAATTAACTAACTAACTATTTTTTTATTTAAAAAATATTTTTTTAAAAAAAATTAAATTTTTTTGTTAAAACTGTGTTTTTAATAAAAAAATGGTTAGCTAATTAATTATGTTCTATTTGTAATAAAATCTCTAACCGTTTAAATAAAAAAAATGATTGGTTAATTAATTTTTCTATAATAAAATAATTAATTTATGGGTAATTTAATTATTTTAAATTTTAAAGCTAGTCAAACAATTAAGTCAATAGTGCAATATTGGTTACAATCATGGGAAATGTATGCAGTTTGCCCAACATTTAACTGATTTTCTTTCTTTGTTTTCTACTTTTCTTGGTGAAGAGGGCACGGGATGGTAAAGACTAAAGAGTCTAGACTTCCAAGCTTGTACTGTATTGTTTGCTTCTTGTCCAAGAATTGGTAGTTGCCCACGTGATTTTTTTTTTTCCTTTTTTTATAAATAAATAATTTTTATAAATTTATTGTCATTAAATACCATAATATTAATATAGATGCTGATAATTATTTTAACTATATAAGTTGTTTTTTTTTACTATATAAATTGTTTTTTTTTAAATCATATAAATTTGTTTAAACCTTAATAATTGATTAAAGCTATCAAGGAAGACATACCCTTGGCTAAATTAAATTAGAGAAAAAAAATTATAATTATTAATTAATGTGATTTACAAGAATTAAATGTGTAATGTGATTTAACATTTTAGAGAAATTCAGTCTATTTTCAATGGATTTAGAATGACAATCTATTTGTTTTTAATAGATTGATACAAATCCTCTAAAATATTAAGCAATTTAGTTTAAAAGAATAAAAATAAATCGAGCAATTTGATTTTCCATTATATGAATCGAAATCATGGTGTTAATAAAACCAATTAGGTTCAAAATTAATAAGTTTATATACTAAAAAAATAAAATGAATTTCTTAAATAATTTTAAATAAGTATCACCGTATAAACAAAGAATTTAAAATCAAAATAATACTAGACATTAAATTTATATTTCATTTTTGTGATATAACAATTTAATTCATATGATATGTGATAAATTAAAAAAAAATATCATTAATATATACATTCATTTGACAATTAACACATCATAAATTAAATATAAAATTGATATACCTAGCAATATTGTTACTAGAGCTTCCATTTCAACCACTCTAATAACTTTCAAAACAAAAGTATACATAATTTTATTTTAAGCCATCACCATGAACCATCACAAAAACATCTGTGAACTAAAATAATATCTAATTGTGTAGAAGTCAATTATAAATTTAATTCGTTTTTTTTAATACTTAATTGTGTAGAAGTCAATTATTAAATTTAATTACTTTCAAAAACAAAGTATTAAATTTAATTCGCCAAAAAAAAAAAGAGTTGGGTTAGGTGTACGATTGCTTTCTGTTGACTATTTTAGTAAACTCAACATGTTGTGATACAGTAGTATACATGTCCTGATGTCCTCGTCACTCGCATGCTTGTTTTACAAAAGAGTTCAAACTCAAACTCTACAATAATTTCAAGAAAGAGGGAAGGTATATGCTATTATGCTTGTTTTGATTTTAGGCATCTTTGAGGGTTGACCTCACCACCACCTCGTCACCTGGCCGCATGAGTAATGACATCAACAATTTTGCAGGCTTGAAGACACCATCTTAATTTCGTCTCATTTAATTGTTAATTATTATATGAGGCAATCACCATCTAAGATCTGCGCTTCCTTAATTGTTTTTCTCCATCACCACCGACTCGGACTCGACTTATTCAGGACCACTTTTGAGTTTTGCCTCTTATTTTTTATATATTTTTTAAAAAACCTTATATTAGATATATATTACACAGAAATTGAAGACCAAACAAACCAAGAGTAAAGTAAAAATCTTCTGTGGAAGCTCTTATTTTCGTTGTAGCCATTGAAACTGAGGGGAATTTATATGATAGTTAAAAATTGCGTAATGTCTTCCAATGGAGTCAATTCTTCATATTCTTGTTGGGCGGTTCTTAGTAGTTCTATTTATTTTGGAAAGATGGTCGTATTGTAATGATATTTTGATGGATCTTCTAACAGGAGGTATCACAATTGTCTGCATTTCGTTTTCGTCCCAGTTTTGGTGGATCTCAATCAATTGAATGTTAGGTAGATAATTGCCGCCGGTTTGGTTCCGAACCGGGAATCGAACCAGAACTGCCTTCACTGGAACCGAACCGTGAACGGGAACTAAGTCGGTTTCAGTTTCGGTTTCGGTTTGGTTCCGGTTCTAAAAATTAGAGAACCGGACAGGAATCACCGGTTCGAACCAATCCCTAAATTCAAAATTTTTATTTTAAAAAATAAAAATTGGGTTGGGCCGTTTGAGGCCACGTTAGCAGACCATTGGGCCAAACGACCTACTGACGTCAGCAAGCTGTTGGGCCTCCAAGTTTCCAATTCTCTCTCAAGTCTCAGTTACTAAGTTATTAATATTTATTTTATTTGCAATTACATTTAGTTTTTTACTCAATTAAAATTCATTTCCAAGTTCCAACAAAATTTTCAAATTTATTTGCAACAATTTATTTCCATCAATTTTTTCACATTATTTCCATCAATTCAAATTTTAAAATGGCAAGCGGAGGTGGAGGTGGAAGTGGAAGTGGAGACGTTCCAAGGCATTCCATTTCGATGAAAGCCAAAGGTAAGAGTCGTATGCCGGACGTTCCGAAAATTCCGAACAATGCCGGTTAGAACGACACCGCATATCATGAGTTCGTACAAGCTCAAGCCTATACTGAAGCCCTAAACTCTCCTCATCCAAGTCATCCCTTTCTAATAATTTCCGAACCCGATCCCGATTCCATCCCCCATTTAATAAGCCAATCAAAAAATATGCCTGATGATGATCTCCCTCCAGAGTTTGAATTTGAACCACATATGGAAGAGATATAGAAGCAGCTGAAATATGATCCCTTAGTACTCCATGTGAAGAAAGTAACGCAAGCATATGGAAGCATTGTAGTGGTTTGCAATTACTGTAAAAAGAATTTTTAAATGACACAAATCTGGAGGATATGACTCCTATCGGAAGCATATAACAAACAGCCATTCAGATGTACATGCCAGATCGAGTACACAATCTCAAATTTCCAAGGTTCGCCACTCCTAACACTCAATTATTTAAATATACTGATAAAATTAATAGAGAAGAATTAACTAGAATGGTTGCAGTAGAACATTTACCATTTAGTTTTGGTGAAAAAGTTGGATTTATTAATTATTGTCGACGAGCATTAAATCATGCTGCATGTCGTGTTCCAAGACAAATGTTCACGGAAACACTTGATAGGATTTATGACAAAAAAAATCGAATTTGGAAAATTATTTTGAAAAATATCATGGTCGCGTTTTTCGTATGTGCCAATATATGAAGTGACCATTGACAAATGCATTTATACTCAGGTGTCACATGTCATTATATGGATAATGCATAGACATTCCAAAAAAAATTCTTGCATTTTGACTTTTTGATGATGCACACGCTGCTAATATTTTTAGATAGCTTAGAATTATTTTTGAAGAGTATAAAATTCAAAACAAAATTTTTGCAGTTGGTTTTGATAATACTTCCAACAATACCTATGTTATTCCTTCTTTAATTGATTTATGCAAACCTTATCTTGGAAGTAAATTTTTTCATCAAAGATGTGCATGTCATATTTTAAATTTATGTGTTCAAAAAGGTTTAAACACTCTTCAAAATTTTATTCAGCCTATAGTTACCATCTATTATTTGTGGAAACATCATTCTGCAATGAAAGTATGGACAAAATTTTGTAAACAAAGTGGTAGGCGTCTCATTAGATTTCCTCGTGATGTTCCAACATGTTAGAATTCTACATATAAATTATTTGCTCAAAGTTATGATTATAGAGATTTATTAGTTAGTTTTATTCAATTTAATGTTAGTCACATTAATCTTTATGCTGCACATTGGGATGCTTGTACAAAAACTTGTGGTTTGTTAAAAGTTTTTAATAATGCTATTAACAATTTATTTGGTGTTTATTATCCTACAATTAATTAATTTATTGTTGAGAGTCTTAATATTGCTGGTGCATTTTCTCATTGTGTATCCGACTCAGACTTACTAGAGTCTGTTACTGTTATGAAATCAAAATGGTTAGACTATTATCAGGAGTTTCCAAATATTTATTTGATTGCACTGTGTTTTGATCCATATTGTAGATTAGAAGGTTTGTCTGAATATCTAACTGCTTATTATCAATGTATAGAAATAGATTATGATATTGATATGACTTCTTCTAGAGTTAAGACATTATTATATAATTTATATGATGAATATCTTAGAGTTTATGGTCCATCATTGAACATAGAGGTTCCATCAACTCAAAATGTATCTCAGTCCACATCCTCCTCCTCATTTATGAATTTAGGGTATAATCTGTTAGCAAAAAATAAAAAAAAAACCAAAAAATTATGGGGTTCTTCTTAATCAAGCTCGAACTCGTATTCTGAGCTTGAATCCTATCTAGGTACCTCTTTTGAGCTTATGGAAGACCGTACTATTAAAAAATTTGATATCCTACACTGGTGGAATGAGGATGATATGTGCTTTCCAATCTTGGCTATGATAACCAAACAAATTCTTTCAACACCAGTTTCTACGGTGGCTGTTGAACAAGAGTTTAGCGTCGGTGGAAATATTCTGGACGTAAGACGTTCACTTTTGAGTCCACAATCACTTCAGATGCAAGCTTGTGTTGATGATTGGACCAAGAGGAAAAACAAACAACAAGAAATCGATCAAGATGCACATGCACCCTCCGATTTCTTCAAAGATGACTAATATGCTGCAAATGGAACGGATGATCATGACAACTAATAGTTACGGTGCCACCTAACACAACGTGTCCACGTCATCACCAAACCTGCAATAAAATGTTAGAGAACTACGTGACTTTTGATTCCTCTAAACTTCAAGAGGATTATAGGTAACTTAATTGTAGTAAAAATTATGTGCAAGGCCAATTTTATATTTTTTTAGTTTTATTTTAATTTATTTTGTAATGTATCATATATTCATATATTTATTTTATTTTAATTTAGGGTGACTCAATAAAATGCATTTACAATTTTACATGTCTAAGTTTTTTTTAAAATAATAATAAGTAATAATTTTTATTAAAAAAAACCTCGGTTCCGAACCGTCGGAACCGGGGAAACAGAACCGAAACCGAAACTACCGGTTCTGAACCAAAACCGACGGCATGACCTTATTGTTAGGACGAATTGACCTAGCATATAACTGCAACAACAATAATAATAAAGGACAAAATTCAATAACTTTGTTGAGAATCAAGACTTATCTCTTTAGAATTTTCCGTAGTTTTCTATAAGATTCAATGAGGTTTGTCAAAATTTTCTTTTGTTTGCAAAACATGCAAAATTATATTCTTTGATGAATTTTGTTTATTGAAGAACATACAAAATCTTATAAATATTGGTGTATGTTAAATTACTTCTTTTAATTATCATAAATATAAATGTTAAATTATTTATTTTCAGACAATTTTATTTTTAAAAAACAAATATGTTGACAGTATATTCAGATATGAGGAAAAAGAAAAACAAACATGTCATCCAGGTTCAGATTTTAATCATTGTTCAGTCTTCTAAAAAATTCAAGACTGTTTAGTCTTTAGACAAAAAAAACAAACGACTTCTTAGTCAAGAAAGTGAGTTGGCCTTGAATAGTTGTATGTATAGAGTTCTTGTGTGTGAGTGGTAGAAAAGTAAGTGTATAAAGTGTATATTTGTGCTGTGTTGTAGTCAAAAGTGTTGAAATAAAACAGAGTTATTTTTTATTTGCAAATACATTGTGTTTTTTAACAATTTGGTATCATAGTCAAGCGGTCAGTGACCATATCGTAACTGTGTAATTGTTCTATTGCGCTCACAAAAGTTTGGGACTGTGGTGGACTAGGACCATACTATCATTACGCATTTAGGAAGTTGTGCTCACAATAGTCTGAGACTGTGAAGTTATTGGTTTGGGACCATGTCGGAGAACTTGGTGAACACAACAAGCGGGCTAGAAAAGCTCAACCACAGCAACTACAAGATTTGGTGAAACATGTATAATATCATACCTCAAAGGGCAGAATTTATAGGAGGTAGTCGGCGGCAGTGAGACTACAACACCTCCAGCAGAGAAGATCGAGGAACTCAAGAAATGGCGGATTAAAGTTGGGAGAGTTATGCATGTACTCAAGATAACCGTTGATAGAGAGCTACTTGGGTACATTGAAGACGAGGAAAACACCCAAAGTAGCTTGGAAAGCTTCGAAGTGTTGCTTTCGAAGAAGAACGACGACCGACTACAGTTATTGGAGAACGAGTTGATGTCTCTCACTCAGGCAGGTATGTCAATCAGCTAGTGTTTTATGAAAATTAAGAATTTATGCCGTGAAATTTCTGATCAAGATTCAAAAGCAAATATTTGTGAGGATCGGATGAGAAGGTTAATTATTCGGGGATTAAAACCCGAATTAGTGGATTAATCAAGGCAATTCATGGGTGGCCAATACAATCATCTCTTTGAGAGTTGGAAAATATATTGATCAACCAAGAAACTCTAGCAAAATAAATGGCTGCAGTTTCATTAAGGAATGAGGATGATGCTTTATTATTGGAGGATGAGGCTTTATTCAATAATAAAGCCAAAGGTTGGTCGAGGCAGGATGTTGCAAATAGAACTGGGTATAAACCTAGAGGGCAGCAGGAGAGAAGCTCGGATGTAGGGGGAGCTTCATCCAATCAGAATAGAGATATATAGGATTCTAAAGAATCTAGGAGACGCAATGAGAAATGTTATAATTGCAGTAAAAGGGTCACATTGCCAGAGATTGCAGATTCAGGAAAAAGTACGCCGAAGGTAATCTTGTGCATCCAAGAGTCACAGAGATAGAAATGAAGAAGAGTGGGACCCTCAAGCGTCGTTAGCGATGACTAAACCCATTACAAAATGGTCGAAAGCGGAGAACGACTTTGACAAGAAAGAAGAAAGGTGTTATGGCTCTAGTAAGAATAAAATGGCTATGAAAGTCTTCGAGTGTGCATCTGTTGACAGTGTGATGATCACGAAACCAAATCCAAAGACGGTTAATTATGATGACGATTGGATTTTGAATTCTTAATGCTCGAATCACATGATAGGAAATAAGAAAAAGTTGTCAGGTGTTTTTGAATACAAGGGTGATAAGATGATTGTCATAGCCAATAACGCAAAGATGTTGATCACTCACATTGGTAAGAAAAATTGTCCCACAATTCAATTCTTAGCACGTTTAGTTACAAAATGTATACCATGTGCTTAAGATGAAGAAGAATATGCTGTCAGTTTCACAGTTAACATTCGCAGGAAACTACGTCGTGTTCGGTCCAGAAAATTTCAAGGTATATCGGCACCTTGATCCAGCAGGGACACCAATAATGGAAGGACAGAAGATGAAGTCTATCTATGTGATGTCAGCAGAGTCAGCATATGCAGATAAGACTCATAAGAATGAGACTGCGGATCTTTGGCATGCACGATTGGGACATGTTAGTTATCGTAAGCTGAAGGTGATGATGAACAAGTCAAAGCTTAAAGGGCTTCCTAAGTTGGAGATTTTAAGAGATACGGTATGTGCAAGATGCCAGTTAGGGAAGGCACATCAGTTGCCGTATACAAAATCAAAGTTCAGAGCGAAGGAGCCCTTGAAGCTTGTTCACTCAGATGTGTCCGGTCCAGTGAAGCAAGCATCAATTAATGGATTTCGATATATGGTGACCTTCATCAATGACTTCTCAAGGTATGTGTAGGTTTACTTTATGAAACAAAAATCAGAGGTATTAGCAAAGTTTAAAGAATTATGTGAGAAGGTTGAAAGATAAGTCGGGAATATGATAAGATTCTTGCGGATGGACAACGGAAAAGAGTACACTTTAGCGGAGTTTTTTTAGATTATTTGAAAAAATATACAATCAAGTGGCAGTTGACATGTCTGAGCACTCCGTAACAAAACGGGGTGGCAGAAATGAAGAATTGGCATAAGATGGAGTCTTGTTAAATCATGCTGCATGTGAAGAATATGCCAGTAGATTCTGGGAAGAGTGTATGAAGACAACAACTCACATCACCAAGAAGTTACGGCATGCAAGATTGGGGTTTGTATCATCCTTCCAGAAGTTATGGTGCAAGAAGCCCACAATGAGTCACTTTTGAGCTTTCAATTGTGTTTGTATGCGTTCATGCCATATCACTTGCGGAGTAAGTTTGACAAGAAAACTGATCTGGTGCATATTTATGGGATACAATAATGAAAGAAAAAGGTGAATATGTTGTGATCCCATAACTTAATGGTGTCACGTTTTGAGGAACATGGTGCTTTTTAAAGCTTCTTCATGCTGGTCAACACAAAAGGTAATTCTTCCAGATACGATGGGATTAGAATATCAGTTACAAGAAAGAACTGATGAAGTGTTACAAGAAAAGACACCACAATCCATTCGAGAAATTGTTGAAAAGTCGACCGCAATCGATGGTGACAAGGAGCTGGAGAATTTAAGATCACAAAGTCCTTGGCGAATCGGTGTATATCAAAGAACGCCAGAGAATGATAGACCAAGTCAGCTAGAAGATCATACAGAAGAGATGCCATAACTAAGGAGGTCTAGCAGACACCGAAGGCCAAATATAAGGTATGCAAATATGGCTTTAATTGATGAATATTACACAAGTTTAGAGAGGGGAAAGAATCATTTTCCCCCCTATATTATGCCATATTGGTTTTCTCCCCCCTGTTTTTTGTTTAATCACCATTTTTCCCCCTCAAAGCAATAGTATTCACCAAATTCCCCTCTACCGTTACTTTTTCTGTTAAATTGACTATTTGACTATTAGCTTGAAGGGTATTATGCTAACTTTAACAAATAAATGAAGGGAAATTATCATTTCACCCCTTGAGGTTTGCCATATTAGATAAACCGGTCCCTCTAGTTTCAATAATAGTCGGTCAACCCCCTAAAACAATAAATACTAGTCATTTTTCCCCTTTTGTCAAATTAAAATATAAAAACGCTTCACTAAGGATTGAACATTTGACCTGATACTTAAGAGCAACATGTTCTAACCAACCGAACTACTCCAGCTCATTATTGAAGGATTGTAGATTTAAATGTATATATGTGTATATAATATGTTTATATAATTTAAACTAAACTCAAATTTAATAATAATCTATAAAAACAAATTTATGAAAAAAAGGAAATAAGAAAACAAAAGAAAACCTAGAAAATCAAAGCCCCCCCAAAAAAAATTCTTTCCTTTTTTTATAATTTTTTTTTCCTTTTTCAAAAAATATATTATTTCAATTTGATAAAAACCTGAATAATAATAAATACAAATTATATAAAACTTATTTTAAACATATTAAGAGTCACACGCTCTAACAATCCTTCTATAGCGGGCTGAAGTAGCTCAATTTGATGTAGTAGGATTGATTTATCATATGTTTAAAATCATTTTTATATAATTTTTATTCATTATTTTATTATTTTCCAGGTTTTTTTTATCAAATTGAAATAATATATTTTTTGAAAAAGGAAAAAATAAATAAAAAAAAGGGAAAGAAATTTTTTTTTGGGCTTTGATTTTCTAGTTTGTTTTCTTATTTCCTTTTTTTTTCTTCATAAATTTGTTTTTATATATTATTATTAAGGGTCAAACTAAATCAACTTATATTTGTGATTTAAAATTTTGACTTCAACATCTCAACCACTTATTTGCTTTTAATTCAATGGTTGATATTTAAATGCATTTACAACTCTTTGATTAAGAGTAAATGGGTGGTTGAGATGTTAAAGTCAAAATTTAAAGTCATAAATTTAAGTTAGTTTAACTTAACCCTATTATTAAATATGAGTTTATTTTAAATTATATACACATATATACATTTAAATCTACAATCCTTCAATAATAAGTTGGATTAGTTCGGTTGGTTAGAACATGTTGCTCTTAAGTATGAGGTCAAATGTTCAATCCTTAGTGGAGGCGTTTTTATATTTTAATTTGACAAAATGGGCAAAATGACTAATATTATTGTTTCAGGGGTTGACCGACTATTATTGAAACTAGAAGGACCAATTTATCTAATATGGCAAACCTTAGGGGATGAAATGATAATTTTTCTTCATTTATTTGTTAAAGTTACCATAATACCCTTCAAGATAACGGTCAAATAGTCAATTTAATAGAAAAAGTAATGGTAGGGGGGAATTTGGTGAATACTATTGCTTTGAGGAGGGGAAATGGCCATTAAACCAAAAACAGGGGGCAGAATGACCGATATGGCATAATATAGGGGGAGAAAAATGATTCTTTCCCTTTAGAGAGAGTAAAGGTCTACTTGTTTTTTGTCATATAAGTCTTATTACCTCTTATATTTTAAATTAAGATGAATATGTTTGTTTGTTTTTCTGATTTACATCTTATTTTAAGATATATGTGTCTGATAGAAAAAGTAAAAAAAAAAAATGCTTTTCACTTATATAATAAGTCATTGTTAACATCTTCAGAGTTACTTCCATAATTAACCTTGTATAATTAATCTATGACCAAAAATAGCCTTCAATAAAAAAATCTACAATTTCATAAACAACCCTAACCCTAACCCTAACACTAATCTAACCTTAAATTGACCTAGGATGAGGCGTCGGCACCGGCCCTGCCTCCCTGAGATTTGACCAGATGAGGCCGGTCGGCCGGCCTCCTCCTTGCCTCAGACGGTTAGATGGAGCATCGTCGTTTCATCTCTAGAAATGGAGAGTGGCGACACTTCATTTGTTAAAAAGCTTCACTTTCGTCACGTAAGTCTCCGACAATAGTTGATCAGCAGCATTGAGTAGTCGATAAGGTAAGGTTGACTCTGGCGAACACAACGGTGGCAGCGACACATCAAGAAACGGTGGATCGCGACGAATCGGGTCTGCAAAATCGAATTCTTCTTTATTTTCGTTCTCGATTAAGCGAACAAATCGGTGACTTCAATTGCGAGGTTTTGGTGATTGGTGACCGATGAATCTTTCTAGATCAGCCGTGATGGGTGACTAGCCGCGGTGGCGGCAAATGTTGGTACGCGGCGGCGGTAGCGGTCGTAAAGAGTTGTTGGTTGGTCGAATGATTGTTTGGCTTTTTTTCAATAAAATAAAATATATGTTTGTTCAATAAATTAAAATATTTTAAATTAAAATATTTTATTTTATTTTAAATAAAATATTTAAATTAATAAATGAAATTGTAAACGAAAACAAATACATTTTTTTCAATAAAATTAAATATTTGTTAAAAAATAAAAATACAATAAAAAAATAAAGTATCTTAAAAGTTAAATGGTTTGTTAAAATAAGGGTAGAATAGTAAAATCAAAACTACTTAATATTTAAGTCGGATTCTCAAATAAAAAACAAAAAATAAAAGTGTCTTAAATATTAAGTGGTATTACTTTACTTGCTTAAAATAAGGTCTTTTAGGGTATGTTTGGTGCACGGGATATGATTGGACTAATTTTAAGAGATATGGTTGGATTTGATAAGATTTGATTAATTATAGTGTTTCCTGTGTTTGATGCAACATTGGATATAAGTAAACATAGTTCAATCTTTTGTTTGGTATGTAATGTGATTGGATAAAAACAGTGTAATATTAAAATGTCAAAATAAAAAGTTAAAAAAAAACCTAATCTCGTTAACTCCCCTTCCTCTCACCTCTCATCTATTTCTCCCATTTGTTGTTGAGTTTGTTACCATCACGATGGTGGAATGTGAATCTCCCCTTCTCTCTTCTCTCTTCTCTCTCCGCCCACCTTTTTCTTTGTTTTATATGTTACCACAATGGTGGAAGCAAAATTTAAATCTTCTCTTTCTCTCTCCTCCTATCTCTTTCTCTTTTTTCTCTGTTACAACGATGGTGGAAAAAAAATTCTAGATCTGCTATGGTGAGAGGAGATCACACCATTACGTGTCAGGGGTGGCGGTTGCGACGATGGTTGGAGCAACGACAGTGAGAGGTGCGCGGCGGCTGGCGGAAGTTGGAGGCTTGTAGAGATCTTGTGGTGGTAGCGACAACGGATGGCACAAGGCAAAGAGAGGTGTGCGGCGTTGGTGAAGGAGTTGAATCTGGGATAAAATAATCACATTGATTTGGTGTTTCATTCAGCTTTGTGGTCTATGTTCATCTCAGTTTTTCTCATCTCAGATTACTTAGTTCTTTTTCTTTATTTATTGTAATAATTTTTTGTTATGGTGAGAAACAAATGTTAAAATGACCAATAGAAAAAATCGATTTTATTTTTTTGGAAACAGATTTTAAATTGATGAGTGTGTGTTTGGATCTCAGATTGTTTTTTCTAATTTTTTTTTATTGATTGAAGAAGAAGAACAATCAAACTTGGTGGGGATAAAATAATCCCATTGATTTGGAGGGGTTTATTTTATCCTCATCTGATGGGATAAAAATAAGTATGGACTAAAAATAGTTCTGGTTACTTGGACTCACCAAACATGAGATTGGAAAATATTTCAATCTCAGTCCTATCCTGACCAACAAACATACCCTTAATACTTATGATAAAAAGGATATTATTATTCCCCTCTAGTTTGACCTATTAGTAACTTTGCCCCATATAGTTTTGGAAATTGTTGATTTTCCCTATGAAAATCAAAATATTCTAAGTTTTGCCCTTTACCGTCAGAATTTCCGTGAAATCCTCCGTTGACCGTTAAACTGGAAGGGTAATATGGTAAAAGATAAATCAAAATTAATTTAACACCAAACCAATAATAGCATAAATTAAAAAAGCATACTTAAAAAATGGTTAAAAAAATTCAAACCCTAATCTCTTCTCTTCTCTTCTCTCTCCCCGAATCTCTTCTTCTCAACATCAAACCCATACAATTAAACACCAACCCAGAAATCAATCTCCAAACATCATTTTCTTCAAACATCAAAATTCTCTATCTCATCAAAGATCAAAGCTCTCTGTTGTAAAAAATAAAAAATAAAAAGCCACCCAAACCCTTTTAACTTCTCTTCTCTCTCCCCGAATCTCTTTACCAAACCCATATATACAATCAACACAACCACTCAAACACAATCTAG
Source organism: Dipteronia sinensis (assembly GCA_033220585.1). Taxonomy (NCBI): domain Eukaryota; kingdom Viridiplantae; phylum Streptophyta; class Magnoliopsida; order Sapindales; family Sapindaceae; genus Dipteronia; species Dipteronia sinensis. The sequence continues at coordinate 67,314,805 of CM065637.1, read as the reverse complement.
GAATCTTTCTCACCAAACCCAGTCTCTCTCTCGCCAATCACACACACACTCTCTCTCTAAACCCTCTCTTACGAATCTCCATCTCTTTAAACCCTCACTCGCGAACATGATCTGGTGGTGTGGGTTGATTGGGTTGTGACGCACTTCAAGCGTACCTCTAAACTGATGATACTCTAGAAACTAAGTTAAATGGAATGGAATGTGAGAGTCTAATTAACCATTTGCAAGTGTACGAATCACTGTCAAGTATAGCTGACACAAGTAAGGGTATCATTCCCACAAGGAACTTGAACGTGTACTAGTGATTGATCTAGTATAATTCACCGACATTTAAACTAATGAGAAATTTCTTGTACAATGCTTAATTTAAAGATTCTAAAGATATGTTAAGGAGATAATGATGCAATATGCTAATGACAAAACCTATTTTATATTATTAAAAATCTATATGCAAGAGTTTCAAGTATAACCTACCTAAGATTGATCAACCAAGAGATAGATCTACTTTTCATGCACAACAATCCATGCTTAGATGTTAAGTAAAGTTCATACTCAACAATTAACATGTGAATCTATTAAGCACAAGTACATACTCAAAATAGATAAGAGATAGAATAGATCATTACTAAGGGTGTTCACATATATACCATCACCAAATCCCCAACAAAAAGGATTTAGCCACTCATTATCAAATAAATACAAGTAAAGTAAGGAGGAATATAAAGAAAGCTCATGGTGTTCTTGATGCTCTCCTCTAGCTTACTCAACAAAACCTTTCTTGATTGACAAAGAGTAGATCTACTTACCATTAGTTAGAAGATTCTAATTCTAATTTATGCAGACTGAAGTGTTTAATCTAAAGTACAAGATCAAAGTAAAGTGATTGTGAAAAATGATGTTTTTAACTCTAACTACAAAGATCACATATACTATCACTCTTGTACTCTTACTTTTCTACAAACTTTTACACACTTTTTATGAGAGTAAAATGGTACTTATATAGTGGGTAAAAGTATTGGATGAAATCCACTTGCAGGGTGACGTGGAATGGCTTTTGCTACCTTAATCTGTGACTTGGACCTCGCAATCTCATGTCCTAGTTAAGTCGGCTCAATATCTGCCACCCCATTCTGCTGGTTGCAACTCGCAGATCTTCTTTGGTGCTTGTTATGCGACTTAACTCTGCGAGGATGAACTCGAAGTATCTTCTGGTGCTGTTCTGTGTGATGCTCCTACGAGGATGAACTCGCAATCTTATGTTACAGTCTTTTTTGGAACTGAACTACTAGATACTCATGCGAGGTCGAACTCGCAGTCGTGTGTCGCAATCCTTTCTGGAACTGAACTGCTTGACAGAACTCTCAGTAGGATGTCGCATAAAAATATCTGGTTTGGCTCCTACCTTCTTTTACTAGGTCGAACTCATAGTGGGTTCTCGCAGTATCCTCTGCCTCTGTTCTGCTGCCTTGGTCTACGAGTATTAACTCACAAATTTGGTCTGCTAGGCCAATGTCGCATCTTGAATTGGCAGAGTCTTCTGGACTTGAACTACGACTTGATTATGCGAGGTAGAACTCATAAATTGTTCCAAAAATGCAATTTTAACTTCGTTTTCTCCCATTTTCTTCATTAAGTCCTAAATTTCTCCTAGATAACAAAAATACCTGCAAAGGACTCAAAGAGATAATTACAACACATAAATGTCCGATAAACGGACACAAAATGGATGAATGAGACGCTCAAAATATATACAAATTTAGAGCGATCATGTTGCCGGTGTGGTTTGATTCAGCCGCCCGCTGATCCTCATTTGGTGTGGGTTCAATTTGGTCGACGGGTGTGATTGATGTTGAATGTGGTTGGTGTGAGTTTGTGATGATGATGATTTCTGGAAAACTGAAAAGGTGGTGGCTAGTCTTGAAGAAAGAGAGAAAACAGGGCGATAATTTCAACGCCGAAGGTGGTGATGGCGAGGCGGAGGAAGGGATCTGGTGGAGTGACATGGTCCATCAATGGAGGGCTAGATGCATCGACCTGGTCCATCAATGGAGCATATCCACACCTTTTTTTTCTAGGTTTTTTTTTGGTGTTTGGATCCATTGATGGAGTGGGATTGATGAAGAAGAAAAATATATTTTTTTCATATGGAAGAAAAAAAATCTAACATTAAATGTTTATGGGATCTGATTTTCTGGTGTTTGTGGGTATAGAAAAAAAAATGTTGAATCTGGTGTTGGTATAGTGGTGATGATTGTGTTATGAACCTGAGTTCTAAGTTTGGTGATGATGGTGGAAGTTCTGGGTTCGGTGGTGTTGATATGATGAATGGTTGAATTTTTAATTTTAATTTTGGCAGTTTTTGTTCTTTGAATCAAAAGTTTGGTGGTGGTGGTGGTGAAGATGATGAAGAGATGGGTGGAGGTGAATCTAGTGATTGTTTCGAAGAATTAATTTTTTTAATTCTGAGATTGAGGGCAAAATTGTATTTTGACTGCGTTTTGACGTGAGAATCAACATTTTTAATGGAAATCATGATGGAAGAGGCAAAACTTTGAATATTTTAGGTTTCAGAAGGAAGACCAGCTATTTTTAAAACTAGATGGGGCAACATTACTAATATGGCAAACTTTGGTGGGGGGGGGGGGGGATCCAATAATAAAACAAACATCCCCCGAGTGTTGAGGGGCAGTGTTCAGAATCAACACTTATGTCTCTCGAATTGGTATCTATAAGCTTCGGTGAGGTTTTCCAGAATTTTGTAGAAGCTTGCAAATGGATCAAGTAATTGCTGGAGAAGTCTAGAGACTTGATGCATCATCAAATTCGTGAAGCTTCATGAGAAATCAGAGGAGATGGCAACCAACTTAGAGAATTTTGTAGAAGCTTCATAAACCGACTTTGGACTTTGGACATCTGTATATATAGGATTGTATACTTGTAAGAAAAGTGTGCATAGGTGTACAGAGTTGAAAGCAATAGCAAGTGAGAAACACTTGAGTGGTGGGTGGCCGAAAGTAAGTTAGTCAAGAAATAGTTGTATGTATAGAGTGCTTGTGTGTGAGTTGCAGATAAGACTGATAAGAGCATCTTCCACTCAATCTCTATCTCTATCTCTAAAATAGAGATTTAAAAGAGCATATTCTTTCTAAATTCTATCGCTAAAGTTTTTTCACTCTCATCACACTTCTTATCTTTGTCTCTATCTCTATCTTTATTTCTATTTATATTTTCAAATAGCTTATATTTTCATTATTATTTTTTACTTTTTTAATAAATTATTGTTCAACTAAATTGTAACAAATATTATTTTTAATAACTAATTTTCTCAACCTACTTATTTATTTTCTAACATTTTTTTAACTAATTTTCCCAACCTAATCATTTCTTTTCTAACTTTTACAATCAAATTTTTTCACCAAAATTTCTTACATGTTTTATTTGTTACCTAATTATCTCTATCAAACTTTTCAATCAAGTTTTTGTAATCTAATTTATAATTAGTAATATGTAATAAGAGATTTTTTATAACATAATAATTTTTTAGAGAAAATTATAACAAAATAATAACATGAAAATGAGGAAAATATAAAAAATTATTAATCAATATTCAATATTGGACTCATTTTAAAGATCTAGATGAGATATTTCTAATGGTATAATTTTTATGTTAATAAAATTTATAAATTAAAATTTATTATACATTAATTGAATTTAATGAAAAAGTAAAATGATATAAATAGAATAAAAAATGTTGAAAAATGAATCGAGAGTATGAGAGTATTAATATTAGAAACTCTTAAAAACTTTCTTGGAGACATAACTTTAGAGTATGGTGGGAGCAACCCATACTCTAAAATTTCTTGAATATAGGAATTAAGAGTATGGTGGGAGATGCTCTAAGTAAGTGTATAAAGTGTATATGTGTTGTGTTGTAGTCGAGACTGGAGAGTGTAGAAATAAAACAGAGTTATTTTTTATTTACAAGTAGTCTGTTTTTCAACAAACTTGAAAGGATGTATAATTTATGATAATCACACCACCGAATGTGATTCGATGGAAAAAGAACGTTCATTCAAACCGAAAATGTTCAAGATTCATGTTGTGGTGCGATAATTAAAAACATTTGATAATTTATAATATCAGAAAAAATTAAATTGAGTTTTAAATATTTGTCAAAACAAGTTTTTGAAAGGATTTTTCAAAGAAAAAACAACTATTTTATATCCTTTACCATTATAGATCATGTAGATTGTAGGGTATATATAATAAGGGGTCAAAAATTAAATAACACTTTTTGGGTGGATCTTGCTCAAATTGCACCACATTAATAACTCTTGTTTAAATAGCACTAAAGTAGGTGGTGAGACCAAAATGCTCCCACTTATTTTTTATTTTTTTTTTTACTTTATAAATTTCTACTTTTTTCTCTCTCTTTCTTCCCATTCTTATTCTCCCAAATGACATCTCTCTATCTCCCTATCCTCGCATACTCTTGTTTCTTCCTCTTCTAAAATATCCAAACCATTTTCGCTCATTTAAGTTCACTCATGCTCAGCTTTGAAGATTGAACAATTTCTGGATAACGCATAAATAAGTATCGAATAATCGTAATAAGACTCGGGTATTCATAAATTAAGTCTTGAATAAGCGTAATAAGTCTCAAAAATTCGTGACTAAGTCTCGAATAATAGTAATAAGTCTCGGGTATTCATAAATTAAGTCTCGAATAAACGGGTAATAAGTCTCGAATAAGCGTAAAAATCTCAACATCGGCTACTGTATATCTTCTTAGATTCGACAAACCTAAACCTAAACTTACCAGTTCAAGATTCAAACAAATCCCCATTCAGATTCAACAAACTCACCATTCACATCAAATTGATAACAAATTCACAATAAAAACTAAATTGAAAACACAAATTAAGAACCTAGATTTTTTAAAAGAGATAATTAAAAAAATGGAGATATATTAGATCCCTCAAGTCCCAAATTCAGGCGCCGGTGATGTTTGTACTTGGCGGAGTTAGGAGTTCTCAGTCGGAGCCTCACGATGACGTAATCCAGCGGTGAGATCGTAGGTAGAAGATGGATGAATGAGAGGAGAGATTGTTTGACAGAATGGGAAGAGAGAGAAATCGTTTGAGAGAGAAATATGCAGAAAATTAAAAGTTTAAAAGATATATTAATAATAAGTGGGGGTATTTTGGTCTCACCACTTATTTATGTGCCAATAAAACAAGCCTTATTAAAGTTGTGTTATTGTCACTCTTCCAAGTTGAAAAGGTGCTATTGTCACCCATTCCTTCTATATAATAATATTGTCGAGGATTTTAGAGACCTAAAACAAGGGAAAAAATGAAAATTTTAAGTACACAAAAGTTCATGTTTCCTGCTCAATTTTAGAGTTCTAAAAAATAACTTGTTTGGTATCCTTTTTAAAATGGTGTTTTTCAAAACTATTTTAAAAAATAAAAATGATGTTTTAAAAATAAAAAATGTAATGTGGTTGGTAGTATTTTTTAAAAGCAGTTTTCTAAAATGGAAAACAATGTAAATATGTTTGGTTGTTATTTTTAAAATGGGTAAAATAGTTGTTTGGAGAGAAAAGTTATGATTTATTTTTAAATAATGTTTTGAAAATGATGAAAAACAATAAAAAGTTGTTTTCAATTATTTATTTATACCTTTTAAACAGTGTTAAAAAAATCGGCCAAATCGGTCATATTAGACGGCCACTAGGTCTATTGGTCTGGTGTCAGTTGCTTTGGCTAGCCACTAGACGGGCTCCTACCGTGGCAAAAAGCTGAAATTCGGCCATATTAGTTTGCCAACATGTAGTCTGCGCTATTTACGGATTAATCAGTCACGGCTGCCTAGGAGGAACCAGATCTGTCGACCAAATGAACCAGATCTGTGGCCATCATCATCCAAAGGTCGCCAGGTCACTGTCGTCGTTACTCGTCTGACCTTCGTCCATCTAGGGTTTGTATTTGTTAGATAAGAGGATTCTAGATTTTAGGGATTTCAAGTGGCAGCTTAGGACAAGAAGATGATTTGGGGACCATAACCAACTGATGAAGTTTTTATATCAAAACCTGATCTAGGTCTATTGGTCTGGTGTCAATTTCTTTGGGTTTCTTTGGGCATGATTTGTTGTTGGACTTATTTGTTTAAGTGTTTTAACTCATTAACGGTTTAGTATAATATTATTAAGGTTTGAGAATTTATTTGTTATTGGATTTGTAATTTTTTATATAGGAAAAATAATAAAATAATAAAAACATTCGTTGGCCGATTAATCCCTAATTAATCGCGGACTAATTAGCCTAGGCGCTAGACGTTGGGTCTCTACCCGACCAGCGCCTATTGCTTGCTTGAACAATGCTTTTAAAAAGTTGTTTTTTGCTTTCAAAAACAATTTTATAAAACGCGTAACCAAACAACTTTAAAGTTGTTTTTTATTTTTAAAAACAGAAAACCATTTTAAGGCTTTGTTATAACTTATATACCTTGGGCAGGTTATCTCCGCAATTTCTTATATGGTTTCAAAAAGATACCAAATCTAGGGCCTCAAAAACAACTATTAGTCTATTTCATTGTTTCAATTTGAGTCACACAAAACATATAGAGGGAACGCAGTCACCAAAGTATTGTGCCCACACCTAATCAAATAGATTTGATTGAGAAAAGAAAAGTGAAATTTAAAAAGTTATTATACAACGACTTTTGATAGGGAGGTGCCAATGAGACCGGCACATAGAAATTTTTATAACACAAGCTTTCGAGTATCTTTATGAGAAAATCTAGTATGGAATGGTCTTATCATGTCACTTTGTACCCACGTAAAGGTGCGTTTGGCACCTGAATGGGACGGGACGGGACATGACAGGACATGACAGGACAGCTGTTCCATATTGTGTTTGGAATGTATGAGACAGAACTGTTAACAGAACTGTTAACTGTACCAAAAAAAATTTCAAATATTATTGAATTAAAACTAATTAAAAATCATTAAAAATTAATATTTTCTTTCATTTTCTCACTTCCCAAACACCACAAAATGAAATTCTAATGAAATTCCATAAATAAAAACAACAAATCAATTCCACAAAATTCATCCTAATAATTAATTTGTTCTTAAATCAATTAAACAAATAAAAAAATATGGAATACAAACAACGAAAAAATATTCTAGAAAAATTGAATTCCCACAAATCATCATCATCATCAACGGTCAAACCAAACATACAATACAAATCAGAAAAAAAATATGAAACAACACAAATTTGGTAGTTCATCAACACCAAACCAATACAAATCTGAAAACAAATAAAAAAATTGTGAGAAAGAGAGAGAGGGGCGTCGGCGAGGAGCAGCAGCGGCGGGCGTCGTCGGCAGGCGATGTCGGCGACGATCTGATGCGGCGTGAGAGAGAGAGAGAGAGAGAGGTGGAGCAGCTGAACAAGGGTGATGAAATGAAAACGGATGAAGATAGTTTTTAATTTATATTAGGTATTTTTGTAATTTTTTGAACTTTTAAGGGCAAAAATGTCTTTTTCAGACTTGTCCCATGCATGGGACAAGTCTGGCCTAGGGTCTGGGGTGGGACAATTTTTCATGGTTTTTATCCCACCTTGTTCCGTCCCGTCCCAAGCTTATGGCGCGCCAAACGTGGGACAACAAAAAATTGTCCCGTCCTATCCCGCGTACCAAACGCACCCTAATCGAACAAGCCAAGTGAGACACATGACAAATGAACTAGATATGATTGAGAAAAGAAAAATGAAATTAAAAAGGTTTACATATGACAGTTTTTGATAGGGTGGTCTCAAATCTTAATCATAGAAATTTTCCTCCCCTACAAATTTAGTAATCAATTATTTATTTATTATTTTATTTTATTTTATTTTTTTTTGGGTATCTATCTATACACATGTTTATACCAAATATATTTTCTTAAAGTTTTGCCATTAGTAGGATTCAAACATCTGATTTGATAGTCATTTATCCAAGCCTCAAGCTCATTCATCTACCAACTGCAGCTAGATCATATGGCAATCGTTTCGACCTAACATTCACAATTTCGTATTTTCCATACTAAAAGTTGTAATTTTCATGCTACAAGCCTACAACTACCTGAAATCTTCTTACAGTCCAAGTAATTAAGAAATCCGAATCAAAACGTTGTACATTATATTATATGAGAAAATAAACTTTCTCTACGATAGGAACTAGAAAGTGATGAAACTCTATGACGATAAGATTTCTCTTTTAGAGTAAATTACACTAACTTACCCTGTATGTATAATTGTATTAAAACTCGTAAAAATATCAAAATAACATAAACATATTCTCTAATCCGTTGACTAACACTAACTTACCCCGATTATATGTATAATTGTACTAAAACCCGTAAAAATATCAAAATAACACAAACATACCATTTGATCCGTTGACCACCGTTAATTAGTCACAAATGAGAAGAATTGTCGCTTTTGCCCTTATAGAAATAATACTTAATTATATAAACTCAGTTAATTAATTAAAAATAAAAATATTAGAAAATATAATATATAAAATAGGTATTGATGTGGATGTTTGGGAGAATGATGATGTTATTAATTAAAAATAAAAAATATTAGAGAATATAATATATATAAAAAGTATTGATGTGGATGTTGGGAGGATGATGATGTTAATTATTATTATTATTTATTTATTTTTGATGATGATGATAATTTAATTAAAATTTAAAAAGCTAAACAACTAATTAAAAGGAAAATAAATATTAATTAAAAAAATTACCATCATCATCAAAAATAAATAAATAATAATAATAATTAACATCATCATCCTCCCAAACACCCACATCAATACTTTTTTATATATTATATTTTCTAATATTTTTATTTTTAATTAATTAACTGATTTTATATAATTAAGTATTATTTCTATAAGGACAAAAGTGACAATTCTTCTCATTTGTGACTAACTAACGGTGGTCAATGGATCAGAGGGTATGCTTGTGTTATTTTGATATTTTCACGGGTTTTAGTGCACTTATACATATAATCGGTGTAAGTTAGTATTAGTCAACGGATCGGATGGTATGATTGTATTATTTTGATATTTTCACAGGTTTTCATATAATTATACATATAATCGGGGAAAGTTAGTGTAATCGGGGTAAGTTATGTTTGTGTAATTTTCATTGGGTTTTGAAATCCGAATCAAAACGTTGTACATTATATGAGAAAATAAGGCCCCGTCATGCAGCTGTTTTTCAGTCCGTTTTCGTTTTTGTTTTCCAAAAACAATTTCGAATTCGTGTTCGTTAACCAGTTTTTCATTTTATTTTCAAAAAACATAAAAAAAAATGAAAAACAAAACTAGTGTTAACAGTGAAATATTTGAAAAACAAAAAAAAAACTTGTTTTTCGTTTTTGTTTTTGTTTTTTTAAAAAAATAACAATAAAATTATTATTTTTTTCTTTTTTCTCTTCAATCATGACTTCTTCATGTTCTTCATCATCTTCTCTTTTCCCATCTTCATCTTCTTTCTTCCTTCGCCGCTGTTGATCAGCTCCAACTCGCTGCCGATCAAGTCTGCTTCGCAGCTCGTCGCCTCCAATCAGCTCCAGCTCGCCGCCGATCTTCTTCAGCTGGTCTTCTAGACCACCAGCTGTCTCCTGCCCTGCCCCTCCTCCATCCGCCGCCGCCACAGCTAATCCCATCATATTCTGTCCATCTTTTCTATTGAAGCCGACCATTTGACAAAGTGAAATTTGTTGGTGGACAGAAAGTGATTTGGTAAGATGATGAATGTATGTGCGTTTTTAATGGGTTTTTCATGGATTTTTTTTTGTTGATCTTCTACAAGCACTTTATGCAATTTGGTGAAAAACTGGTGGTGATGAGTGACTGATCTAATTCATGCTTCTGAGAAGTTGCTAGAATTGGTTTTTGCTCTTTTTTAGATGAAAAGAATAATTGGTGATAATTGCACAGATGGAGATAAAAGAAAGAGAGAGATTGATGATGATTGAATTAAAAAAAAAGATTGATCTGGTCCTATACATGAGAAAAAAAATGGCGATGATGATGATTTAGAATCAGAGATTTATCTGGTTAAAAATAATAATTAATATTTTAAAAAATAATGTTTATTATTTTAAATTCTTTGTTTGAATGTAATTTTTATTTAATAATTTTTTTAACTTAATTGATACTTATTTGGGATGAATTATTATCAAACTTTTATATTTTTCGATTAATTTACCGGACGCGTTTTTAATATTCTTATTTTTAGAATACATGTTTCAGCATATGCTACCAGAGGCGTTTTCGAAATTCGAAACCGAAACCAAAAATACTGTTTTCATTTTAAAAAAACAACGAATGAAAAAAGCTTACAGGACGGACCCTAAACTTTCTCCATAATAGAAACCAGAAAGTGATGAACCTCTATGACGACAAGATTTCTCTTTTATGATCATATTAAACAGCACACCTTCCTCTAGTTATAGACATTGCTTGAGAGAACGACCAGCAATATTAAAAGAAACTATGATAATATTGACATATTACATTGTTGTTATAAAATTTTCAAATATTTATTTAATATTTTATTATAATTCTTGAGGCATAATATCTTCTGCATTTCAAAGTAAAATTTATACCCAAAAAAAAAAAACCTCAACTTCATGTCCGAATTTCTTTAAAAAATAGTCGAAGTTGAAAAAGTCGTAGAATCAATGAAACAGAATTTTATTAAATAAATGTAAACATGAGAGGTTTTCATTGTGATGGCATGCTGCAGAATGCAGATGCATTAGCAAATGAATATATAGGAGCAGTGTAACAAGTTGCAAATCAAGTAATAGAAACACGAAATATACTTACAAATGAAAGAATTAAGTTGCCACTCCAAATGTTATCTCCCATTCCAAATATCGGCTTAAAATTTAAAAATATTGCATAGTGTACTAGTTGTATATCAAAAGCTTTAAAACGCGGGTGAGGCTTTAAGAGAACAAAAGGATAACAAAGTGGGATTGAAAAATGGAGCCTGAAAGACAAAACTGTTGGAGCTACAAGGAAACTTGTTGTATAAATCTTTGAACTTAATTCTTTGTTCTAAGTAAGCACAGCTTTCTATTTCTACCACAACAAAATGCATATTTGCTTATGATAAATCAACACATCAATTTAACTTTTTTTAACTTAAGAAAGCACAGGACAAACTGAACTCTAAACTCTTATCTAGTTGCTCCTGGAGGTCACTAATTATGCACTCACTATCATTAGATCAAATAGGTTGCTGGTTATTCTAAACTAGTATTCATCTGATATCATTTCATACAAATATTCCATCTAATGAATCCGGGAGTGCATATCATCATGTCATATGCAATAACACTTGCTATCATCATGTCATATACTCATATGCAATAACACTCGCAGACAAGCAAGCTACCTCAATACAGCAAATCAATGCATATTATACACAAAATGAAAATAGTAAATGGAACTTTACTTTTTGACAATCCAGCTCAACAAAACCTTAAACCAATTATATCAGGACAACCAATCTAACTAAAGGTGTAAATGAATCAAGAGTTTATCATCCTGTTCGAGCTCAGTTCAATTTGTCTACAAACATTATAGTCTTATCAAGTTCCACCTCATAGCTCACTAAAGAAAATAAATGTTACATTTCATTGATTTAGCACATTCAAAACTATAAGACCACTATTTAAGTTTGTAACTGAATTCCAGTTCAAGCTCAAATTAATTCAATATCTTATCAAGCCAATTCGCTTTCTTACAGAACAAAGTTCATGCCTGAATTTTGAATCCCCATTAAGCTAATATTTTGGCAAAAACTCAAAGGTCTTTCATTCGGCCAAGTTAGATAAGCCAAACACTCAAGTATCCTGCTCAGCTTATTTGCACCGCTGAAACAGATTCTATCGGATAGATTACGTAAATCAAACATCTAATACACAAGAATGCTTGGTTTCATTTCAAATCAATGATCCTATTCTCTCTATATCAAAACTCATCCCCCAACACATGTCCATCTAATTAGCCTTCTTCTTTCCTTCTCTTATGCAACATAATTCTGCCTATATGTATGTACAATTGTACATATAGGTCAGGAAATTGGTAAATTAATTATAGAAACAAACGAGAACAACCAATCACACATCACTCCATCAGAGTCAGAAAATGAATAAAGGTCCTACAACAGACCAGAAAATAGTTAATTTGGCACATCAAATAGCTCTGATTCAAATGCATTTCGATCAAGCGAATGTTTTATCCAATTCAGCTCATATAAGAAAAACAACAACAAAAAAGTACAAAAGATTCAAAATCCTAAAACCACATTCAACTTCTAATGCTCGTTATTATTCAACTCTACCTGTAAAGCTCACCGGAATCGGAATTAAAGCGCTTTAATCATATCTTCAGCACCACTGAAAGTAAAAGCGCCGCCTTCCTCCAAATTGGCCACCTTAACGACGCCGTCCTCCGCCAACAGCGCGTACCTCCTGGACCTGACACCCAATCCGACCGGCTTATCGCTCAAGTCCAGCTCGCACCCAATAGCCTTCGTGAACTCTCCGTTACCGTCAGACAACAAAAGCACTTCATCGTTGATCCCTAGATTCTCCTTCCAGGCTTTCATCACAAACGCGTCGTTGACGGAAATGCAAGCGATGGTGTCAACGCCTTTGGATTTTAGCTCGGCGGATTTCTCGACAAATCCGGGGAGGTGCTTTAGAGAGCAGGTGGGAGTGAAGGCGCCGGGGACGGCGAAGAGAATGGCTTTTTTGTTGGAAGTGAGGGAGGAGATGGTGGTGGTTTGGAGCTCGCCGTCGGTGTCGAAGAATGAGAGGGTGGCGTCGGGGAGCTTGTCGCCGACGGAAATGGAGGCGGAAATGACAGGGGTAGTTGGGTGGTTTGTTTTGGTGGAGAAAGGAAGCTTGATGGGCTTTGAGAGTTTGCGGTAGAGGGAAGTTTTGAGAGGGAGGAAAGAGAGGGATTTAGGAGGGAAGAGAGAGGCTCTGGTGGTGGTGGTTGTGGCGGCGGCTGAAGAGAGGAACCTGGACATGGTGACGGAGGTTGCCATTGTTAGTGAGTGAGTGAGTTGGGGGTGTAACAAATGAGGAATGTAATTGTGGTTTGGGGCGGAGGGAACAATGAGTCAATGAAAGGTTGGAGAGAATTGCAGTAGGAGATGAGGGTTTGTTTGTATTCGGAGACTTGGCTTCCCATTTGGGCCTTTTGGGGGACAAATCTATGATCTTCTTCCTAAGTCAAACAAGGCCAACGTTCGGTGATCTTAATAAATTATTTTTCATATTTTTTAGAATCTCTATCATAAAATAATGAAAAAAAAGTTATAGTTTTTATTGTGGAATATTGTGGAACCTTCTAGCATTATTAAGTGGATTCATCACCACACTAATCAATTGCTCCTCATATGTGGCACAAAACAAAGATAAACTTTCTACAAGTGACTAGTGGCAATGTGGTGTCACTTGCTAATCAATTCTTAAGCCATATAAATAGGTTTATTTTTGTAGGTTTGTAGTTAATATAGCATATAGAATCAAAGAGAAATATTAGGCTGATTGTTTGATTTAGTTCTCCTTTGACGAGAAACAATATTAATCAGTAAAGGTTCTCACTATTCTCTCTTATCTCTCTCACTCACTCATTTGATTTCCATAATAATTCATATGTTCTTAATTTAATTATAATACGTTATCAGCACGATGCTGCTATTTCCAGAACCAGAAGTTCTGAGTTTATTACCACTAGAACCTGAAGTTCTTAAATTTATTACCAGAACCTGAAGTTTCTGAATTTATTATTACTAGAACCTGAAGCTTCCAGACTTTTATTTATTAAATACCAGGACCTGCAGTTCTGAATTTACTTTCTCACATTTTATTTTTACGCAATTTACTTTCTCGCACTTTATTTAGTTAACGCAATTTTTTAATTTGGTCACACATCCAAAACCTGAAGTTCATGGATTTATTTATCATTACTGGAATCTGAAATTTCTGGATTTATTCTTTTATATATCTAAAGATTTAAGTTCCTCGGATTTTTAACAGACCAGAAGTTCTGACTCTGATTGTGATTTTCAGATAACTAGAAGCTGTAATAAATGGCAAAGCTTGCAAGTTTAAAATTTACTGCACCAGAAGTGTCCTGGGAGAATTACATGTCCTGAGTTATTGATGCTAAGCTACTCCTAAAATCAGAAGGATTATACTATACTATTGAAGATGGGGTTGATGCAAGTGAGCAAGTTAAATCTACTACTATGGTGATTATCCGTCGCCATTTGCATGCAGATTTAAAAGCCCAATACCTAACTGTCACAGAACTAGAAGTTCTATGGCAAGAGCTGAAAGACAGATTTGACAACCAACCCGATGTTGCATTACCAAATGCAAGGTACCAGTGGCAACATTTACGTTTTCAAGACTTTAAATCAGTCTCTGATTATAATTCTGCTTTATTCAGAATCACTACACAGCTGAAATTGTGTGGTCAGGATGTAACAGAAAATGATATTCTGGAAAAAATATTTACAACATTTCATGCCACTAACATGATATTACAACAGCAGTATCGAGAACGGCGAATCTCAAAATATTAAGAGCTAATCTCATGTCTCCTGGTTGTAGAGAAAAATAACGAGCTTTTAATTAAAAATCATGAATCACACCCGACGGGCTCTACAGCATTCCCATAAGTGAATACCAACACTATTGGAGGACATGCTCGGGGTCGTGGTCGCGGTCGCAATTTCTACCGTAGTCGTAGTCCTAACCGTGGTCGTGATCGGGGTCGTGAAAGATCATATGATTATTTTGTTCCGGGTAGGTATAATCAAAACACTCCCCATAAGCGGAATATTTATAAAGCCATGCCAGATAAAGGAAGGGTATCCAAAAGGGACCTAAGAAGGATGATATCGTTTGTTTTAGATGTGGCTGTCATAACCATTGGTCACGTACATGCCGCACACCTAAACATCTGGTTGAGCTTTATCAGGCATCGATCAAAGAAAAGGGAAAAGAGAAGAATCCTGAAACAAACTTCTTGGAAGATTCAGATTTTATGGATATCACCCAGTTTAATGTTTCTGATTTCCTAAATGAACCGACTGATAAAGTGACCACTTCAACTGGTGATGGAAATGTCCATACCAATTAAGTA
The DNA here is from genome assembly GCA_033220585.1 of Dipteronia sinensis. Lineage (NCBI taxonomy): Eukaryota > Viridiplantae > Streptophyta > Magnoliopsida > Sapindales > Sapindaceae > Dipteronia > Dipteronia sinensis. The sequence continues at coordinate 67,299,556 of CM065637.1, read as the reverse complement.
CTGCTTGTAATTTGTTTCGTTATCATGTGAAATGTTTGTGTAAATATTCCTTATGTATATATTCCTATTTCTTTTACCACTCTATCTGATATGTACTTCATTTATTTTTGTTGTTTTATTGTTGTGAATAGATATTTCTTTAAACGATAAGTTGGGTGACATTCAAAAGCAAGATACATGAGATATATGTCTAGCCGATAGTGCGATGACACATACGATTCTGCGGAATTAGAAATACTTTCTGAATTTAACCCTGCTGAAAGCAAATGTTAATACAATATCAGGTTCAGCTGATCTGATAGAAGGCTCCGGTAGAGCCATGATATTGTTACCAAATAATACTGAAATATGTATCAATGATGCTTTATATTCAAGCAGATCCAGAAGATATCTGCCCAGTTTCAAAGATATACGGTGTAATGGATATCACCTAGAAACTATATATGATAAGAATATTGAGTATCTGTGCATTACTTCTCATGATTCATGCCAGAAACTCATTATGGAAAAGTTGCGTGTTTTATCATCTGGATTATATTACACGCTTATAAGAGGTGTAGAAATTTATGCAGTTATGAACCAGAAGTTCTCAGATCCAAAAATATTTATGCTTTGGCATGACCGTCTAGGTCACCCGGGATCTACTATGATGCGTAAAATCATTGAAAATTCTCATGGACATCCATTAAAGAACCAGAAGATTCTTTTATCCCATGAAAATTTATGTACTGTATGTTCACAAGGGAAATTAGTAATAAAACCATCTCATTCTAAGGTTGAGTTTGAATCCCCTACATTCCTACAAAGAATTCAAGGGGACATATATGGACCTATTCATCCACCAAGTGGACCGTTCCGCTATTTTATGGTCCTAGTTGATGCATCCATTAGATGGTCACACGTTTGCTTATTATCAACACGCAATGTTGCTTTTGCAAGGTTACTAGCACAAATTATCAGGCTTTAGGCACATTTCCCCGATCATCTGATTAAATCAATACGTCTTGATAAGGCAGGTGAATTTACTTCTAAGACATTTGATGAATATTGCAGATCAGTTGGGATTGATGTTGAACATCCAAATCCATACGTTCATACTTAGAATGGGTTAGTAGAGTCACTTATCAAGCGTCTTCAGGTAATTGTAAGAATTTTATTATTACGAACACAATTACCAATTTCTGTTTGGGGACATGCTATTTTACATGCTGCTGCATTAATTCGTCTCCGCCCCACTTCTTATCATCAATATTCTCCAGTGCAACTTGTATTTGGCCATCAACCAGATATTTATTATCTGCGTACTTTTAGTTGTGCAGTATATGTCCCAATTGCACCTACACATAGAACTAAAATGGGACCCCAATGGCGTTAGGGAATATATGTTGGTTTAGATTCACTATCAATTATTAGGTATCTGGAACCTTTAACTGGTGATCTTTTTACTGCACGATTTGCAGATTGTCATTTCGATGAGAAAAATTTCTCAACATTAGGAAAAGGAAAAACTTCTCCTAAAGAGAATCGTGAATTTTCTTGGAAAGTCCCTAGTCTAATTCATATTGACTCATACACATCTCAATGTGAAAATGAAGTACGAAAGATAGTTCACCTTCAAAAAATAGCAAATCAGTTACCAAATGCATTTACAGATGCTACTAGGGTAACCAAATTATACATCCCAGCTGTTAATGTACCGGCAAGAGTGATTGTTCCAGAAGAACGATCTAAACAAATAATAACAAAGGAATCATCTACTCTACACCAGAAGCGTGGTAGACCACTTGGTTCAAAAGATACTGTTCCCTCGAGGAAGAAAACAATAAATCAGGATCATACTCATGAAATTATAAATAAATCCACTTTCTCTAAATCAACTCCACAAGAGTTAGATGTCCCTGAAAGGACACAAGAAACCCCCGCAGGGGAAGGAATCTCTGAAGAGATACAAGAACATAGAAATGAGGAAATTTCTATAAATTATACAGGAGGAATGTGGAATCGTGAGGAAACAATCATCGATGATATATTTTTGTACACAGTGGCTACCGAAATTTTAAATGATGATTATGAGCCTCATAACCTCGACGATTGTAGACAAATGTCTGATTGGCTAAATGGAAAGAAGCAATTCAAATAGAATTGACTTCATTAACCAAGCGTAAAGTATTTGGACTAATAGTCCAGACGCCTGAAGACGTCAAACCTGTTGGATACAAATGGGTTTTTGTACGAAAACGTAATGAGAAAAACGAGGTGATACGATATAAGGTACGACTCGTAGCACAAGGTTTCTCACATAGACCTGGTATTGATTTTGATGAGACGTATTCACCAGTGATGGATACAATTACGTTTCGATTTTTGATAAGTTTGGTTGTCTCAGAAAGACTTGAAATGCGTCTTATGGACGTAGTAACTGCCTACCTATATGGCTCACTCGATTCAGATATTTATATGAAAATCTCTAAAGGATTTAGGATGCCAGAAGCATACAGCTCGAGACCTCGAAATTTATATTCGATTAAATTACAAAGGTCATTGTATGGATTAAAGCAATTTGGGCGCATGTGGTACAACCGCCTCAGTGAATATTTGATTAAAGCGGGATATATTAATAATCCTATATGCCCATATGTCTTCATAAATAAATCAGAATCTGGATTTGCTATTATAGCAGTTTACGTTGATGATATTAATTTAATTGGAACTCCTGGAGAACTCCTAAAAACTGTTGAATACTTAAAAAAAGAATTTGAAATGAAAGATCTGGGAAAGACAAAATATTGTCTCGGCCTGGAGATTGAGCATAAATCAGATGGAATACTTATCCATCAATCAACATATATTGAAAAGATTCTGAAAAGATTTAATATGGACAACGCTCATCCATTAAGTACCCCTATGATTGTTAGAAATCTTGATCCTAAGAAAGATCCATTTCGACCACTTGAAGATGGTGAAAAGATACTTGGTCCTGAAGTACCATATCTTAATGCAATTGGTGCTTTATTATATCTGGCTCAATGTATTAGACCAGATATCGCATTTTCAGTAAACTTGCTTGCTAGATTCAGTTCAGCACCAACTCGAAGACATTGGAATGAGATTAAATATCTTTTTCGTTATCTTTATGGAACAAGAGATTTAGGATTATATTATTCAAAATCCAACAACTTTTCAGGTTTACTTGGTTATGCTGATGCCGGGTATCTATCTGATCCCCACAAAGCTCGTTCACAAACGGGATATGTTTTTACCTATAATGGCACATCAATCTCATGGCGCTCCACAAAGCAAACTCTTGTGGCTACCTCCTCTAATCATTCAGAGATCCTTGCACTTCATGAAGCAAGTCGAGAATGTATTTGGCTAAGGTCAGTTATTTATCATATTCAAAATACATGTGGTGTTTCATCATCTACAGAAATGCCGACGCCAATATTTGAAGATACTGCGGCTTATATTGCTCAAGTTAGAGGGGGATATATGAAATGAGATAGAACCAAACATATTTCTCCTAAATTCTTCTATACTCATGAACTTCAACAGAGCCGATAAATTGATGTTAAACAAATAAGGTCTACAGATAATCTTGCAGATCTGTTTACGAAAGCATTGCCTACATCAACCTTTGAGAAACTGGTATATAAGATTGGTATGCGTCGACTCTGCAAATTATAGGATTGATATTGAAGTTTTATGCAGGGGGAGCATTCAATCAGGGGGAGCGAAATTTGAATGGACATACTGTACTCTTTTTCCTTTACCGGATTTTGTCCCACTGGGTTTTACCGGAAAGGTTTTAATGAGGCAGTTTTGAATACGTCCAATACCATTTGATCCAGAAGATCGTTGTATATATTTTGCTCAAGTTTTTATCCCACTGAGTTTTTCCTAGGAAATTAAGATACAGGTGGTGATAATTCAATGGGGAGTATTGTGGAATATTGTGGAACCTTCTAGCATTATTAAGTGGATTCATCACCACACTAATCAATTGTCTAGTGTCCTCATATGTGGCACAAAACAAAGATAAGCTTTCTGCAAGTGACTAGTGGCAATGTGGTGTCACTTGCTAATCAATTCTTAAGCCATATAAATAGGCTTATTTTTTTAGGTTTGTAATTAATATATCTTATAGAATCAAAGAGAAATATTAATCTGATTGTTTGATTTAGTTCTCCTTTGACGAGAAACAATATTAATCAGTAAAGGTTCCCACTATTCTCTCTTATCTCTCTCACTCATTCATTTTATTTCCATAATAGTTCATATGTTCTTAATTTAATTATAACAGTTTTCGATTTTTTTTTCCTTTTTTCAAATTTTGTTTAAAGGTATATTTAATTGATTAATCAAGATAACAAGGGATCCTTTGGAAGAGCAATTATTTATTTATAATTGTAATAATAGTAAAATAATTGTAAGGGAGATTTATATATAAATATAATTTAATAAAATAAAAAAATATTTTAAAATTAAGTGAATGGTAATAACAAATTAATTTTTTAATTTTAAATCCATAGAAATACGTTAACTATGAATAATAAAATTCACTTATGAAAGGCGTGCAAGTATAATAATTTATCAAGGAAGTTGTTTTTATTCATAGTTAATCCATTCATTCGTTCGTGGATCATGCTCTAGCTATTATCTCATTGTCATTAGAGTCGTGATATTTACATCCATCTAGTATTGCATATATAAAAAGTCAGTAAAAAAAAGTCAATCTAGTCAGTTAATGGCGACTAGTCATTGACTTTGATCGACTAAGCCAACTAGACTGTAATCCACCTAGTCGTGGCGGCGGACCTCCGACTAGGGACAAGTCGGCGTCTAATCGGCCATAGTCGGTGACTTTTACAACATTGAGCTTAGTTGGTAGATGAACGGGCTATGAGTTTGGATAAATGACTCTTAACTCAGTTGCTTAAATCCTACTAATGGTTAAAAAACTTATTAAAAAAAATACCTAGTCAAGATATGTTGATAGATAAATACTATTAAAAAAGATATATATGTGATTGTAGTTTCAATGGTTCATTTTTTTTATTATCAAAAATATCATTCGATATATGGAAATTTTAAAATGTTATTAATTTAATGATGTACATACAATTTTAGAGGAGTGCATATATCATAACTCGACAAACGGGTAAGTCAATGTCTAATGGCCCAAGGGAAGCATCTTCATTTTTGGGTCATCGAAGGCCTCAGTATAAGTTATGTTTCGCATTTAAGTGTGATATAATTGAAATTAAATATCTTTCCAAGTTCATTTTTTTTTTCACTGTCAATTTTAATCTTAATTAAAATTGTTAAATACCAAATGAAAATATTCTAAACACAATATATTATATATACCAAATTTTAAATTTACAATGAATTTTTTTTTTCAAGTGTTGAATCTTAATAATTTTTGAACTACATATTGTATTGAACTTTGCAATACATGGTTTAATATTAATTTTACGGGTAGAATTGAATCCATTAATTATGCATAAAATTTATAGCTACAAAATTATGACATCTCTTTACATGACTTTTGAGGCTTCGTTAAATTGAATTAGTGCAATGTAAGCAATCCAGGCCCACAAAATGAGTCTGCTAATGACATTATGGGCCAGACCACTTCTTTCCTTCTCTTCTGTTGGACTCGACAAAGAGCTCTTGACAAATTTATTCGGTTATTCCTATAAACAATTTTTTTTTAACAAATTATATTGAGGGTGAAATGCATAAGCAGGTCGTAAACTTTAAGCATATTAAAACAAAAAATAAATCAAATAAAAGGAAATAAACGTCGATGATATAGTGATAATGTTTGAGCCTTGAAATGCAAACAACAAGTACAATTATGATGAACAGTAAACTTGTTAAGAAGTTTATATTTAAACATTTTGATTTCTTTTGAAAGTAATGTTAGTATATATTGTGACATCAACTTGTAAACAATCGATAGTTTCACAAAAAAAAAAAAGTTATAAATAATTGATTAGCAGGTGAAGATTGAACTTTGAAGTTGGTTTAAAATCTCAATGTCCAAGTTGGGTAGCAAAATTAAGTCCATACCAAACAAAAGATGGGACACCTAACATCTTCCAAATTCCAATTTAAGTATAGGAAGAAATTTAATTATTTTAAATTAAATTTAAATTTAATTAATTTAAATTTTATTATTTTTAAAATTTAAATAAATTAGAATTAGAGAAACAAAGTCAAACGAAATTAAACGAGGGATTGAGGGTTGATACTTCCCCCCAAACCATCCCCACCCCGTTTCCCATAAACAGTGGTAGGGTCAAAGAACGGGGGCAGAGGAACCGCCACCGTTCCCATTTGACCCATTGACATCCTTATTTGTGATGCTCAATTAAAAATATTTATTTGTCATGGTTATATACAAATATTATATTCTAGTTTCCAGCATGACTCAATAATCATTTTTTTCTTTCCATCGAAATTGAAGAAACAGTGAGAAACTTCAATCCATTTTGGGGTCAATTGTGCCGTGTATCAGTAAAACGAATAACATTGAAGATTTGAAGATGATCTAAGCAGTTACTAGTCAGTAACTCATTATGATTTTTACTGCTCTGCAGCTGCATTGTCCAAACATCTTTCTGTTTGACTGGTTTTTCAGCTCCATAAATCAAAAGGCTGTCGTTGTTCAGAATTTCAGAAGTCAGATATCATCATCATGGAAATCTGAACAATCGGACATGTCATTTTCATCTTTGCAATTTTATATTTACTGTTTTGTATTAGTGAATAGCGGTGTTACAAAAGTTCCGGATCCAGGATTGATTAGGCGCCGTCTAGTCTCTGGTCGGAGGTCTGCTGCTGTAACTGGATGGTAAATTGTCTAGTCTGTTTAATCGGTATAGTCAGTCAAAGTAGGTGACTAATCGTCGTAAATTAACTAGACGGACTCTTTTTTAATTGATTTTGGTTGGAATTTGATTGAATTTATTAGATTTTGTTTAGTTGTTTATAGATTATGATTCTCAATATTGAGTTGTTTGGAATTTAATTTTCAATATATAAAATAATATAAACATTTACTTAATTACAATAAAAAAATATTTTTAAAAAATTCCAATCTCCCAGCGGCTGATTTCCGGCCAGCCGCCTAGTTCCCAACTAAACCGGCTAGGCGGGGGGTTGCCGCCCAACTAGCGTCTACCACTTCTGCAGAACTGGTAAATAGTAACCCATTGAGTGAAATTGGTTTAGATTACAGAATTCCCTTTATTTGCAGCCTACTCTGCGGTTTACGGCACCATAAAGAATCATTAATTTCTAGGCCAAATCCAATATTATATCATTATTCATCCACCATATCTTTGAATCAGTAAATAAACATAAAGGTGACTAGCTTGCCATAGAATTGGAAGATTTCATTTAAGAGAAACAAGTGGAAAATGTTGAGTACCAGAGAAATTTGTTGTTTTATCAGGAGCTTCAAATGGGAAATCCAGGATTTCCAAAAGCAAAAAACTTTAAACCATGGTCTGGATATCAAATTGCGGCACATTGGAGCTATTGTATGGTTTTTGGCTTCTATAGTTCTAGTTCTAATTCATGTATGTGAAGTTTATTGCATTTTCTATCAATTTATTCCCTTCCAAGCAAAAAAAAAAAAAAAAAAAACAACCACCACAACAAAACAGCAAAAAGGACTAAAAAAGGAAAAAAAAAAAAAAATCTAATTCTCACAATCTCAGACAATCCATTCAAAGATGTTCATCTATCTACTTGGGCTCTGATTCTCTGAACTCATATTGAACTCTGCCTTTCACTTGATCCTTATCTTGTTTGTATAATGCATTCCCATGATTTGTAACTTCCTTGGATATTCACAAGAGAAACTAACTTGTTTCCAGTCACTCCCTCCTCGAATTCTTATTATCAACCCTAAAAGAATGACCTCCTTGACGACTCTTTATACATGCTAAAATTGCAACAACAAAAAAGAAGCAGCTCCCACTACTATGAACGCCACATATAACGCACATGGAGATCGAATAGCCAAAAGATCGAATTGCATAGACTGTTGCTCAACTACGAGTGGGGGATGAATGTGCCAATGTAACCGAACCCCATGATGAAGAATGCAATTGCTTGCACATAAAGGTAAATGAAGAAGTGGTTTTTTCCAAAGGCAAGGTCATAGCTGCCGCAGAAGAAGAGGTAAGCACCAACACCAAGTTCTAACATATGGACTCTGTTTACATATAAATGCAAAATGGCAAAGGCAGGTCAGAGAAGTGTAACATGCAATTGTAATGGCAAATTAGGATATGAGATAATGAGAACATATACCTGTCTCCGATCCTGAATCGGGGTTTCTTGGGGGCTTTTGTGGCCGATTTAGCCTTGAGAGCATCTCCTAGTTTCTCGGTGACAATCCATTCATTTACACGACCAGCTTCTAGCAGGCCGATAAAGGTAGCCTTTGTCCGGTGCAGTGACATTACATTCTCAAACAAGATCCAGAAAATCATTAGGTGAAGTGATCTGCATGAACAACAATTCCAAATCATTTCAGTTCATTCAAATCTTTAAACTATTGTTTGATTTGAATCAACTGAGCAGAGGTGTTGGCAGTTGTCAATTGTCACACAAAAATGAATTCAAAGAAGCTAGTAGAGTACCAAAATAAAAGGTTCTATTAGAGTTGATTGTTGTTCTCAATTTAGAGAAATGATTCGGTGCGTCTGGCTTATGTGCCCAATCAAAATAAGTCATGTGATATGAATAATCAATAACACGAGAGATTCAAAGAAGCTAGTTGAGTGCCAAAACATAAGGTTCTATTAGAGTTGATTGTTTTTCTAAATTTGGAGATATGATTCGGTGCGTTTGGTTTATGCGTCAAATCAAATCAAGTCATGTGATATGAATAACTAATAACATGAGAGATGCATATCACGGGATACACTTATAATATAAGTGGGTTGGACTTATATGCCTATAAACTGTTCATCTCAATGGACGATGACAACAGACAGGGTCATACAATTATACGAAAGGAGACAAACTAAACAGACCTTGGGGTTCCAACTGCATTGAGGATGGTGATGACAGAAGGAATATAAACGGCTGCCCACTTGGGGACCTCAACTTCAGGAACCAGAACAGTTGCAGGTAACACAACACAGTAAAAGATAAATGTAACAAGGTGTGCTACGATCTTCCTGACCATGAAGAAGCTATAGATCACATGGACCTTCTTCCACAAAGTTACTCTCTGTTTAAACATATCAAATCAAACCAAGTGTTAGAGCTACTTACTAAATTGATTTTCATTTCACTTTCTGATTTTTGTCATTTAAATTTACAAACCTTGTTTCTAATAATCTCCATGACCATTTTCCTGAAAAGATTAGCAGGACCACAAGACCACCTGTGCTGTTGGTAGCGGTAGGCCTTGAAAGTACTAGGCAATTCATTTTTCACCTGTAGTAAACAATGAATGATTCACTAGGTAACAAATCATAAATCACTAAGTAGTTTGAAAATCAATCAAATTGCCATAACCCCCTTCTGTTCAATTACTATTATCAGATCAATTGAATGAATTAGGTACGAAAATGAAAGTTAAAGAGATTCTTAAATGACTGCAAGATTAGGTACCTTTAAATCTCCAAGATACACAAATTTCCAGCCTTTAAGACTAGCCCTGACAGCCAAATCCATATCTTCCACTGTGGTCCTATCTTTCCATCCTCCAGCTTCATTGAGAGCAGTTATTCTCCACACACCTGCCGTCCCTGTATCATCACACATCCATCCAAATCCCTCTATTATGGTCATATATTATTATTATTATTATTGGTTTTGTAATTTTGATATAGTTTCTAAGTAAGAAATCAATGTTGTAATAGCTTTTACCATTGAAGCCAAAGAAGGCATAGGTGGAGGACCCCACTTCTTGTTCCACTGTAAAATGGTAATCCAAAGACATTTCTTGCATTCTTGTCATCAAACACTCATCAGAGTTCACTGCATGCAAAAACAGCCCCGGAAAAATAAAATCAAACACTGCCATGTCACTAGTTACTAGTCACTACCTTAATTAATTAGCTGGCATTGATTTTACAATTTACAGGACTAAAATATTATCATTACACGTAAACAATGATATCAAGGAAAGAAATGAATAATTGTCGGTCAGTACAGTAGAGAACAGAGATTAAAAAAAAAAAAAAACACTTAGAAAGAGACTGCAGGAGCACGAGGTCCACCATTAAGATAGCACATGCAGCTGCCGGGCATACTATAAGAAAATGTTGTAAAAATAAGACAATTGTACCCCTCAAATATGTTCAAAGTCCAAACATGCCCAATTGGACCTTCTGTTCTGTGCTGTTTCTCTACATTTATGAGAAAGATTTTTGCTAGACCCTGGTCTAGCCAAAATCTAGCACTTCCAAACCAAGTAAATTTGAGAGGCTTTGCAGCTTTTTCAGCCAAAAGTACTTTCGGTTTCCCTACCAAATTAATGGTTTCTCTTCTGGGTAGCTCTAATTCATGGAAATTGTCAACCCACTAAGCCACTAACACTATGCTTTTACAAAAGGTCTTTAATGTTATGGCATGTGACATGACAATGTTTTTAATGACACTTTACATTTCTCTTTAATTTGTTGGATATTTATAACTTCCTAAGTTTAAATACAGAGGAACTTGATAATTTTAAGAGATAATTTTCCTATAAAAAGTTGCTTCATATATAATAACAAAAAACACGTACAAAAGATGGCCTAAAATTTGATACCAAACTTTCACTTCCAGAAAACCTAAAGCTGATAAAGCCACGTCAAATAAAGTGAATTAATAATTGCCCATTTCCATGTGCAAGTTCAACACTTCCAATTTGTTTCAGACAAATTCGATTAAAAACAAAGAGAACAAAACGACACCTGAACATAACGTTTTCATCTTTTACACATTTGCGATTTGGTTTTGTCTTGTCTCGTGGGTTCCATGAACTAAGAACCAATAAATAATATGCTCATGTGTCAAACTATGGAGATGTCCAGCGAGGATAGACCCATGAACTGGGACCCATCTTAACATACCGACCGACAATATTGAAAACAGTTTCTGTTTATTACACTAACCAAAACAAGAAAAATAAAAGAAAATAAAAATAACAGAATCTATCTATATTAGTGAAGAAAACAGAATGTAAGTGTGCGATTAATTAATCAATTAAAAGTGAGATTTTTTTTTTAAGTTACCGAATTTCCAGCGAGCCTGAACCAGAGCCACTTCAGGGTTGTGGACAAGGAAGGGAATGGAGCGCCAGAGAAAATCAGGTTCTGGTTGAAAATCGGCGTCGAAAATGACAACATAATCGCAGTGTTTCACGTAGCTGCGTTTCATGCCTTCCTTTAAAGCCCTGCTTTGTATCCATTCCTGTTGTCTCTTATCTCATATTTGATGTTTATTCCTTTGCTTGCCCATCTTTGGCACTCTAGCTCCACCATATCCTGCAGCATTTTCATGCACAGTCAAACACAACCCACATCACAAATTAATGGTCGATTTCTATTTCCAAGAAAAGATTAAAACTTGATAGGGTTTTTAATGGGGAAATAGCTTTCAGTAAAAAAAAAAAAGAAAAAAAAAATTGAAAATGTTGACAGCTAGGGTATACCTTGATTGTTGGGTCAGTTGAATCGTCAAGGACTTGAATGATGATACGATCAGACGGCCAAGAAAGTCCACAGGCAGCGCCAATTGATAGTTGATAAACCTGCATTCAAAATGTGCATTAGAACATGAAATCAAGTCCTAAAACGAGACATAAACAAAGAACAAAAAGGAGAAGAAAAGGACCTCTCTTTCGTTGTACATAGGGATTTGAACGAGAACCATGGGATATGATGAATTACCCAACTCAACATCGTCTTTAATTGGCTCCCATTTGTATCTCTTCTCTGGTTTTCGACCAAAAAGCTTCACCAACACAATGATAATGCCCATATAAACTCTCTCAACGAATAGCATTAAAGACATGATCAAGCAAACAAAGACTGCAACTCTCAGTAATGGTACAATCAATGGCGCTTTGATTTGATCCCAAAGCAATTGAAATTGCATTGATATGTCGCCTCTAGCCCCTTGAAATGCATCAGGAAGAAGGGTGGTTGTAGATAATTGCTCCATTTATGATTTTTTTTTGTGTGTTGTAAAAACAGAGGAGAAACAGAGGAGAAGCAAATGGGAAGCTAGAAACAATGTTAAAAGATGATTGAAAACGGTTTTTGAAGGAAGCCCACTAGATCTGCATGGATTTAAAGAACCTCCTTTGCCAAAACAGCAATAATATTTCTTCTTTTGTTTTGTGATTTTGCTTCTGAGGTACGCAAAAGTCAAAACAATGGAAGTTGCAGAGCTGGAATGTCAGTCACTGACTCATAACCCAACTATTTTTTCCAAAAAAACGTGAACTAAAAAACTACAAATCACAATCTATCAAACCCAGAAAACTCATACGTTACACCAACAACAACAACCAACACTTGAAAGGGCTATCGAAATAGTTTCTCTTGCCAAATAAAAAACCTCTCTTTTTTCTTTCTGCTTCTGTAAACAGAGGAAAACAGAAGCAGAACAATGTATTATGTATATATACAAGTTCAAAAACAGAGATGAGAAATGGAAAAGAAAACAAGAAGAGCAAGGAGAAATAAAAAGAACAATGTCTTTATATAAACTTTCTCCTTTCACTGAGTGTTATTTCTGTTGATATTTTTAATTATTTTGTTATTATTATTATTTTTTTCTATAATGGTTTTTTTGTTTTTGTTTTTCAAAACCTCAAGGCTCTAACTACCGCAACAACAAAATATGCGGCTTACGTAAAACAAGTAAAAATCAGTCAAACTGCCGGTGGCCAGGCTCCAGTGTTATTTTTATACGTCTTTTTTCATTCTTTTGTTTCCATTTTGGGTACCAATGTTGGTATTTGTAAAATTATAATTGCGTCCTCTTATTAAAAACCCAAAATTTAATTTAAAAAAATTATATTTATTTTTTCAGTTAATTATTTTAATACATAAATATACAATTTCATGTGTTTTGAAAGAATAATTATAATTTCTTTATCAAACATTTTCAATACTTTATGTATATCCAAGTTATATGCTATATGTATCTCACTTGTGCCATGTAATATTTGATATAATACTTACAAAAATTACATGCTTGACATAATTATCTATAATTACACATTTTAATTCTTTTGAAAACACAATCATAAGAAATGTATTTAATAGACTTTAAACTACGTCAGAAAATCCAAATACATGGATTTACAATTACAAGGAGAAAAGATAAGAAAACAAAAATCCCCCCAGTTGGCATCAATGTGACAGCTCAAAAGGTTGTTGTATTATATTATATATTATGCTCTTTTTTATTATTAATTTACAATTATCTCCCTGTTTTGAAGCATTTGTTTACTAAAATTGGAGGGATATTTGTGTATATAAGCATAAATGAAAAATACTGGAGTGGTAATGGGGAGAGCTGTGTACCTCTTTTTAGTGTTTTGGGTTTATGGATGTGTAAATGTCATAATTTATAGTCACATAATAAGTTAAATTTTTTTACTAAAATATGCAACGATGTAATGGTTTTTCTTTTAATTTGGTCTGTCCAATTATGTGATAGAGTAAATTATCTCTTCAATATGATTTTTTTTTAAAGTATATTATTAAGAAATGTCCCTTTGTCTTTTTGTGGTCGAAGACTTTTAAAACGACATTCCACGGCAGGGATTTGCTCATTATATTATAAAGTGTAAAGATAATGTGAATACGAGAGTTACAATCTGGATCATACTTGTCAATACTTATCCATAATCTATTGTCCATATGTAATGCATTAATGTATTTTATATATGTGCGTATTGAGGAGAAAAGGAACATGCATATATATATATATATAGTTAACTTAACAAGACCCATGTTTATATAATAAAAACGTTTATAATTTATTTGTAACTATTATTGAAGAAAAAACAAGCTTCTTTTCAACAAATATATGAAAATTTAAATTTATTAATTCCCAGAAAAAAATAATGAATTTTAAAATTTTAAAAAACAAAATAAAAAAATGTTACAACAGAAAACCTCCAAGTGGAGGTCTGTGAAACCTTCGTTGGTGGAGGTTAGTAACGATCAAATTTTTATTTTTTATTAAAAAAAAATTAAAGTGAAATACTTAAAAAAATAATAATAATAGAGGTTATTTTTGTTATTTTAAGGGCTAAAGTTTCAAAACAATTGAAAAGCTTTTGAAGTTTGATAAAAAAAAAACTATTTCTAGCTATTTCCTCGAAAATATATTGAAGGTATCATGAGATGCAATATGTCTTGAATTAACGGTTTACCAGAACTGAATTAAGAATGATTTTTTTTTTTGAAAAGTGAAGAATGAATTAAATGGTTGAGAATGAACACTTTCTTTGTCTATTAGTTTCGGATACATCAAATACAATTATGATCAACACGCTCATATGTGGGAAAGATGACAAGTTTCCAACTTTTAGCCGCATGAGATGGGGGTATATATACCAAATTTGCTGATATCGAAATCGTTCGTGTAACAATGTAGTCATACCGTTAGGTATTCCTACGCTTTGAGTTAAAAACTTTTGTATTTTTAGGAAACGCTTTAAATTATCATTCATAGCTAAATCTATATATGTTGGTTGAGAATTGAGATGCTCTTTGAAAAAGGAATGACAAAATAATGAAACCTATTTAGATTCATTCATGGTATGTCATATGTGGTTACTCATGAGTCATGACTATTCAGATTAACCTATGTTTTCCTCCCCTTTTCTTTGTAAGGTTACATATCATAAAAAAAAATGATCATAATTGCTTAGAAATTTCAAAATACAAAAGTTTCATATATATATATATAAAAAACTTGATCATGATTGCTTAGAAATTTTCAAAATTTGTTTGTAAGTATATTTTATTTTTCTTATACTTCATCATATATATATATATGGGGTAATTACCCTGGTGGCCATCGACTTTTGCCACCACTCTCAAAATGGCCACCAGTTGGAGATTTGGTTTAGAAATGACCATTTTTGGCAAACAAATTGGTGCAATCGGGTATGGTGCAATAGTGTACGGTTTGACTGGCAAACTTTTGTGTGGTTTTGAATATGGTGCAATCGGGTATGGTTTTTGAATAGTTTTTTGGTATACTTGTGTAGGGGATTTTGGTATACTTGTACAGTTTGACAAGTAGTATTTGATGTGTATGACTAGCTAAAATTATATTGAATCAAATGAATTATTTATTTTCTCGATCGAAATGAAATTTTATTTTTAATGATTGCTTACTTTATTTTTCTAATAGAATATAGTTGTACATATAATGATTATTTTGATACCAATTAACCAAATGGATGGTCAATACACATGTTTTAGAAAAAATGGGACAATTATAATGGTCATTTTGATACCAATTGACCAAATGGATGGCCACTAGAGTAATTTTGGAGAAAAATTATTATAATGGCCATTTTGATACCAAGTGAACAAATTAATGACCATTAGTGTAACATTCTTTGAAAAAGTTAACGGTGTTATAACGGAATGGCCACCGGTGTAACTTTGTTTGCCAAAAATGGTCATTTCTAAACCAAATCCCCAACTGGTGGCCATTTTGAAAGTGGTGGTAAAAGTCGATAGCCACCAGGGTAATTACCCATATATATATATATATATATATATATATATATATATATATGTGTGTGTGTGTGTGAAAATATCTTCATTTTCCGTGGATGAGAGTAGCTTAACAATTGGCCACTTCATCTACTCTTTTAATTTATCTTCATTATAATATATTTTTAGATTCAAGCAAGTTATCGTGATGATATTAATTTGTAGCAAGAATAAGAATATAATTAAATTTCCCTTTACAAATGCAAATCTTGATATCACTTGATCGAATAGGTTGTAAATGGTAATAAGAATAACAATTCATCAATAAACAACATGAAAGTTAACAATTCAGTTTGCATTTTAAAATTATATAAGATGCCATTAAAAAAGAACAAGTTCTTGTGCTCTTCTTACCATATTAAAAAAAAAAACCTTTGATGTGCCATTGCCATTGCATCCTCTATCGATCATACTCTTTTTTCTTAGTTTTTTTTTTTTCCTTTCACCAACCTTAACACCAAACGTGATAGAGATATAAATCGTATCAGCTTGGACAATACTCAAGCTCATCTCTACAACTCAAATATGGATAGTCAGTGCTCCAACTCAGGCAGTCAACTAATAAACTTCACATTTGTTGCACCACTTTCAGGCAACACTACAACATTAACATACCTAGCAAAAGGAAATTATGGATGAAACACAGATCCTCACCATTAATCATGATGATTATGGTTTGATCATCATGATCATCATCAAAACAGAACTCTACAAAAAGGAGGGAAATCCAATTGTCAGTTATAACAGAATTGCTAGGTGGCAAATTCATTGGATGTCCTTAATTGTAGGAAGTTGTTAGAATCAGACAACTTGGCTGATTTATATTTTAGCTTCTGGTTATTCTTGAAATTGTAACAAACACCCAATAAAATACAAGAAAACATGAGAGATTTTCTCTCTTCTTATCGCCATTAACAGAGCACCAAAAACTCTGTCATTCTTCTTCTTTTTGCTATCTGTTCTTTATCTAAACATTGTTACAAACTTCAATATGGTATCAGAGCTATCAAGAGACTAATCGTCTATGGCTTCAATCGCAAGTTCATTCACGAATCACGAAGGAGGAAATCATAAAGCATCATTGTCTTCATCGATGACTGGAGGTTTCTCATCTCTTGCAAAAGCCTTGAACTTCAATCTCCAAGTAAAGCTTGACAATGACAACTATATATCCTGGAAAACACATGTATTGCCTATAATCAAAGCTTTTGAATTAGAAGACTTCATTTCTGCTCTAAAATTTTTCCTCCAAAATTTGTAGAGATAGATTCTGGTAATGGCAGTGAAAAACAACTTGTTGTGAATAAGGAATACACACAATGGAACAAATCAGATCAGCTACTTTTGAGTTGGTTGTTTTCTTCGATAAATCAAACATTAATAGGTAAGGTTACAGATTGTACTAGTTCTTTTAAGGTTTGGACTGTCTTATAAAAACTATTCTCACAACAATCAATGGCAAATGTTCTTCAATTGAAGTATCAGTTATAGAATGTTAAAAAAGGATCTAGCTCTGTTAATGACTTTGTTTTGAAAGTTAAAACAATCAGTGAAAGCCTAAGAGCTGTAGGTCAAAAGATTAGTGAATATGATCAAATACTGAGCATCTTGAATGGAGTTGGGAGTGAATATGATGCAATACCAAGAGTTATAATGTCTCAACGAGAAAAAATTAGTCTACAAGAAGCTAGTTATCTACAGATGATTCATGAACAACGAATGGCTCAATTGGATTCAGTTGGTCAAATAGATGTTCCTCAAGCAAGTGCAAATTTTACATCATTTGGAAATCAGTATGATAAGGAAAACCAGAGAAGTAATAACAACAACGGAAGCTACAATGGAAATAGGTCTAGAGGTAGAGGAAGAAACAGTGGAAGATGGAACAACAATAACAGGCCAACATGTCAAATGTGTGGAAAAATTGGGCATGTTTCACTCAATTGTTATCACCGCTTTGATAGAAACTTTCAAGGCAATAATCAGACTAACACCTATCAGATAGCCTCACTTCAGCCATATAACAGTCAACCTTTTGGACACAATCTTCTAGCTCTTGCCAATTCACCTCATCAGCAAACTTACATCAGTTAACAGCTTACTATGCAACACCTGAGACAGAATTTAACTTATCTTGGTATGCAAATAGTAGAGCAACTAATCACGTTACATCAGATCTAGGAAATCTCTCCTTACATACTGAACATCAAGGACCTGATCGCTTAGCTGTTGGCAATAAACAGCAGTTGCAAATTACACATATTGGTAAACCAATTTTACACTAAACTGGATGGACTCTACAAGCTTTGTTTGGAAGTAACTTACAAAAGATCAGATCCTCTGCACTATTTGAAGAATAATTCACATTTTGGTGTTTCAATTTCTAAAAATAATACAACCAGCTCACCTTGTACATATTGTTTGAATGCTAGTAGTACATGTACTCATTTTCTCTTAAATGAAAACATATGGCATTTGAAATTTGGTCATACAGCTCCTCTTATGCTAAGAAAAGTTATGAATACTTTGCATCTAAAATACAATGATTCTCATCTCAGTTCTTGTGATGCATGTAAGTTAGGAAAATTACATCAGCTTCCTTTTCAGCACTCAACATACAAAGCTAGTGGTCCTCTTGACTTAGTTTTCACAGACATTTGGGGTCCTTCTCCCATACCTTCATTAGAGGGTCACAAATACTATGTTGTTTTTGTGGATTCTTACTCAAGATATAGTTGTATGTATCCCTTGAAACTGAAATAAGAAGTATCAACAGTGTTCTTCAAGTTCAAGAAACATGTTAAGCTACAATTCAACAGCAAACTAAAATGTTTGCAAATAGATATTGGAGCTGAGTTCAAACCCTTAATTCCCTTCCTTAGAAATAATGACATTCACTTCAGAACCTCATGTGCTTATACACACCAACAAAATGGTGTGCCTGAGAGAAAGCATCGCCATATAGTGGAGACATGGCTCACAGTTTTTGCTCAGACTGATATGCCACTGATGTTTTGGGTAGAAGCTTTTCAAACGCATGTTCTTCTTATTAACAATCTTCCCACACCTGTTCTCAAGATAAAATCACCCTATGAAGTGTTGTATCATAGACAACCCAACTACAATTATTTCAAAGTGTTTGGATGTTCAGCCTTCCCTTATCTCAGGCCTTACACACATCAAAAATTCAGCTTTCACACATCCAAATGCATTTTTATAGGATATAGTCTCAGCCAAAAGGGGTATACATGTCTCCACCCATTTGGAAAGATTTACATATCAAGAAATGTTGTTTTCAACGAGTTTGAGTTCCCATATAATGTACTTTTCCTCCTCCAAAGATCTCTAATCCACCACATACATATCTTCTTACATCAGTGTTATCAGCTACCTCACTTAACAACAACAACAAGGCTGCTGTGTCTGTTACACAATCCAGGCCTACCTACCACAATAATACAATTGTTTCATCATCTGTTACTCTTCTTAGTGCCATTCCTGCTCAACCATTTCACATTGATTTATCTTCAAACAACATGTCTCATGGATCGCCAATTCAATCCACACATCATATGGTCACTAGAATGAAATCAGATGCAATCAAGCCTCACACTTTTCCCTTGGCTTGTCAGCTATAAAGACTCTTCCTACTACCTCAGAACCGAGAACTGTTGTAGAGGCTCTTGCAAAACCTCATTGGCTTAATGCCATGATAGAGGTGTTTTCAGCTCTTTTAAGAAACCAGACATGGTCTTTGGTTCCCTATTCTCACTTTATGAACTTGGTGGGATGTAAATGGGTCTATAGAACAAAGTATAAGCCTGATGGATCATTATTAAAGTATAAAGCCCACTTGGTTGCAAAAGGCTTCCACCAAACTCTTGGTGTTGATTTCCATAATACCTTCAACTCGGTCATCAAGGCTTCTTCCATTCGTGTTAATTTTAGCATGGCTGTTACTTATGGATGGGATATCCAACAGGTCGATATCAACAACGCTTTCCTCAATGGTGATCTCTTGGAGGCAGTTTCCATGGTTCAACCTCATGGTTTTGTGCATGCGAAATATCCCCATCATGTGTGCAAGTTGAACAAAGCTCTCTATGGCTTAAAACATGCACCAAGAGCATGGTTCACTAAGCTTCGTGATGCTCTCCTAAGTTGGGGCTTTGTATCATCCCAGTCTAACGTGTCTTTATTCATCAAAAGACAAGGTTCTAAAGTCATTTATCTTTTGGTTTTTGTCAAAAATAAACCTTCTGTGGATTTAAAAGATTGCTTCAGAACTGCTCAAAGTTCAATATGTTCCCACTGGGCATCAATGTGCTGATATTTTAACGAAAGCTCTCTCTTCCTCTCGCTTTGATTATCTTCGTTCCAAACTGAACTTGGCAATCTCACATACGTTCAGTTTGTAGAGGGATGTTAGAGATGTAAATCGTATCAGCTTGGACAATACTCAAGCTCATCTCTGCAGCTCAAATATGGATGGTCAGTGCTTCAACTCAGGCAGTCAACTACTAAACTTCACATCTGTTGCACCACTTTCAGGCAACGCTACAATGTTAGCATACCTAGCAAAAGGAAATTATGGATGAAATTATGGGTGACAGATCCTCACCATTAATCATGATGATCATGATCTGATGATCATGATCATCATCAAAACAAACTCTACAAATAGGCGGGAAATCCAATTGTCAGTTATAACAGAATTGCTAGGTGGCTAATTCATTGGATGTCCTTAATTGTAGGAAGTTGTTAGAATCAGGCAACTTGACTGATATATATTTTAGCTTCTAGTTATTCTTGAAATTGTAACAAACACTCAATAAAATATAAGAAAACATGAGAGATTTTCTCTCTTCTTATTGCCATTAATAGAGCACCAAGAACTCTGTTATTCTTATTCTTTTTGCTATCTGTTCTTTCTCTAAACATTGTTACAAACTTCAATAAAACGAATAGACTTCATTCGTGGTAACAATTCAATCTTCTAAATTTGAAGAAAAAAGGAAAACGAAATAGAAATTGAGACAAGTGATGAACAATTGTTGAGGTATTGGTGATGATAATGCACAATATATATATATATATATATATATATATATATATAAGAAGTTGCAATGGAAATAATCACAATGCGAGCTCTCTCAATTGAGGAAATTAAAGTTAGGAAGATCAAACAATTAAGTATGTATACGTGGATAACTTAGGTCCATTATATTATTGTCACTGAATTTGCTTGATTGGAAGTAGAGAGGAAGATAGGAAATCGATTTCCATAAGCTTAATTTGATCAATCAGCAGCTACAAAATGTTAGGGCGCATGCTATAAAGCTAGGGACCATTTTCATTGCTCAAATTATCACTGTCAACATCCCGAAAATGAATATATATCTTATGAATCTCTGTACATACTTTTGGAATCTTATATGATAATAAATAATTGGTTACTATTATTGTTATATTAAATAATTATATATGCGCATATTCGACTTGACTCTAATATTAAATATTAAGTTTATACGCTAAAAAATTAAGCATATTTAAATATATATATATATCGAAATTTTCAAGTCGGTACGCACTGATATAACTTCATCAGTATGTTGGATGTGGACCATTAGATTTTGTTAATAGCCAAATTTGGCTAGGGACCAAAGGAAAATTCTCCCCCCTCCTAGCCCGAATCCATGCCCAAAAATTATCCATCATAGAACACCTCCCAGGGTCAGGCCACTAAGCCACCTCGCAAAAAACGAGGAAGGGTCATCGAGCTATGGAAACACCCGAGACGAAGCCCGACACCATCGAATAGAGCTTCCGACACCGAGGTCAAAATTACCTCGCAACCTCCCTGGACGCCCGCCTTCCTCTCCAAATTCAGAGAGAAACTGTTAGGCTTTATGCTCAAATTACAGTGTTTCACCACCCCGCCGAACGGAGTTTTGGACCTATTAGGATGGGTAGGAGGAAGCTCGTCAACGTGCGTTGCCATCAAAGAGCGCCCACAGTGAGCCGTTTAAAGTTCCAAGGGACCTGGAAAGGTCGGACCAAGCTCCTAGCACCAAGACCAGGCCACGTCGCTCTACTAAATAATAAGTGCCATACTCGCCATCCTCCATGAAGAATCATACCATAGAGATACACGAGATCATACCTACAACAAACATGGAAACACTACGTGTAGAACAAGTGATTGAATCCAAAAAGGAAACAAACTTATCTCCGCCTACGATATTCTCGAATCAGTCATTAAACAAAAGTCAATGACTTTTAAATAAAAAGATCCCGCCTGATAAGGAGGGAAATGATTGAGAAAATCATGGTGGGAAAGTCGCAAATGGAACCAACCTAGACTATGTATAAAACGATCAAGCACGAATAGGAAAAAGAGAGCTACTTTTCTACTAATGCACGGGCTTCTGACCCTCCTATGGTAAGCCAAGCCGCTATCGATCAACAAGCGGCGGCCTTCGTGGAAAACATTAGCCTCCGCCTGCTCGCTGAAGGCATCGCAGTCCAGCCAACAAATCCAAATGACCAGGGAAAAACGAGTAGGACCGGAACCAGGCAGCCTGCCTTTGATCGCCTGGGACCTCCTCCTCCAGAACTAGCCTGTGATAGGACCTGGCTTTAACCTTCGATACGGGATAGGCTAAGGACCACACCCACAGTTCCTAGAAGGCCTATCACAATATCAACCCAGGCGAGTTAAGTACGCAGTGGACGCTTTGACCAGGGAGCAATGAGAGGCCCCTCGCCTGACGGCTTCGACGAGGGAAGCCCGGGCCCAAGATGAGGGTAGTCGGCAAATCTCCCGGATAGACCCCGCTCATGAAGGAGGCCGAGTTGAGATTGTTGGTTCATTTGAGGGATCTGATAACGGAGAATCCAAGGTCGATTCAAAAAAGCCCAGGAACAAGCGACTGTGGGATCAGCTGGAAAAGCTACATAAAGAGGTCCAGCAGATAAGAAGGGAAAAGAATAGAGAGTATAAGAAGGATCTATGAAGCGAGATAAATGCTCCCTTCACTAGAAGGATCCGAGAAGCGGAGCTCCAACCGAAATTTAAAATGCCTACAGATAAGTTCTCCGGAACAGAAGACCTTTTGAGTCACTTGGAGAACTTCGTCCAGCAGATGGAAGTCCAAAATACCACCAAGGCTGCTATGTGCAGGATGTTCCCTACAACCTTGATGGACTACGCAAAAACTTAGTTCAGGAAGCTGCCCGCCGGTAGCGTGGACTCTTTCATAAAATTATCGATAGATTTTTGTTCGCATTTCCAAGGAGTCAAACCTCGTTAAAGAATCCCATACATCTTCAGTATTTGATTCAGGAGCGATGAGAAACACTTCGGTCTTATGTGGAACGCTTTCACAAGGAAGTCATTCAAATGAGAGTTTTCACCGAGAAGGAAACTCTCACTAATTTTAGGCGGAACCTGTGGGCAGGAAAGCTTTTCCGTTCCTTTGTCAAGAGGCCTCCAGAGACCTATCATGAGGCTTATGATCGGGCTCTTGAGTAGATCAAGATTGACGAACAACTCAAAGTCAAGATGGAACACTATGATATGAGAACGGCAAAGCACCAGAAAAAAGAAGCTCCCAGATCTGAGCCAACTTAGAAAAATCAGAACAAACCTCCCAATAGGTCGACATACCGTTTCCCCACTGCTCAGCTCAGGCAAGAAAGGTATCCATCAAGGCGAACCCCTCCGCGAGCTTCGCCTCCGTCTAGGACTGTAACCCCCATAATGCGAGGTGAGAAATGGTATGATTACTACACTCCCTTGAACGCCTCCCGGGAAACAATCTACCTTGCTATACGGGACAAGGGGCTACTCCAGAAGCCCGCACCCATGAAAGCCCCAGTCGACAAGAGGAACCGGTACAAGTACTGTGACTTCCACGAGGACGTGGGCTACAACACTTCAGAATGTTATAATTGGCGCAATCAGATCGAGTTCTTATAGCAAGTCAGAGATAATATTTAGACTGGAAGGGAGGTACAAGCCGAGATCCGTAAGCATACGGAGAAGAGAAAGAGGGAATTGACTGATTTAATACAGCAAATATAGGTGATACACACCATCAGCGGAGGGCCCACACTGGTTGGCACCTCCAATAATTCCAGAAAAAATCATGCAAGGAAAATTCCCCGTGTGGAAGAAGGTTAGGGTATCTTCAAGGTCAGCTAAAGCCCGGCTAGACCCTCCCAGTCAGCTCAGATTATTTTCACCGAGGCAGATGTTTTCAACACCGTACAGCCGCATGATGATCCCATGGTGATCACGATACAAATTGCCAACTGCATGGTCCACCGGGTGTTAGTTGACACGGGCAGCAACGTAGACATTCTCTTCCAGGAAACCTTGGAAAGACTGAATTTGAAACAATAGTGTTACAATAGTTGCACGAATCAGCTCTATGGATTCACTGGGGATTCGATCATACCAGTGGGATTAAAGATCCTTCCAGTGATCGTTGGAACCTCACCTCTCCAACAAAACGTTATGACGGATTTCGTTGTGGTTGATGTCCCATCAGCCTATAACGCCATACTAGGGAGACCATTCCTATCTTCCTTGAAAGGAGTCCTATCTATCTACCATAATGTTCTGAAATTCCCGGTGGGAACCCAACTAGGAAATGCTACGCAGTGTCTGCTAATCTGACAACTTTAGCAAAACATTTGTACAAGTTGCAACGGTCCAGGATATGGAAGCACCCAGGATGATCCAGGAAGATGTGGAGCCCACAGATCATCCAAAGAACGAGCCCATAATGCCCGATAACGAAGAACAAAGCAAGGAATGGACCAACGGGCAACCCGTGGATAAACTAGAGGAGATACCTATCAGAAATGAAAATCCCTCCAAGGTTGTCAAGGTCAGAGCCACCCTCGAACCGAAAGTGAAAGAAGGGTTGATTGAGCTTTTTAAGGAATTCATCGATATCTTCGCTTGGAGCCATGACTAGATGCCCGGGATCCCCATATCTTTGGCCGCTCACCGATTAGCAGTGGATCCAACATTCAAGCCCGTCAAACAAAAGAGGCGTCATTTTAACACAGAGAGAAACGCTGCGGTATAAGAGCAAGTAGACAAATTGATCAGGGCAGGTTTCATCAGAGAAGTGCGCTACCCCTAGTGGATCGCCAACGTGGTCATGGTTACGAGGGCAAATGGGAAATGGCATATGTGTGTCGACTATACCGACCTCAACCGGGCATGTCCAAAAGATAGCTTTCCTCTACCAAAGATCGATCAGTTGGTCGACTCCACATCCGAAAATAAACTTCTTAGTTTCATGGACGCGTTCTCAGGGTATAACCAGATTAAGATGCACCCAGCTGACCAAGATAAAACCAGCTTTATTACCGGGCAGGGCATGTACTGTTACGAAGTGATGCCATTCGGCCTTAAGAATGTGGGGGCTACATACTAGCAGCTGGTTAACAAACTGTTCCGACCCAAGATTTGAAGGACGATGGAGGTATACATCGACGCCATGATCACAAAGTCACCAACCGCAGAAGGATATCAGGAAGACCTTCGTAAGACATTTCTAATCCTAAGAGAAAACCAGTTGCGGTTGAACCCCTCCAAATGTGCTTTTGGGGTGACTGCGGGGAAGTTTTTAGGTTTCATGGTTCATGAAAGAGGCAAAAAAGCTAACCCAGAAAAAATCAAGGCTATCTTAGACCTAGAATCCCCTACATCACTCGAACAGGTACAAGTCTTGACCAGGCGTGTAGCAGCGCTCAACAGATTCATTTCACGCTCCACCGATAAATGTCTCCCCTTCTTCAAAGATACCAAACAAGGGAAGAACATGAAATGGATCCAGGAGAGCGAGCAAGCTTTTCAAGCCTTGAAGAGGTACCTAACAAGCCCTCCATTGCTAGTCAAGCCAGTTCCCGGAGAGGAACTGCAAATCTACTTGGCTGTCTCAGAGACTGCAGTAAGCGGGGCTTTGATCAAAGAGTGTGGAGACAGGGTTCAACGACTCGTGTACTATTTGAGTCATGCCCTAACCAAGCCAGAGAAAAATTATACCCTCTTGGAGAAGCTTGCCTATGCTTTGGTAACCTCGGCAAGAAAGCTCTGTCCCTATTTCCAAGCTCACTCAATGTCGGTGGTGACAGACCAACCTCTCCGTCAGTTTTTACAAAGGCCAGAAGTGTCTGGAAGGCTAGTTCTATGGGCCCCGGAGCTCACCCAATTTGATTTGAAGTATAAACCCAGAACCACAATCAAAGCTCAAGCTCTGGCGGACTTCGTGGTAGAGTTCTAGGCACTCCCAGGCCAAGTGATCTCCTTAGTAAGGAATGCAGCCCCTGAGAAAATTTTGGAGATTGACAATTGGCAGGAAGATTGCAAGTCCTGGATCCTCTACACAGATGGAGCGTCTGGGCAAGCTGAGGGAGGAGCTGGCGTAGTTTTAACAGATTCGAGTTTAAGGCTACGAACAATGAAACAGAATATGAAGCCCTCATAGCCGGGATGAAGGCTGTCATTGAACTTAAAACTGACTACCTACAGGTCAAGAGTGACTCGTTGCTCGTAGTCAATCAGGTTTCCGGGACTTACTAGGCAAAATGGGATAACATGGTCGCCTACCTAAAATTAGTTCAGTCGCTTAAGGATAGATTCAATAGATTTAAAATCGAGCAGGTGCCTCGACACCAGAATCATCGCGCGGATGTCTTAGTAAAGATAGCTGCAAATGGAGGCCAAGCCCTACCACGAGGAGTTCCTCTCCAAGTGATCTCCCAACCAAGCATAACCACGGGTAAGGAAATCTGCTCCCTGGATCGCCAGCCTTCCTGGATGGACCCGATCGTTGCCTATCTCCAAGAGGGAAAGCTTCCCGAAGAGCCCGATCAAGCCCGAAGAATTAAAAGGCTCTCTGTTCGATATCGCTTGATAGACGGATACCTTTATAGGAGGGGAAAGTCCCTCTCTTTGCTTCGGTGTTTACATCCTGATGCTGCCAAATAGGCGTTAAGAGAGGTTCATTCTAGGGACTACGGGAACCACATCGGCGGTGAAGCTTTAGCGTATCAAGTGATTCGCATGGGGTACTACTGGCCAACCGTCCACCAAGACGCAAGACGCTTTGTACAATCTTGTGAACCGTGCCAAAGGACCTCGAGCTTGAGTCATCTCTAGCCAGAGCACCTGTCATCTCTCAGTTTGCCCTACCCCCTTGCCATGTGGGGGATCGTCCTAATTGGACCACTTCCCACCGCTCAAGGGCAAGCTAAATATGCTATCGTGGCCATCGATTATTTCACTAGGTGGGTCGAAGCATGGCCTCTCTCCCGAATATTAGAGAAGAATACAACTAAGTTCATCAAAACCAATATGGTCTACAGATTTGGAACTTCTTTCATCATTGTAGCCGACCTGGGCAAGCAATTCGACAACGCCCGATTCAAGGACTTTTACGAAGGTTTGGGAATCGACCTCAGGTTTGCCTCAATAGCCCATCCTCAGACCAACGGGCTGGTGGAATCCACCAACAAGACTATCAAAAGGCTATTGAAGAAAGGTAAATGGGCCGATGAGTTACCCGAGGACCTCTAGGCATACCGGAGAACAAAGAGGACAGCTACCGGGGAGACACCCTACTCCCTAGCCTTCGGAGTTGAAGCGGTCCTCCCCATCGAGCATAAATTGACCTCATTCAGGGTACAAAAACTTTGAACCTGAAAGCAACGAGGTCAAACTCCAAGCTAATCTAGATCTCCTAGAAGAAAAACAAGACCGGGTAGCTGAGAAAGTAGCGATTTACTAGAGCAAGATTGCTAGGTATTTCAACCGGAAGGTCAAAGCCCGGAACTTCAAAGAAAGGGATTTGGTGCTTAGGAAGGTGACCTCAAATACCCGGAAAAGGTCGGACGGAATCCTAGGTCCCAATTGTGAAGGGCCATACTTGGTAAATGTAGTAGCTCGCAATGGGGCTTACAAGCTCGAAGACATGGATGGTCGACCCATCGACCACACCTGGAATGCAAATCACTTGAGGAAGTTTTACCCCTAAGCAGAGGACTCTGAAGCAGATTACCCCAACTTAGGTTTCAATAAAATCCCTAGTAACGATGTACTACATTTCGATCATCAATAAAGTCTGTTATTTCCTTATTTCAGACTATGTTCTACATTTATTTCTCCAATATACGACTAGGATAAATTCGCCATAATCGCCTCAAGACCAGGGATTAGCCGAGGAAGCCCCTTCGCTGCCCCTTATACCTTGGTCGGGCACCACCCCCCGCCAAGAAGGGTCAGAGTGTAAGAGCATAGTTGCCAGCATGATCTCAAGACCAGGGACTAGCCGGGGAAGCCCCCTCGCTACCCCTGATGCCTTGGTCTGGCTACCACCCCCAAGAAGGGTCTGAGTGTAAGAGCATAGTTGCCATCCAGATCTCGAGACCAGGAAATAGCTAGACAACACTCCTGATGCCTTGTTCGGGCTACCACCCCAAGAAGGGTCTGAGTGCAAGAGCATAGTTGCCATCCAGATCTCGAGACCAGGAAATAGCTAGACAGCACTCCTGATGCCTTGTTCGGGCTACCACCCCAAGAAGGGTCTGAGTGCAAGAGCATAAATGCCATCCAGATCTCGAGACCAGGAAATAGCTAGACAGCCCTCCTGATGCCTTGGTCGGGCTACCACCTCAAGATGGGTCTAAGTGTAAGAAGTATAGTTGTCATCTAGATCTCGAGACCAGGAAATAGCTAGACATCCCTCATGATATCTCGATCAGGCTACCTCTCCAGAAACGGATTTAAGGTCGTTATGATAAGAATCTCCTACAAAGCCGGTTTAAAATGTGAACAAATTATCATCAAAGACGCAGGGTACAATATGACCGTTTCCTAAAGATAGGAATTCTTGCCAAATGTTGGAAATCCAGAGCTGGGCAACCACCCAGCTAGCAGATTCACATTTAATAAATTCTGGGTTATTCCTTACCAAATTCCATTAAGTCGAAGTTATCTCAAAGGTCGTATCATGGTCGAAATCAGGAATGAAGCATGGAGTTCTCAAGCATGGTGGAAACTCGCTATCAAGATCAATCAAAACAAGTGTTAAGGAAATCACAACGAAATTTTCATTAACTATAAGGGAGCTTATCCCCTAATAAAGGCTACAATCATCAAACGAGGAGCTCAACCCCTGATTCTGGGCTACGTGGAAAAGTGAAAGATTGACTAAACGAATCATGAGTAAAGCGGACAATCAAAGCTAGTCGTGAATAGATCACATTAAGCTCCTACGCCCTCCTGATTCCCTCATGCTACTTCTCCTTTATTCGGATCCTCACCATCAGCTCCTCCTTCAGGTGGTTACCCGTCTTGGTTACCTTCACTAACCATCTCTTATTCCAAAGGTTCCTCCTACTGCCCAGTCGGGTCCTCCTTCAAGACTTCATTGATCATCGCCATAACCTCAGGAGGGATGGCTGCATCAAGAAGGGCAGCCATAGATCTCGTCTCGCTTGGTTCAACCCTCGACTATACTCTAGAGGGTTCTTCCAGGCGGTCTCTCGCTCTCTCCCGAGCTTCAGATAGGCCTTCCGCAGGTTGTAAGGGTAGAACACCACTAGAGGATTCTCCGGGAGCTATGAAAGGGAAGGAAGAGGAAGGAATGAAAGGATCTGCCTCGATAGGTTGCTTCCCAGTTCCTGCCTGACTAGAAGGTACCGCCCCATCACCCTCAGGGCGATACATTTCGGCGGCTTTGGACAATATCTCCTTCCTATCCCAGCTGGCGATACTCGATAGATCAAAGGGAAGATGAAGAGCTTCCGTAACCTGGAAGGAAGCATAAAAGTACCCATCGCTAAAGGAGGCATCCACCTCAGCTTGAAGCTTGGCCACCTGAGCATGCAGGTCCTTATGCTCGAGATCCTACTTCTCAGCCTCGACTTTCCAAGAATCCCTTTGCCTAGCACGTCGTTTAGATTGAAGGATCTCTTGATTAAAAGATCGCTTGGTTCCCTCGTAATCGCAGCGGAGCTCGTTTAACTCGTCCTCCATTCCCTTTTGACTGGAGGTCATCTCCTACACTACTTTCTGAGCTTGCTTGAGTAACTCCACGGCTTTCTCAGCCTCGGCCTCGGCCTCAGCCTTCATGGCCCAATCACGGAAGGAGGTTACTTGATGACCCATAGCTACGTTTAATTTGAAGGCCTATAGAATACAGATCCAGGATTAGGGAACGATCAAGCTAGCAGTTGCAAAGATATTTCAAAAGAAAAATAATTACCTCAACTAAGACAGCAGACCCCTTGGTGAGCAAAACATCGATGGGCATTGAGGCTATCCTGGAGAGCCCACCACTCAGGCAGGACGCGATAAATTGTTCCAAGACGTTGTCCTGCCTCGTCGAGCTCGATTGAGGGCGGGAGCGTCTAAGAGGAATCCCTGAAACACCCGCTTCGAAGTCCTCCGAAGCTCGAAGAGTTGGAAGCACAGAGGCATCGAGTGGTTTAATCGTAGGAACAACATTGGTAGTAGCAACAGCCGATGGAGCAGAAGCAGTCGTATCTGCGGCCTGGGGGTTGGAGGTTCCTTTATTCAATGCCCGAGATGCGAGGTCGACCATCATAGATCTAGCCGGGGAAATGGGCAAAACAGGAGCTGACGCGACCTCGACAGAGGGAAGAGGAGAGCGAGATTGCCGGAATCGTTGGGCTTCACTAGAAGCTAGCTCAACGACAGAAACTATAAATAAATAAAACAAAAGGGAAAACGTCAGAACTGAACTAGTCAATAGGACAAAGCAAGACAATTCAATGCTACTTACGAGAAGTAGCATCAGAGATCCGCAAGTATTGATTCACTCTGCGAGAATCGAAGGCATCTGTGGTTGGGAACTTCAGGTTCAAGTAGTTCCTGGCAATGATAGCCTTCAAAACAGTTTCAGACTCAGATGGCAGGGAGTCCCGGTCCCACGATGGTTTGTCATTGAAAGCTGTGGGGACCCTGAACTCATGCCCTCCAATAAAAATCGAGCTTCCCCAGTCCCCCCTTGCCAGGATCCACTCTTCCTTCCAGGAGGGGTTTTTCTTCGAAGCACTAGGAATGATGAAGTTGAGCTTGTTTTTGGCTTTTGCATAAAACTGACCTCGTGGAGCACCGGATAGACTCCCGATTTGAAAAAGGTAAGCCAGCTCCTCTGCTCCAGGCTCCCTCACCACCTTGCTCAGCTGGCATTGCTCCCTCCACAGCACGAGGAAGCCAATCAAGTGCCTCCAGAAGCCGGGTGTCAACTGGAGAGGAGCTAGCTGAATAGCGTTGAGAGCTTGTTGAAGGGTAGGATGAAAGGGAAGCCTGACCCCATTCTAGAGATCCGCCACATGAATCGGAATCACACCGTCGAAAGGATTGAATACGTCATAACCTTTGGGAGGAACCGAGATAGAAACACTATCAGGGATGCCGTACTTGGACCTCAAGCGGTCAATCGAGTTCGAATCGAAGATAGAGTCGGGGATAACCCTGAAGTCATAAGGAGGAAGCCTCTCCAGGGGAGAACCATTGACCAGTGACTTGACCCATCCCGGTAACATCCTCCATGTTCTCTCTATCAGAGCCTTCGTCAACCAAATCTAGAGGATTGTCAGGTAGATTAGAGAAACCGGTCTCAATGGCTACGTTTCTGGTTGACTGCCGGCGTTGGGGACTTGGTGGAGAGTCCTCACTGTCAAAACTCTTGCGTGCTTACTTTCTGCAGGCGAGACTGGCGACCTCCTCGCCATCGATAATAGAGTCGACAGAGTTGCGGCTATTTTTCAACATGGTAGAGAGAGTTTAACGAAGTCAACGAAAAGAAGAGGAAATTTTTATCAAAAGAAAGTTTGAAACTTGAAAGAAGCGAAAGTGTGAAGAAGGCGGTATAGTTGTCGGGTTTAAATAGGAGTGGACAGAGCAATGACATCGGCAACCCAAGAGAAAAATCTTCGGTGGGGGGTTGCCTCGAATCATGGAATGGCCGTAACGTAGCCGGATTATTTTGAGAATACCCCAGTCTACATTCGCCACGTCACTTGGGCAATTAATAAAAAGATTTCCACCGAGATTCTGGTAACAGTAATGGAGGGAAAATTTCCCAATTAAAACAGGGAATCTGACTCCAACCCCAAACTCAATCACCAGTGTTCAATTCAGAGGGGACTTCTGTTAATAGCCAAATTTTGCTAGGGACCAAAGGAAAATTCTCCCCCCTCCTAGCCCGAATCCAGGCCCAAAAATTATCCACCATAGAACGCCTCCCGGGGTCAGGCCACGAAACCACCTCACAAAAAATGAGGAAGGGTCATCGAGCTATGGAAACACCCGAGACGAAGCCCGACACGATCGAATCGAGCTTCTGACACCGAGGTCGAAATTACCTCGCAACCTCCCTGGAAGCCCGCCTTCCTCTCCAAATTCAGAGAGAAACGGTTAGGCTTTAAGATCGTATTACAGTGTTTCACCACCCCGCCGAATGGAGTTTCGGACCTATTAGGATGAGTAGGAGGAGGCTTGTCAACACCCGTTGCCATCGAAGAGCGCCCACAGTGAGCCTTTTAAAGTTTCAAGGGACCTGGAAAGGTCGGACCTAGCTCCTAGCACCAATACCAGGACACGTCGCTCTACTAAATAATAAGTGCCATACTCGCCATCCTCCATGAAGAATCATACCATGGAGATACACGAGATCATACCTACAACAAACATGGAAACACTACGTGTAGAACAAGTGATTGAATCCAAAAAGGAAACAAACTTATCTCCGCCTATGATACTCTCGAATCCGTCATTAAACAAAAGTTAATGACTTTTAAATAAAAAGATCCCGCCCGATAAGGAGGGAAAGGATTGAGAAAATCATGGCGACAAAGTCGCAAATGGAACCAACCTAGACTATGTATAAAACGATCAAGCATGAACAAGAAAAATAGAGCTACTTTTCGACAGGCACGAGGGTGCCACTTGATTGTATCCCAGAGAGATTGAGAGTATTGGAGAGATCTTTGTAAGATTATGCCAGATGAATGATAAAACCATTGTATTCCCTTTTACCTTTTGTTAGCATTGTTTTCCATTGCAAACTAAATACCGAAGGTATCTAACCCCGGCCACCACCTACGTGGTAGTGGTCTCGAGGGTGTTAACTGAGATTTTTCGTCCCAAGCGAAATTTTCGTTAACATATTTACATATTTTGACTCAAAGTGTATGCACTTGTCAAAATTACTCCATAATCAGTGGTTCACATGTAACATACTGATATAAGTTATATCAGTGCGCACGGATAAGGAAATGACTCTATATATATAAGCAATATTTATGCATGATCTGCATGCATAATTTCCTTGTCATGCATGATGGATATCTATAAATTGAAATGTAAAGGAATAACTAATTAATGTATATATATATATACATAAATTTTCAAGTCAGTACGCACTGATATAACTTCATCAGTGCGTTGGATGTGGACCATTAAATTTACTTATTTTGATTCAAAGTGTATGCACTTGTCAAAACTTTTCCATAATCAGTGGTCCACATGCAACGTACTGATATAAGTTATATCAGTGCGCACTGAGGAGAAAATGACAGTATATATATATGGACATAGATATGGAAGAAAACAAATATGCGGAATGCCTATAAACATTTAGAATTGAGTCAATTGCACAAACGTACCGAATTTAAATGTAATTGCATGCATTTTAAACATTTTCTTATATTACACAAACAGTTGAAGAGTGTTAGGTTTTGGCTCATATTCTCAAGAGAATCCAATATGAACCAAACGAGACTCAACTGATGTGAAACTTCTTGAAAACATGGGAAAACGTTTGAAAGTTGGAGATGGTGTTTGAGGAAAGCTTGAAGACCGAAGAAGAATGAAGAATCAAATTCTGGAAGGAATTACGGAGTGGACCATGGTGCAGGCAATGTGCATGGACTGTGGCACAGGGAGTGGTCGATTCCAGTGAGATCGGCGCGGTGTAGACCGCGGCATAGGTAAGAGACGCAGACCACGATATTCTGAGCGGTCATTTCTAGTGACTTTCTGCGGTATAGGGCCCGGGGTGCACACCGCGACCTAGACCGCGTATTTTGCTGAGATATGGAATGTTGCATGAGAAAAAGGAAAGGCTTTTTCTTCTGGAAGTTCTTGTGCTTAAAGGAAATGAGCTTCTGTTTGTGCGGAATAAGATAGCCTTGAGTGTAAAGAAGTATGACTTTACATGGATCAGGAAGACTTGTGCATGTAGGAGAAGATTTCCTTGTTAGTTTCAAACTCTCCGTAACTAATATAAATAGAACCTTGTAACTAGGTTATTTTGTGTGGAGCAAAAAGAACACTTGTAACATCAGAGAGAGTATGGGTTGATCCGGGAGGAGACCCCATGGAATATCCGGGGAGGGATCCAAGGGATATCTAGGGATCTAGAGGAGAGATATGTGGGTGATATTTAAGGGATACCTAGGGGGATATTCGGGAGGGGTGTACTCAGGAGGACCCAATGAGTGTTGTGAGCTGAGATCTATGATGTAAGCTCGATTGTGAGCTTAGTGGCTTGGTAAGACTCGGTAGTTTGGGGTTTGGGTAGTGCGAGAGAATTTTGGAGTATATGATGTTAAAAATTTATCATATAGTGGAACTTTCTTTGTCGTCCCGAGGACCCGTGGTTTTTTTCTTGATTTAGGGTTTTCCACGTATATCATGTGTTGTGTGATTGATTTATATTTTCTCTCATCTTATTTTTCTGCTGTAGACGTTTATTTGTTATATATGGGCGAATATTAGACATGTTGCTTTTGTGTTCATAGGTTCAAATTCCCAACAAAGAGGCCTCAGGGGTGCAGCTCAGCTGGTAGATGGACGAGCTTGGGGTTTGAAAGTCATCAGCTGGAATTCTACCAATGACAAAAGTTTCAAAAAAATACATGGTCTCTAGAGAGGTGAATAGATAGATACTGTAAAAGAAAACATTTGAAGAGGCGGCAACGCGCCTTCTCCATGTAAAAAAGGTTCGCTGCCTCCTCCCGTAGAGGTGGTGAAACCTTTTTTTGAAAGGAGGAGGTTGCAATACCTCTAAATTGAGAGGAGGCTTCATGTCACCTCCTTTGTTACGCAGAGGAGGTTGCAAGCTTCCTCTAACCAATTTTGCTGTCGTCGCAGCAATGGAGAGGAGGAAGAAGATGATGCGTGGTTATGGTGGTTTTGCAATTTTGTAAGCTTTTAGAAGTTATTATTATTTGTGTAGATATATAATTATACAAACATATGGGTAGTTTTTAATTATTTTATAAGAGGACAATTTTACCCTCTAAACCAGTACTCTTGGAATAATAAGTTGGCTATAAATCAAATCGCGTTAGTCAACGTTTTGCAAGGAATATTCGTAAAAGTTAAATATGCGTACAGGTTCCCCTAAACTCAGAGGATTTATGCAATTAATCCTTCTAAGCTAGTATGATAGAAGAAGATGAGATTCTACAATTCTACTAATATATACTGTTAACATGATCAGTAATAGGGAAGCCCTCTGCCCACCAATTTTTTTCTGAGTTTTCTTTGTCTTAATTCTTTATTTTAAATTTTTTGAATCACTGGATACTATTGGATCTCTCTCTCTCTATACATATATATTATATATAATGAGATGAATGATAATAATAATATGATACATAGAAAAGCTCTAGGATTTGAAGAATTTATGTAGATAGCTAGAAATCCTCACAACATGCATGGTGTGCACAGAAACATAATCCAGCATGGGCCACCAAAGCTAGCTCTGGACCCTTTTTTATGTGTGGCACACACATGCATGCTTATACGTAGTAGACCAAGACAGACACACGCACGATCCAGAAAAAAAGAACACACATCTCACAGCTGTATTATATATAGACTTCTCAACTGCCGCTATAACATGTGGTTATTGCTTCACCCAACTGGCATGTTAATTCACCGATCGATTATCTTCATAATTTACTTATTAATTCTTTTTCAAGTTTTAATTATCGTTGAGTTTATTGCATTAATTATTTACAAGATTTCATTATATATAAAATGTTCCCTCTCCTAACATCTTTTATTTTAATATAAAGTAATGATCTTGATGAAATTTGATATGAATTTTTTTTATGGATAATAAGTTCAATGACATCTACTTATAAACAAAATTTGAAATTTTTTCAAACACTATAACTATTTTTTCTATTTTTCATTCCATTTTCTGATGTTTGATTTTCAACAAAATCAGAAGAAAATAGTTATAGTTTTTTTTTTAAAGAAGAGAAAATAGTTTTAGTGTTTGATAAACAAACAATAAGATAACCAATTTATTATTTTTATTCAAGAAAATCAGCACATTATTAAGCTGTGTGAAATTTGAGCTGTCAGCATCGTCTTCGGCCTTTAGTAGTACTCTTGAGTCTTGAGTAATGATCACAAATTCACAACACAGGTCAATAGGCACCCCATACTCGTGTGTATATACTTGTTTGGCCAGAAAATATACTTTCTAGGTTTTGGTCGGCAGGGACCTTTAATTTCGTAATTTGTAGGCCATAACCCTTCAACTATATAGATTTACATGAACACGTACTCCTCATACCCTTATAATTCTTGGATTTTCAATTTTCAGTAATTAATTATGCAAAACCATAACCAACATTTAAGATTCTTGGATCATCTTTTAGAGAAGCTTATATGGGATAGTCAACATACTTTTTTTTTTGACAAAGAACAACATTATTAAAGTAAGAAATCAAATACAATCGGAAATATCTGTTAGTAAAAACTTACGGACGCAAGGAGGAAAGTACTCCTCCTACCAATCATACATGTATTTATTTACTCAAAACACATCACATGATGTTAGGATATCATACATATATATGATTAGATATTAAAATAACAATTGACTCCAAGCTATGTAGTGTGTAGTGTGTTTTAAATAGGTGAATACATATGCGTTCATTCCATCCAAACAATATTCCTATATTGAACACAATCTCTCAAGTGAGCAGGTACACAAATTTATGCAATTAGCCTGACTAAAGAGACATAAATGTAGGGATTTTTAGCTAAGCAATTGAATGGAGATAGTAAATTAACTCTTAGAATTTTAAAGAACTTGAATAGGTTGGTAGATAGTGTTCATTTTTGGTGTGTACAATGAAATGAAAAATGAAATATAAACCGTTCAATCCTATTTGAAATGCATTAACACACTTTAAATTTGAAAATATACTAGTTTGGGTGCATAAAAGAATAGGTTGGGGCCATTTTTTCTTTAGAGGGGACAATATAGTAAAATATAATATTTACGGGAGTAAAATTTTAATTTTTTTTTAAAATTTAATATTAAATATATAATTTTTATTGTTTGGAGGGATAACTTTCCCCTAGTTAGGATCCTCTCTTTACCTCTACCTCTGCTAGTCAACCATTAATTCTTACAATAATTTACAAAAATTATAATTAAGCAACAGAGAGGGGTGACCTAGGAAATTTCAGCCCCCTCCATAGGCTT
Organism: Dipteronia sinensis; assembly: GCA_033220585.1. Lineage (NCBI taxonomy): Eukaryota > Viridiplantae > Streptophyta > Magnoliopsida > Sapindales > Sapindaceae > Dipteronia > Dipteronia sinensis. Next base: position 67,262,214 of record CM065637.1, on the reverse strand, counting down.
TATTTGTATTTAATATTTCAGTCATTTCTTTATATGTGAGTCTGAGATATAGTTGTAAAAAGTGAATATGTATACACTTGGAATTTATTGTAAAATTAAATGTGGAATATCATTTAGTAGTAATATATTTTTTGAAATATATCGTTTAGTAGATTTGGAGTACCTTTCAATCTTGATTGACCAAGTATATAGTGAATAGCTTAAATTAAGTTTTGAAGTCAATGTAGTCAACTAATGGATGCATGTCAGACAGTTATAAATTCTTGGATTTTGATTTTTCTCAACTCTCTTAATTTAATGTACTGTCAAAAAAAAACCTCTCTTAATTTAATGCAAACTTATTTATTGTATTGGTTGGTTTATATATATTCGATGAGGTGTTAAGGGCATAGGTTAACAACCAATTTCTTTTCATAAATAGAAATAAATACACATTTCAATGATTGTATTTATTATTTTATTACAATAAATATATTAATTATTTTTCATTTACAGTAATAAATTGGTTGTTAAATATGTAAACACTTAAATTAAATGCAACCACGTGATTCTTTAAATCTATTAAATAACATCATTTCCTAAACGGGTTAGGAATTTTATTTTATTTTATTTTAAAAATTGAAAATTTGGATAAAAGGGAATTTTTTATTTTTTGGAAGCTGATAAAAGGGACTTGTTATTTAACCAATAATTCTATTGTATGCTCACCAGGGGAGGGGAATCAAAAAAAAGAAATTAAAAGGGAAAGAAAAGAAGGAGAAGAATGTGATAACTCTCTTTACTGTGGGAATTATTTTTGGGTTGTGTTTACGGAGTTTGATATTGTGATATTGTCGTATCAAATTATTGATCCGATTAATGTCATCAATTCAAAATGAATAAAAAAACGAAGGCATGAGTATATTACAGCATATTGAGTAGTGACACTGTAATAGACCGGAAATTTTAGATTAATCATCTCTCTGAAGTAGTCTTTGAATAGGATAATATTCTGTTACGTTGATTTTTGTGCTAGCCTTAAATAATCAAATATAATTCAATATATTTGAAGATAATAAAAATGAAAAAAAATAAAAGAAATAAATTTAACTCTTGATTACATATATCCTAGATCTGTTGTGTTCAATAAAAAGATATAAGATCGACAAATTAAATAATCTTAATCCCTTTCGAATATCGGTGATTCCGTTATGTAAGTGTATACAGTTTTCTTTAATTAGTTGGTGATTATTTATTTGCACTTTCTGTGTACTTTTTATATGCTTCTTTTTTAAAAATAAAAAATAAAATTACGGTTAACTTGATTCTTGCTTAAAACAGGGAATTATTTTACTAATAAAAATAGATTTTGATCAAATAGTTGGCGTACTCTTTGTCAAACTCACATAACTTCATGATAGAGCATCATGCTGTGTGAAAAGTTTTATTGGGTGTAGGAGAATTTGTTGTATGATTAGTTTGTGGATCTAAAACGGACAGAAAAAAGTAAGTGAAAATTGCTGGCGCCAACAAAGGACTCCAACTCCAATGTAGTATAACACATGCTCTTTCAGACAACTACACTAATGCAATTGCCATAAGCCCCTTTCCACATGCTAATATGCCCTAAACATATCATGCATCTTCTTCCATTACAGTTGAATTTGCTTGTTTCCCTACTTCTCAAACATTTTCAAATTTCTAGGGTTGATTTTCTTCGTCGGAGATTCTACATAGAGATTTAGTTAAAAATGTTCCATTAACACCGTTGATTATTTGGAATCCCGCAGAAAAAAAAGAAATGCAAAATCCCATTTCAAGTGATACATTTAATAAAAGTGGAAGAGATAAGTTTAAATTAACATTTCAAGTTGATATAGTCGGACCCTTTATATATACGAAATAATTTGTTTATATATACATGATTCTCATATTTTCAGTATATTTGTATTTTAACTTTTACTCCACATAAAAAATTGAATTTTTAATAGTAATTTCTTTGCTCATTGAATTATTCTTTTTACATAAAAAAAAACTAGAAAACAAAATCAGAAAATTCAAGATCTTGCTTTTGATAAAAAAGGCTTGCACAATACACACCTTTAAATGGAAAATGGTTGTTTACCTGTGATAAAATAATCATGATCTATAAGTGTGCGTTTGGTACGGGGACAAGACATGACGGAACGGAACGGAAAATGACATGACGGTTGTTCCATATTATGTTTGGAATATATGTGACAAAACTATAAACTATATTGTTATACATTTGGTATGACTGGAACATGACGAAAAAAGGGATTCAAATGACCAGAGTACCCCTCTTATATATACATAACAATATATATTATAATATTATATATTAATATTAAATAATAAAATATATAATATATAATAATATAGTATATCATATTATTATATATAATATATATATATATATTATGTAATATATTATAATTTTTTATGTGTTATTATTTAATATTATATATATATATATCTTTATATATCTTATATATATATTATAATATTATATTATATATAATAATAATATGATATACTATATTATTATATATAATAATATATATAAGATATATATATATATAATATTAAATAATAACACATAAAAAAATTATAATATATTACATAATATATATATATATATATTATATTAGTATATATTATATTATATATATTAATACATAATATATATGATATATATATATATGTATATTAATATATATTATTAATATACATAGTATAATAGTATGTATATATAATAATAATAATATATATATATATATATTATATTATATAAAATATATATGTAATATAAATAATATATATTATCATATATATAATATTATATTTTAATATTTCATATAATAATATATAATTTATTAAATATTATTACCTATATAATAATATTATTACCAATACAATAATCTATATATATATATATATGTACATGTAATAGTATTTTATATATATTGAAAATACTCTAAGAGTGATTAAACTAACCCGGGGAATATGTTTTTAACCAAATTAATTGCCATTTTTTGTTTAGTCAAAATTAAACACACCAACCCCTAACAAACAATCATTATAACAAAGTGCGGAAAATAAATTAAAGACACAATGATTTGTTTTACGTGAGAAAACCTCATAAGGGTAAAAACTCACAGGCCTATAGCCAATCGAACCCTCAAATCTACTATTTGCAAAAACGATTACAACATAGGTTGACCACATCACACCTAATCGGTTACTAATCCGTTATTGCTACCCGCATGCCTTTAATAGTGATTTTAGGCTCTTACTTGTATACTACACACTACACTTACAAGACTTAACTCTTAAGTTAAGAGATATGCAACCTAATGTGAATATGAAAATATTCTAAATGCATAAATGTTAGGTCAACACATTTGAAACTTATCTATTCATGTATGAATGATTCAAACAACCCTAAATATTATGTTGCTATATGACATACATATAACTTAGCTATATAAAATAAATGCAAACCTAGATGCAATAGCTATCACAATACAAAACCCAACAAACATACATAAATGTCATCTTGAAAACAAAAGCTCAAACTTGATGCCAACAAGTCATAAAAGAGCTATCTTGATAAACAAGAACATAAGAAAGAAAGGATATGGTGTTCTATTTACCAAGTCATGTGCTTTGATGCAGATCCATGCAAGAATACATCCTAGATGAAGCTAGATGATGTTTAATCCATGAATGAAAGATGGGCATATGGGTTTTGGTCAATAAAGCTTGGATCTTGGTGGTTTCCTTTCAAGACACTCTTATCATATTCAAAGTTCTGAAATTTTAAGCTCTTAACACGAAATAGGGATGAAAAGATGTATATATAACAACCCTAAAAGAAGATACGTCGTTTTGGAAATGTTTGCAAAAAGACAAGCAAAACTGACGTAGTGCGCGGGTCCATGTGCGCGGGTAGGGTACCAGTGCAACAACCCGCACATAAGCAGATCTGGAAAAACTTACCCTCAGTGCACGGGTACTGTACGGGTAGGATGCCCTTGCACAACCCGTGCAGAAAACAGACCCGAGAAACACAAAGTCAGTGTGTGGGTAGAAAACCCGCGCACAACCCGCACACTTGAGAAATCCGAGGATACCATCCTCAGTGCACAGGTACTGCACTGGTTGGGTACCCGTGCACAACCCGTGCAAGACCATACTCGAGAGAGCTCAAGGTCAGTGCGCGGGTACTGGACGGGTAAGGGACCCGCGCACAAAGACCCACACACATGCTCAATCAGGCACGCACACACAAAAATATAACACAGTGGTGCACGTGTTAAGTGAGTAGATTGCATACATGCAATGAAAGCAAAAGCAAGACAACTAAGGCATGCATGAGAAGTATGCGTGTTCTACTAGTCTCTTCAAAGAGAGTTAAGCAAGTAATATACCTTCCTGAATCACTTTGAGTTTGATGATGCCATTGAAGCTTGATCACGAACAATGATGCCTAATCTACCCTTACAAGTAAATCCCCAATGTGGTTTGTCAACGAAATGAGCCAATCAAAATATGAAGAACTTACAATCTCCCCATTTGGCTATTTCGTGACAAAATCAGCACTCACAAGGCAAACTCACAATTACAAAAGAAAGTTGGTTAACAAAATTTTCTACATTACAATATGACCCTATAATCTAAGTCTTGAACATCTTCAAGTCAATCTAAAGCTTGTAGAAAAAATCCAACCTACACACAATCAACCAAGACAACCAAAAATGCCTTCCAAGAACAAATGTGTGAGAGCTTTCAATGAACATAAGCAACAAAAATAACATTTGCAATAGCCTCAATAAATTTAACCAATATAATCAAATAATGTAATCATGCTATGCAATGCAGTACCCCCCCTAAACATGATCCCTCTCAACTCTCTCCAATTATGATGGCAAAGAAACCACTATTTCTCACAACCCTTCTCCCCCCTTTTTGTCATGAGATAGGCAAAGGGAGTCCCCCTTAATGGGTAAACATTTGGCAAGGAGAGCTCATAGCACAAAAAAAATATATGCATAATTATATAAGCAACTTTATGCAACTCAATTAAGTAAGAGAGAGTCAATGAGTTTTGTTTTGTGAAAATGTGTAACACTATGCTTTGTATACAAGACATATTGCATTCAAGTTCAAAAAACAATGGTATTTGTCAAAGCAAACAACAAGGGTTTTCAAAATAAATTCAAACCAATTTCACTCTCTGTCATGATTACAAGCAATGATATAAATTTTATAAGAATTTCAATTTAAAGAGCAACTATATCAAATTTTATAAGCGAAACAAGACATAAGCGACTTTGGCACCCTTTTTGATTTTTTCCGGTAAGATACCTGTTTGACAGTAACCTTGTTCAACTAATAAAGAGAGAGAGAGAGAGAAGACTAAATTTGGATGAGACATCCTTATTTATTGAATGGACTCAAGGTCCTTATTGACTTTAGTCTTCTCATTTGCTTTTTCATACAAATTTTTGCATTCATATTTAAGCAATAAAAAAATATCTTCATACGTAACAACTTAAGGCATGTTATTAATAAAATCATCATGTCATGAAGATTAATTATGGTTCATTCAAATTGTACTTCCAAAGTAAATCTTCGAGTCCAAAAATGCATGTTTGAATATAAATATGACATGGATTGCAAGGAAAACAATTTGCACACTTATTAAGAAAATATCATAAGCATATGCACAATCAATCATCTCAAGCAATTAATAAATGAGCATAAAGTATATCAATGTAGCATAATGCAATTTTATGCCAATTCACTCTCTTTGCTTGAGCTCATCATATAGGGTCAATCATCAAAAACTTCAAGACATATGACACATCCCAATAGACCTACTAAGTGTTTTGAACCTAGTTGAGTCTAAGGGTGACATGTTAGCACAATAACATAGCGGGTTCATCTTTTCTAATCCACTTAGGTGACATATTTTCAATCCTAGTGGTCTTAGAAACATTAACTCTAAATTTCCTAGGAGCATGCATTTTAGCTCTAGCCCTATTCTTTTCAATCATGCTTTTAGTTTTACACATTTTAATAAACTTGAAGCAATTTGGTCTAATATGACCATCAACACCACAAAAATGACATGTTAGAATGAAGTAAGAGGTCATACCATTTCTTTGTGAGTACAAAGGGGCTTTCCCATGTCTTTGAGCTTGCCTTTAGTGTTGAACAAACTCTCTCATTTGAGGTTGAGCCAGAGTAGCATGTCTTTTTTGTTGAGCATAAGGAATCTTTGGTTGTGATGGAGGGATTCTTGGATGCCGAGGTCTTGATTGGGATGCTCTAGCTTGTTGTGATTAAGCTCTTATTGGAACCTTGACTTGAGTATGTTTTGAGGATTCTCCAATTTCAACCTTTTTTGTTATTTGTTGTGGGATTTTGACTTCTTCAACCTCTTAACTCTGGACAAAAATAGACTTCTTCAAGGAAGTGGTATCCATGTCTTCCTCCTATCCCAAGCCTCTCTTATCACTATGGCTCTTCCCATTTGATAACATATTGTCAAGATTTTCGGTTCCGAAGTTCATCTTGGTAATCACACATTTTGCCTCCAAAAGCTTCTTCCTCAAGCTCCTTCCTCAAGCTCTCTTCACTCTTCTTAGCCACAACAAGCTACAGGTTCAAGCTTCTTGCCTTTCTTTGCTCTATCCACTTCCTCACTCATGTGGGTCATCTTGGATGTCAATTCAAGGTTCTTCCTCTCCAACTCTTGAATCTCTTTTTTCTTCTTCGCTCTAGAGCTCTTAAAGTATTCCATGAAATCGTCATAGTCTATCTCTTCATCAAGTTCATGCTTGGACTCGGATGAAGTACTCTCATCACTTGAGTCATCTTCTTCTTCTTCTAGCTTGTCATTCTCCTCTTCTTTGTCACTTATAACTACCTTGCCATTGTGAGATGATGAGAAAGCAATAAAGTTGGCAACTTGGTCTTCATCATCCAAAGATTTTTCTTCCTCCTCTAAGTTTTCACTATCACTCCAAGTAGATGTCATAGCCTTTACTTTATTCTACTTCTTTAAATTAGCACACTCGGGAACAATGTGACCATACCAACTAACTCATAGCATTAAATCCCCTTCTTGGAATCCTGCTCTTCACTCTTCTCCACCTTTTTGAAGGGAGTCTTCTTCTTCACAAATGTTCCCTTGGAGCCTAAACCCTTCTTCTCAAACTTCATAAATTGCTTGAACTTCTTCAACATTTGAGCCATTTCTTCATTCGAATCTTCTTCCTCTCTTTCTTTCTTGGAGGTCTTCAATGCAATGCTCTTCTGCTTCTGCTCATAGTGTTTAAGAGTGTGAATGAGATGAATGCAATCAATCAAACAAGACAAGCAAGAGACATTAATTGAAATGCAATCTAATGCAAGCCACACAAATTAAAATGCAATCTAATGCATGACACTCTTAGAGAGCAAGAGATCTCCTAATTATGTTAAGGAACCCGCTCTGATATCAATTGAAAATACTCTAAGAGTGATTAAACTAACATAAATTGGGGTGGGGTGGAGGAGGGGATGTGAATAGGTTTTTAACCAAATAGGTTTTTAACCAAATTAATTGCCATCTTTTGTTTAGTCAAAATTAAACACACCAACCCCTAACAAACAACCATCGTAAAAAAGTGCGGAAAATAAATTAAAGACACAATGATTTGTTTTACGTGAGAAAACTTCAAAAGGGTAAAAACTCATGGGTCTATAGCCTATCGAATTCTCAAATCCACCATTTACAAAAACGATTATAACCTAGGTTGACCACATCACACCTAATCGGTTACTAATCAGTTATTGCTACATGTATGCAATTAATAGTGATTTTAGGCACTTGCTTGTATACTACACATTACACATACAAGACTTAACTCTTAAGTGAAGAGATATGCAACCTAATGTGAATATGAAAATATTCTAAATGCATAAATGCTAGGTCAACACATTTAATGCTTATCTATTCATGTATGAATGATTCAAACAATCCTAGATATTTTGTTGCTATATGACGTACATATTACTTAGTTATATGAAATACATGCAAACCTAGATGCAATAGCTATCACAATACAAAACCCAACAAACATACAAAAATGTCATCTTGAAAATAAAAGCTCAAACTTGATGCCAACAAGTAATAAAAGAGCTATCTTGGTAAAAAAGAACACAAGAAAGAATGAAGATGATGTTCTACTTACCAAGTTATGTGCTTTGATGAAGACCCATGCAAGAATACATCATAGATGAAGCTAGATGATGTTTAATCCATGAATGAAAGATGAGTATATGGGTTTTGGTCAATAAAAATTGGATCTTGGTGGCTTTCCTTACAAGACACTCTTATCCTATTCAAAGTTCTGAAATTTTAAGCTCTTAACACGAAATAGGGATGAAGAGATGTATATATAACAACCCTAAAAGAAGCTACGTCGTTTTGGAAATATTTTCAAAAAGACAAGCAAAACTGACTTAGTGCGCGGGTCCATGTGCGCGGGTAGGGTACCCACGCAACAACCCGCGCATAAGCAGATCTGGAAAAACTTACCCTCAATGCATGGGTACTGCATGGGTAGGATGCCCTTGCACAACCAGTGTAGAAAACAGACCCGGGAAACACAAAGTCAGTGCGCGGGTACTTGCAAGGGTAGAAGACCCGCGCACTACCCGCACACTTGAGAAATCCGAGGATACCATCCTCAGTGCACGAGTACTGCACGGGTAGGGTATACGTGCACAACCCGTACACAACCAGACGCGAGAGAGCTCAAGGTCAGTCTGCGGGTACTGCGCGGGTAAGGGATCCGCGCATAAAGACCCTCGCACAGGCTCAATGAAGCTCACACACACAAAAATATAACACAGTGGTGCACGTGTGAAGTGAGGAGAATGCATACATGCAATGAACGTAAAAACAAGACAACTAAGGCTTGCATGAGAAGTATGTGTGTGCTACTAGTCTCTTCAAAGAGAGTTAATCAAGTAATATACCTTCCTGAGGCACTTTGAGTTTGATGATGCTATTGAAGCTTGATCACGAACAATGATGCTTAATCTACCTCTACAAGTAAATCTCCAATGTGGTTTGTCAACGAAATGAGCCAATCAAAATATGAGGAACTTACATATATATATATATATATATATTACTATATATATTATATATATTATATTAAATATTATTATATATAGAATATATATTATTAAATATATAATAATAAAATATGATATATAATATTATATATGTAATTATAATATATATATTAATATATATAATATTATATTTGACATGTTTATAATTATTTGAAAATTTAATGGGTAAACTGGTCTTTTTGACACTTGTCTTAGAGTCTTGGGTGAGACAGATTTTTGTGATTTTTGTCCAACCTTATCCGGTCATGTCATATGCTAAGGCCGTGCCAAACGTGGGAAAAGAAGAAACTGTCTCATGTTGTCATATCTGGTCATGCGTACCAAACACACCCTCAGCATATATGTACAATTTCATTAAAATAGATCACCATGGGTCTTATCTTATATAAATGATTACTGTTTTAATTTTATAATTAAATACTAATTGATGCATAATTAAATTATATTGCACAAATTAGTGTTTTTGAATTATCTATTAGAAAAGTCAAGTGTGTCTATTTAGTATTTAATCTTTCTCAATCATCACCTAATACTATTCTGTTAGTCATCAGTAAATTAATTAGTAATACATTGCACCACCACTTGCTAATATTAATTATCGTCATTCAATTGGATTTCAAAATGTGAATCATCTCGGCCCACACATCAGTATCAGTCATATCATGTACATACTATATTCCTACTTGTATGGGTTGTGCTACAATTACAAAACAAGCCCAGTTTCCTCGATGTTTCAATCCACATCTCAAATTGTGATAGAGTTTTTCTTTTTAATTTTTTAAAATCCGACCCTTATCTAGAGTAGACCGTGGTTCGGTTTCGGTTCCTGAGGAGCTGGAACCGAACCGGAACCGGTTCCACTGGTTCTGGTTCGGTTCTCCGGTTCCGGACGATTCGATTCCTTTTTTTTTTAATCTACTAACTAAAAAAATTAATAGACATGTAAATATGTAATGATGTGAAATTGTAATTTGTAAATGAAGTTTATTAGATAAGCCGAAATTAAAATAAAATAAAAATATAAAAAAAACTAAAAAACTAAATTGAAAGAAAATAAATATAAACAATTGAATAATTGATAGATGAGAGAGAATTGAAGAGTATTACCGAGAATTGGTGAGAAGAAATGAATGGGAGGGGGGTATTTATAGGAAAAAAATGAGAACAAAAAGAAAAAAATAAAATAAAATAAAATAATAATAATAATAAATGCGCTGGAACCGGCGGTTCCAGAACCAGAACCGAACCGCCGGTTCCAGTCCGTTTTTTTAAGAACCGAACCGAAACCTTATGCCCACGGTTCCGATTCCGGTTCTGAAATTCCAGTCCGTTTTTTTTAAGAACCGAACCGGAACCTTATGCCCACGGTTGCGGTTGCGGTTCTAGTTTTTTACCACGGTTCCACGGTTTGAACCGAACCGTGGTCATGTTTACCCTTATCGGGTCATGTATCTGCCAGAATCGATAAAATATTACATAAGTGTTTTGAAAGTTCACTGCAACGACAGGAAGATATACACCCCCACAACAAAACTCCCCAGAGAGTATTAAGTATTTAAATACCATAGTCTTTTATACATAGACATAAATATCTAACACGTCTAAGTATTTTATATTTTATTCAACATTGTAATTATAATTTTGTGCAAGTAGTTAAGGTGTAGAGAAGAAATGTTTGGGTGGAGTCCCAGCCCCAAGTCCACTATGCATATGGAAATGATGTACCATCTACTTTGTCTCCTCAGTCTGCGAGAAAATTTTATTATGAGCCTAATAAGCTATTCTTAAAGAAATCTCAGTCAAAGAGGAAAATGAATGTCTGTATTGAACAAGACACTATACTTCCACAACCCCATGAGCTTGTCCACATTCCTATATATTCAATGTTAAGACTTAAGATTACAAGGGAAAAATATATAATGTAAAAATAATAATAATAATAATAATATCTGGCAGTGTTGACAGTTTTCTTTCATATGTATGATTTATCAACAAATTATGTTAAAAGGTATATATATTTTAGTAAAATCAATACAAGTATATTAGAGTTGTAGATTTCAGCATTATGTATAAAAGTTTTTACTTATAACTGTTGCACTTGCAGTTGCAGACTCGTGTTTTTAACTTCAACATCATTATTGTAAACAAGTATATTAGAGCGCTCTAAACACTAAACTAAAGTATTGGACTACCATTCTGAACTCTACATCTCCATATTAATTTTTTAAAAATAACTCGATTCCCTCAATTAAATTGCATTATATTTTTAGTTTTGTGATTGCATTTGGTATCTAGAAAATAATAATTTATTTCATAAGTATGGAGTAAAAAAAAAAAGGTTTGATATCTTTATTAGAATTCACTTGTTTATTTATAATTTGCTTCAATATTTAGTTTTGAAAAGTTGGTTGATGATTGCTTTTGAAAATTAATTAGGGAAGAAGCTACTTCATGTCTTTGTTACTTTAGAAATATCCATAACGCGAACACCCTTATCAAACCCCCTTATTTTGGTGGTTAGAGATTTCAAAACGAAACTCTATCATTGAAGTTCAAACTATGGTATTATAAATATAGTATCACATTTACCTATTAAATTGTGAAGTGTGATGGTATATTTCTTTATCTCCTAAAAATTGATTATTTCTTAAAAGAAACTAGAAAGTGATTAAGTAGAAAACCTCGACCTCAAACACAACTTAAGAAGCCTAATGAAGATTAATCGTATATGATGTATTAAACTGATAACACAATTCATTTAAAAAAAAAACAAACTGATAAAACAATTTATGTGCCGGTGAGAGAATGCGTATCAAATTGGGCCCTCCGGCTTTGGATTCTTGTAACATCTCTCTCAAATTTCTAGTGTTCTGCTCCACCTAATCATTGTCATCATCATCAATTAGGCCAAGTGAAACTGGAGACATACTTCATTAAAAATGTACATTTGTGTTGATAAAAGTGACCGAGAGTGAAAGCAAGGAAGGTAGAAACGTTTCTAGTCTAATCAAACTACTAACTAATTACTCATAAATGACTTTAATTTGCGATAATTATATCATAACTCAAAAGGGAGTTGACAAATTGAGTTCGAGTAGCCGTTAATTTTATCTCAAACAGTTTTCCGTCTATATCCTGAAAACCTACTAATTACCACATTCTGTCCCCACTTTCCACTACTTGTGTTTGTATGGATCTGGGATTTTGTTAATTTCAATCTTCAACTCTTTTTTTTTCTTTCCTTTTTTGAAATCTGACATCAATCTGGGCAGGGGTTTACGCAAATCTGACATCAAATATGATTTACGGTCTGAATGCAACTCTCAGTGCTGAGGAGGGGTCTCTCCACACTTATATTGTATTTGATTTTTCATCTGAAGATTAAATAGTGCTGAATTATACTGGAAACTGAATATTGACTGAAAACTGTAACTGAAAATCATATTTGCTTTTTTTTTTTTACTGAAAATTGAATATAAATGATAAGTTGTTGTTTTTTAAGTCATAAGTACTTTTAAATCTATGTCATTTCAACTATCATTTTTTATGTACTTATATTTTAATTGCCATATAAAATATAACCCTTTAGAGTATAAAAATTAAACAGATTAATTGAAATTTTATTAAGAAATAACAATAGATTAGAGTCGGCCACTAATAATCTATACAATAATTATACTATATATGTTGAATAATAATATAATAGCAAAATTATATTGAAATCTATATCTCTATCGGTTATTTTTTAAAGTGGCTCTCAAAATTTTTTAAATAGTGAGAAGACAAAAAAAAATTAATATGGTTAAGAAGTTTGAGATAAGAGAAATGAGATAAGAGAAAACTGAAAATAAATAAGATTTGTAAAGATAAATTTATAAGTAATAAATTGATTTTTTATATATATATCAGTTATTTTTCATAAAGTGAAAAGTAAAAAGTGAAATTTTTTTATTTATTTTTATAAAAAGTAATTTTAGAAGCTCAATTGTTTTATAACTTAAAAAATCAAACAAAACAACTTTAATGTCATTAAGTATTCAACAGTAAAATCAAACAGGTCAATTGGGATAAATATGAGACTCGGCCACCATCAAGTGAAGGGAAATCTTTAACTAATTAGTAGTCAGTAAATGTTATTTTCTTCTGTTTTGGGTGCAGAAACTATGCTCAATGCTCACACACTACTATCGATCGAGAGGTTCTTGTAAGTCTACCAGAATAAAGTTTTTGATATTCGATACTCCTAGGAATGGTTAAAAATGATCTCAACTCAGCTCAGTTGATGAAATTGATCTTGATTTGACTTTTAAAAAGTTTTCTTTTACTTATTTCTATATAACCAAATGAAATTGTAGACTTGACATTATTACTAAATAAGCAACATAATGCATTATAATATGTCAATTGTCAAAGCAACAAGTGACCAAGGGTATCAAATTTCATACGATTAAAATAAATAATATTATACAATAAAAAATAGCACAAAAATCTAAATAATGCATATAGTCTATTAGTCTATCCGGTAAATTTCCATACTTGTATTCTTTATATGGTAAACTAATCGTACGGTAAACTAATGGATAGATAGTCGTACTATTCAAAAGACTAATCTATTAGATTGTGATATCCATAAATATATATAATTATAGATCATTATTTTATTATATGTTTTTTGAGTTCTCTTTAACAATACCGTCTACCAACCCCACAACACCTACCGTTTTAATAAAGAATTCGTGTAATGGCAAAAAATCAAACCCACACCGGAAATTAAAGGGTGTCTTAGTTTCCAGCTCACACCCCTTGTGACTCCTCCCTCAACCACTGAGCTAATGTCCCAGGTGAAGGACATCGGACATAATTATGGATGGGATGGCTATAGATGGATTTATAATACTAACTACAAACGTTATAGATCACAGAAAAGGAAGTATACTGACCTATAAAAAAAGTTGGGACTGACTTTTTGCTGCTAAAAGAAACATGTAGAACTATTATTGTGACCAAATTAACAAGGACATAATTGAAGAAGCACTAACAAGTAGCAACCCAGTCACTCTCATCAAGTCTCTCACAGCTCAATTAATCCTGTGCTGTCATCCACCACCAATATATACAAAATCCTTCCTTGATCTTCAATAATAAGCTTATATGATTGTGTTCCGGTACTGGTGGAACATCAGCAAGTGTGACACGTGTTAGGTTCGTCAACCAATGATAGCCATCTTCAACTACTAACCACCATCAAATATTAAGACCCAAAAAAAGAAAAAAAAAATGGAATTGCTAACAAGGTAAATGTGAATCGATGCGATCTAGCTTTTTTCGAAATCCAATTGCCAACATGGTAAATGTTGACTAATAACATCCCACTACAATCTTACTATTTTTATTCCAACACATGTGGCAGCTGAAAGATGGAAATAGTGAGATTGTAGATGAGATGTGTAACATTATTGAAATACAAATATGTACGAAAACCATGTTAAAAAGTGTTAAAAAAATATAAGTATTTTATAATTTTAGTGTTATGCGATAATTAATTATTGTACAAAATTTCACTCTCAACATTGAAATTCATAGCTCTAACGTATTGCACTAAAACTGATGTTGTAATCCAGTGAGACCCCAAATATTTTAGTATCATATCAATTTTTAGGTAATCAGACCCCAACAAAAGATTTTGTATCCGAGGTATCATCAATTTCTTCTCAACCAATATTTCTTGCTAATTACTTTTTTTAATGAATATTTCTTGCTAATTACATTTCCACATATTGAAAAATATGGAGAACCTAATTAACGAAATTCAAGCTTTATTTTCCCTTAATTTTGTAGTCAACATAAGGAGGGTGGGTAGGGACAAATAATTGTGAATTGGACTTCCCACCTCATCAATATGTAATTTAGGACTGCTTTCTAGGATTATTGAAATTTGAGAGAAAAAGAATGCCAAATTTCAAACCATTGCAAGAAACATACCCTCATGAGATAATAAAGTATTTATTTTTGTAATGATACTATATTGGGCCAATGATAGAAAGCCCATTGAAATAACAATTCAGCTTTATGTGGCTTGAAGCCCACTTCAATATTTAAAGTTTCAGCTTGTGTAATGATTTTATTATCCGAAGAAAACAAAAACAAGTCCTGGACCTCCACCTCCCTTATCCACATAAGAAAGATAATGGTTTCATGGTCCGTCTTCGGCATCAAAAACCATAGATAAAATATGAATATATTTTAAAGATCCGTTTCCTCCTTGACAAATTACAAAAATCAATCCTCATGCATGGAGGAAAATACCGCTTCTGTTTGGACATCGATTCTATACCCTGTGAATGGACGGCTAGGTGATAGACTTGTTAAATATCTACCTGCCTATCATTATATTGTTATAGTTTCGTACGATGACCTTGTTCAGTTCATCATAGATAAACCACAACCACAAGCAAATCATGACTTTTGTGTTAAGTATTTTCAACAATACAGACCTCAAAAGTATTTTGATTGCATAAACTCACATTGACCAAGACTAGTGGGACAAACTCCTCATATGTCCATATTCGCCAGGAATCTTGAACAGCCATTGCTGTATTATCTAATTCTTTGGATTTTTCTTAGTTCAAAGACAGATGATTATGTTAGGTTTTGGCTCATATTCTCAAGTAAACCCGATATTAACGAAACAAGACTCAACTGATGTGAGATTTCCTGGAGACGTGGGATAACGTTTGGAAGTTGGATATGGTGTTTGAGGGAGATTTGAAGACCGAAGAAGAACTGAAGAATCGGATTCCGGAAGGAAACGCGGTGCATTCTAGGTGACTTGTAAAAGTTTATGAAGCGGGTGCGCAACCGTGACCCGAATCTTAGTCAATCATAAGCATGCGTGGAAAAGGAAATCTTCAGCGGAAAAGGAAAGTAATTCTTTTGGGAAGTTCTTGTGCTTGAAGGAAAATGAATACTCTTTACAAGAAGACTTGTCATAAATAGGAAATAGTATTTATGTGGAACAAGTAATTCTTGTATGTTTATGAGTAGGATTTCCTTTTCTCTTAAACTCCTTATATTTAGTATAAATAGACCTTGTAATTAAGTTGTTTTGTGTGGAGCCAAGAGAACACCATGTAACATCAGAGAGTGGTGAGATCCGGGAGAGACCCTAAGGAATATCCGGGGAGGGATCCAGGGAATATCAGTGGATTTAGTTAGAGATCTGTCGATGATATTCAGGGGAGACCTAGGGGATATGTGGGGGGTTCTTGGTGAGGATCTTGTGAGCGATTGTGAGCCGAGAGTCATGATGTAAAGCTCGGTTGTGAGCTTGGGGACTTGGTAAGGCTCAATGGTGTGGGGTTGAGGTGTGAGAGAGAATCCTGAAGTATGATTGTGACAATTTATCATATAATGAAACTTTCTTTGTCGTCCTGACGGCTCGTGGTTTTTTACCCGATTTGGGTTTTCCACGTATATCTTGTGTTATGATTGGTTTATTTTCTCTCATCTTATTTTTCTGCTATAGACGTTATTAATTGCTATGAGTTACGGGCAAATATTAGGCATGACGCTTCAGCGATCATCGGTTCAAATCCCTAACAATTGGTATCAGAGCCTTATGGTTTGGCGATGGTGTTTTTTCAAGTCTTTACGGGAGATCGTATGGAGGACTTGGTGGTATTAGGATGATGATGATGGTTGCCTAATATGGGTTTAGCAATGGAGATACGTTTTGAAAGCGGTTTTGAACTCGGTAGGGTTTGATGAAAAGGAGAATATAGATGTAAGAGAATTTTGGCTTGTGGTAGCAGGTACAAGTCATGGAGATCCAATCTGGGTTACACAAGGCGATATAAAAAAAACTCATGTATGCGTATTAAAAAAAAATTGAACACTCGAAGTCTCTGGTGGTGGTGTGAAGCTTATCCGGCAAAGCACTCTCAGTTCTAGTAGCAAGTCTTTCACCAGGCATGTGATGTAAGGACAAAAAGTCTTTCAGAGGGTTGGGTGATGTAAGGACATGTTTATCCTTTTGGCAGTTTTTCCCACTGGCCATGGAAGAGGATATGTTGCTGCTAGTAGTCCATAATTGTGCACAAGACATTGGTCAGAAAGTGATGCAAAGTGTATGGTGGACAAAGATGTCGATGGCTGATGAATTCCCTGGTAATCTGAAGTGAGGAGTTGCACCACAATTTCAGCAGGTTATTTCGACATGGTGCCGGAACAACGAACACAAAAAAAAAATCTTAGGATGGTTCGTTCCTAAGTGGTTATACCTTGTGGTGGGGTATGTTGATTCTCGGTATAGAGAATTGTTGTTGTGGACAAAGGTCTTGAGAATTCAAGCCAAATGGGAGAATTGTTAGGTTTTGGCTCGTATTCTCAAGTGAACCCGATATTAACCAAACAAGGCTCAACTGATGTGAAACTTCCTAGAGACGTGGGATAACGTTTGGAAGTTGGATATGGTGTTTGAGGGAGATTTGAAGACCGAAGAAGAACTGAAGAATCTGATTCCGGAGAAACGCGGTGCATTTCAGGTGACTTGTAATGGTTTAGGAAACGGGTGCGCAACCGTGACCCGAATCTTAGTCAATCATAAGTATGCGTGGAAAAGGAAATCTTCAGCGGAAAAGGAAAGTAATTCTTTTGGGAAGTTCTTGTGCTTGAAGGAAAATGAATACTCTTTACAAGAAGACTTATCATAAATAGGAAATAATATTTATGTGTAACAAGTAATTCTTGTATGTTTAGGAGTAGGATTTCCTTTTCTCTTAAACTCCCTATAGCTAGTATAAATAGATCTTGTAATTAGGTTATTTTGTGTGGAGCCAAGAGAACACCTTATAACATCAGGGAGTGGTGAGATCTAGGAGAGACCCTAGGGAATATCCGGGGAGGGATCCAGGGAATATCAGTGGATCTAGTTAGAGATCCGTCGGTGATATTCATGGGAGACCTAGGGGATATTTAGGGGTTCTTGGTGAGGATCTTGTGAGCGTTTGTGAGCTGAGAGTCATGATGTAAAGCCTGGTTGTGAGCTTGGGGACTTGGTAAAGCTCAATGGTTTGGGGTTGAGGTGTGAGAGAGAATCCTGAAGTATGATTGTAACAATTTATCATATAGTGGAACTTTCTCTGTCGTCCTGACGGTTTGTGGTTTTTTACCCGATTTGGATTTTCCACGTACATCTTGTGTTATGATTGGTTTATTTTCTATCATCTTATTTTTCTGCTATAGACGTTATTAATTGTTATGAGTTATGGGCAAATATTAGGCATGACGCTTCCGCGATCATCGGTTCAAATCCCTAACAGATTATCTACATGATATCCAAGATAAAGAAGAATCCAGATTCCAGGAATTTACTTATGAAGATGAGGATGAGGATGAGGATGATGTACTTGATGATGAGACCTATCACAACTTTGACCCCTAGAAGTTTTAAGAAACAATGTTTGATTGTTTGAAGTATGTAGAAAAAAAAACAAAAATTTCATTTACGATGTAAACAAAAATACAAAGTTTGCTTTTACTAAAACAATAATGAGTTCTTTGATTTGAATGAATTCATTATCATGTAGAACGTTTGAGAAAGTATACATGTTTTAATTTATAAGTGCAGTATTCGTTCATAGAAAGAGTAAAGAGAAAAAAGCAAGAGAAAGCATCAGATCAAAAAACACATATTATCTCCTTAAGTTGTAATCTTTTTGTTATAATCAAAGTATTGTGAATAAAAAGCTGTGAATTTTTGCAAGTAAGTCTTCCATATCTTGTATTTAGTTTTTATTTTCTTATTCGGGATCAAAGAAATCTCGTCAAGTTAACGAAAATATAAAATTGTTATCAAATCTCAAAGATAAATTGATAGGCTTTTATCATTCGTTCTTAACATATTTATCAACTGGTCTCAGTTTGTAGGGATTGTAAGAACCTAGTAGAATTATGATTTTGTTGAGTCAAGATTTTCATATTTCGTTGAAGATTCTTCGGTGTCCTATTTAGCCGTATACACAAGGCCTTCATGGACTGTAAGAATCTATGAAAATCAGTCTTGAACTCTCGGAGTCTTTAAAAATTGAAGGGCCATTTCTTTACACCACATAGCTGAGGAGCTTTTGATGTTTGTAGAGAAAATTGGCAGTAGAGCTAATTATCTTTTTGAATTTTTGAATAATTTTATATAAGTAATTACGATTAAAGACTTCATTTACAATCATAAGATTTAATCATCCTTATTCAATTTTTATTTTATGAAGTGAAATTTATAATTCATACAAAGACTTTTTTTATAACATCTAATGCACTTAGAAAAATGTATCTTTTCCATTATTATTTAATTCTAGGAAAATTGGAATATCCTTATAAACAATTAGACAGAGCTTATAAAGAAAGTAGAGAAACTTGACCTCAACTAGAGGATCACTTATTGTATTTAGAAAGAGAAAGAGATTTGACAGAAAATAGAATTGATAAAATAGATGAACTATTAGAAGATTTAAAATATTTTGCATGAATAGTAAAAAATCAAGCCAGTAGTAGTAATATATTCATAATGATTAATTGTAAATAGTCATAATTTATGAGTTATTTTTATGATTGTTATCTTAATACTTTACACTCTAACAGTAGAGGAGAATTTTATGAGTATATCCAATTTTTAGATCACATTGAAGTAGAAACCGTTAATTGTACTTTAACCCTGTGAGAAACTAAAGACACTTTACCACATTCCTTAATAATAAAAAAATTAAAATTAGTGAAGATAAGATTATTAGAACTTAAGAAATAATCTAAAAAGGTTAAAATATTTAAATTTAAAAATAGATTTAGATATAGACATTTGAAAAATAGACCTTAACAAGAGAATTTTACCATATATATGAATTTCAAGAAACTTGAATACTTAGAGCATCTCCAATGCAAAAATGATTTGCATATAAATAATTTTTGATATGTCATAAATGTCAAGAGACTTGCTTCCTATGTGGCATAAATATGAACTTGATAGACAATTAATTTAAAATTTGGTCTCCAATGCTTCCGTTTAAAACACATTTTGTTTTAATGACGTATCCAATTTTATTTCCTATTTTCTTTTTTATTTCATTTCCTTACCAAAAATAGATGAAAAATTAATATCAATTTTAAATGTTTGCTGAATCAACCTAAAAAAGGGCTGTGCAACAGGCCGTCTGAAAGTGGACGGTCATGTTGACAATGTCTATTATTTTTTTTACCACGTCAGCTTGAGGTTGGATATGTACGGTTGCATTGGAGACACAATTATTTACATAATGTCTATTTATCCTACGTGGCATCTCTTTTTTCACAAGTCACGCTTGCATTAGAGATGCTCTTAGATCTAGACGAAGTTGCAGATTTTAGAAAGATAAAATTAAATCTACAAGACAATTTTAAACTTATGTGTAATATAGAACATTTAAAAAACCAATATAAGTAGGAATGACAACTTTACCCAGCTGGGTCGGAATACCTGGGTAATACCAGGATATTTCTTACCCGGGACCAGGTAAGGAATATTCGGGTACCCGGCCAGTTTGTACCGGCCTGGGTCTGGGTACGCCCGGGTCTGGGTACACCCGGGTATCTGATTTGTACCCGGTTTAATTTATTTATTTTTTAATTTGTCAAATTAAAAAAGAAACCTAAACCCTAATTTTTTTCAAACTGAAAAAAATAAATTTGTTAAATTAAAAAATCCTTACCCAGTTGAAAGAATACCGGTTAAAATAAATTGTAATAAAAAAATACCGGTTTTGGAATTAGTTGAAAATGAAAGAGAGTGAAATGTGGGTCAATGGAATATTTAAGAGTCGTTTGTTTTTTCCACTTAAAACTTGATGGGTCTGAATCATAATTATAAAGTTGTTTCGTTTGTTTTTTTAAGTGGTTAAACAACTTAAAAATACCAAAAAAACAAATTTTTTAAAAAAGTAAAAAATCCTGACTTTTTACTTAATTACAAATCACTGAATCCAAAATATTTTCTTCCGATACTATCATTGATATATAACATATTTCCAATTTCATCATAATTATATATTGTATAGAAATCTTTATTTTAATATATTTCTTATTTTAAGTAGCTTTCAAAATAAAATAAAAAACCATAATCACTTATCATATTAGTGTTTAATATCAATATTTTATTATGATATTAAGGTGATATATTTATATATTATTTTTTTAGAGTGTTTTGTATGATTTTTCCTGTAGCCTCTTTTATTTTTTGAAAAAAAAAACCGTTTCTTTTCTTAGTAAAAATGAAGTTTATTTGTAATTGAAGATGATCATGATCATATGTATTCAAATATAATTATTATTTTTGGATTTTTTTTATTCCATATTATATGTATAATTGTTTAATATGGGTATAAATGTAAAATTACTTAGTTTCAGAAAATTTTACTTTTAAAAAACAAACGTGTTGACAATACATTCAGATGTTAGGAAAAAAAACAAACAAACATGTCATTCAAGTTCAGATTTCAGTCCATATTCAGTCTTCAGAAAAATTCAGGATTGTTTAGTCTTCAGACAAAAAAACAAACGACCCCTTAATGTTTTGTCTAGGATTTGAGTTTCTGTTATTAATTTTGTCATATTTGTATGTTTACTTCATCCTAATTAATGTAGTATTTAAATTCTAAAAAAATATTTTAAAAATTGTAAAAAAAAAGTTACCAATTTTGAAATTAATTAAAAAAGAAATAAAGTGAAATGTGAGTTAATGTAATATTTATTGTTTTGTCAACGATTTGAGTTTATATTATTAATATTGTGATATCGGTGTGTTTACTTTATCCTAATTAATGTAGTATTTAAATTGTAAAAAACAAAATATTTTAAAAAATAGTAAAAATAAATAAATTAAAAACTAGATAAAATCCGGGTATGGATATTCGGATACTCAGCCGGGTTTTTCTGGACCGGGTACCCGGATTTCAAAATCCGAAATTTTCCTAGGTGGATACCCAGACTGTGTAAACCCAGGTACCCAACCGGGTCCGAGTATACCCGACCCGGACCCGGGTTTTTACCATCCCTAAATATAAGCATATACCACATCCTAGTAATAGTCAACACGATTTTATAGTAGATTTATTTATAAATATAGGACAAAACCTAGAAGAAAACATAGATAAAACTAATAAAACTATTACTGATCTAGTCAATTTCTTTGAGCAAACTAAAATAAGTACTTTAACAAGAAATTTAGGCTATATAAAAGAATTACTTTCAGACTTTAATAGTAAAGTCAAGAACTTTCCAAATAAGACTGAAATAATAGAATAACTTAGAAAAAAACCTAAACCAGTAGAATTATAGATCAAAAAATTAATAAAAGATCTACATATAGAAGTAGAAAATATAAAACAAACTCAAAAAGATTTACGACTTCAATTGGAAACAATAATGAGGATATTCAGTGAATGAGTAATACTTTAGCAATAATTTAGAGTCCATTTTTGCTCACCCCCCCATGAAGGGGAGGTGAGCATTACCCATATTTCCAATATATGACATGTGTTCAGGGAGATGGTAGTTTTGTACAAACACATGAAAGTTTTTGGATAAAAATACCTCTCATTGGACACATGTCATTTATTGAGGAGGGGGGAAATGCTCACCCCCATCATAAGGGGTAAGCAAAAGTCTTCTCATAACTTTAGAAGAACTTTCTAACGAAATACCTAGTAACATTCCAATAGAAATAAGTGATAAACAATTAATAAAGAAAGTAATAACATTAGTCAAAAGAAAGTAAGAGCATCTCCAATGTAAAATATGCATTTTTGAGTTTCTAAACAGTGCCACATTAGCATTTCTATTTACTATGGGCCCACTTTTAAAATTTTGTTAGAGAAATGCATATTCAAATCTCCAATGCAATTATCTAAAATCAAATATGTATCTATTTTATGACCAATTATAATAAAACAATTATTACATTCTCTCCTCTTTTATTTTATAATTAATGAGTTTTAATATTATTGGTGGAAATAGTTAGAAATCCTAGTCAGCATTTCTAATACTGGGATTTCTAAGAGAGTTTCTAGAATTAGAAACTCAACTCCATATTCTCTAACTTTTTTTTTGTCACATCATCTCCATATTCAACTTAGATAATTGCATTGGAGAGAGTTTTTCTAACTTCTTTAGTATCTATCCTATTTGGCACTCCATTTTCTCCAAATGCATAATAGCATTGGAGATGCTCTAATAACATTAGTCAAAGACAAAATAATACTATTATTAAACTCCTCTTAAAAACTACTGAAAATTTTAATACACTTGAAACAGAAATCAATAATAGTTTTAAACAAAATATAGATAAACTAGAAAATTTAACGGAAAGAGTTAGTGATTTAGAACACAAAACATTAACATCCAAACCAAATAAATCAAGAGTTGATATTAAGGGCATTTTAGGACCTAAGTTAACATTTAAAAATGGAATTGGTAAGAAAAAAGAAAAAATTATATATTGAAGGAATATTAGATACTTTTAAAAGTAGTTTATATATTTATAGAGATGAATTTAAATTAGCAATAGTTAATAATCGAGAAAAAATTACTTTAATAAACTCTCAAAGTGCTAAACTACTTAGAAAGCAAAAAATTTCAAATATACATCTAAGAGCAGTAGTTATTGGAATTATGAGTCAAACTATAGAAGGATTAAATACTAAAACACATTAATTTTTATATGATGGTAGATTTATAGAACATGAGCAAGCACAAATAGCTAGTGCAGAGGTAGACTTAAGAAATAAAATAGCAGTAGTAGAATGCTTACCTAATATAGATATAGATATAAAAGAATTCCGTGAAAAGATAAAACTTGGTATATAAACACAGTTTTAGAATGAATGCTGAATACAAAAATCTTAGATTAAAATTTTTTGTTTTAAGAAGGTGTTATAACTTATAATAGATATCATAAGAAATTCATCATTATGAATATTAATATTACTACTAGTAGCTTGATTTTCTGCTATTCTTGCAAAATGTTTTAACTCTTCTAATAGTTGATCTATTTTATCAATTCTATTTTCAGTAAAACCTCTTTCTCTTTCTAAATACGATAAGTGATCTTCTAGTGAGGCCAAGTTTCTCTACTTTCTTTATAAGCTCTGTCTAATTGTTTATAAGGATATTCCCATTTTCATAGAATTAGTGAATTACGTAATAATGGAATAGATACATTTTTCTAAGTGTTTTCAAGAAACATGGGTTTTCACTATTAGATATAATAAAAAAGGCTTCGTATGAATTATAATTTTCACTTCATAAAATAAAAAATGAATAAGGATGATTAAATCTTATGATTGTAAATGAAGTCTGCCATCGTTACTACTTAAATATAAAATTATTAAAAAATCAAAAAGATAATTAGCTTTGATACCAATTTTCTCTACAAACATAAAAAGCTCCTCAGCTATGTGGTGTAAAGAAATGGTCTTTCATATCTAGTTATATAGTCCGACTTTAAATGAAAACTCAAATCAAGTATATGACAGAAGGCTCAAATTTGATACATTTTTTTAGTATAAATGAACGCTCTTTGCCACCAAACCACATTGAAGAATAAATAAATTTTTTTCATATAAAAGTTGGACTATCTTGAAGGTAATGGTGACCACTATTCGGTTTCGGGGCTGTTTCGGTTTCGTGGCACCCCAAACCGTAACCGAAACCGAGAAAACTGGTTTGGTTTTCGGTTTCGAACCGTTGGTTAGGCGATTTGGTTTCGGTTTCGATTTGGGTCGGTTTTGGTTTCGGTTTCGGTTTTTTTTCAAATTTGTCGTACACATGGCAGTGTGCTATTGGTCCAAAACTGGCGGTTTAACCGTCAGTTAAATCGACGGTTGTGGACGGTTTTTGGCCAACCTTGACTGTAATCGAACCGGCTCGAAACCGGTTTCCAACTGGTTCTTTAACCGGCGGTTTCGATTACGGTTTCGGTTTCGGTTTTTAGGAGCCGGTTTCGGTTTGGTACCCACCGTTTAACCGAACCGTGGGCACCACTACTTGAAGGGAAATATCATCACATATGATCATATGTTGAAAAACCTCAGACAGAACCATATATATATATATATTAACTATCAAAATTGTTTTTAATATATACTTTCTAATACTTTCTAATATGAAATAGTATTCTTGTATTTAATGTATTGGCTCATTCTTCATAATTTTACTGTCAGTCATAATCTTACTATCAGTCTGTCGTGCGCCCTCCACAGTAGAGATGGGCATGGGGCCCACGCCCCCATTCCTAAAACCTCCTCTAACTCTTGCCTACAAATCCCATTTGGGGGAAGTGTGGATGTTGGGGAGGTTCCCTTGCCCCCCATTTCTCTAATTTCTAATTCTCATATTTTCAAGTCGAAATCCGGAATTTAGAATTTGGAATTTGGAATTCGATCATCTCAATCTTATGATTCACCCTATTTCAAAATCTAATCCAATAAATAATTAAAATATCTAATCTAAAATATTTAATTGGTTTAATTTAATCAAAAAATAATACAAATATTTATAGAAATATATATAGGTTATGGGGTTAGTGACTTAACTGTGGTGGGTTAACGGGGAGACCGTGAGTTGGTGTTAATTTTTTTTAAAGAAATAGAATTAATACTAGTGGGGAGCCAAATTTATAGTATTAAACCCTAAATATAATATATGACAGTGTTTATTCGAGAGTTCTATTGGCAATGTGTCCGTTTGAGATAACTTTTCCTATTGGCTTTGGCAGTAAAAGAAGAGAAGTAAAAGCCTAAACTTTTCAGTTACTGTTTGGATGATATATTCTGAAAGAGCTTTTATATCAGGAAGAACTTTTAAGACTATTTGGTTAGAACATTTAAAATATATTTTAATTATGATTTGACCATTTTACCCTTCCAAATTACTTGCTATTTTTGATTTCTCTTTCTTACATTTTCTCATCCCCAAACACAATCAATATTTCTTCAACCAAATTCCAACAACAAAAACCAAAAATCAATTCCATAAAAAACTACAAAATCAATTCCACAAATCCAAATAAATTACAGTATTCCAACTCAATTGTAATAATCCAAGTCTTCTCCTTCAATGAAAACCACATCAATTTTTGTAAAAAAAAATTAAAAAAAGAAAGTCAATCAGTAAAAATGAGCAAATACGCTCCATCTCCGTCATTGATAGAGCAAATCTGCTCCAGATGGAACGTTGCTCCAAATGGAGCGCCTTCATCTTCGAAAATGGTGTGGCACCTCCATCATCTCACTGGAGCCGTTTGTGTAGCTGCGGTGTCCACACCGGCCGTGGCCGCTTCAACCTCCTCGCCAACGACGGGTCCACGCCGACGACGGGTCTTCGTTCGAGTTCTCCATCGACCTCATCATAATCAATGCCGAGTCCGCCTTGTCCGTACACTTCGGTTGCTTCCTCGTCCTCCTTATCTCGGATCCTAACCCGTTCTCGTCCCCATCCTTCCTCTCCACCACCATCGGATCATGTCAGGAAAAAAGAGATTTCAGAATAAATGAAGAAGACCATGTGATTTGGGGGATGAATTTAGGGATTTCTCTTAGTAGGAATTTAGGGATTTCATGCTGATTTGGAATTTTTTTCAAACAAGCTTCGTGAAAGAAGGAAGTGTGATTTATATAAGAGGGTAAAGTTGGAATTATGAAAGTTTCATTAAATGAAATTTTGGCTTCTCGGTTTTCTTAGAAGAGCTTCCAAGAGAAGCATGGTGAGGGCTGCTTCTGCCGGAAGAGCTTTCAAATTGGATAAGCTCTTTTGTAACATTATCCAAACATGTTCAAAAGCTGCTTTTAGGTTCCAAAAAAGCTTTTGACCCCTCCAAAAGCTTAGCCAAACAAGCCCAATATATCTTCGGTGGTTTGGTCTTCCCTAATAAGGAAGGCGAAATCCAGGAGAAAGACGCTTTTTTAGACATCAACCCAGTTGTTTTAAACATCGTTGATAGCCTCCAGGGCTATCTAGCACTAAAATGTTTGTTGTTAAATGGGATTCGAACCGGACCAATAAAGTCTTGTAGCTGTGAGTGAAGCATTACAATAATTGGCTCGACCCTAATCGAGTTGCATTTCTCGATCACTAGATAAATGATATATCAAAGATTGCCGAGATGGCCACGTTGCTTACTAATAAAGCCCTTTTAGCACTTTTTTATGGCTCATAAGCTATATCATCTAGAATATATATCATTATATTTTTGCTTCTTGACACATGTAAATGCGTCGTGTGTTGTAGAGCACTATTTCTTGGTTCCATTGATGTAGATCCTAAAAAAAAATTAGTAGTTTTGTCAATTTCAATTGTTATAGAATAAATAATAATTTGAATTTGCTAAAATGGAATAATTTTCTCACTGATTTCGAAAGTACTTAAGATGAAAGATTCTTTATTTTTATCAATTGATGATTGTAGCTCGAGTCGATGACATACTGTTCCTAAAATATTCAACTAAGCCATTTAATAATGATATTCAATAATTATCCATTTTATGGAATTACTATTGTCAACGTAACCATTATAAGTTTTTTCCAAACTAACCTATTTATTGTTCCGTTTGTTTTGGTAATGAATTTTTTTGTTTGTTTGCCTCACGTTACCTCTTATTGATTTCTTGTTTTTCATCTCCAAGCAAATTTGAGTACCATTTTTTTATGGGACATTTTTTATTCTTGTTGCTTGACTTTTTGGTTCAATTATATGGAATGACCTAAATTCAAATAGCACTAACAACTAAAAATAATTATAAAATAAAACACATGAATAACAAAAACAAAACTTAATACTAATATCAATAAAAAAAAACAATTTCACATAGAAGAAAATGACATATTCTTAATTTAGTTACCAAAAATAATAAAAGTATAATGACATAAATAACTTACCTCTTATAGTGTCTACACTTTTTTTGTGAAAGCCAACAACATGCACTTGTTTAACCTGTAAACCCAAAACACATTAGATAGTATTAAGAAGCTATTACGTAGTATTATAATAAAGCCTTAAAGAATCTCAAAATAATATAGCTAATCCAAAAACTATGACTAATGAAGGAAATACAATAACCAAAAACAACATACATGACCAAATGCAAGATGTCCATAATTCTAACCAACAAATTCAACAATCTAAAAACAGTTCTACCCGAAAGTAAACCTTGCCAAACACAAAGATTTGAACATACTTGTTGATTCAAAATCGAAATCATAGATTTACTTGTTTGTATATGAACATTGATAAGACACGTAAAAGTGTCAGAAATGAGATAAGTTGATTTTTAGACTAAAAGACTATTAAAAAAAAGTTATAAAAAAAAACTCTCTTCGAATTTGATTTTCCTCTAGATGGACTTGGATCCTCTATTGTGCTAATCTTTTTCCTAATCTAAAACACCTAAAGATAATATTTTACATTTAAAATAATGAAAATGAAATCAATTTATAAAAATTTATTAATAATATTATTATATTATTACTATTATTGTTATCATCACTATTATCATTATTATCATCATATTATTATTTTAAAAATTGATTAATAAAAATTTATTATTATATTATTACTATTATTGTTATCATCATTATTATCATTATATTATTATTTTAAAATTTTAAAAATATTATTATTATTATATATTATTTTTTTAAAAGTTTATTATTGTTGTTATATATTATTACTTTTAAATTTTATTATTATAATTAAATATTATTATTTTTAAAATTTATTATTATTGTTATTGTTATCACTATTATCATTATTATAATTATTATTTTTTAAAAAAATTTATCATCATCATCATCATCATATCTCTTTGGACTTGAAAATTTATTTGGAGCACATATAATTGTTGTCCAAACTTATATAGACTGAAAAATATCTTGGTCCATTTCCGTTTGAACCCAAAATTTTATTTGCGTCAATATTTTATTTAAATCTAATTTGGGCCAGTACCCTCCTTTTAAAACCCAAACTCCGTTGAATTTATATTCAGATAATTTCAAACCTCTCATTTTTTACTCATTTCGTGAAATCTAATAACCCTAATTTATAAATGCTTTTTTTTTTTTCTTTTTTTTTTCTTTTTTTTTCGGGTTTTGGTGCACATCAAATATCCCACCAACAATTAATTTGTGTGGACTCCATCATTATATTTTTCTTTTTCTTTTATAAAAAAAAATCATATCACTTCAGATCTTATCTTCTTCTTCTTGATTACTTCAAATTTCAACTATCTCTCTTCTTCATCCCCCTCTCTCTCTCTCTCTCTCGTCACATTTAGAGATGTCAATATTACCCATTGGTCTGGGGACCCGACCAGTTAGGAGCGATTTTAACAGTACCATTTAAGTTGTGATATGAGGCCAGTATTTTTTTCAATACCCGATTTAATTTCGGTACGGTTACGGGATTTTAAATCCCCACCCCGTCCCGTCCCTGTATGAGGGAAATATATATATATATATATATATATATATATATATATACATTTCCCTCATATTTTTCCCTCCCACTAACATAATTTTCCCTCTATTTGTTTTTTCATTTTTTCCCTCCATTGAAAGTTTGAAACACTACTCCATTCGAGATCATTATATATAATATACCCTTCACACTATTATGTTCATATTACTCAATAATATTTATATTATCTTTATCAAAAAGTCATAAAAAAACATTAATGGGATGGGGATGGTATGAGGCAAAAAACTGATCCCCTCATGGGGAATCCCCGAACCCGCACCGTTTATTTTAAGACGAGTATTCATCGAGGATGGTAATGGAAAACTCATACCGAACCTTGTACCATTGACATCCCTAGTCACATTTGATACTTTCCATTTATTTATATTTTCTCTTAAACTCACCGGATCTTCATCTTTATACCCAAATCCATGGCAAAATCTCTCTCAAATCGTAACCTAACAAAGTCTTAACCAAACAAATCTTCAAACTCTCCCTCCTAAACCAATTCGTTCTTCTCTTCTTTAGATTTCATCTCTGATTTGGATTTTTAAATTTATCTTTTACATAATTCTATTTCAATTTGCTTCTCTTGTTCAGTTTTTGATTATAACTTTTTTTTTTCAATTTGAGGTTTTTGATATCCAAAATCAGTTATTTTTATTTCTTGTTTTAAGGTTATTTTGTGGTGGTGGGTTTTTGACTCCCTCTTCTCTTCCTCAGATCTCGTTTTTAGATTTATTTCTAGTGTAGTTTTCTTCCCTGTTTCATAATTAGAATTTTGATTTCAAGATTTTTTTTAATTATATATGGATTTCAAGTTTAATTTTTTTTTTCGTTCATTCTTTTCAATTTAGATCCATGTAGTAGCATCAATTTATTAGTTAGATTTGAAGATTTTGTTTTCTTTGGTCTCCAATCTGATAATGATCTATTGTTCAGATTTCTATTTTATTTTTCTTTTCAAGTTTAGAATTTTGTTTTCAAGATATTTTTGTCCTTTTAATTATTTCTTATCAACCGAGTTTTTTGTCACAAATTGATTATTTTGGAACTGCTTTTTTATATGATTATTTTTAGGTTCCATATTGATGTGTTCCATATTGATGTGTTCTGTATCTTCTATCTCAGTAGAAGATTTTGATAACACTTTAATTTGGGCCGCAAATGTTGAATTTGGAGTTTTTAGATTTCAACATCAGATAAGATTTTAGATATGTTCTGGTTTATTTTTGTTTTTCAAGATCTCTCCATGTTCATCATCCTGTTGTGATTTTAAATTCAACAAACCCATTAAAAAAATCAATCATATTCAACCATCATCATCACAACTACAATCTTTATACAACAATATAATGACCTTTAAAGCAATAAAATGTGATGCATGTATTCTAGTACCTGTTAGGTCAAGCAACCAGATATTTTTCTTTCTCTTTTTTATTCTTTTGTTTAACCGGCCCACGCTTCTCTTGTCTCAATCCCCTTTTCTGTTATTCTTATTTTTCCACCTCTTCCCCTCCACAACCTATAGCCTAGCTTAGGTTTGCCACCTTCAATCCCAAGAGAGACACGTTAAAAGGGCAACAACAAAAAAGAAAAGAAAAAAAAAAAGAGCATAGCCTAACATAGGTTTGCCACCCTCAATCTCAAATAATACAATAAAGACATGTTAAAAGGGCAAAAAGAAAAGGATAAAAGGGGAAATAAAAGGCAATAAAAAAATATAAAGGGAAATTGGACAAGAATTGTCTTTTTGTAAAAATAAGGCGCTTTTATATATAGTCTTTCTAGTTCGTCCTGATATAAAATATATCAAGAGAAATAATGTAGGACCACAGATTATAAAGAAGTTTTGATAAGTACATATACTTTGAGTCAAAGTATGTAAATATAATGATCCACATTTTTCCAGGACGAACTAATAATAGAAAAATTGTTTATATATATGGGATATATATATATATATATATATATATATTAATATTAATATATATGTATATAAAATAGGCCCCACCCCCAAACACCATTTAAGGTGCGTTTGGTACGGGAACGGGACTGGATGAGACTGAACTGGACTGGACTGGACAATTGTTTCATATTGTGTTTAGAATGTCTGGGATAGAACTGTGGACTGTATTGTTATGCGTTTAGTATGACTAGGACAGGAATGGACAATATGTTCAAATGACCAGAGCGCCCTCCTTGTTCTGTCTAATGTTTGTTACCATATGTTTAAATATAATACTGATTGTCATGTCAAATGACCTCATGTTTTCAATTACAATATTATTATATTTAACACAAATATTAATATTGTAATTAAAATATATTATAGTTATTTAATATTATTATATATTAATATGTAATATTATATTATTTTATATAATATTATATATAAGATATATATAATATTAAATATTAGTATATATAAAAAAATATATTATATATATATATTGAAATATATGTATATATATTAATAATATATATTAAATATTATTATTGTGTAGGTAATAATATTATTATATAGGTAATAATATTTAATATATTATATATAATAATATAATATTATATATGTATTATATATAATACATATAAAATATATAATTTTAATATTTATATTACATATATATTTTATATAATATAATATAATATAATATATATTATAATATATATATATATATGATATATTAAATATTATTATATACAGTAGAACCCCCTAAATTAATATTTTTGGGATCCACCCTTGAGTATTAATTTACAGAGGTTATTAATTTGAAGAGTTTTACCTTGTAAAGTATTATTTTGTCTTAGAATATGTGTGAAAGTCGGTTTTCTTGTTTAATAAATATTCCTTTTCGAGATTTCTCATTTAATCGGTTTTCTTCTTTAGGGAAAGTTCCTTTTTTTTAGGATTTATAATCACAATGGCACTGCCCATGGGAAATCGAAAGGTTTTGATTCTTCTTGACAATTATACTGCCCATGTACCACTTACAGAGTTACCTAATCAAATCCAACTCATAAACACCATATTGCACTATCTGCCACTAAATTTGAGGAAGAAATGTGCTACTATTCCAATTGAAGATGATCTCGTCAATAATATCACAAGACATGATAATGATAATATGGTTGAGATAGATGATGACGACAACGACGATAGTCGTGAGGTATCTAAAATCTCTATAAGTAAGATTATTGAAATGCTAAATTTAATTGAAACTACAACAAGAAGGTGATCACAATAGCTTATTGAAGACAATTCAAAAGATGAAGGATGAAGTCAAAATATCAAACATGGTGGTCTAGTGTAAACTAGTATCTTGAAGTACTTTTCTAGTTCTTGAATAATATGTCATATATTTTGTACTTTTTTGAAATTATTAATTTATGTGACAGTCGGGATTAAAACTTTACACTAGGTTTTAAAAAGAAATTATTAATTATTACGATAGAGAGGTTTATTAATTTTTTACACTGGCCTGAGTCGAGACCGAGACTTTTTATTAATTTGGAGAGGATATTAATTTATAGAAGATTAATTTATAGGGGTTCTACTATGATATATTAAATATTATTATATATAGGATATATATTATTAAATATTAATATATGTAATAATATATTTAATATATTTAATATAATATATATTATTATATATAATAATACAATATAATATATTATTATATAATATATATATATATAATACATATAATATTATATATGTAATTATAATATATATATATATATAATATTGGACATGATTGTAATAGTTTGAAGATTTGAAGGGCAAATGCATCTTTTTTATGTTTGTCCCATGTCATGGGACAAGTAGTCACTTGGTTTGAAGTGGGACAATTTTTTTTTTTTTGATTTTAGTCCCACCTTGTCCCATTAAGTCTCATGCCAAGGTTGTACCAAACATGGGACAAGAAGAAACTGTCTGAGGTTATCTTGTCCTGCGTACCAAACGCACCTTTAATGGCAAGGGAGGGGCCTCATGGAAAAAACGCACCTTTGATGTTCTACAATATATTGCTAATGACTTTGTTCCACGAGGGTTCAAACTAAATTGTTTGCTATAGTTTCTCGAAATTGGAAAATTCGAGATCGAGATGTATATATTTTAATTAATATTTTAACAAAAGAAGACGCGCCAGAAGTTTATAGAATGGTTAAAAACACTTGCAAATTAATAATAAAGTTTCTTACAATCCATTTCTCTTGTTAACAGCACACAAATCCTTGGAGAAAAACACAAACAACACAACAAGAATTAAAAGTTAAAAAAAAAAAAAAAAAAACTTTGAAGATAAATTATTTAGTCTGCAAGCGAGGATCAATATCAACCCTAGCAACCCCTTCTCTATTCTCAGCAGCCTTAGCCACCTCAACTTCCCCAACAACCAACCCAGCCACGTCACTCTTCTCTCCATTCATAATCTTCTCCTCCGTCTCTTCGTCCACGTAGTTGGGGTCCTTCTCGTCAATAGCCGGCGGAGCCGCCATTAACTCGGCGGTCGCCATGTCATCAGGACCCTCCCAAGTGTACTTGCCACCGTGTCCCGACTTCGGCGAAGGCTTGCCGATCCCGATCCCGGCAGCCGGGTGTCGCTCCATGCGCTGCACTCCCTTGTCTGTGAGCTTCTTCTCGATGTACTTGATGGTGTCTATGTTGTGTGTCTTTAGCTCCATCTTTTCCACCCTCTTTCGACCTTCTTCGTCGCGGCTCACCGCGCGTATCGTCACCGTGTCTTTCTTGTCATCTATGGGTTTCATTTTACTGAGATGATGTTGCGGAGCTTCGAGTTGTTTAAAGTGTTTTTTAATTTGCTGTTGTTTTCCTTTGTTCTTCGAGTGGGTTTTATATGGTGTAGATTGTAGAAACTATAAGCTTGGTTTGGCTGCTAGAAGTTGCTGGATACACCGATACAGTACAGGTTGAGGTGGTGCTAGCTAGAAGGTTCTGCATGCCACCAGTTTTTACTGCCATTCCTGTCTTGCCACCTCTATTGTATTTGGTATTTTTTATTTTTGGTATAATTCGTGTTAAACCCAAGCAAGTTTGGAATAATTATCTATAGTTAATTTATGTAAAAAATAAAATTGCATAAATTCTAATATTTGGAAAAATAAAATTTACCACCACACACAAAATTCATCAATTATAATATCTGAAGTTCTGAACGAATAGTATTAGGAAGTTCTTTATCAATATACACCACTATGCAACTCGCAACGATTTGTAAGAAACATATCTTTCATCTTATTGCAAAGTGTTGTTTTAATAAGCTTCATGATTAAAAATATATAGTTACTTTGTTGTTGAAGTTGAAACATAAAAAATCAACACTATAAATTAAACGATCAATAAAATGAGAGTGTCCTTACCTTTCAATTTCAAATATAATTTACGACACAATTTTGAAAGTGAGGCCTGCTAAAATAAAACTATTTGGGTTTAGTGGGTCTAATGGGCTTATTTAACTAACTAAGTGCTTGTTTGGTTGAGTTTTCTATTGCCTCAAAAGCTCTACACACCTTTATTTGAGTTTTTTTTTAAGTTGTTTGGTTGAACTTTTGAAATTGTCTTTATTAAATTCAATAGAAGCTAGTAGAGTTTAAACATGTACTAATGCTTAGTCTGGCATTGTTGTGATGTGCGGAGAATTGCTTTTGGTTCTGCTGTGGGGAGAATTGCTTAGATTTGCTGTGAGAAGAATCAACTAAGTGTTTGGTAAACGACTTTTAAAAATGTTGTGAGAACCAAAAGCAATTTCAATGTGTTTGGTAACTTGTAAGTAAAAAGTATTGTTACTGTGCAAAATTAATAGAAAGGTCACCAATGACTATTGAAGATGTTTTGAAAATAAATAATTTGTTTTATTTTTGTGTGACCATAAATATATTATAAAATAAATAAATAATTCTTTTATTTTTGTATGACCATAAACATGTTATAAAAGAAATAAATAATTTGTTTTATTTTTATATGACCATAAATATGTTATAAAATAAATAATTTGTTTTATTTTTGTGTGACCATAACATATTATTACTTTTTTTATTGCCACATATATTGCGAATATATCAAGAAAACCTTTGAAAATAATTTGTTTTCATTATTGCTTCCGCACAAAGCAGTTTTTTAAAAGCTACAAAATGTAGCTTCTCTTTTTCTCATTTGGGAGAAGCCAGAAATGAGGGAGAAACCAAAAATGACCAAAAGCACTTTCTTGGAATATTACCAAACACCATAGTCTATGCCCAGAATCACTTTTTATCCCAAAAGCATCATAGGAAGCAATGTCCAACTAAGCCAAAAGCTCATAGGGAGGAGCTTCTCCGTAAAGAACCTTAAAAAAAGTCTATCACAACCAAACAAAAATATATTAAAAACAATATTTCTAATAGATATATTACAAGTAGACTTTTTACAAATAGAGGTTTTTCAAAAGCCTAACCAAACAAGCTCTGAGTTAATTATCAAATGTTTAAAACGTGAGTTTAAGTATTATTGTGAGATTTTTTTTAGAAATTCAACATGCGTTGGCGGCGACGCGACCTGAGATATTGTCACGCTAAATAAACGTTTTTCCCATCAAACCACATTAGCTGATGATCTTTATGACGAGATATTGAGCCGATTCCAAATTGAAATCTCAATAATTATAAACTTTAAAATTTAATTTAATTAAAATAATAATGTTTATATATATATATGTTAGACCGGGCTATAACCCAGTGTACTCTCTACCTGCTTCCACCCTTGACCACCACACAATATGGCTTGACGGTAAGAACACGCATTTAATATAACACTATCCTAAGATCTTAGGGCTCATTTGGTGTGTGGGATATGATATGATTATTTTCATGGGATTGGATTAGATTGGATTTGCTTGGATGGTATATGATTGTACTAAAATTAGTGCTGTGATGTATTTGGTGTTGTATGAGATATGTTTAAAATATTCTTATCTCTTGTTTGGTGTGGTATGAGATTGGATAAAAAATAATTTTATAATATATTTAATATAGTGTGAAACTGATTAATATTAAATTAAATTAAATTATTTTAAAATAAATAAATTATTTATGTTTTAAAAAATAAATAATATTTAAAATTAATATTAAAGAAAATAATATTTTTAATTCATATTTAATATTTTTAAAATATTTTAAAATATAAATTTATAATTAAATAAAAAAATAAAATAAGAAGAATTTAAATATATATATATATATATATATATGGGACTAATTAGCCACACCTCACCTGGATAAAATGGTTGCATAGAATTGGACTTGTTAAAATAATTATTTAAACTAAAATTTAAAAAATAATTAAAATATTTAAAAATGTTGTAAAATAAATAAATAATAAATGAAATAAATGAAGAACAAAGTGAGAGAGAGAGAGAGAAACAAGAGAGAGAGAGACACTAGAGAGAGATGAGAGAATATATATGTTTGTTGTATTGGTTTTGAGTTGTTTCAGCTGGGGCAATTTACAAAAGAGGGATCACTATATATAGCTTTTCAAATCTACTAGGCAACTTGCTTCATTGCTTAGAGGTGAAGCAATCTATCAAGTGGATTTCTCTCTTCAAGCAGTGGTGGGAAAGCCACCTGTATAACCCCCCCACCCCCCCCCCCCCCCCCCCCCCTTATCTCCTTGAATTTTCACCACTTGTATTTCAATTTGTTAGGAAAAACTCAGTGAGATAAAACCTTAGCAAAATATATCCAATAATCTTTTGGATCTTGTGATATTGAACGCTCTTAAAACTGTCTCGTTAAAAACCTTATCAGGAAAACCTAGTGGGACAAAACCTTATCGAATGGAGAGAGAGTACGGTGCCCAGAATTAATGTTTTCTTCAAAACATTTCTCACATTTATACTTTACTAGGAAAAACTCAATGGGATAAAAACTTGAGCAAAGATATTCATTGATTTGTCGCATCAAAGTAATATTTATGATGACCTTCTAGATCAAGATAACATATATACGATGATTAGCAAGATCAAGGTAATATTTACAACGATATTTTCGATCAAGATAACATATATACGATGATCTACTAAATCAATGTAATATTTATGATAATCTTTATGGATCAAATGATTTTTTAGGTTGGTATAGGGATTTTTTGATAGCATAACAAGTCAGCATGATCACCTGAAAATACGGTGATTAGATATGCCACATCACCAAAGTCAGCCAGGAAAGATCAACCCAAGATGACCAGTAGATGATCTCAAGGCTAGATCAGGTTTACCTAAGATGGTCGGGAAAACTAACCGATCGGATATGAATAACCTGGTCGGGGAAGTTAGCCGATCGGGTAGAGATAACTTGGTCGAGTGAATACAATTTGATCGGTGTAAAAGAGATCTGGTCGGGTTAGGCAGCTGATCAGTTAGATGACGCATGGAAGACATTAAATACAATCACGACTCAAATATGCAGAAAAAGAGTCACACTTAAACAAGGCACCTTGCAGTACACTCTGATAAGGAAATAAACTTACTTATAGATATCAGAGTCCAAAACAGGCAACAAGTTTAATTCATTCAAGTCGTGGGAGACACGAAACATGAAAGAAGATAAAGACGACTTCAACAAGTAATCAGTCATAATTAAACACCACCACATTTCCTTACTTTTACTACAGAGATTAAGGTTTTATGCACATATAAATAGACTCATAATCTCATTGTAAAATAGAGATAGAGATATACACAGACGAAACATAGAATATGAGAGAACAAGAGAGCCTGAGTGTGTAATCATATTATTCATAGTGAACTCTTTTCCTCGCCGTCACCGGCAACCGTGGATGTTTCCCCGCCTTGGGGTTTTACCACGTAAAACATGTGCTTTCATAATCTCCTTTTCTTTCCTTATTCATAACATTATTATCAACTCACCATAATTTGTGTGATGCATGATCGACTTTACTTAATCCAAAAATCACCGTCAACATAGGTGTACTTAGAGAGTTGCCTTATTAAAACCATGTCAGGAAAATCCAATGGGACAAAAACCTGTTCCAAAAGAAAAAGAGTACAATGTACATATACCCCAAATAATTAATATATTTCTTTGATATGCTCCCCTTTATAAAAGTTTTTTTGAAGCAATCTTCTGGATTGCTAAAACTGACGCATACATATATTTATTTCATGAAATAAAATAAAATAACGTCATAAATTATTGGAGGTAGTATAAGCAAAGACTTGCTTTATGGAGTAATATCCATATGGAATCTTTTCAAAATCTTTTTAACATATTATGATGGGTGGACAAGCATTCCATTTGATCTATGCTCGATCTTCAGGCCGAGACAATATTTTCTTCCTCATTTCCTTATGAAGACATATGAGTATATAATATGATTATTATATCCTTACGTTTATCGGATATTAACTGAGACAGTTATACCACATCTGTTCATATTGTTTTTAATCCATATATATAAGGATTTTTGTATGTTCATCAAATACAGATTACGAGATCTCGAATTACATGCTTCTAGCATTTTAATCCTTCAGGAATTATAAATATATGCATTGAGTGAATCATATAGATAAATTATTATTACTTCTGGAAGAAGCATTTCAAGCCTTTCAAAGACATCCAAATTTATCAAAAATTTGGAACATAATCGTATTCATTAGTAGTGAAAACCAAGTTCCTGTAAGAAACCTTGTACTACGAGTTGTACCTCATATCTTATGATCTTGTTTTTCTCATTACGTTTCCGTATAAAGACTCATTAGTATCCAACTAGTTTGACATTCCATTTGATCGATATGAAAATTGAAGTAAGACACACACACATATATATATATATATATATATATAACCGAACTAGTATCTCTATTTTGTATAAGAGTAACTTTTCATATACTCTTCTTTTCTGGAGAAACTTTCCATTTGGAAATTAATCAATATAATAATATGCAGATTGTGCGGAAAAAATATAAACTATCAGAAGTTTAATTGATCTAATAGAAGATTAATCAAAATCATTATTAATCTCAGAATGATATAGAAGTCTTATCTTAGATAATGCCAGAGGTGCAATAAGGAGATATACAACACAATCAAATATCTTTAAAATGATTAAGTCCCTATATAGAATTTAGTAACTGTATCAAAATAATAAAGTGTTGGCAATTACCTGGAGACCTTTGATAAACGATTCCCCTAATCCCTTTTGATTATGAGTATATCTGAAAACTAGATGTTAAACATCAATCCCAACTGCTTTGTAATATTCATCAAATATCTTATAAGTTCAATCAAGTAAATATGCCTGAAAAACTAATAATCAATGCAAGTAATATGGAGATGTTTGATAATAAACAAATATGTGACCATCTCGTAGATACATCAATTAGAACTATAAAATAATGAAAGGGTTCATTTGGTGGATGAATATGTCCACATATATCCCCTTGAATGATGGAAATTCAAAACCAACTTTAGAATGAGCTGATTTTATTATTATACTTCATTTGTGAATATGCAGTGCAAATGAGAAAGTATGCAGTTTCTCAATAATGAGTTTCAAGCCCAAATCATGCACAGATATTCAACACTCATATTATTCACATTCTCAATGTGACATTATTAAAGTTATGTGCCTTTGATCTAAGCATATTTCTTTATGTTTTGCTTGAATGATATAAAGTATCATTGAGACACAATTTAATATTGTTTGATAACAATATCTGACAATTCCAGAGCCTTCTATTAGATCTATTGGACATGATACAATATTAACACTTGCTCTGAGCAAAGTCAAATTCATAAAATATTTCTGACTCCGGAGAACCCTATGAGTCGTTGCACTATCGGTAAGACATGTATATTTCACTTCTGGAAATTTTATTGACATTATGTGTAATGCCATTTTATAACTCTTCTGAAATGATAATAATCTCTCCATTTTTTTTCTTTTTTTAATAGGTTTATTAAGTAAACTTTTTTCTCTTGTCATTTACAAACATCAACTCCTTGAGTATGATTTGGTATCTCATGAATATAAATATATCCAAATTTACACTCTTGATATTGCTCCTTCAGGGGCAAGTACAAAATGGATAAAGTATCCTTTACAATCTCATTATACGTGATATTATGATCTTAAATCATTTTTATGATACTTACAACATTCTGCTGGATGTGTAAATCTTTTTTCTCAAATGAACAATACGTTAGAATCTTAAATCCCTTTTATGATACTCACAACATCCTACTAGATGTGTAGATAATTTTTCTTAAATGAATGATACGTTAGGATTTTAAATCTTTTTTATGATAATCACAACATCCTACTGGATGTGTAGATCATTTTTCTTAAATGAATGATACGTTAGAATCTTAAATCATTTTTATGATACTCACAGCATCATGTTGGATGTGTATGAAATTGATTAAATATTATTTCTAATTTCATTATTCGTTAGGATCTTAAATCTTTTTTATGATACTCTCAACATCCTGTTAGATGCGTAGATCATTCTCTTAAATAAATGACATGTAAACATATCAATTCATATATATGAGATAACTTCAAATTCTGAACGGGTTTGAAACCCCAGGTTCCAAATAATGAAGTGTGGCATTCTTGTACATAACACTGGATCCAGAACTCCAAGTTCTCATCGGTTTTCAAAACCATGCCAACTTAAATATCATAATTCCAGGAACTTTAAGTTCTAGTTATTCGGCCTAGCCGATCTCATTTATTGTGTATAAATAAAGAATACAAATATTTAAAAAGCATAATAAATAAATCCATAACTATAATAGGTTTTTTCGATACAACTGTAGCCAGTCTTTGTCGACACGGCCGCAACCAGTCTTATATATTGTGTATAATAAACAAATACGAATATTAAATAGCATAATAATTAAATCCAGAACTATAATAGGTTCTATCAACACAGCCATAGTTAGTTTCTGTCGACACAGCCGCAGTCATTCTTATATATTGTGTAGAATTAAATGCGAATATTTAAACAATTCCAGGAGGCTAAGCTCGCCTGATATGTGCATAAAAATAAATTAGTATAAAAAAACAAATCTAGAACTATATATAGGTTCTGTTGATATAGTCATAGCCAGTCTTATATATTGTGTATAATTAAATGCAGATATTTATAAATAAATCCAGAACTACATTAAGTTCTATTGACGTCATAAGTCATTTTGTATACAGAACTATAAATATATCCAGAATATTAAGATGTAAGTAAATCATCTATCGAAGG
Organism: Dipteronia sinensis; assembly: GCA_033220585.1. NCBI lineage: Eukaryota > Viridiplantae > Streptophyta > Magnoliopsida > Sapindales > Sapindaceae > Dipteronia > Dipteronia sinensis. The sequence goes on along the minus strand of CM065637.1, from coordinate 67,220,197 downwards.
ATCCTTTTTACTTAGATGCAATTGTGCTGATAATGGGTTGTAAAATAAATAAATAATAAATGAAGAACAAAGTGAGAGAGAGAATTTTAAGAGAAGAGAGAGAGAGAGAGAGAGAGAGAGAGAGAGAGAGAGAGATGAGAGAATATATATGTTTGTTGTATTGATTTTGAGTTGTTTCAGCTGGTGCCATTTACAAAAGAGGGATCATTGGATCAATATATATATATATATATATATATATATATATATATCAGTCTTTCTATTATTAACTCATTCTAAGATTAAATATATTGGGACATTGAATATGAGTCACTCATTTATGGAGGAGTTTTGACAAGTGCATACATACCAAGTCAAAACATGTAAAATGAGTGACTCATATTCAATCTCCCGATATATTTAATCTCAGGACGATCTGATAATAGAAAATATAAATATATATATATATATATATATATATATATATATAGGACAATCTCTAGCAAATTATGAAACAAATTGGAATGATAAAGACTTAAACAATTGGCAGTTGCCTGACATACAAAAATCAAGCATCTATAAGAGAAAAAATATTTTAGATTTTAGGACACTTTTAGGACAAAAGACTAAAGAAATAAATGTCAAATTCCAACACAACACTTTCTCTACGAATTTATTAAACAAAAATAGTTTAAACCATTATTGTAAAATTGGTTACAATGACTTGCATATTGGAAGTGTGCAAGTTGGTATCAAACTTTTATCAAAAATTGGTTTAAACAATTCTTTATTAGTTGTTCTTTGTGACAAAAGAATAACTGATTACAAAGAATCCATTTTTGGAATGGCTGAAACCACATTGACTTATGGACCTAAATATTTCTAATGTTATCCAAACTTTACTATAGCCTTAAATACTGATGAACATATAGAAAAATGCATTGTCATTGATATACAGACTCATAACTATAAATTCATAAAAAGATCAAATCCTTATAAACTTGTTTACAGAGTCTATTATAGGGTTTTAACTTCTGGCCTTATCCCCAGATTTTATACCCCCAACTATTCCAACCGGACATACCATATGCTTCAGTACTTCACCTTCTGTTAATGTCATGGTTCCTGCCCCAGTCAAATGGGAAAATGTTGTTTTCCCTGATGAATGGATAAAAGAAAAAGTTGACTTACCTACTTATCAACCACCCTCAAGGAACCTGCATGATTGTATTAGTGACCAGGATGACACATTAAAAATATCTTTCAGAAGGGGTACTTCTTATAGAGCCCCCAGCATTTCTGGAACCTCCAATGACAGTTTCCAGACTGCTAGACATTCTTTGTCCAGCTTATCTAGACAAAACATAGCAAATCAAATTCTCATTCTAACCCCTATTCAAGCCTCTAAACTAAACCATGTCATGAATGACCAATACAAACCCAGTTCTAGTGAACATTCTGAACATACAAATCTTATACCTAGACAAAGACAAAGACGCCCTACTAATATAGATATTCCCACTCAGCGTACATAAAACCCCTGACCAGACAGCTCACCCAATTCATGTTTATGAAGGGCCAACTTCACCTACTCCTTCTCAAGTACTGACAGGGATTCTTGAACCTGAACCAGCCTTGAGAACTATCAATACTTTAGACAAAGAAATCCAAGATGACTATAGTTTTCTGATCACAGAATACCATAGTTCTGACAATTTACTCATGAGAACTAAATACGAGGCTAATTATTCTGAAGAAAAAAAAAAGAAAACAATTCCATAAACGATGGATCAACACACTAAGAAATCTTAATGAAGAAATACATTTCTTTGAATGGTATACAAACCGAAAACAACTTGAAGAACAATGTCTCGTTATTACTCAAGCACATTTTTGGACTTACAAAACCAACAGAAGAGATGAAACCCAGTTCCATCCTCCCCCTCGAAAATTTACCATAAATATTAATAATGAAGATCTTGATAATGATTCCACAAATACTGAATGTGCACCTTTCATCATATTCGACGAAGAATTATCCCGTACCACGCCTTCTTCTTCCCAACAGATTGGAGTGGTCATGAAACAAAACAATTATACCAACGTTTTTCTAAATACCATAAGAGAACAGCTTAATAAAATTGAACTCAATTTGATAAAGCCCCATTCCATTCCATCTTTCCATCAAGAAGATCCACAAGTTTATATGCCTCAAACTCAAACTAGAACATACAAAAAACAAAAAGAGAAAATTGAAAATTCCAATATTCTTTTATTTCATGATCCTACTGGCATAGAAAAATGTTTTGATCATTTTCTTGATGAAGCAGAATTACTCAAATCCCTTGAAGAAAGATTAAAAAATCTTCCCAAGGCTGAAATCCAAACTTTGTATGAAAACCTTTCCTCTTCTGGAGAAACTGAAACCTTAGAAAATATGATTGATGAAAACATGCTTCATAAAATAACTTCATCCTCTAAAGTTGACAGTTACAATTATGATAAGTATTATCATAATACCAAGCCTTATTATCCTAAACCTACCCCTTCTGATCTTCAATATGAAGAAACCGTACCTTATAGAGCGTATACTGGAAACGCATGTTACAAATTTAATATTGACGGATTATCCGAATATCAAATCATGACAGTTCTTAGACAAACGCATACTATTGGGTACATTTACATTAAAAAACAAAACATGACTCATTCTGATGCCGTCACTTCCCTAGCCACTGGATTTGAAGGTCAATTATTTGGTTGGTGGACTCATACTTTGAGTCCAAATGCCAGAACCTCTATTATCAATCATACAAAAGAAATTGTTACCAGTGCTATCCAACCCCCTGATAATCCGGCTTCTTTTATACCTTCCACATCCACCACTACCACTGCTTCTCAACCTGATGGCATTGATGTCCTTTGTTATACTATACTAATGCATTTTGTGAGAAACCATAATCATTTCCAAGACAAAGAATTTTTCAAAATACAAAATCTTAAATGCAAAAAACTTAGCGAATTCAAATGGTATAAGGATATATTATTAACTAGAGTTCTCCAACGCCCAGACAATGCAAATTCTTATTGGAAAGAAAAATTCATATCTACTCTTTTTTCTAATAAGGTCAGAGATAAAATGGTTGAACAAATGGCCAGTTCTGACTGGTCTCAAATCGACCTTAATACATGGACTTATGGAGAAATCATTAGCACTATTAATGTAGTGGCTTTACAATTATGTAATGATATTCGCTTAAAAAGCCAACTCAAAAAACAAAAACTTACTACTAAAAAAGAACTTGGTTCTTGGTGTGAACAATTTGGATTTGACAAACTTCCTATCCAAAAGAAAAGGAAATCATCAAAAGACAAGAAAGGAAATAAATCCACTTATCACAAACGATTCTATAAAAACCGCAACAAACAATCCCAACCCTCTAACGTCAAATCAAAGCAAGGCGGAAACAAAAGGAGATTCTTCTCCAAAAAAACAAAAATCCACATGTTCCACTAAATGTTTTAATTGTGGTAAAGAAGGACATTGTGTTCATAAATGCCCTGAGTTAACAAAACAAATTAAGAATTTATCCATCGATGAAGAAATCAAAGATAAAGTTCTCCAACTCCTTTGTAATAATCCATACGCTACTACCGAAGAAAACTCATGTTCCTCTTATAATGGCTTATTAATCTTAGAAAACACTTCTGATAGTAATTACGAATCAGATGATTCTTCTGAAACAAATTCAGACCATAATCCTGACAAGCAACCTTGTATTCGCAAAGAACTCAATGTTCTTGACCAACATGACTATTCTATGATTATTAGCATGATTGATAGTATTGAGGATCCTACTATCAAGGCTAATCATATCCGCCAATTACAACAAAAAATTTCTAAAGAAAAACCAGAAACACCCAACACTTCTTCCAGCCATACTCATGTTCACCAAACTCCTAGTATACCTTATGTTACCCCTGATTTTGATAGCAACGTTATAGGAAGATTTCAATCCAAAACCAGGAAGGTCACCACCAGTGATCTCCAAAAAGAGATTCAAAACATAAAAGATGAAATCAAAACCATCAAGACCAACATAGAAAACCCCCCAAAAACCCACCTCAAAATCAAGAAAGAACAAGATTCTTGTTCCTTTATCAAAATAGCCCAGCTTCGCCAGTTCTGGTGAATCCAATTCCTCTGATTCTGAAGAAAAGTTAAAGGAACCAGCATTAGCCAGTATTGTGGCATCCAAAAACAATAATTACCTAAACCAAGCCAAGAAATATAAGATCCAGAAATGGTATGTCGAAATTGACATAAGAATATCACATGATTACAATTTAATTGTAAATGCATTAGTTGATACTGGAGCAGACCTTAATTGTATAAGGGAAGCTCTTGTTCCAACTAAGTATTTAGAAAAAACCGCTTGAATCCCTTTTTAGGGCAAACAGACAACAACTTGAAATTCAATATACATTAGCAAATGCAAAAGTTTGCAATGAAGGAGTATGTTATACCACCGATTTTGTAATGGTCAAAACATTATCTCAAAAAGTTATCCTTAGACTCCCATTTCTTCATTTAATATCACCTTTTAAAGTTACCAGTGATGGCATCGTCACTGAATATCTAAACAAAGAGATCCTTTTCCCTTTTATACACCCTCTAATTGTAAGAGATCTTGATACTCTCAAGAATGATTGTATTCATTGTGATCATTCCAAAAATGACTTTATACCCTTAGACAAATGTATTACAAACTTAAATATCAAGCAACAACAATTATCCTATCTCAGAGATGATCTTGATTTCGAACGACAAAAAACCCATCTTCAATACAAACAAACACAAGAAAAAATTCTTGAATTCAAAAACCGTATCGAACGAGAGGCATGTTCCTCCTTCCCTAATGCCTTTTGGGAAAGAAAGAAACATATTGTTTCCCTTCCTTACAATAAAGAATTTTCTGAAAAACGAATACCTACTAAAGCCAGACCTATACAATTGAATGTTGACTTAGTTGAATATTGTAAAAAGGAAATCAATGATTTATTACAAAAAGGACTTATCCGTCCTTCAAAATCCCATTGGAGTTGTCCTGCCTTTTATATCCAAAAAAATGCTGAAATAGAAAGAGGAATGCCTAGACTTGTCATTAATTACAAGTCTCTTAATGAAGCTCTCCAATGGATCCGATATCTCATTCCTAATAAATAAGATTTATTAAAACGACTCTATAATTCTAAAATATTTTCTAAATTTGATATGAAATCCGGCTTTTGGCAAATTCAAATTGTTGAGACCGATAAATATAAAACAGCCTTTACTGTTTCTTTTGGTCAATATGAATGGAATGTCATGACCTTTGGACTAAAAAATGCTCCTAGTGAATTCCAATGCATTATGAATGATATTTTTAATCCTCACTCTGAATTTTCTATTGTTTACATTGATGATGTATTGTTATTTAGTGATAATATTGACCAACATTGGAAATATCTTAATACCTTTCTCAAAACTGTTAAACATCATGGTCTTGTAATCTGTGCTCCCAAAATCACCTTATTCCAAACTCAAATCTGATTTCTATGACACAATATCACCAAAGGAACTATTATTCCAATTCAAAGGAGCCTCGACTTCGCCAATAAATTTCCCGACATTATCAAAAACAAAATCCAATTACAAAGGTTTTTAGGATGTCTTAACTATATTGCAAATTTTTATAAGGAATTACAAATCATTTGCAAACCCCTTTACCAAAGATTGAAGAAAAATCCTCCCCCATGGACAGATGTCCACACACTTGCAGTACAACAAATAAAAACTCATGTCAGGACTCTACCTTGTATGCACATATGTCACCCTACAGCCCCTAAGATAGTAGAAACAGATGCTTCCGACTTAGGATATGGTGGAATTCTTAAACAAATTATTAATGATAAAGAATGCCTTGTTAGGTATGTTTCTGGAGCTTGGAATGACACCCAACAAAAATATTCTACTGTTAAAAAAGAAATTTTAGCTATCGTCTTGACCATTCAAAAATTTCAAGATGATTTGATAAATCAACGGTTTATTTTTAAAGTTGACTGCCAATCAGCAAAATTTATCCTCAAAAAGGATGTTAAAAATCTAGCTTCCAAACAGATCTTTGCCCGATGGCAAACTCTTTTATCTGCTTTTGATTTTGATATAGAATATATTAAAGGTACTGACAATAGTTTGCCTGATTTTTTAACTAGAGAATTTTTACAGGACAATAGCAATAGCAAGCAATAGGGGAAGAGGCAGACGGGGCAGGGGCCCAGGCATCCAGCCAGCCCATCAGACATATTTAGAGGCCTTGAGGCATCAAACTTATCATCGGACTTATCTTTGTCTTATAATTCTCCCTCTAGACCGAATCATAAAGACAAATATGTCATTTCTGTTATTTCTCAACCACCAGACCCAAATCTTTTGAATATTTCCAGTCCAAGCCCATCTCCCAATCTGACCTTGACTAATAAGTTTTCTCCCTTACAAGTGGACTCTCCATCTTTCAAAACTATTGCTTCAGCCCATCTCAGTCCCCATTTAATCAAGCAAGACAAATTGACTTTAAGTAAGCCAAATCTTATCATGACTAATTCACCTTCCTCCTCAAAACCACCTTCCCCATCTTATCCCTATATTCCCAAACCTTTCTTTGACAGATTTTGTACTATGGAAATCCCAATCCTACTAGACCAATATTTTGATGAACCAAAATAGTTAGCAAACACAATAATTGACCCGGTCTTCTTTCAAATTCCTGAGGATCATTTAAAAAGACATAGCTTTTATGAATTCATATTAGTTGACACCGACTCTATTTACATCTCAGATGTTTTTGACAAAATTGACAAAGAAAAAATCATTTTCAGGAAAATTAAACTCTGCAAAATCTTGACCCAAGAACAATAGGGTAATCCCAACAACAAGAAACGGTTTACCCGATAATTTTTGATTCTTGATTTCACCTATTGGGACTATATTAAAGCCTGGACTTATTTGTTATATGACCAAAATCCAGGGAATTCCTTGTCCTGATTTATCTATTTTGACAAGAATTTTTCCCTCGAAATTCCTTTCTGGTTTCTCGAATGGTGGGACAAGTATGGTCCTACTACTGATATCCTTCCTCCCTCTGTTATGGAAGGATATACTTATTGGAAGACTCATTTTGACAAACCTTCCATCTGGAATTTTATCCCTGACTTATTATTATGTTTCAAACATTTTAGTCTCACATGGATCTTAATGCTTGAATATGCCATCAAAGACCGACTTATTGGAAACATTAATGTTCCATATTTTGGGAGACAAACTGAAATAAAATGGTGGAGTGGTATGAATCTTGCTGATCATGGTACCCAGCGAGTTGCAAGTTGGTTTAATGAAAACCCCACTTTTTGCAAAAAATTGATCTACCAATCACCTTTCTTGATGGCAAAATCTCAATCCAGAGCCAAACTCGCAGCTGCCAGTACCCCTGAAGAATTCTTACAAATTGCTGAAGACATGAAGAAAGCTATGACCACTATCTCTCAAATTGATACTGATTCGAATAAATAAGACAGAGACCATGACTTTAGTGATGATGATGACCCCACCAAATTCTTTTGCCATGATGAATCTGACCCACAGCTCTTTAGCATTATGCAGCTCACCAGACTTATCTTATCCTCTCATTATTATTATCCCTCTTTGACTAGAGTGTCGACAGAAGACGACAATATGTCTGCAAAAGAATCCAAGACTCATCAGGATTATCCACCAGAAGAATCATTATGTATTATTAAAGTAATGTATTATTAAATTTTGATGTATTATTAAAGTTTGGACGGTTAAAAGTAACTACGGTTGACTCACTTATGGTTATTTTTAACTCTTCCTTATGTTTATCCCTCTATATAAAGGACTATGTCTCGTCCTTGAAGGGGGCAAGTTTTTCTTTTTTTTCTTTTCACAGAGTGTTGTTGTTCTTTGTAAGATCATTCTCTTCCTCTGTAAATTCCTTGGAAATCAATAAAGTTTGCGACTTATTCTGTAAATTTGAGCTTCATTGCTGTCAGACTTTGTCATTATTTTGTAAGTCTCTTTTTATTTCTTTATGTTTCTATATTTTCTATACATTATTCTATGGATTTTGTTATACACATTACTGCTACGTTTTGGTATCAAAGCTTTATATATATATATATATATATATATATATATATATATATATATATATAGCTTTTCAAAGCTACTAGACCACTTGCTTCATTGCTTAGAGGCAGGCAACTATCAAGTGGATTTCTCTCTTCAAGCGCTAGTGGGAAAGCAACATGTATTATAACAAAAACCAATTTTAAAACAAAATAATATTTACTTTTATTTGTTAAAATTGAAAATTATTATTTTTAAAATAAAATATATTATTACTTATTAAAATATATTTATATTTTAATTAAATAAAAAAATAAAATAAATTTAATAGAGAAAAAAAAAGTATAAAGTGGTGTGACTAATTTGGTGGAATAAATTACTTGTATGAGATTAAATAATCTCATTCTATGCGAGCAACAAATATAGAATATAAGACTAAAATATATTAACACAAATTTTTTTTTTTTTTGGATTGGAATTGGAGAAGATTCCATCCAAATGATGTGATGAACTGATATGTAGCAACCATATATTGAGTATGAGATAATGTATTCACAATGTGTACTTTTTTGAAAGGATATTCACAATGTGTTGATTACACTACGTCACAAATTTTGACATTACTCTTCAGGCAATTGTGAGAAGGATATATTACATTATATATATATATATATATATATATATATATATATATATGTTTATATAAAACTACTTTGAGGCTTTGTCCCAGCTTGTGACATTACTCTTCGAAGAATAATGTTAGATAACTCAATTTACATCCCAATTTGTGAGGTGTTTATTGATAAGTGTGAATACACGTTAGTAATGATTTATCCCACTTTTTACATGTATTTACTCACTAATTATCACATCATAAATTGATATATGAGTTAGAATATTTACTATTACTCCTTTCCAAACGGTCATTTGTGCCTATTTGCCATTGTGTGGTGCTTTACTACGTACTAGAGACAGCTTCTACTGTATTATTCTGACATCCGCATCCGCATCCGCATCCATATCCACGTCTATACTATAGGAAAAGGATATAAATTTTGTTAGTAGGCTTTTAATTTTGTGAATAATCTGTAAATCACTGAATAAATATTATAGAAGTCAATACATGGGGTGATAAATTTATGGGATAATTATACAAGTGGATATTAGGGGTGATAAATTTATGGGATAATTATACAAACATCCTTGAGTTTAGGTGAAATTACACACACACATATATATATATATATATATATATATATATAGTAACTTTCAAGTGATGGATACATTACTTTAATTTAGTAAGGAACTTGATGAAATCTCATCAATTTTTATGAATTTTGCTCTAAATTTTTTTATTGATAATAGGTTTAATGAAATCTACTTATGAATAAAATTTGAGAATTTTTCAAGCTAGAGCTATTTATCCCGATTTTGTTAAATATAAATGCTTCGAAAAATGGGAGAAATATAGGAAAATTTTAAAAATAGTTATAGTACTTGAAAAATTCATAAATTTGATTTATAGGTAGATTTTAATGAACTTATCATCCACACAAAAATTCATATCAAAATTCATAAAAATCAATGTGATTTCATCAAGGTTCTTACCCAAATTAAAATAACGGATCACTCACTTGAAAGTTAATATAAATAGATTAAGTATAAAGTGGGGTATACCTTATTTTAATTTTGGTAAGGACCTTGATGAAATTACATCGATTTTTATGAATTATGATCTAAATTTTTGTGTGGATGATAAGTTCATTGAAATCTAACTATGAATAAAATTTGAGAACTTTTCAAGTACTAGAACTAATTTTTTTTTAATTTTTCTATATTTCTTTCATTTTTTTGATGTCTTTATATTTAACAAAATCATGATATATAGTTCTAGCGCTTGAAAAATTCTCAAATTTTATTTATTGGTAGATTTCATTAAACTTATCATCCACAAAAATATTCAAATCAAAATTCTAAAAAATCAATGTGATTTCCTCAAGGTCCTTACCAAAATTAATATATATATACAATTTTTCTATTGTTAGTTCGTCCTGATTTAAAATATATCAGGACGAAGAATGTGAACCATTAGACTTATATATTTTGACTCAAAGTGTATGCACTTGTCAAAACTTCTCCATAATCTGTGGTCCACATTCTTTGCCCCGATATAAAAATATAGGGTGAATATCATTTTAGTCCCTCTAGTTTGACCTAATACATAAACTGATCCCCCAGTTTTCAGTATTATCTCGTTTAGTCCTTCTGTTAAATTTTCCGCTCAAACGGTGCTATCTGACAGGGTCAGAGGGTCAAATGACCCTTGCTTCCCCTGATTTTTGTTTTAAACAAAATAGATGAATTTCATCCCTATTTTTTTTAATTTTAAATAAATAAATTAGTTAATTAGACACAGCTATCATCATCATCAACATCAACCAGAATTATTTCTTTCATATGCTATCATTAACATCAACCCAGAATTCAACCCGGAATTTTTAATTAAATCACCACCATCATCATAACCCTACCCCTCTCACCACGAAATCAAACCCAGTTGCCCACCCCACCACCCAAATCTAGCCACCCAACCACCAGCATCAACCAAAAAACCCAGAAAACCATTCAAACCACCACCACCACCACCATGGAAACCAATCCTACCAAACCCTCCACCTCCCAACACCAAAACCCAACCCAAAAAAACCAACATAACGTGGTCAATGTTGAAACATATGAAACCATAACATGAACCCATCTTCATCTGGAATCAACCAAACCCATCTTCGTATGGAATCAATAGAACCCATCTTCCTCTCTCTCTCTCTCTCTCACGTGAATCCAGATCTTGAACTGGATCACATCTCCTTCTCGAATATCTTTGTGAATTGAATCACACCAGTCCTGGGTGATTGTGAACTGAATCGCATCTCCTTCATTAAAGACCCATGATCTGATGCAGATCGAGCGTCCCACGATTTGGTGCAGATCGATCGGTTTGGGTGTAGATCGATTGGTTGGTGTGAGTTGATTCGACCGCCAGTGGTGGTTTGTGTGGGTTTGAGTGGCGGATTGGAGCGGTGGCGTTTTGGTTGGCAGTGGCGGTTTGGGTGGCTAGGGTTTGGCAATGTTGTTGATGTGGGAGATGAATAGAAGCTGTTTGTGGCAATGGGTTTTGATGGCTAGGGTTTGGCAATGGTGTTTGATGTGGAAGATGATGGATATATGTTGTTGATGATGAGATGAATAAGGTTTCTGATTTGAAGGTTGATGATGAGGACAAAGGTTGATGATGAAGACAGTGATGGTTTGGTGTGTGTTTCGGTGGTTTGGGAAAAAGAAAGGGAGAGAAATAGATGAATGTGTGGGTTTGAATAATTGAATGTTTGTTTTATTTTTTAATTTAATTAATTGATTAAATTAACAATTATTAATATACTTAATTATGTGTAAGTTACCATTTTGCCATCGCAATGTTGACAGAATATTTAAAAACCTTAACGAAATTGGACGGCAGGGACTGAAATACAGATTTTTAGAAACTAGAGGGACCTGTCAAAATAATACTGAAAACCAGGGGATCAGTTTGTGTATTAGGTCTAACTAGAGGGACTAAAATGATATTCATCTAAAAATATATCAGGACGAACTGACAATAGAAAGACTATATATATATATATATATATATATATATCATTTTTTATTTTATTTTATTGTACAAACCTCTTCTCAAAATCTCATATCGTGTACATCGCCGGATTCAATATTAAAACTTGAAAACAAAGAAAAGTTAAAGTTATTGTTTTGATGGATAACCCCATTAATAATACAGTTATTATATTGCAGTTAAACCTTTCTTAGATAATATCTAATCTAAATTATTTAGAAAAACTAAAATTGTAAATACAGCTTCTGAAAAACTACATTTGAATCGAATTGGTTGTGCATATATAGGTTTGGTTATTACACACTAACATATTATTGGATAAGGTAACTAATAGATGAGGTCAGGATATATCAATTTAAATTTCTAATTTAATTTATTGACATTAATATCTCAACTATTGAATTAAACAGCAATGTGATTGAGATATTGAAGTCAATAAAACAGGTCAGAAATTTAACTATTTTTCTTCTTCATTTTAATTTAATTTTTGTTCTTATTATTAATATTTATTTCAACAAAAACAATTCTTATTTATTGGAACCAATTAATTGAAGTCAGATGGAGATTAACATCCTGACATAATTATTAATCATGCGTTGACACCTCGATATTCTTCAAATGTGACCTCTTCGTATTTCAATAAAACAACATCTTTAAAAAAAGAACCACGAAGGTCGATTTATTCCTGTAAATCCTGTAATAGAATCTTGCAAAATTATTAATTACACGGGAGTTCAAAAGTTGGCAAAGTTAAGATAAATAACCCAAACTGGAACAGCCACATTTTGGCATGCATAAACTAAAAAAAACTGAAGTGTGTTCACATAATTATTATCAGATATATATTTATGGCAGGGAAGAGCAAAGACACAAAGAAGAAAGCTGTGTTGCTCAATGGCAGTGATTCTGACATAAACGTAGAAGAACACAATAGACTTTCAATGATGAAGCTGAATCCGGGTCCTATGAAGAAACTTGTTGTTCTTAGTCTCGGAGGTCTGCTTTGCCATAGGGTCTGTCGTAGAAAAATATTAACAGATCCTATTAATCGTAGCTCTGATGCTTCTTATGGAAGTATTGATGGTGGGTTCCTCTCAATTTGGGTTCTCATGACTATCTATTCTTCTAATAAATATTGATTTTCATTAACTTTGTTTTCAGTTTATAAAAGGCCTTACTGCACAGATTTTATCAAGTTCTGCCTTGAAAGATTTGAAGTGGGAATATGGTCATCTGCAAGAGAGTCAGTTTATTATATTTAAGCTACTCAAACTCTGTGTTTATATGGTATTTTAAAATTAGTGGAAATGGTGAGAAATGTCACCTTTTTGTCTCGCTGTTGCACCAACGTCACCGGTTTAATAACTTATGTTTAAAAGGCACCTATTTTGGTGAACTACCAAAATTGCCCTTAAATAATCAATTTTTAATTGTCTCTGTACTTCCATCTCCACACTTGAAGCGCTGAAGGCAGGAACTCCTCTCTTTCTCTCTCTACAATAAATTTCAAAACTACTCTACTCAACGTTCTTCAGTAAGCACAACAAGGTAATATGTTTGTCTGAAATACTGTTTTTGATCCTTCATTTTTTAAAAACGTTCCTTTTGTAAACATGGAACTGGTTTTGTGAATATTGAATCTGTGAAATTTGAATCTCCGAACCTGTTAATAAAAAGCTCGGAGCCTATTTGAAAATGCTCGGAGCCTGTTTTAAAAAGCTCGGACACTGTTTGAAAAAACTCGGAGCCTGTTTGAAAAAGCTCGAGCCTTTGGACAAAAGGCTCGAGCCTTTAGAAAACAAGCTCGGAGACTTGAAAAAAGCTCGAGACTTTGTAAAACAGCTCTAGCTTTTAGAAAACAAGCTCGGGACTTTGTAAAAACGTTCGGGACTTTTGTGAAAAAGCTCGGGACTTTTGTAAAAAAGCTCGGGACTTTGTGAAAAAGCTCGGGACTTTTGTAAAAAAGCTCGGGACTTTGTGAAAGAGCTCGGGACTTTTGTAAAAAAGCTCGGGACTTTTGTAAAAAAGCTCGGGACTTTGTGAAAGAGCTCGGGACTTTTGTAAAAAAGCTCGGGACTTTGTGAAAAAGCTCGGGACTTTTGTAAAAAAGCTCGGACTGTTGTGAAAAAGCTCGGGACTTTTGTAAAAAAACTCAGGAATTTGTAAAAAAGCTCGGGAATTTGTAAAAAAGCTCGGACTTTGTAAAAAAGCTCTGTACTTTGTAAAAAAGCTCGGCTCTTTTGGGATCTTTGGAAAAAAGGTTGGAACTTTTATTAAAAGCTCGGAGATCATAGTAAAAACCTCGGAAACTATTTTAAAAGGCTATGAGCCTTTTCCATAGCTTTTATGTTTGTCATAATGGTTTGTGGTGATGAATGTTACAGGAGAATGAATCGGGTGAGAATAGTAATATCTTACAACGGTCGATGGGAGCAGTTACCCGATAGAAGTCAGAGGTTTGTTGGATCCGACAACCAAGGAATGTATGTGTCAAAGAATATGAGTTACGAAGAATTGGTGTCGATCGTGCATACCGTTGTGAAGTATGATGTAAACAAATACAATGTTGATCTACAGTCAATATCAATCGTTCCTGGCGCTACATGTCGCACATTTGTAAGAAATGACGATAATGTTCAGTTTATGCTAGGGGAAGATCGGGTGATCCCTCAAGTATGTGTTAGTCTAATTGAGAGGGCAACTGGAGATGTGATACGGAATGATATTCCTGCTCCTGAAAATACCCAACCATTTGGATCCGCTAGCGGTAGCAACCAAGTGTTCACACAAAGGAGTGCCACTGAAGGTGGGAAAAACATATGTGCTGTCCAACCGGTAGTGGTCGACCATGCAGATGTTTGTGAACCTCAATTCGACGATGTGTTTGGTTATCGATTTGAGATGAATGATGAGCGGTACAATGAGCAATACAATGAGATGTACAATGAGGAGAACACTGAACCGAACCTTGGGCCTAACCAGGAGGTGGATAATGAGGCAAATATTGATCTGGTAGATCATGTAGAGAACACTGATGAAGATCATGTCCAAATTCAAAGACGTGGAAGACGTGTAGAAGGAGTTAGTTGCACTGGAGCAGATATGCCTGGTACTTCCGAGGTCCGGCATAATGTATCTACAGATGATTCTGATAATACCACAACGTGGGTTATTCCCGGAGCAGATTCATACTCGTTTGGGATTGGTAGAAGCACAACCTTGGTAGCAGAAGAACCTACATGCATGATTTATAAAGGTCAGTTCTTTCCGACAAAAAAGGATCTGAAGAGACTAGTTGGCCTTTTTGCAATGCGGCGAAACTTCGAATGGAAGGTGAAAAGGTCCAATAAGACAACGTTACATCTTGTTTGTTTGATTGACAACTGTACATGGAAATTAAGAGCGGTGAGAAGAGATGAAGGGACGTACTTCCAAGTAAGAAGTTTTGTCAATGAACACAGTTGTCCATTGGAGGAGATTCACCGTCGCCACCGACAAGCTAGTGCAGTTATAATTGGAGAAGTGGTTGCACCTAGACTTCAACAACAAGATGGTCGTCTCATGCGTCCCAAGGATATAATCGCCGATATGAAAACAATGTATGGCATCCAAATCATGTACAGTAAGGCATATCAAGCCTTGCATTATGCATTGTCACTGACCTATGGGACACATGAAGAAACCTTCCAACTACTGCCGTCTTTTGGTTACGTGCTGGAACAACAAAATCCCGGCACAATCACTGACTTACAGTGCGCTGACGACGGTAAATTCCTTTACTTTTTCATGTCATTAGGGGCCTCAGTTAGAGGTTTTCAGAGGTGCATGCGTCCGGTTATTGCAGTTGATGGTACCCATTTGAAGGGAAGATTCGGGGGTACAATGTTTGTTGCAACTGCCCAAGATGGAAACGAACAGGTGTATCCAATTGCTTTTGGGTACGGCGACTCCGTAAACAACCTTTCATGGGAATGGTTTTTGGATTGCTTGAAGGGTGCCCTTGGTCATATAGATGATCTGGTTTTTATTTCCGATCGACATGCAAGCATTGAAGCAGGGATTTCTAAAGTGTTCCCTTATGCAACCCATACCATATGTTGTTGGCACTTTGCTGAAAATGTGAAGAAGCGATTTCACAGAAAAGATGTTGCCAGCTTAATGGGCAAAGCCGCTAGAGCGTACACTGAATTCAAATATAACCGGTACATGGGTGAGTTACGTAACCTGCACAAGAATGCTTTCGATTATGTTGAATCTGCCGGTCCACACAAATGGTCTCGTGTACACTGTCCCCAACGAAGGTTCAGGGTGATGACAACAAATGTTGCAGAGTGCATAAACTCATGCCTTAAATTCGCACGACAACTCCCTATGTTGACATTGGCAGAGTTCATTAGGAATATGTTACAGCGTTGGTTTCACGATCGACATCGAGCTGCACAGTCCATGCGTCATCAGTTGACCGACGCATCACAACTTGTGATGCTACAACGGGTCGAGAAGTGCGGTTATATGACCGTCAATCCAGTGGACTGGAACATTTTCTCTGTCAAACGGTCCGGAAAACAGTGGACTGTTGACTTAGCCCGGAAGACATGCACATGCAACAAATTCCAAATGGATCATTTTCCGTGTTCTCACGCACTCGCAGCTGCAAGGTACATTAACAGTATAAAATTATACCCTATATTAAGCAAGCGTGATTGTCACTTTTTTCATTGGTTTTGCAGGGAGCGGAATTTGGATTTCACATCGCTGTGTTCGGACTACTACAAGAGACAGACACTTATTGATGCATACTCAGTTCCTATTATGCCTGTTGGCCATCCTTTTTCATGGGTAGTGCCGTCCGACATCGCTGAGCGGGTGGTTTTAAATCCAAAGACCAAGAGACAATCAGGTCGCCCGATGGAGGGTCGACATGCATCGTCTTCCGAGAGGACAACCACCCAATCGTGTAGAAGATGTGGACAATCAGGTCATAATAGCAGGAGGTGTTCTAATCCGCTCTTGATTAATGAAGGTCCGAGCAGAATTGTTCCCGAGGAATACCGTCGTAAGTGTAGCGTATGTCATCAAGTTGGACATAACAAACAGACGTGCCCACACAAGGAATCTGCCGAGGAGTGAACCGAGCCGTTCATACTTATTGTTTAATTAAGTTGGGGTGTTAATTATTACTTGTGTTATTGTATGATATGAAATGCGTGTGTTGTACTTGTAAATGAAAACACTTTAAATTTTAAACAAAAAATTTATAATTTGAAAGTTCATTACTATAATTGTTTGTACATCGACAACTACAACATCTAATGTGGCTTGGAGTTACAAAAAATCTCCACAGCCATCTTCTCCCGTATGGTGCACATATCTTCTTCTGACCAGTCGAACGTCATCCTGTTCGCCAGTACGTACTCCATCAATCTCAAGGTATGAGCACCACAGTTACCCCTGCGACTCAGCACATGAACAACTGTTACAATAGAAGTTGAATAAAACAAACTTAAAGTTTAAATGATGTTCGTATAGTCATACCCTCTAGTCTGTTGGGGCACATGTGTTGTAGACACCATGCTTACCCCAAAGGGCCTATTCCGCTTCTCATACTTCGCCTCGCCCGTTGGTCTGGCATCGTGAAACCCCACCTGATGCAACATCGAGGGTAGAAACCACCGCAATGGAGCGACCTGCTCTTTCCTGATCTGTAGGGGGACTTCCTGTCTGAACGGGTCTAGCAGGTGGATCGTCCCGACAGTAAGGTCAACGCTGGCCACGAGCCAATGCTGGCCACCAACGTTGCACGGAATAAGGACCTGTACCAAGTGTTCAAGATATTGTTATGGTCAAAATAAGAATTTTTAATTAAACACATTGAAACCATAACTGTATTTTGCTCACCGCGTCAACCTCGTGCCATGGTCGGTTCCCTACCGGGAGCAATCCACGTACCGTCATCAGATCTTCAGGGGACCACCTGTACTTCAACACAGACCACTTTTTTGGGGCTTTGCCCACAGCATCGCGAGGCATGATTCTCCGCCACTAAAACTCCAGCATTGACTGAAAATAGACAACGAACTGAAACGTTAGAAACAGGATGAAACACAACAAACAGACGTGTGAAAACAGTACATTTGAAACACTTACATAGAACTGAGAATCTAGTAGGTTCATCCTCTGAATGTAGACAGTGGGGAATGCTCGTTGACGCTTCCGTAAAATATGCAGGTACGCGTCAATATGCTGACAATATAAACATTATACATTGTTAGTATTCTTCCATAAGTTAAACAAACTTAAAAGACAATCAAAGTAAGGAAAGTACCGTGTCCTCCAACTCCATAAAGTTGGTTTGCAACCGGTGGAACCAAGTCACAGGCACGGGGGTCATCAGATCCACATCACGTCTGTGTAATTTTCAATTATTTAGGAAAACAACTAATTTAACTGTAGGTGTTTCAAAATAAATTCACAATATTTTAATACTTACAATTCCCCCGTCACGTTCCTCTTGTAGGCTTTGTAAGCCGTAAGCTGGTCAGCGTCTACCAATCCATTGGGCCTGAATGTATGTGCTGATGACATGGGCAGTGTCCTTGGCCTCTTCGGCCGACAGGGGTCAGTGTATGGGCTCATCAACTGCCAGCCTCGTTTGCGCATCCGCTGCTGCCTATGCTGACTGTGGACTGGGGGGTGTTGGGAGGAGGAACTCTGTCCCCGTGGATCACGTCGAGGGCTCCGGTGGGATGGGTTGTGTCGGGATGGACCGGCAGTGTCACTAGGGGGTGAGGTGTGACGGGATCGAGTAGAGGAGAGCGGTGTCGGATGGACCGCAGGGGTGCTCCCTATGGATCGCCTGGTCAGGTCAGGAGTGTGGACTGTACGGGAGGAGGGACTCTGACCCAGTGGACTGAACGGGTCCGCTGTGTGGTCCTGGATATAAACAGGAGGATCCACATCCTGTACCTCCATAAGCAGCGGATACTCTAATATCGCCTGGGTAACTGTCTCCCCAAATACTCCTGTATCCGTGCCACCAGGGACTTGCATCTGCTGGTCTCGTACTGTATCTCCAGCTGTTGGACCCTGTGTCTGAGGTCCATCAGCCTCCGTCGTAGGTCCGGTGGCTGGGTCTGTCCCTCCGTCTCTGTCTGTACGGGGAGAGTCTTGATCATGGGAGGGTGGACCATCCCTGCCAGACTGTGATGTCGAACCCCACCGCCCCCGGAGAAAGTCCATCACCTCCCTATGCTGCCTATCCCGTTCCCGATCACTCTTCCGGATATCCTCCCGTAACGCAGCGACTGCATCCATCACATCTTGGATTTTTTGTTCCAAACGATCCTGAAAGAAAATCATTATTGTCAGTACTAAAACTCAACACTTGTTTCAACATAAATAATGCATTACACCATTTTTTACATACCTAGCGATGCCCTCCAACGTCTTCTCGTGAATGTACTCCACTGGGCATCGCAAAGCGAACCTGTCTGCGCCTAAGAGGACTCCCAGCGACAAACTCCGAGTCCGAACCCTCCGTATCCGGCCTGTGCCTGAGGGGACTCCCACTGCCAAAATCATGGTCGGAACCCTCCGTATGACTGGGTCCGGCAGTGGTATGATGTAAGGGATCCGGTACCGAGCCGTCGTGTCCATCGGCAGCCATATATAGACTGCCTCCCTCATTTATGCCCTCGTAGTACCGTGCAACCCTCTCAGCTGCTGTGGGCACCAGTGCAGTCCTCGCAAATATCTGAAATCGTGGTTAGACCATTCTATTTGTATAATCGTAATATGTAAACACTTTAACACAATAGATCCTTACCCTGGCTAAGAAAATATTTTTGTCCAGCTTGTCCGACCTTGGTTGAGTTTGCAACTGCCATTTCAGAATACGGGGGGACAACTCAATCTCCCTACGAGTCCCAAATCAGGTCCCAAGCTCGGGGATAACCTCATACGCAAATACCTATGTAAAAGAACAAGTTATTCAGAATCCAATCATTTATTCCGTAACTCATGGAAAAAAAAAATTCAGGTTTTCAAACGATACAAATTCTAAATTCTCACCAACAGTGCGTGAGCTAGACCGTAAATGTTGTACGTCTCCACCGTGTGAACGTCAACGTCCTTTTCCTGCTGTCATCTCTCATACCGCACACGTCGACCGTTTAAGGCATTCTTGAATCCAATAATGGACTGCCTATACACGTGGGCACCCCACGGGAATGCATCAAAAGCGTCCAAGTCCTCGACTAGCCGGATCTGCCATAATGGAACTTTCTGTCTCTCGTCCAACCCCATCAATATCCAGTTTAGCATATAAAGGAGGCACAGCTTCACAGCATCGTACTGCTCCTCAAATACACCGATCCGTAGAACAGCTTTCAGCTGTTCATAATCCACATCAGCTGCACCATTGAAATACCGTTGTTGTATCCCGTTCTGAACCATCTCATACCTCGTCGTGTCGGGAATCACTCCAAACTTCAATCCGGTGATCAGACAGAATTCAACCTTGGAGAACCGGACCGAACGAGTACCTAACATAAATCTCATCTCATCCTGCGGCCCATCGTGATGTAGCTCGCGCAATAGCAGTCGATGGACTACGCTACCCGAAAACTTCATCCCCCGATCCATCCTAAGGAAATGACCAAAACAAGACTCTGTATACCGACGTCGGTCTTCGACCTTGAATTGTTCTGGTACACTGTCTAGTGCGACGTCGATATCTTTAAGGTCGCTGAAATGGTCATGCCGAGTGATTTTTCCATCGTACCATTCATCCTCTGGAGTTTTAAGCAAATCCTTTAGTTCACTACTCATCTGCATTTTCATAGAAAGAATGCATCAGTAAACTGTAAAAGGCTAGGACATAATAATATAAAATAGCAGAGAAGCAGTTTCAAAAGGCTCGGACTCATATTGAAAACGCTCGGACAGTGTGAAAAAAGCTCGGACACAGTTGGAACATGCTCGGACTCATATACAAAAAGCTCGGGCACAGTTTGAAAAAGCTCGGGCACAGTTTGAAAAAGCTCGGGACCAGTTTGAAAACGCTCGGACTGTTGAAAAAGCTCGGACTCAGCTTTACAAAGCTCGGACACTGTTTCAAAAAGCTCGGACACGTGTTGAAAATGCTCGGACTGTTTAAAAAGCTCGGACTCGGTTTTAACAAGCTCGGACTCAGTTTAAAAAAGCTCGGACTCGGTTTAAACAAGCTCGGACTCGGTTTAAACAAGCTCGGACCCAGTTTAAAAAAGCTCGAAAAATGTTTCAAAAAGCTCGAAAACTGTTTCAAAAAGCTCGGACACGTGTTGAAAATGCTCGGACTGTTCAAAAAGCTCGGACTCAGTTTAAAAAAGCTCGGAAAGTGTTTCAAAAAGCTCGGAAACTGTTTCAAAAAGCTCGGACACGTGTTGAAAATGCTCGGACTGTTCAAAAAGCTCGAACTCAGTTTTAACAAGCTCGGACTTTCTAAAAAAGCTCGGCAACTGTTTGAAAAAGCTCGGACTCAGTTTCAAAAAGCTCGGAAACTGTTTCAAAAAGCTCGGGCTGTTTAAAAAATCTCCTGCACTGTTTCAAAAAGCTCGGAAATTGTTTTAAAAAGCTCGGCCACATTTTAAAGTAGCTCGAGAACAGTTTCAAAAAGCTCGGGCATTTTCAAATACCTCGGAACCAGTTTGAAAAAGCTCGGGCACAGTTTGAAAAAGCTCGGGACCAGTTTGAAAACGCTCGGACTGTTGAAAAAGCTCGGACTCAGCTTTACAAAGCTCGGACACTGTTTCAAAAAGCTCGGACACCTATTGAAAATGCTCGGACTGTTTAAAAAGCTCGGACTCGGTTTTAACAAGCTCGGACTCAGTTTAAAAAAGCTCGGACTCGGTTTAAACAAGCTCGGACTCAGTTTAAAAAAGCTCGGAAACTGTTTCAAAAAGCTCGGACACGTGTTGAAAATGCTCGGACTGTTCAAAAAGCTCAGACTCAGTTTAAAAAAGCTCGGAAAATGTTTCAAAAAGCTCGGAAACTGTTTCAAAAAGCTCGGAAATTGTTTTAAAAAGCTCGGCCATATTTTAAAATAGCTCGAGAACAGTTTCAAAAAGCTCGGGCATTTTCAAATAGCTCGGAACCAGTTTGAAAAAGCTCGAAAACCCAGAAAAAGCTCGGAAAACGTTTTAAAAAGCTCGGAAAAACCTCTTCAAAAGCTCGAAAAAGCTTGAAAAAAGCTCGGAATCACCTTGAAAAACCTCGGGAACCCAGATCTTCAACGGATTTACAAACCCTAACCTAACCCACAACCATTCTCAGATCAACAAACAAACATAATCTACAAGTTTAATCAACAACCAACATCAAACATGAACTTATTAAAAACAAAATCAACAACATAATCTGACTCAACTTACCGTCGATTGAAGATGCTCTCGTCTGAACACCCGATAAACACTGTTGTCCTACCGCCGGTTACTTCGACGTCTTTTTCAGACGGAAAACCACTGATCTTCCAACGCCGGTTCTTTTTCCAAGAGATGTTTTCTCTCTCTGGTTTTTCTCACTAGGTTTGAAAACGACAAAAACTCACTTGGAAGGGGTATTTTTGTCTGGACACTTATATTGGTGCCTTTTAAACATGAATTAGTAATGTGGTGATATTTGCACAACACCCACCCCAAATAGTGCTATTTATTTTTTGAGCCCTTTAAAATTATTTACTTATATTCTTTGTTTGCATGATCTTCGATCTTTAATGAACAGGTGGTACATGAGTAATGCTTTGGATTGTATAATGGTAGGGTTGAGAAGCAAGGTGTTGTTTGCTTGGGTACGTATAAGTTCAATTATTTGCAAGTGATGTCCAATAAGATTGGTCAATTGTGTGACAGTTTCCTTGGTTGCTTGTAGGACCAAAGCCAATGTACTGATTCTGGATTTAAAACCCTGGAGAACGAATTCAAGCCTATCTTTTTTAAGGAGCTGGAAAAAATATGGGACAACAAGTACTATAATCTTCCTTCGCGAGTAGAGCAATATTCTTCGAAAAACACATTGCTGATCGATACAAATCCCTACAAGGCCCTGCTGAATCCTGTAATATATATGTCCACCTGGTTTATAATTTTGGCTCAATCAACTGAAGTTTTTTAACGAATTTTTTTATAGCATGTATTCTTTGTTAATTTGACAGCCTAACACAGCTGTATTCCCAGCTGATGACTACAAAGCCAACCATGTCAATGATGATGCTTTAGGTAAAACCATTTGTGATCTTCTGATGTATCTTTTTTTTTTTTTTTTTTTTTGGAAATTTCAACAGTTGAACAGAAATTCAATCAGAACATTTAATTTTTCAGGTCCAAAGAGAGAGCTGAGGCAATACTTGGAGGGTCTGGTGGATGCAGATGATGTTCCAACATATGTGAAAAACCATACATTTGGACAGCCTGCAATAACATGCAAGCATCCCGACTGGGATTTTTATTCGAAGATTATCCATCGTCACCGCAAGGACTAGTCTACATTTGAATCGATGGTTAAAGAAGAAGCATTAAACATTGTTTATCTACTCTATATACCGTTTATCTTCACATGCATGGAGATGTACGTTTGCATGTGCAAACTATATTACTTTGCTTATCTTAATATAAATTCATATTGAGTTTTGATTTTCTAGGGAAAGTGACGGAAAAAAGAAAAGAAAACTTTCAAAGAAAAGAAGAAAATTCTAGAAACTCAAGATCTATTTTTTTTATTCCATAATGAGTAGTACAACCAACAATTCACTTTTATACTTGTATTACATTCTTAATGAAAACAGAATTAACTACAACTATTTCTATTTTATGCTACTAACTCTGTTATGCCACATCAGCACCATCACACTCCATCATCTAACATCAGCCAGCTTTGATTGTTAACAATTCATATTTTGGTTTGTCTTGATAGACAAATTTAACACTAACTCTAAATAACCTAAAAAAATAGTCTAAAAACCAACTTAAATGTTGTGACAACAATTCATAAACAAAAACAGATAGTTTAAGGACATTCATTATGTGCAATGGAGTGTGTGTGTATATATATATATATATGTGGAAATACGGGGTTTCAGCACTTTTTTGAGTTGGTGTTGCAAGTGAGACACCACTTTAATAACTTAAGTTTAAAACGTACCAAAGTAAATGACTTCCAAAAATGCCCTGTATACATTTTTTAATTATTTGTTTTACTTAAACTTTTGGAAGACACTTTGAAGTTGTCTGAGATCTGCTTCTCTCTCTAACTATCTTAAAGTGAAAAGCTCTGTAAACTAAAATTCAAGTTTATCTTCTTCTCCAACAAGTTCGACGTTCATATAGTTATATAAGATCACTCATCTTATCACTTTCCTATCTCAGTTTTTTAAAACTGTCCGAGCCTTTTAAATTGTTGTCCGAACTTTTTTTGTTAGGGTTTTAATTTATGAAAAATTTATATATAAGATGATGAAGATTTAGGTTTCCGCGACTTTTAACACTATGTCCGGGCCTTTTAAATTGTTGTCCGAGCTTTTTTCAAGAATATTAGTTTTGTCAATTTTGAATATCCGAGCCTTTTTAATAAGTCTTCAAGCTTTTTCATTAACAGCCCGAGCCTTTTTGTATGAACTTAAACTTTTTTGTGCCCGAGCCTTTGTTAGTTGTATCCGAGACTTTGTATAAAGTGTCCGAGACTTTGTATAAAGTGTCCGAGCCTTTGTGAGTTATTTCAGAGTCTTTTGAACAATCATTTTTTTTTGTTAATTTTGTATCTCTAAGACTCTGTATAAAAAGACTCTGTATAAAGTGTCCGAGCCTTTTAAAGAAGTGTCCAAGCCTTTTTGAAAACTGGCCGAGCCTTTTAGATAACTGCCCGAGCTTTTTAGATAACTGCCCGAGCCTTTTAAATAAGTGTCCGAGACTTTTAGATAACTGTCTGAGCTTTTTAGATAACTGTGTGTGCCTTTTAAATAAGTGTCTGAGACTTTTAAATAAGTATCCGAACCTTTTGTATTTGAGTTTTAAATTGAAAAAAAAAAAAAAAGCTCTGAGGGGCCCTGCCCCATGCCCACTGCCCCTCCGCGAGCTGACCAGGCAGCTCGACCCCCGAGTGCGTCAGCCTAGCGCCACTTCGTCGCCGTGCGAGTGATTGCTTGGATTTCATCGGGACTTTCTCTCTCTACTTCACAACTCTGTCATTGTAAACTAAATGAAAGAAATCTGATGTGGAACAACTATTTGGGGTATTTTTGTCTGTTCACCATAATATGTGTCTTTTAAACATAAGTTATTAAAACAGTGACAGTGTTGAAAAGCCACCTCTAAAAAGTGACATTTAATTTTTGAACCCTATATATATATATATATATATATTATAAAATATTAGTTGCATGTGATCATGTTAAAATAAAATAAAATTTTAATATGATCTCATGTGAGTTGTATGTAATTATATGTGAATTGATGTGATTGTACCAAGTAAATTAAGGGTGGGCAAAAAAGCTCATAAACCATAAACCAAATCAAACCAAACTGCTTGGTTTGGCACCGTATGGTTTTATTATAATAAAACCGTATGGTCCGATCCGATCTATGGTCTAAGCATATTAAACCCGGACCATACCGTAAACCAAATACCTTTAATAATTACTATTACTTATTACTGTAGTATGTACATATCACACCCAAAACTTTTTAATAGAATTTAAAAATAAAAGGTAAAGTTAAAAACTCTAATTTATTATTTTGTAGATTTAATGCTTGAAAAAGTGGAGGACATGGAAGTGTCATCCGGAGCGAAGCAAGAATTTCAAATTTAATCAAGTTTGTGGGATTAACCAGTTAAATTTTCATTTTATAGAAACAATTTTGAAAAATTTTAAAAATATAGGAATTAAAAAGAAATTTTCCAGAAGGTTGGAAAGGCCTATGGCCCCTACAGGCCTACCCATAGTTCTGTCACTACACACAAGTGCCACCAAACTTATGAAAAGACCACATGTATGAACTTCAATTCTTCGACTGATTTTTGAGGTTGAAGAAGACAAGAAGATTTGTGAAGCTCATGGGGAAAAAAGGGAGATTAAAGCCTCACGGAAGCGTTGGCTTTAGGTCCTTCTAGGAGGTGTTGAGAGTCGGCCAGAAAAGGGTCTTTAAAGAGGGTGAAAAAATGGTGGTTTCGTCTGAAGAAAGTAAGAAAGGGCAAGAAATAGGGGTCTCAATGTCATGGAGCATTAATAAGAATGATTGTGGGTGGATCTCTAAGTGCACGGTAGGTATTCTTAAAGAGTTTTCAAGTGTCTCAAATGTGAATCATCGTTTAAGCAGTAGAGGTTTCAATTTTTTTGCTGCATATTTGGGAGATAAATGTGTGCTTTGGAGTTTCGAATCGGAAAGTGATAAAGAGGGCTTCATGAACAATAAATTTTTCTAGGTCGATTGCTTTTTGTCTACGGAAAAATGTTCTGAGAATTTCTGTTCTCACGCTAGGCTGGTATGGATTAAGATTTATGGAGTTCCATTACGTTGTTGGAATACTTCTTTCTTTCAAAAGCTAGGTGGGATGGTTGGGGATCCTGTTCTAATTGATGAAGAAAACGTTTGTATGAGGAGATTTGATCAAGGAAGGTTGTTGTTATTGGTTCCTTTTGACAACCAGTGTTCTTGCAAGATTATGGTGGATGATGAAGAGGGCCCATTTGTGGCCAAGGTGGAGGAGGAAGACTCTCCGGTGGACTATCCTTGGCTTGAATAGGTTCTGAACTTGAAGAAAGTAACTTCTCGGACAGAGATTCCGCAGACGAGTTGGTCGACGGTGAGTTTGAATTCTGCTCAGGACTTGGATAGGATTGACTTCTTGACTAGGAATGAAGCTTGCAAGTTTTCTTTTTATGGTTCTGATTCAAATGACATAGATTGGGAGGCTGAAAAGGACTGGGTTCTGGCCTATTACAAAGTCAAAAAGGGCTCAAGGAAGTTAGCAGAGTAGATGTGTAACAAGAATGGATATAAAGGTCAGACTATGGTGAAAAATTTGAATCCAGGTTGCCTTTCTAAGCATAATTTGGGAGGTGATGATAAAGAAGATTTCACATCAGACAAAAGAGAGGAAAGCTGGCATCAAACTTTGAAAATAAAAACCAAGGATGCCTCTTTTCGTACGGCCAAGTTGTCTACCAAAAAAAGTTCTATCTTAGTTGGTGTTGTAGATGTTGACAGTGAGAGAAGGTTTTTGTCGAAAAAGCTGATAAAAGGAAATGAGTCATTTTTGAATTCTAGTTTTTTGAAGGAGTGTTCTGAAATTAGGGAGCAAATTGGTGGGCCGGTTATCAGAAATCAATCTGACTTTAATGGGGGGTTGGGGAGTGGGCTTTATTGCATATGCTCTAGTGGGAAGGAGGATAGGGTTGTGGGTCTGGATCCAGATAGTGTTGAGGTTGGGTATGATAGCCCATCTTATATCAAAAGTTGGAAGTCTGCTTCAGGTGTTGTTAAAGGTAGTAACAATACCCAATCTGGAAAGAGGGGGTTGGGTAGTGATATCATCAAAGCTGGTGAGTCTTCTATGTTGGAGTAGCCAAATGAGACCATCAAGGAAATGCCTCCTTCAACAGATTTATTCTCGATTCCGGTTCAATGGGAAGGAAATGATGAAGCTTCCAACAGTTTTAAGATGAAGAATGAAAGGTTGTCTTGTCTTGTCTTGTCTTGCAGCGATGAGTCATGGAATGAATACTAGAAGCTCTAAGCATTTTTTGTCTTGGATCCTTGAGGATCAAATAATTAAGATCATTGACATGGGTACAACATTGGGTTTTGATTTCTATGATAAGGAAGTGAGGATGGCCGATGTCATTGCTAAAGCTATGTCAAGGGTGAATGGTGCAAGACTGAAAATGGTGAAGGAGAAGTGATACGCTTTTTCTTTTGGATGTTTTTTGCTGGGTTTTGTTAGCAGCCTTGGTCGTTTTGCTTATCTTTGTGCTCTTTTCTTTTATGCGTTTCTAGGCTTCTTGGGTTGTTTTCATTTTTGGGATATAGACTTTGGGCTTAGTCTTGTTTCGGTGAGCTTGTTGGGGGCTCCTTGTTGTTAGGGTGTTTGTCTCCTCTTGTTTTGTGGTTGCTTGCTTGGTGGTTTTTTTGGTGTGGTTGGGCATGCTAGCCCCTTGCTTGTTGTGTTCTCTTTGGCATTTTGGCCATTTGAATAAATTCTTACTGTTCAAAAAAAAATTTTCTTCGACCAATTTTTTTTTTTCATTGAAACATCTGCTAATTAACGGATCTAGATCCATTAGGGATTTGGATCCCCTCCTCACCTCACTTTGTTCTCACCTTATCCTTACTTAAATCAATAGTCTTGATTAATTTTATTTTTTTGTAGAGTAAATATATAAAAATTATTAGAAATAACCTAAACCATTAATTTGTTATGTTAGACACAAAGCAATAGATTACGGCGGTGAGGACAAATAGAAGAACAAGTATAAAATATTTAAATAACCCATAGAATAGCTAAACAATATGACAGAATGAAATATACGGATATTCGAAGACTACTTTTTCACTCGCAAAGAAACAAAACCCATCCAAAAACACAAAACGTAAAGATGAACTAACATAAAAAATACAAACTTTATGTACAATCCACTAGAATCAATCACAATCAATCAAGAAACTTTGATTATTGCCTTAGGCCACCAATTGAAATGTTAAAAAAGGATTTGGATGCAAGAAAAACATCACAATCTATAAGCTCAAGAAACCGCATAACTAGAATTTCAAAAATCTCAATCGAACCTTCATTTCATCTTCTCTCGCTGGAAGAGATTCGATCTCCTCCAACTGCGAGGAGGTTGTTGGACGATGATGAGTTCCAGTGGTAGAGCCAGAAATACTAAACTAAATAAATAAAAATTGGGAGAGGGAGAGGAGGTGCAAAGTGAAAAACTTTGAAATTTTAATTACAATTTCATAATTTTATGAAATTTTATGTATAAAATCTTAAAACTTTTTGAGGGGCGGGGGATGGGCTCTATGGGCCCCCGTCTCCCTTTGCCTTTGATAGTCCATCGACCTCTTCGTATCTAGAAACGTGAGCCACTTCCACTGCTGGACGTTGAGGAGTCTGGCGGTGGAGGTGGTCCCTTGTTTCTTTTTCTTTTTTTAGATTTTTTTTGGTTTTTTATTTGATAATTATTTTTTGATTCTTATTTAATTTTCAAGGGCAACTTTGTACTTTCATATGAAACAACCTTTGAATGTTAGGGTTGATTAATAGAAAGAGTGGTGTTATTGGCACACCCTCTACTGAACTATTCATGCCCCATTTTTTTAATTATATAATATATTTTTTTCATTTATCAAAATTATTTAAAGACACATACAATTAGGAAAGAAATCTTCTACAAAGTAAATCTATTAAAATCTCATATTCCTTTTCTAAAAATAAAAAAAAATAAAAAACTCAATAATCTGTTTCTTCAAAAAAAAATATTTAACTCTTAAACCCTAAAATCTGATTCTCACATACATCTAAAATATTATGAAAGAGTTTGAGAACGATATCAAGAAAATTGAAGAATTGTCTAAGAACAATATCAAACATCTTGAAGAATTATCTGAAAATGACATTAAAGCAAAAATTGTCTGACAATAATAGTAAGCATCTGGAAACAATTCATTCTTTGGAAATAAGTTTGAAGTTTATTTTTTCTTTAGAATGATATCAAGTTATCGTTGTGTTAAAGTACCCTGTTATTTGTTATTTTTTCGTTTCTGAAATAAGAAAAAAATTAAAAATAAAGAAATAAGAAGAAAAAAAATAAATCACTAAATGGAGGTGAGAGGGATGTATACAGATACATAGATAATAGATAGAGAGATCATATATGATATGTATTAAGTTTGAAAAATAAGTAAAATGGGTAGTTTTGAAAATAAACAAAAAAAATTAATAAAAATATTTAATTTTATTTAATTAAATCAAAATTTTAAAAAGTGTGGCATAAATAGATCGGTAGGGGTGTGCCAATAACACCACTCTAATTGAAATTTGTTTGGACGATAAAAATGGTATAATTTTTTTAGAGATATTATCATTTTCCCTCCTGACGTTTACCCTATTAGAAAGGTGAGTACAAAGTTTGTCCATAAGGGCTAGTCTCCCCCTGAAACGAAACTAATGTATATTATCCCCTTCTGTTACCTTTTTCCATCCAAATATGCTTTAACCGTCAATCATGATGGTCAAATGATCAGTTTTATCCTTCAGCATAATCAGAAAATGACCATTTAACCCTCCAAATATTTATTAAATAAAAATATATTAAAAAAATTTGTGAAAAACCAAATTCAAGTGTAGATTTTGAGTCCAAGTTCAGATTCAACACCACCATCACTATTATCCTAATCAGTATTATCATCAACACTAGAATCTTTTTCAATATTCAAGATTCAATATTCACCCAGAAACCAACAAATTGGATCTCCCTAGAGGCATCTATCATACACATTCAATATTCAACATAAACCCAGAAACCATCAAATTGAAAAGAAAAAAAAAACAAAACACAAAACCAGTTACCATCATCGGTTCATCACCACCACCACCAAACACACACCCAACTCGAATCTTTTTCTCTCTCGAATCCCTCTGTCTCTCGAATCTTTATCTCTCTGTCTCTCACTCATCCAACAAGAACACCATCTCAAAAATCCAACACACACCGATCCAAAGAAATCAGTTCATCACCATCATCAGTTCATCACCTATCATCGGTTCATCAACCACAAAAACCGCCATGAACCACCACCAATCCCACCTAGAAACCGCCATAAACCTGCCTTCAATCACCCAGAAACCTCCTTGAAGTCGCCACCAAACCCCTCGTAAAAACCGCCAATGAAACTGCCAAGAAATCCCCACTAAAACCGCCAACGAAACTCCCACCGAAACCGCCAGAAGCTCTCACACAAAACCTCCAAGATTAGGTTTCGATTTGGGTCGATTAGGTTTCGATTTAGTTTCTGTTGGACAGATCACGAGAGAGATTTTGTGGGAGTTGTACTGTTGGTGTTGCTATCTAGAGATCGAGATTTGGTGGCTGGTAATGGTGATTTGGTGCTTGGATCAGTTTGGTGGTTGGTGATGGTGATTTGGTGGATTGGGTTCATGAATGTGATGTGTATGTGTGGTGAATCGGTGTGCTTGGTGAATGATTTAATTTTTTTTTTAATAAATTTTGATAAAAAAAAATTAAGATTTGGTGGAGATCCAATCAAATGAAATGGTGGTCAGGTGGAGAAGAAGCAGAATTGAAGATGATGGTGGTCATGGGTGGGTTTATGATAGATCGTGAGAGAGGAGAGAGATCAGATTTTATTTTGTTTTTTAATATTTAATTGTTAATATTTATTGATTTTTTTTTTTTTTTGGATTCTCCTCACTCAAACATTAATGTTTCTTTTTAGCTTTTAGTTTTTTTTATTTGTTTTTCTATATAAATTATCTTTTAATCTCCACCATTCATCTTTTTCAGATGGACAGTAGAGATCAATTAAAGATACTTTTACCATAGTACCCTCTTAAATTTAACGGTCAAAGCATATTTGGATGGAAAATATACATTAGTAAGGGGGATAATATACATTAGTTTCGTTTTAGAGGAGACCAGCCATTATAGGCAAACTATGTCCTCACCTTTCTAACAAGGCAAACGTCAGGGGGGGAAATGAAATATCCCCTTTTAAAAAAAAATCGGGGACTGGTTCATCACTTTTGTAAAGATCGTAAACTACTTAGAACTAAAAAAAAATTAGAGATTTATTTGGTAATTGCCTGTGAAAACAAGCCAACGTTCAAGTAGATATGTAAATAATGGTGATTAAAATATTGGATAGCATATAAATGTAAATCTTGATCGGAGGAAGCAATATCGGTGGACAATAACAAAGAAGAGATGAATTTAAAATCGAGGACTAGTTTAGTCACTTTTATAAAGGTTGCAAGTTATGTGAAATTATAAAAATGTTTCAGGACTTATTTTATTAATTGTTCGTAAAAAAACCACCAATCGAGTAGGTATTGAAAAAATGGTGATTAAAATATTAAAAAGTAATTTATTAATTGTCCATAAAAAAACCACCAATCGAGTAGGTATTGAAAAAATGGTGATTAAAATATTAAAAAGTAAATAAAAGCAAATCTTGATTGGAGGAAGCAATATCACCAGCTTCTTCTTTTTTGGCATAATTGTAGTGGACCGTAATAAAAAAGTAGAGAAGAATTTTAAATCGGGGACTAATTTAGTTTAAGGGAGTTGTGTGTGTGTTTATTTTTTTGGCATAATTGTAGAGGACCGTAACAAAGAAGAGTAGTGTGTGTGTGTGTGGTGGTTTAGTCACTCTCTAGTTTCGAATAGGTTACAAACTACTGAGAATTTTTTTTTAAAAAAAAGTCTGAGGTTTATTTGGTAATTACCCATAAATAAACCACCTATCTTTTGGGACGGGTTTAGTGCCTACCATTTATAGATTTGAGATTTTCAATCACCGTCCCGACCTATCCACGTACCCGTTATATATATATATATATATATATATATATATATATATATATACAATAATTTTCATATAAGTGCGCACCGATAGAATTATATAAGGACATTGAATGTGAGCCACTCATTTTACATATTTTGACTTGGTATGTATGCACTTGTCAAAATTCTTTTAGAAATGAGTGGCTCACATTCCATGTCCTTATATAATTCTGTCAGTGCGCACTGACAGGAAAAGGACTGTATATATATATATATATATAACTACAACTTTTAGTGAAATTTTCCCTCTTTTTTTAGAGTTTGTTAATGAGATGTGCTATTCTATAATTGATTTAGAGTTTGTTAATTGTTACCGGTTTTATATTATAAATTTTACATTATTCAATAATTTGGATATGATCTCTATTAAAAATACGTCAATGAGATGAAGATGGTACGTGGTAAGGAACCGATCTCCTAATGGTGAATCCCCGTACCCATACCCGTACCATTTATTATCAGACGGATTCATCAAGAATGATATTTCTCATACAAATTGAGATTATGGATGGTAAAGGAAAATCTGTCTTCAATCCGTGCCCTTAATATCCCTATGTACCCATATTGGAAAGCAGATAAAAGCGAATCATTAGGGATGAAAGCAATATCGAAGAATTTTTTTTTTTTTTTGCATAATTACAGTGGGAGTGATACTATTGGTACACCCACTACTGATCTATTTATACCCAATTTTTAATTATATAATATTCTTTTTTTCTTTTATCAAAATTACTTAAAGAGACATACAATTTAAGGAAAGATATCTCCTACAAAGTAAATCTATTAAAATCTCACATTTCTTTTCCCAAAAAAAAAAAATTTAACTCTTAAACCCTAAAATCTGTTTCTTCAAAAAAAAAAATAACTCTTAAACCCTAAAATCTGTTTCTTACACACATATAGAATATTATGGAAGAGTTTGAAAACGATATCAAGAATATGGAAAAATTGTCTAAAACCGATATCAAACATCTGAAAATATTGTCTGAGAATGACATAAAGCAATAATTGTCTGACAATGATAATAAGCATCTGGAAACAATTCATTCTCTGTAAATAAGTTTAAAGTTTAATCTTTCTTTAAAATAATATCAAGTTGTCGTTGTGTTGAAATATAGTGTTATTTTTTATTTTTTCTTTTCCACCATGAAATAAGAAGAAAAAAAATAACTAAAAAGAAAAAAATAAGAAGAAAAAAAAATCAATCAATGAAGGTGAGAGAGATGTATACAGAGATCAGAGATAGAGAGATCATATATGGTATCTGTTAAGTTTGAAAAATAAGTAAAATTGGTAGTTTTGGAAATAAACCAAAAAATTTAATAAAAATATTTAATTATATTCAATTAAATCAGAATTTTAAAAAATGGGGTATGAATAGATCAGTAGGGGGTGTGTCAATAGCACCACCCTTGCAGTGTACCATGTCAAAGAAGAAAAAAAAAGGAAACTGAAAACTGAATGGACTAAAAAGTGCAGTAAATTTAAGGTTTAACTATTGGAGTTTTTTTTTACAGGTTTAATTATTATTTATTAGAGTGCTAGGGTTATGAATATTTTAGAAAACCATCATGAAACTAGGATAGTATTTAAAAATCATCTTGAAATTATGAGTATGTTTAACCATCATAATTTAGGTACATCACCTTTCAGCACAATGGTTATACACCTTTCTTTCATATCGGTGGTCAAGGATTCGAGTCTCATCATACGTAATGTGAGAGGAGTTTTCTTTCGGTTTGTGAAAATGGATATCCGAACCGTATATGTATTGTCTGATCTTAACAGATTCCAACATTCCTATTATAATAGTCTATAATATTTTTTTTAAAAAAAAAACCATCATAATTTACCCAAATTTAGTTTCATTAATGATTAATCTTCATTTTTCTAGCTGTGATTAAAGCAACGTGATTACCCAAATTTTAGATGGGTCAATAAAAGCTCAAGCCTTCGGCACTTCCATTAATGTTTTGCATCAATAGATACAGTAATAAAACTAGTTTGCAGCCCGCACGATGTACGAATATTGTAAAATATAACACTCATAACAAGATTTATGTTCTAAAAGTTCTTCGTATTCTTCTATTTTTGCTTTCAATGCTCTAATTTCTCCAAATGCCTCTTATATCAACCTTTTAAATCTGGATTGTGACAATATGTTATTCTTTCATTTTCAATTTATGATGTAAACTGTTTGATTTTCTGAAAGGGTCAAGAAACATGATATAATATATATAGTAGATATGATCTTACAATTGAAATTAACAAATGTTATAAAGAAAAAGGTAATAAAAATAAAATTAATTTTTGATAATGTTGATCGCCAAATTGTTCCTCTTTATTTTGTTTATTTTTTTTATTATCACCTTCAAGAAATGTAGATGTATACAACCCCGACAATAAAATTGATTATTTGTGATCCTTTAATTTCCTTGAAAGATGAGTGTAGGAATATAATATAAAAAAAGAATCATTTTTATTGAATTTATAAAGATGTTGTAACACACAATAGTTAGTTTATGTATATGTTCACGATTATGTTCAGGTGTATTTCAAAAAACAGATACCATTGCACCCAAACCATCAATGTTTTATCACATATAAAATAGTAGATGGCTTGTTGCACTCAAGTCTGTATATGCTATCAAACTGATCAGATTATACAGCACTTGCTGCATGTGTTTAAAGACAACCTTCACATATCTTTCTTTCATATATTGTAAGATATAATTTTACATACCCAATGTGCTTCATATTTTTAGACAACTCTCGGGTAGAAAACTTGATGAACTTACTGCCACAACTTTTACTTAGACTGATTTATTAATAAGATAAATGCTTTCTTCTATGATAATAAAAAAATCCTAGTTAAAAATCTAGTTATGAAAGTAAATAAAAATGAGTTAATGTATTTTACTAATCATTGAAATTGGCTTTCACTCAGACTGCAAATTAGGTAGCATCTCCAAATGCGTTTTTGATTTATTTATAATTAATTGTCAATCTATGCATACTATTGTATGCTCCTCTTCTTATATTTTAATTGTTTCTTCAATTCTTCCATTCGATCTCACTAAAGAATAAAGATAAGAGAAATTCATTGACGTGCAAATAGGAAACATGGTAATAGATACAAAGACTTTGTATAAAAGCAGAATTTGCACCTCTGAAGGGTACTCGTCCTTGAGAGAGTGAAACACATTGGTTTCTTTAGGGACCGAAGATATACAGATTTAATAACCTTAATTCCCTTCCTTTAAAACCGAAGATATCATATTGGAATTAGTATTACTACTTAATCTGTTAAACACGACACAAAGTAATCATACCAACTCTAGAGAATCCAAGAAATGAAATTAAAGTGGTAATACCTTATACGCGTCCTCATCAGTCTTACCGTCTTCAATATATATTGGAAGCACACCAATGAAATTATGCTTGCTCTATATATAGAATCAATGTATCGGTTCATATTCTAAATAGGCATAGCTAATGGTGCTGGAAACGGATAGTCTTTGTTTATTAGTGGTATTAGGATACCTGAGAGTTTCTTCATAACTGCATTTGATACCTAATATTCAATTTATCACATGATTAATAATCAATAATGAGGAAAAATATAAATAAATCATGAATTCAATAATTGTACAATAGAATAATGGTAATTTCAAAGCATTAAAATGTGTAGATTATTATGATGACCATACATTGGTTCCATCCTTGGAATTTATCTTATCTATTAATAACTTTAAAGTGGATATATAAATTTTATAGATATAGATTAGGCAAATAATATTAGTTGATATATTTTCTTATGTTAAGGCCACAATTAATATTTTTTTTTTAAAGAAAGTAATAATAAATTAATAGCCAAGCAACCAAGTAATGTCCGAAACTCCTCACGATGTGTCACTTGAGGTTGCATTATAGGAGATTATTTAGAATATAGATTCATAGATTAAAAAAATAATTAATTTAGAATTTAATGTCAAATCTCTCTCACGACGACACGTGGCGCTGTGAGGATTCCATTTTAGTATATTACTAGATTGCATCTCACACGATGTGTGGGAATTATAAAATGTAACGCAACAATAATTTAAATAGTAATGATTTAATTTATTGGTCTAAGATATTTGATGCATTGAAGATGAAAAACAACCATATGACATTTCTCTAGATTTATTTCTTTTACATCTCCAACATAAAATTTATTAATGGTCAGGTCAAACCTTCTCATATTGTATATTGAGGTTCTATGATAATATATTATTCATCAAGCATTAAAGAAAAAATATATGATCTAATAATAGTAATAAACTAATAACTCTCATTAAATTATAAATTATCAAAAACAATTCTCAATAAATCTAGAAAATAAACCGTTAATTGAAAAAAAAAATGAAGAGTTGAAGAATATAAAACTGAATGGTTGAATATAATATTTTTTAAAAAAAAACTAATTAATGGTCAAGCATTCTCATGCCAACACATGGCATATTAAGGCTCCAAAATAAGATAAAATAATTAATAGTATAGAAACAATCATGACCAATCCCATAATTAATGGGATAATGAATAGAATGAAAAGTTAATTGCATAACTAATAAGATAAAGAATAAATTTTCTTAATGAACCAAAAATAAAATAAAATAACTTACCAAATATTATATATATATATATATATTATATAGTTAAATAATTAACAATGCTTAAAAAAACTAATTAATACGAATGTATGGCTTGTTAACAAAAAAACAATTATGGCTTGTCTTTTAATCTTACTAAATAATGGAACACTTCAAAAAACATAATACTAAATATTTAAAAATAAATTTATTCACTATCCAAATAATTATAAGATTGCCTTTTGATTAACCATAGATATGTGATTTATGAAAAAACATTATATTATTAAAACATATTACACTTAATAACCAAATAATGTAATACTTCAAAAAAAAAAAAATTATGGTTTGTCTTTTAAACTTACCAAATAATGTAATACTTCAAATAATAATGATAATACTAATAATACTTAATAATAAAAAATCAAATATAATATTGATTTAGAGAATTTATTCACTATTCTATTAATTACGGGATTGCCTATTGATTATCTATTGATATGTTATTTATGGAAAAAATATATTTTATTAACATTTTTACAATTATTAATAACTACTTAATAGTAAAAGTTTTATTTCTTTTTGAGACTCCATTATACTATATTTTCTAAACATATATATAATAATACATTATTCATCAAACATTAAAGGAAGAATATATGATTTAATAATAGTAACAATTCTCATAAAATCTAGAAAATCAACTGTCAATTGAAAAACTGAAGGGTTGAATATAATATTAAAA
Source organism: Dipteronia sinensis (assembly GCA_033220585.1). Taxonomy (NCBI): domain Eukaryota; kingdom Viridiplantae; phylum Streptophyta; class Magnoliopsida; order Sapindales; family Sapindaceae; genus Dipteronia; species Dipteronia sinensis. Next base: position 67,182,376 of record CM065637.1, on the reverse strand, counting down.
ATATCAATTAATGGTCAAGCATTCTCATGTTGACACGTGGCATTTTGAGGCTCAATGATAATATATTATTTATCAAGCATTAAAGGAAATATATAGAATTTATTGATAGTAATAATTTTCATTAAATTTAGAAAATCAATTGTCAATTCAAAAAAAAATTAAGAGTTGAATATAAAACTGAAGGGTTGAATATAATTTTTTTTTTAAACTCATTAATGGTCAGGCTTTCTCATACCAAAGCTATTATAAGATATTATATATATTTTTTAATTTTTTTTGTAAAATATTTATTTATTACCATTTATAAAAATAATTAAAATTCAAAAACATTTATTTTTAGAAATATTCATATTGTATTTAATGCATATTTAATACATTCTAAACAATTAAAAACAAAACAAAACTAAAAAGGCATATATAGATATAGATGAGTAATTTTTATAATTAATATATATCTTATAATCTATAATATGGGGAATATAATAATAAAATAAATATACAAAATATTTGATAAAATTTTAGAGTTTTAACTTTTGAAATTATCGCATCAAAGATGAGCCATTTTTTTTTACAGAAACAACCTTAAGAAATTAAGATAAATTTGATCTAAGAAATTAAAATAAAGTAAAAGGAACACAGTAAATTGATTTAAAAAATTTGATATAAACCGTCTCCTTACCCTCTCGCATTCACAAAATACTCCAAAGAATAAAACACACACAACCAAACTCTTATTTACAATAAGCTCGACACTAGAACTGGCTAATGTTGTCAATATGACAATATTTGCCTATTCGTGTCATAAATTCTTGTTATTGTGAACTTATTAGCACTTAAAAAATCGAAAACTTTTTCTGACAGTGGCAACTTGACCATAATTGATCCCAAAAGCTAACTCTTCGTCGAAAACCATAATCTGCAAATCAACACATAAAGACATAAGTTAATTTACACAATATAATATAGCAATATTCGAAATGCAAATATTGTAAGGAATGGAGAAAAAGGTACATGATAAAGAAAAATAAAATAAAATAGGAGAAAAACATGGATTACAATGTTTTTCCTTAAAAATGTTGCAATGAATAGCTAGAGTGAGAAAAAGAAATAGGGAGGACCTTAAGAATGTTGAAATGAATCAAAGAATTGGAGTAGTGGGCTATATATAGAAAAATATTAGAGTAGATCAGAAGATTGTAATGAATTCTTTTTGAGATTCTTCATATTACCCTTTATAATAATTATATAACTAATTAACAATATATATTATTTGTCAAAAAAGAAATTAATATATTAAATAGGGCGGCTCATATTATACAAGGGAGATGAACCAACAGGAGAACATGTAATGTTAAAACTTCACCAATTATTAGATAGATGGAATTTATAAGGACTAATTCAAATTACGAAACTGATAAGAAAATAAATGCAAGACTTAAAATATAGAAATTAAGGAGTACAAATATAAATATAAATATAATAATAATAATAATAATAATAATAATAATAATAACAATAATAGACAAAACAATTAATTAATGATTAAATTTAAAAAAAAAACTAATTATTGACTCAATTATAGGAGATTTGTTGTAAATCAACTAAGAAATAAGTAAATAAAGATGAAGAAAGAGTGAGAGATGAGAGACACGAGAGAGAGAGAGAGCAAAACTGATGTATATATATTCTGGGGAGTTTTCTCAGCACCCTTAGCAATACAAATGATATAAATATATATAGGCAAAATCACCGCCTCTGGTAAGCTTAAAAGCTTACTTAATTATTAAGTTAAGCAAATATCTTCTCCAAGTGTCAAGTAGAGTAGAAGAAAATGCTGGAAGAGGCAAGGCGGTGAGGGGCATCAAGTGGTGGGGAAATCCATAATAATATAATATTATAACAAGATTTATATATAGATATATAAATAGAAATAAATATATAGCATTTAAATATAAAACTCTCTTACAGGCGATACGTGGCGCTGTGAGAGTCAGCTTTTATATATTATATAGATTTAAAAAAACTAATTAATGACTCAATTATAGGAGATTTATATATAGATATATAAATAGAAATAAATATATAGCATTTAAATATAAAGCTCTCTTACGGATGACACGTGACGCTGTGAGAGCCAGCTTTTATATATTATATAGATATAGATTGGTTTAAAATTTAAAACAAAGAAACGTTTGTTATAAATGAATGAAATAATAAATAAAAGAATAATAATAAATGAGATGTGAGAGAGAGACACGAGAGAGAGAGAGAGAGATTGATTTGTATTGGATTTCTAGGCCAACTTACAAATGGAGAGACTAGGGGTGGGCAAAAAACCAATAAACCGAACCGAACCGATCCAATCGGTTTTTTTCCGGTTTTTTTCCTGTTTTCTTATGTTGACCGGTTCGGTTCGGTTCATTTTTTTGAAAACCGATTGGATCGGTTTTTTTCCGGTTTGTTATCCCAAACCGGAAAACCGAACTGAGATCCAATATATAAAAAAAAACCTTAGTTTTAATGTTTAATAGTCCATGAAAGTATAAAACTATGCACATCATATTTTTTTCTTAGTTTTTTTTTCTGAATATTATTTTAAACTAGTATTTTCAATTTGTTCAAACTCATAATTTAATTTGGTCCAAGGCCCAAAAAGATTAAAATATGAAAATATGTGTAATAATTAAAACCCAAAAATATGATCCAATTGGTCCGAAACCGAAAAAACCGAACTGAACCGAACCGGTCAAATTTAATCGGTTTTTGATCGGTTCATAATTATTAAGTTGATCGGATCGGTTCACTTTTTTAAAAACCGAACATTATCAGTTTTTTATCGGTTCACTCCAAAAGTGAACCGATCCATTAAACGTCCACCCCTATGAGAGACTGATGTATATAGCCTTTCATCTGATCTTGGCCACCCACTTGCCTATTTACATCATGATTGCATCACACCCAATTGCACCACTTGATTTACAATTGATGAAGAGAAAGGCGGTGGAAGCCACTTGAAAATGGTTGGATCAATGCTTTTACTGTAAATTACATTGTAAGTAAACTACTTGGTGAGTAAGTAAACGGTGATAAGTGTGAAAGTAACACTTGTAGGAAGTAGGTGTGGAAAGCCACACATATTATAACAAAGTTAAAGTTATTGTTTTATAGTTTTATTGTTAGATAATATCCGATCCTCGAAAAACAAAAATAGTAAATTCAGCTTTTGAAAAACTACATTTGGTTCAAATTGATCATTTGATTGTACACGTATAGGTTTGTCTATTACACAATAACTTCTTATTAGATAAGGTAATTAATCGAATATTTATTAACCATTTTTCATCTTTCATTTCTAGATCAAAAAAATAAAAATTCATCTTTCATTTTTAGAATTGTTTAATTTAATTTTTATTATTAAAATTAAAAACATCTCCAATGCAATGATATTTTAATATGTCAATACTATAATGGGATTTTAGCAAAATTGCCCTATTTGAGGGCCTAAATTGCAAATATACCCCATGTAGTGAAAACCTTACAACAATGCCCCAAACTTCCAAGAATACCCCCACTTAAAAAATAACCACCACATTTATTACCATTATTATTTTTACCAACCAATGATACAAAAATGAAAGGAAAAGAGTATATTATACGTTGTTTGAAATTAGTAAATTGAGATGGAACTCTTCTAATGTTTTTTTTTTCTTTTGGATGCATAAAAGTATTGAAGGAAGTTATATGAAGCGGTGAGAAGGTGAGTTTTTGAAAAAAAAAATAACTATTATCTTTTATTACAATCCATATATTGATATAAATAATATGGGTAAATTTTTTTTGTTGTTGGGTTAATTTGTAAACGTTCTTCAGGTCACGCGTGACCCGATCGGGTCATGTGTGACCCGACGAACAAATTCAGACCTTCGGGTTGCCCCCTTACCCGAAGGCTTGAATTTGTTCTTCGGGTTACCCATGACCCGATCGGGTCACTCGTGACCCGAAGAACAAATTCAAGCCTTCGGGTAGAGGGCAACCCGAAGGCCTGAATTTGTTCTTCGGGTCACCGCTGACCCGATCGGGTCACCCTTGACCCGAAGAACAAATTCAGGCATTCGGGTAAGGGGGCAACCCGAAGGCCTGAATTTGTTCTTCGGGTCACACATGACCCGATCGGGTCACTCGTGACCCGAAGAACAAATTCAGGCCTTCGGGTAAGGGGGCAACCCGAAGGCCTGAAATTGTCCTTCGGGTCACACATGACCCGATCGGGTCACCCCTGACCCGAAGAACAAATTATATTAAAAAATATATATTTATATATATTTTTTTAATTTACACTCCTTATGTTTGATGTAAAGTTTAATTTTTTATTTTGAATTGATAATCTATATTTAAACTTTTCAGGATTGAAGATGACAAATGTGCAATTGGTTTTGAATTGGGGTGGAGAATGGAAAAGTGATCACGGTGTATATTGGTATGACGGTCGAAGAGGAAGGGCATTTGATTTTCCAAGGGATGCAAATTATGATCAACTATTAGATAAGGTTTACCGTGTCAGCGGGATTGATAGAAATCATTATCGGGCTACTCTTACGACAGTTGCACAAACCATCCGTCCTAGCTTGCCTATTGAGATTATTGATGATGATGATGTTGCATTGTTGCTGCGCCGAGAGAATGTTGACCCTCTAGTTTGCATAAGTGTTGAGGAAATCGAGGCTGATCGTTCAGAATTGAAGCAGAATTTTCGTCCAGAGTCACCTCACCACCCACACCATGCAACTCAATATGATTTTCACCACACTACAGATGTACCTAACACAAATGCCCATTTGGATGATATTCGAGAAGGTTTTACAGAAACTAGCAACAATGGTAATTCCCCTCATCATCATTTTGGTTTCCATAATACCACAGAAAATCACAATGTTTCTACACATGATGTATCAGAACCACAGTTTGACCCTATTCCTGATCGAGTTCCTAACCGGTCTAATGACCAATTTGCTCATGTTCAGAGGCTTGTTCCACCTCCATGTACATTGTATTCTATTAATTCAAGCGAAGTTGCACCTAGATCTGTTGATATGTGTATTGCAGTGGGTGAGTTGTTTCAAAGTAAGCAGGAATTGCAATCACAATTAGGTAAGTACACCCTTGCCACCCGGTTCCAAATTAGGGTGATGAAGTCGGACACAACACGTTATCAAGTTCGATGCATTGTTGAGGAATGCAATTGGCGATTACGTGCAGTTAAGGTTGCTAATTCAGATTATTTTCAGATCAGAAGATTTGACCATGAGCACACATGCTCCAATGAAGCACGATTTCCACTTCATAGGCAAGCAAGTGCACGGGTTATAGGGGAACACATAAAGGAGAAATTTCTTGATCATCGTTTATACAAGCCAAAGGAAATTATACAAGACATACAGACAGAGTTTGGCATCTCATGTAACTACCACAAAGGATATCGAGCCAAACATATTGCCTTAGATGAGGTTCAAGGAACACCGATTGAGTCATACCGTATGCTGCCATCATACTTGTACATGTTGGAGCAAACTAATCCTGGAACTATTACAGACCTCCACACAGATTCCGCTAACAGGTTCATGTACATGTTTTTTTGCCTTAAAGCCTGCATAGACGGTTTTCTGTCTTCAATTAGACCTGTAATTGCTATTAACGCAACATTTTTGAAAGACCCTCATGCAGGGGTCTTATTTGTGGCTGTGTGTATGGATGGTAATGACCAAATATTTCCTCTAGCTTTTGGTGTTGGTGATTCGGAGACAAATGAAGCTTGGGAATGGTTTCTAACTAGGTTGCATCGCGCCGTTGGCAAAGTTGATGATTTAGTTATTATTTCTGACAGGAAAAACAGTATCATCAACAGTGTGGTCAAGGTGTTCCCAAATTCATTCCATGGCGCATGTGCGGTACATCTTGAACGGAACATGCTTGGACGCTATGGGAAGAATAAGGTATTAAAAGACATCTTCAGAAAGGCAGTTAAAGTTTATCGGGTACATCAATTCACACGATGTATGGAGTAATTAGCAAATATTAATTCTGAAGCAGCTATGTATGTCAGGGATGCCGGATTTGAACGGTGGTCACGGGCATACAGTCCAAGGAAAAGGTATAATATGATGTCATCCAATATTGCAGAGTCCATGAATAATGCAATTAAAAATTATCGGGAATTGCCTATTACCGGAGTTATTGACTACATCAGAGGGGTCCTCCAGCATTGGTTCCATGATCGTCGGACAACTGCAGGGAAACTTAAGTCGACATTGACCATAAAGGCAGATGTAATTCTAGGTGTCAAGGATGAAAAGGCACGTTATCTAAGGGTCTATCCGATCACATATTACTCATTCCTTGTTAAGGATGGAGATTTGGATGGAACAGTTGATTTGACATCAAAAACATGTACTTGTAGAGAATTTGACATTGACGGAATTCCATGTGAACATGCATTGGCTTGCATTAGGGTCCGACGATTTTCATATACAGATTATTGTTCACCTTATTACTCTAGTGCATTTCTTGCTGCAGCATACAGTGGGGAAATTCATCCCGTTGGACACCCCCCAGAATGGTTAGTTCCAGAAGATATTGCATCAGTAGTTGTTCTCCCCCCTGTCAAGCGACGCCTTCCAGGAAGGCCTAAAAAGAACCGTACTCCGTCATTTGGTGAGGAAGTAAGTCAAACAAGATGTACAACTTGTCATCGTAATGGTCACAATAGCCATACATGTACATACTCGAGATTGTCTAGATCATTAACAAGTACGAGTGGTGTCTGTGAGGCAAGCGAATCGCACAATGTTTAATAAACCCATGTGTTACTAGTTAATGGACCATGTGTTACTAGTTAATGTGTCTTTGTTTCATGCTTATTTCATCATGCTTATTGTATTTCATCAAATTTCCCTTTTATCCTATTTCATCAATATTGTATTTGTTTTCCCTTGAATATTGACTTGAGATTTCCCTAAAAAATTTAGCAGAGTTTAGTTTATATTTTTAACAAATCCATACCATTTTCTGTACCTGTAAACAAGACACTCCCAATATGCACAACACTTCTCAACTCCCAACATTTCATTTCACACATAATTACTACCAGCACGAATACAAATAGAATTCTCATTGATTAAATTAGTAAGATCTGTTAATTACAACCATTTTCAACTAAGTTACCTTCAACTATATTATTACATGGCACTTGTTTACAATTTTTAAAAATTTCAGTTGCAATTTTAACTCTAAGGGCTCCTCCATCTTTTGCTTCAAAGTCGAATGGTTTCCCAGCCCACAAGTACTCCAAGAATTTGAGAGCAAATATCCCACAGTCCGACCTATTTCCTCCAAAACAAACAAATATGTCCAATGTAAGTGACAATCAAACTCTTTAATGTACTAAAAGATGACAAGTTTATGGTTTGTGGTATACCCATTCCCTTGATTTGGAATGTCTTTCTCGGGTCTTTCTACAGCAAATGGCAAAGCATCAGTAAAAATATCCGGCATTGTATGCACCAACAAAGAAGGCAACATTTTTCTAAGGCAAGATGACCACTTTGTAATCTCTAATACACTGTTGATTTCCGGTAATGAATCATAGACTTTAATGACCCGCTCTTTCAAGTCGACAGCAATTGCAACCCAATGATTTCCGGTTCACGTTCGCCGGAAACAAAATCTAAACAAAGATCATTATCTAAACTACTATATTGTAATATCATAAACCTATATTCAGCTAACAATTAAAATTACTTACAAGATTGACTTTCCGCCAATGTTCCCACGCTTCAACCGGTTTCTTGCCGATTACATAATCTGTCATTTCACTATCCCATTTGTAGGTTTCATGCTTGAATTGTGTTTTACTTTGCACAAGTAGTGACCACCTACCTTGAATTCTAGTCTGCAACACTTATAAATTAAGGTTAGAATTAGTGATATATTTCACATTAATTATGATATAAAATAGATACAATTACCATGAATGTGTAATCTAGTAACACAATGTTGTGGTTGTATAACTGAGGATAGAAAAATGCACGCCGCCGCATCAGGCGACAATATGTCTCCACATGCTTTCAAAAAAGAAAGGTGTTACCAAAATGATTGACTTGTTTACGATATAAATCATGAATTTAAGTATTTAACTTACATCTCCATCTAACCATCCAATTTCCGATAGCAGTATTTGGAACCAATGAGGATTTGCTTCGAGTACACTAGTGTGCATACTGTGAAGTTTCAACAATATAAACATGATATTTAAATGAGCTCAAGAATTGATCCATGAGTTAATAATAGCATAATAACACATACCTAGTGTTCTTATTATTGTTGATCCATGATTTCATTGTATGAAAAACGTCCTCATCTAACAGGCTACCTCCTCCGAATTCTGGCATTTTGGGTTTTCTAGGCCGCTTAGCTGTGGGATCAATGTACGGGCTAACGGTATAGGCTGACCTCTTTCGATCTCTAGTTACTTTTATGGTAATCTTGGGTGGCCTTGGTAGTTGTTTGACATCATCGCTTGGTTCAGAATTAGTGTTGCTCAATTCAGGAGACGGAAGAACACGATGAAATGTTGGTGGCTCAAATTGAATGTTGTCATCTTGGCTTAAGTTTATGACATCAGTATCCACATTATGACATGGCTGCATTCAATTTCATACAAATTATTAAATACTAGTAATAATAATTACCACAAAATGTTTAATCACAATTTACCTTTTCATTATTTGACTTGCATATAAGCTCGGATAAACGAAGAAATCCTGTACGCATCTCGTTCTTCATAGAAGTCATCTCGTCCTGTACTTTCCGCCAATATTCATCTTGTTGTGTTTGCATCTTCTTCAATTGTATTTCCATTTCCTTCAATCTCTTCCATCCTTTCTTACTTCCTACTTGGTCTTTTATAACTGATGTAGGGTTAACCCCTCTTTTCATATCATAACCAACATCTGAATGTTGTATATCATCCTTACCATCATCATATTTTTTTTCAACATCCCCCTCAACATTGTCAATATCCTCCTGAAAATCATCCTTATAATCGATACCCGCCCAATAGGGTTTCATAACTTCTTCATCGGTGGGGACTAGAAATTTAGAGATGGTGAGCTGCAATATAAATATATATATATATATATATCAATATTTCCTATATATTGGTATAAAAGAAATGTAATAAAACACAAAATAGTTATTTTCACGTAAACAACACTATGACATACTTACATTTTTGTATTTAAAAATGTTATCGAATAACTCTACATAACTGGGTGTCCCTGTGCATTTCCAATTTAAAATTCTAGGGGTAACATTGTTTACCCTTGACGCATGGCCAAGCATAGCCCATTTGGGTATTGCTTCGATTGCCCAAACCTGAAAATACTATAAATGAGTAAGTTAATCCACGGCCACATGCATGATTTCTTTACACAAATGAAATAAAATCACCAAATATCACACATCACCTGGAAAGCTGTGACAAACCCATAAACGTTGTACTTCTCTGCTTTCCGCTTTGCTGGAGACTCAAGACGCTCCTTGTACTTGTCATCACGACGAACAAGACAAGTAGAAAGGGAGTCAAATGTCCTACTGTATATGAATGTTCCCCATGGAAAATTATTAAACGCATCTAAGTCATCCACTAACTGTAACGTCCAATATTGAATGACATTCCGATCGTCTTTGCCAACCAAAGTCATCTCCAAAAAAAGTATTAAAGCCAACTTCACCATATCATCGTCACTAACATTATTATTAGGACCAAGATTCCTAAACCAATTAGCAAACACTTTTACATGAACTTTACCATCCTGAAAGTAGGATTGGTGCAGCCTTTTATCCATATGTTTGGAGATGTTGGATGGTGATTCAGAGGAATCTCCAAAGGTAAGCCCAGTAACCAAACAAAACTCCACTGCACTAAACCTTATCACCTCGTTTCCAACATAGAACCACAAAGTCGATGGCATGTCATCGACATCTCTAACATGACACTCCCGAAGTAAGATATGGTGACAAAACTGTCCAGACAACACCATATCACTCACATCCAAAAAATGACCAAAACATGTCGCTCTAAACAAATCGAGTTGTTTCGGTGACATAATCGATTTAATAAGTCTAATACTCTCCCAATTGCAGTATCCACTAGCTCGAGATGGAAATTGATCATCTTCCTTAATTTTGAGTGATTCATTTAGTTTCTTTCGACCCATATGTGTACCTAATTAATTACATTCCACAAATCAATGACAACTACATCTTATTTCAGTCATCACAACTGGAAAAACAGCAAACTAGATTATGCAATCTCACTCAATGGAATACAAGAACCCAAAACACACAGCTTTGTCTGAAACAGAGCACCACCCAGAACTGAAACAGAAAATACCCACCACACAACACAACCATATTATGAAAACTAACACTTGAATCTCCTCATTCTAAAGGCCAAAAGGAAACCAAAAAGTATCATGTGAACATAAATCTAAGAAAAAATGAACTTCATTCAACTGGAAACTTGTCCCAGAATTTTTGGATCTACATATGTGTACCTAAATAAATACATTCCTTAATTATATTTCAAACAGGTTTAAGGAATGTATTTGAATCTACATCAACCCACCCAATTATGAATTCTAATCACATAAAATCAAGACTACCTTTGAATTTACAAAGACAAATACCAGAAAATACCCACCACACAACGCAACCAAAATTTGAAAAATAACACTTGAATCTCCTCATTCTAAAGGCCAAAAGGAAACCACAAAATTTAATGTGAACAGAAATCTAAGAACAAAATTCATCCCGTTTTCAACTGGAAACTTGTCCCAGATTTTTTGGTGAACTGAAACTTTTTTTTTCTTTTCGAATTCAGTTAAACTCAAGTCCAAACTATTTCTATTTCGATTTCAACGACAATCAAATTTTAACAATTTCAATTTCAATCTCAATCAATTAACCATTTTGCTTTAAAAATCAATTAAAGTCACTAACCTTGTAGCGGCAGTAGACGGAAGGACGGCGGGACTGTGAGGACGACGAAGCTGCCGGATGGTGCGGCAGGATGGTGTGACTGCAGCCAGAAGCTGCCGACGGGACTGTGAGGACGACGAAGGAAGCAACCCGTCCTCGTTTCGTCCAAGAAGTTGGCCACACGTCCTCGTTTCGTGAAGGACGTCGCCGACGAGGCTGATAAACAGTGAATAGCGGCTTGACTTGACGGCGACGAAGGGGCTTGACGGCGACGAAGGGACTTGACGGCGGCGACTGGGTTTCTGGTTTGCTGATATCGGGCTGGGTGGTAGGAATGGCTAGGGCAACTGGAAAATGATAGAGGGATTGGGGAGAATATATCATTAAGGGCAGTTTCGTCTTTTAGGGGTAATTTTGCTATAAAATTAATTGATAGGGTATGTTTGCAATTTAGGCCCTCAAATAGGGCAATTTTGCTAAATTCCCTACTATAATTTAGCACATTAAAAAAAAACATACTTCAATACATTGCCAAATGTTGAAGTTCATTTTTGCTCATCCCCCTTAAAAGGGGGTGAGCACTACCCCTCCTCATGTTGTTGACATGTGTCAATTTATTAATTAAGGGTTTGATAAAAGTTACTATCACAAGTGAAAACAAGTAAATTAATATTTAACAAATGGATACATATCAACATGTGAGGATGGGATAATGCTCACCCTCTTTCAAATGGTGAACAAAATTGAATTTTAAATATTGTGCTAAATTTAGCATATGTTATTCTTTGTACCAAATTTGACACATCAAATTTGACATAAAGTGTAGCATGTGCCAAATTTGGCACAACAATAAATACTACTTTTTAATTATAAAAATACCATTATATAGTTGTAGTGAATACATTAATTATTTACTTTTATAATTTTAAATAATAAAAATATTATTTAAATTGAATGTATTAATTATATTTGTTGATTTTTATAATTTTAAATAATAAAAAACTAAAAATAATATTTCAAATAGAACTATACATTGAAGTACAATCCTAAAATGATGTGCTAAATATAGCATTTTACTATTTTTTTTTATCAAATTTGGTATTGGTATTAGCATATGCAACGGAGACGGTCTAATATTTATTTCAAAAAAAATCTTATTGAAACCAATGAATTTTGTATTTTTTTTTAAGTATTGGAACCAATGAATTGAAGTCAAATGGAGATTAACATTTAATGAATAACAACATGCACAATTATTTATAATACGTTATTCACACTTCAATATTCTTCTAATGTGACCTCTTCATATTTCAATGAGACTATGGTCTACGAGTGCATTTAGTAATGAAATGAGAGGGGATCAAGTTCTATGGCAAAGTGAATCAGTAAATGAAGCTTGATTCTTTCATTAGGAGCTAGAAAGGAATCAAGCTCTCTTTCCAGCATCAACTTAATTCCTGATTTGTTTATAACGACCACAAAATCTTGATTCCTAACCAATATTAGTAATCACATATCAATATTTCATATTCCCTCATTAGGAGAAATCAAGTTCTATTCCTAGCTAGTATCAACTTAATTTCTGATTTGTAACACAATAATCACAGCAATAATAAAGTTTTCTTTCTCCGGTTAGGAATCCTAATCAGTAAAGTCACTTTACATCTTAAAAAATAAAAAAAATAAAAAAAAATAAAAAAACAAAAAAAAAACCACCAAGGTGGATTTATTCATATAATAGAATATAATCTTGCACCAAACTGCAGCAGACACATTTTGGCATAAATTAAAAAACTTTAGTCCGTTCACATACAGAGACCTACTCATTATCAGATATGGCAGGGAAGAGCGAAGACACAAAGAAGAAAGCTGCGTTGCTCAATGAAAGTGATTCTGATTCTGAAAAAGGTTTAGAAGTAGACAGTACTAGACTTTCACTGACGAAGCTGAATCCGGGTCCTAAAAAGAAACTTGTTGTTCTTAGTCTTGGAAGCCTGCTTTGTCATCGAGTCTGTCGAAAAGATAGATCAACAGATCATCCAATTTATCGCATCCCTGATGCTTCTTATGGAAGTTTTGTAGGTGGGTTCCTCATAATTTGGATTTAAATTGACTCTCTATTCTTCTAATGAATATTGATTTTCATTAACTACAAATATGTTTTCAGTTTATAAAAGGCCTTACTGCACAGACTTTATCAAGTTCTGTCTTGAAAGATTTGAAGTGGGAATATGGTCATCTGCGAGAGAGTTAGTTTATTATATTCAAGCAACTCAAACTCTGTATTTATATGATATTTTAAAATTAATTACTTATAATATTTGTTTGCATGATCTTCTTTAATGAACAGGTGGTACATGAGTAATGCCTTGGATTGTATGATGGTAGGGTTGAGAAGCAAAGTGTTGTTTGCTTGGGTACGTATATATAAGTTTAATTATTTTACAAGCTGTGGTGGCCAACAAGATTTAATTTGCTCAATTGTATGACAATTTACTTTTGGTTGCTTGTAGGACCAAAACCAATGTACTGATTCTGGGTTTAAAACCAGGGAAAACGAATTCAAGCCTATCTTTTTTAAGGAGCTGGAAAAAATATGGGACAACAAGTACTCTAACCTTCCTTCACGAGTAGAGCAATATTCTTCGAAAAACACTTTGCTGATTGATACAAATCCCTACAAGGCCCTGTTGAATCCTGTAATATGTCCACCTGGTTTGTAATTTTGGCTCAATCAACTGAAGTTTTTTCATAGCTCATTTTCTTTGTTAATTTCACAGCCTAACACAGCCGTATTCCCAACTGATGACTACAAAGCCAACCATGTCAATGATGATGCTTTAGGTAAAACCTTTAGTCTTCTAATTAATGTATCTGTTTTTGGAAATTTCAACAGTTGAATAGAAATTACCACCGTCCATTATGATTAAATGATAAGAGTGCTCATACAGTCTCTCAATATTTCAGATTTGAGTGGCTGTTACAATAAGTGGTATATAAAAAAAATTGAAATTCAGTCAGAATATAATCATTTACTTTTACAGGTCCAAAGAGCTGAGGCTATACTTGGAGGGTCTGGTGGATGCAGATGATGTTCCTTCATATGTGAAAAACCAATCATTTGGTCATCCTGCAATAACATCCATGCATCCCGACTGGGATTTTTATTCAAATATTATCCGCAAGGACTAGTCTATTTAACATCTTTATTATCTTGTTATGTTTAATTAGTCTATCGACCGTTTATCGTTTGTTATATACATATGGAGATGTACGTTTGCATGTGCAAACTAGATTTACTTTGTTTATCTTAATATATTCATATATATTTTGGTTTGTCTTGATAAATTTTACTTTAATTGCCTGTTACTTGCTATGGAAATGTGCCGATATATATATATATATATATATATATATATATATATATATATATATATATATATATATAAATTTAAATCAATGCATTGGATGTGGACCATTAGATTTACATATTTTGACTCATGTCAAAACTTTTTTATAATCAGTGGTCCACATACAACGTACTGATATAAGTTATATCAGTGCGCACCGAAGAGAAAATGATTGTATATAAATATATATTATATATATAGGCTACGAGTACCATCTTTAAAAACCGGCAAACAAGTAGATGATTTATTTGTATTTATCGGTAAAACCCCGTGCGATAAGACACGATCAAAGGAAAAAATTAATATAGGAGTGTACATATATCTAGAATTATTGTTCCTTTCAAAATTTTGGCAATATTTTAGTAAATAGATCAACAAGTTATTTGAATCTGTACATCGATTTGTCATCTTTGGTGAAGTTCTTGAGTATAAAAGTATTTAATTAGGAGAAATACGTGTTGGAAAATTCCATCATGTGGGGTCATACATGTAAATATTTAATGTGTTTTGCTATCTTTGATTAAGCAAAAATTAAAGTAGTCTAATTAAAATTTAAAGTTTTAAAAGGGTATAATTGTCATGGAGTTAATGTGTAGATACCAAAGTGTTATTTTTAATTTGATGTTATGCTGAATTAGAAATTGCAAACCATATAATAATATGATTATTATATTTAGGGTTATTGTCCCCAAATTACACGATACTTTTTGGCGTGTCTGTATCCCCATCACCAGAACAAGAGAGAACATTTTTGTGTCCCAAGGATCGTGATAATTTAGAAGATCCCAACTATCCACCAACCTTCTGCAATAGATTCAGGTACGCTTCCGCTCTCTCTTATCTCCTCTTTCTCTTGAATTGACATGGGTTAGTAACATATATTTAGGGTTCGATTAAGCATGATAGAAACATGTTTAGGTTAAACTTTCATATGAGTTATGTGCCTATGCATGCTAAATTTTGTGTTAATCATATTCTTACAAGTGGTATTAGAGCCACCCATGATTAATTCTTGAGAATTTGAGATTTGAGATTTTAGGTTTTAAGAACTTTTTGAAAATTTCCGAAATTTAAAAAAAAAACCTGAAAGTTTTAGGGTTCTTGATCTTCTTTTATGGTGAAATTGTTTGTGTTTCTTTTTTGGAAAATCAATTGTTGTGGATTCAATTGGAAGACGAATAAGGTTTTAGATCATGGTTGTGGGAAACCGATCATGATGATCAGGTGATGGGTGTTGGCATCAGATCATGGTTTGATCTGATGAAGAAGTTTGTATCAGATCAACTGATCTGGGTTGATGGATTTTCACACCCCAAACCCATCATCTTTCTCCCGGTCATCACAGATCACCTAAAGTCGGTTTTCTTCTCGGGTCCACGCTGTTTCTTTCCGGTGAGATTTAGCACGAAACTCGTGCGATTTGTGGTGAGGAGGACGATCGTTGGTCGTGGACCATGATTTGATCCAGATCGGGCGATCCATCGCCGCCTCCATCAGTCGGTCGCTGGATCGATTTTGGATCAATTTTTGGCCTTCGTCTCTCCGGATCTGCGCGTTGCAGATCGCTGGGTTGGGCCGCCGTTCATCATTGCCTTCAGGTGACTGCTTGAAGGTTTTTACGGCTACGGAGCGAGAACCTAAGGTTGACAGAGGTCGTTTTTTGGTTTGGGCCACTTTTAGATAGGGATGGCAAAATTCCCCACGGGGACGTGGGACGGGGCCCCGCGGGGACCCCCACTTTTAGGGTGAGGATGGGTTTCAATTTGGTGGGGATGGGACGGGGATGGGGATGTATAGTCTAACCCGCAATGAGTATGGGGCGGGGATGGGTTTTATACTCCCTGCCCACCCCCCCCGCTTAAAATAATACTTAGTTAAACTACGTAGTTTCAACAACAAAAAAATCTAAAAAATGAAATATGTAAATACATTAACTCTAACTTTACATCTATTCAGCGTTATTTAACATAAAGTGACAAAACAAAATACTATTAAAAAAACTCTAGCCGCTAACTGTAACTCTAAGTCTTTAATCCTCAAACAACTCGAATCGCCATCCCTAAATGTAGTTGATCGTACGAAGAGAGAACTAGAGAAATAAATGCAACTATTAGATTATTAGAGTTATGAATTTCGAACATTTTGACCTCATACTTTATGTTTATGTTTGAAAATGATTGAATTTTATGAGATGTTTTTTAATAGTTTCTTGGAATTATTTATTACTTTATATTTTTTATCATATTCAATGGTTATATATTTGTTATTTTAATAAAAAAAAATTATAAATGGGGTTAATGGGTGGGGATGGGGAAAACACTCCCCGCTGTACCCCGCCCCGCCCCAACCCGCTCCATCTATGGTGGGGTTTTATGAGGGGATGGGTTTTCAAAAAATAAATGGGGTGGGGTGCGGGGAAGGCCACCCCGCCCCTAACCCGCCCCATTGCCATCCCTACTTTTAGAGAATTCGATATAATATAAAGGTCTGTTTTGTAATTATTTTGGGATATTATATAATTTTGATAAAATTTAGGTTCGTTATGTAATTTTGATAAAATTTGGGGCAATTATGTAATTTTGATAAAATTTTGGGTAATTATGTAATTTTGATAAACTTTTGGGCCATTACGTAATTTTGTCAAAATTTTGGGCCATTACATAATTTTAATAAAATGTTGGGCAATTGTGTAATTTTAATAAAATTTTGGGCCATTAAGTAATTTTGATAAAAATTTGGGCCATCATGTTATTTTAATAAAATTTTATGCCATTATGTAATTTAAAAAAAATTAGAGAATCAACTCAAGTTCAAATAATTTTTGGTATATCTTTTATGATTAAATAAAATGGTTCATCATTCTAAATGGGCTAATTGACACAAAATGTCGCCAAAGTGACCTCTCTTGTGTAGATTGTTCATAAGGGATGTTGGATGTTTGTGTGTGTGTAAATTCATGTGGGTATTAACAGGCCCAAAGGTAGGTTAATACTTGGCCGAATTGCACATACACATGTGGTGGTAAACTTGTGACAATTATAAGGTTTTACATATGAATAATAAATCGATCCAAAGATAGATTTATTATTTGACATGAATTATTGTCAATATTTGCTCATTACACCAAAAGTACCACTTACAATTAATATTACTGTCCAAAGACTTGATATTAATATTGTGCTAGGTATCTTGAGATGTGACTTACCATTATTTGAATTTGTTGATTGTATTTGGTTATTAATGTGAGCATGTTTGTTTTGTTCTCTTTAAAGATAGTATTTCTATTATATCTGCTAATATCAACTCGATATTCATACTTAATGGGACCAACTTTAAGGATTGGATAGAAAACATACTTATTGTTCTCTGCTGCATGGATCTGGACATTGCACTTCAGATTGAGCAGCTCTCTTCTCTTACGGATGCAAGTTCTCCTGATGACAGAAAGAACTTTGAGAAGTGGGATCGCTCAAACCGCATGAGTCTTATGATCATCAAGCTCAGCATTCCGGAGGCATTCAGGGGTGCGGTATCTGAAAAGATAACCAAAACCAAAGAGTTCATAGCCGAAATTGAAAAGCGGTCATAGCCGAAATTGAAAAGCGTTTTGCGAAAAACGATAAGGATAGAAACAAGCACGCTTTTGCAAAAGCTTGATTTCTATGAAGTACAAAGGCAAGGGGAACATAAGGGAGACAAGTTCAGTCTCAGTCAGTGCCCTAATAACCTTGAAGTTAAGGAAATACAGAAGATTCCCTATGCATCAGCTGTAGGGGAGTCTAATGTATGCTCAGGTGTGTATGCGTCAGGATATTGCGTACAATGTTGGTTTTTTAGACAGATATTTAAGTAACCATGTGATGGATTATTGGAAAGCAGCCAAGCGGGTTATGAGGTATTTACAGAGAACAAACGATCACATGCTCACATAGGAGATTGGATCAGTTGGAGATCATATGGTATTCCGAGGATGCCAAGACAGTAGGAGATACATCAAGCTACATATAGTTGTTGGCTGGTGGAGCTATTTCTTGGAAAATGCCAAACAGACACTCATAGCTTCTTCCACCATGGAAGCAGAGTTTGTAGCATGCTATGAGGCATCCAACCATGGAATATAGCTGCAGAATTTTGTCACTGGGTTACGCATTCTACATGGTATTGAAAGACCTGTCAAACTATATTGTGACAATAAGTCAACAGTGCTATATTCTAACAACAATAGGAGCTCATCTAGGTCAAAGCTTATTGACATTAAGTTCCTAGTTGTGAAAGAGAGAGTGCAGAGTGGATAGATATCCATAAAGCACATTGGGACAAACTATATGATAGCGGATCCGCTTACAAAGGGATTACCACCCAAGGTCTTTCATGAGCACACTGCTCATATGAGTGTTATTTTGTGTGAGGATATCACATTATAATGGGAGTTTGTATCATTCTTTATTTTATTGCTTTATGTTTGATTTTGGACATACTTATGCATTTATGTATTTGGACATTTGTCTGATCATAAATAAAGTATTCAGTTCATTTCACTCTGTTACATTATGTTAAGTATTGATCTCACTAAAGAATAAAGTATGATCAATTGGAAATAGACATATATATATCACATTGCATGTAATTTCCATGCTACGCATCCATGATTGAGCTATGTCATTTGGTTATGTTGGTATACGTGACCATTGATGGGTTTAGTCACGCTAAATATGACGAAAACCGCTTTGATCCTATATCGGAATAATCAACGGATATACCCTAAAAATTGTGATAGCAAAATTTTGGAGCTCATAAAGTCATACACATTTGTAAAGTTACATATGTGGCACAGTGGGAGATTATAGGAAAATTCCATCATGTGGGGTCATACATGTAAATATTAAATGTGTTATGCTATCTTTGGTTAAGTCTATATTAAAGTGGTCTAATTAAGATTTAAAGTTTTATAGCTTAAGGGTATAATTGTCATGGAGTTAATGTGTAGATACCAAAGTGTTATTTTTAATTTGATGTTTGGCCGAATTAAAATAGCAAAACATATAATAATCTGATTATTATATTTAGGGTTATGGTCTCCAAAATTACACGATAATTTTGGCATTGTCTGTATCCTCATCATCAGAACAAGAGAGAACACTTTTGAGTCCCAAAGATTGTGATAATTTGGAAGATCTCAACCCATCCACCAAACTTCGGCAATGGATTCAGGTACGCTTCCGCTCTCTTTTATCTCCTCTTTATCTTGAATTGACATGGGTTAGTAACATGTATTTACAGTTTGATTGAGCATGATATAGAAACATGTTTAAGTTAAACTTTCAGATGAGTTATGCGTCTATGCATGTTAGATTCTGTGTTAATCATATTCTTACAATATATTTGGTTCTATCTCTTTTTATAAATATCCAAGTTTGCATTATTTTCAAAAATTGTATTTGACATTTCGTCTATGTACTCTAAATAATGACTCATAGTGTAACGATTTCAAAAGTATTAGATGTTGCAACAAAAGTCTATACGGTGGAATATCATGAGATGAGATTGTTGTGTCATTATGAGTCTTAGGATCAGCTTGGTATTGTTGTAACTTTTATAATAATCATTGTTAGTTGTACTGAAGAAATAATCAGCTGTGAAGTTAACCAACAGATGTTTTATAAATTGTATTTTTTAAACTACTATATAGCTTAAAAACAGTATATATATGTTTGGTAATTTTATTGGAAAAATGTTAAGATTAGTTACTCTTATTGGTAAAATTCAAAAAGGTGACGTGTCCGCATAAACATTGTACTCCATAGAGATAATATGTGACGTGTCAACAATTATCGACTAGATCAACCAGCCAAAGATGGCTATAAGTTAATCCTAATATACTGATCATAGTTACTTAAATGGTTGGATGAAAAATACTCAACCAATGTAATTAGATTGATCAAGTAAAGAAAATGGTCGGGGAAACCCAAATGGTCGGATCTAGCTATTCGATCGGATGTAGATCCTTGGTCGGGGTAGAAAGAGATTTGGTCAGGTTTCGCAGAGGGTCGGCTGAGCGACACGTAGACAGTTTCGAGATACTCTCGGAGTCATGACACGTCAACAACGTTGAATTCAATACAATCACAACTCAAATACACGAAGGAAGAATCTTCTTCAAATAAGGTTTTACGAAACATACTCTGATAAGGAAGCAAATTTCCTTGGAGATATCAGAATTCGAAACATGTAAAAGACCTAATGAGTTTCAAACACCAGTAAAGCAAAACGGGAAAGAAGATTAACACGACTCCAATAAGTCAGAGTTATTTGAACTTCATTAAATCACTGCCACTTATTCTCTTACTTGTACTCCAAGAATTAGGGTTTTATGCATATATAAATAGACCTTAAATTCACCAAAGAGGGGTGACGGAATCATAAGACATTAGTGAGGACAAGTAAGGTTGAGTTTGTAACGTTTTTCTCATAGTGGATTATTGTCTCGCTGCCACCGGCAACCGTGGTTTTTTCCCTTCCGGGTTTTCCACGTAAAATCTTGTTTGAGTAATTTCTTTTTTATTCTTCTTGATTTATTATACGATTGCTAATTTAACATAACTTTTTTGACGTGTGATTGAATCCACATAATCCCCAAAATCACCGTCAACAGTTACAATGGCTAAAATATACATGATTTTATGATCATATTTCATTGTTTTCATTAATTATTTATATTAAATAAATATTTAAGTAGAATATTTAAATTAGAAAAAAAAATTCAATAAGAACAATAAAAATATTTTTATAAGATTTAATAAATTAATTAAATATTTAAATAGAATATTTAATTTTAAGATGAAATAAGGTATATAAATGATTTTAACTTGATTTCATAAGGATAATAATAATATTTTAAAAGATTCATTAAATTTTGAAATAGATTATTCTATAATCTCTTTAAAAAAGTAATCCCACACATACTTCTCAAAATCACTATCAAAACTTGCCAGATTATCAATTAATCACTTTAAAGTTTTACCAAACATCATTTTATGTCAAAATTATAAAATCAATACTATAAGAAGAACGCGACTTTATGACAGATAAAATCCGTCATAAAGTGATGTTTATGACGGTTTTAAACCGTTGTATATCGCGGCATCATAAACCGCGGACGACGGTTCTGAAAACCGTCATAAACCGATGACGATTTTAAACCATCATAAACATACGATGGTTATAAAACGTTATAAATTCATAATTGTTTGGAACCGTCATAAACTTTATTTTTTTTTTAAACTAATTTATTTTTGAATTTCATTATGCGGTATATTTTTGAATATTATATAATTTCATTATTCTGCATTATTTTCAAAATAAAATAAAATTCATTGATAAAACGAAATACATAAATCACTTTTGCATTATTCTTTTATACATAAATTCATTAAAATGTATATGAAGCTATAAACAAAATATGACTTGATACATATAAACAAAATCCATAAATCGTTTTTGACTTTGAATTGAAAATCCTCATAGCCACCTAACATGAAATCTCCATGATTTTACGGACTTTATAGACGACAAGGGCCTCTATATCGCTCTCATAACAGGTTGCAGTAAAGAATATGAATTTCATTAGAAGCAGCAATCCAAGAGCAAAAAAAACCATGATTTAAATATGGGTAGTGTTAACATGTGCACTTAGAGCACATGTTAACACAATAAATATTACCAAAAATAGGAAACCAGACAATTTATTTATTATCTTGTTTTCATAAATATAGGGATTAAATGTTTTGTCTAAATTCCTTTTATGGCAATATTTATTGTTTTAACCTGTGCTCTAAAGGCACATGTTAACACTACCCTTTAAATATTTCACCTTATTTGGCACACAAACTAGTTAAAAATAACACCCAAATTAAGTACATTCGGACTACGCATTCTCAAACATACTGCAGAGACAATGAGATTAAGTACATTTAACTAAAAATTGACAACTTGAAAGCTTGTCTAATTAGTCATGGCCTGTTGGATGCAAAACTATAAGTTATCTTCTAATTATTTCTCTCAATATCAACTCTATAAAGAAATGATCTTGAGAGAAACAAGTGAGACAAGGAAACAAAAAATCATATTCATGTTTTGCATATATATCGTTTTTGACTTGAACTCAAAATACATACATGTAAGCAAATTATATTCATATCAGTTCACATTCACCCAATAAAAGATCCAGAACCCAATAGGCCAATAATCATTCATCAAATACACAACCAATAGAACATCAAATTGAACCTATTTGTCCTACATATAACTAGCCAAATAAAGTAGCAAAGCCAAGACAAGACAAGCAAAAGCAACACAATTTTCAATTGAAGGAGTCACGCAATTAAAACAACAATATTTTCGTACAAAACTAAAATCAACTGTTAAAATAAATATCCAGTCAGGAAAAATAATAATCATAATTGTTAGTGCAAAAGCAAAGCAGAGGAGCACAATCTTGAAAGAAAATCTGATCAATTAATTTGTCTGGGGTAGGGCATGGGAAACTTCTGCAAATGAGTGCGAATACAAATCAAAATTACATATATAAAAATTCTTGGACACAGTTTGTAGAACACGTTGAATAGAAAATCAAACCTGTCAAGCTAATGGCTAACAATCCAAGGTACTTAGTGATAAGGAATAGATGGGTGATACTTGTCTGATCCAAAAGCTTGTCCTGCAAATTCATTGAAAAACAACAATAAACATTAAAACCCAATTCAATTAATTGGCTGGAAAAACAAAAGTGAGAAAAATTACTAACTGAGACCTCCCTCTGTGTGATGATACCAATGGAAGTGTCAGCAGCCACCTTCACAATCTTGTACGAATACTCTGTTCAATTGATTAAAAAAACCCTAAAACATAATAATTATAATGATTAGTGAGAAATCGAAGAAAAATAAAATTAGATAATTATGGAGATGGAGACTTACCGACTTGGAAGAGATGACCCAAGTCTTGATTTGCAGTCTCGTAAAGAGATCCTTGACAAAGAACACCAAATCTTGCTTCTCGGAACCGGGTCCGGTCTGCGACAAAACGATGGCGTTTGACTGGTCTAGAAATCCAGATCTGAGCAACAAGTCGAGATCACGGACGTGCTTGGAGAGGGAGATGGACGCAATGCCGAGGTTGCTCTGCATCAGGAGCTTCCCACCATTGAAAGAGGTGAGAGCGCATTGGTCGGAGAGCGCTTTCGTTCGCCGGAGAGTGGAGAGGAGCTATAGGAGGAGAGTGTGTAGGAGCTGGCTCAGTCGACACCGGCGACAGACCTTGAGAAGGAAAGAGATGGATTTGAGAGAGGAACGATCGATGATTTTGATAAACAAAGTTAGGGTTTTTGAGAGATTTAAGATTTGAGGGATTTTGGGAGAAGATTGATGGCAGAAAATGTTAAATGTTAGGGTGTTTTTTTTTTTTTTCACCATAAGTTTTTTTATATATATATACAAGAGTTTACGATGGTTTTTAAATCTCATAAGTTTATGATGGTTTTTGAAAATACTCATCGAATAACGAGAGTTAACGACTGTTTTTGAAAACGATCACCAAGATATAATGGTGTTTAAAAACCGTCATCAAGGCATAACGGTGTCTAAAACCATTATAATTTTTCATCATCAATTATCATTTTTCTTGTAGTGAATCTGATTTTAACTTTTCAAAATCAATACCAAACTGACTCTAACTGTTGTTTATAAAATCAAAAGTGTTGAAAACCCATCCCTATTGACTATTGTGAGAGTTGCTTTAACGATTGATCTCGATAGATCTCGTCAAATTCCTAACAATCTTTTATAAGAAGAAAAAAAATCAATCTTACTGAAGTGGTTATTAGGTTGATCCATATGGAAATGATTGTCCAGGAGATGTTTATTTGAATCGAATTGATATACTAATAACCAAACATTTGAATTGATTATATAGAAATTAGTTAGTACTTATTAGAGTGAATAAAATGGATCCACCAAACATTTGAATCGAATTGATTATATAAAGATCTGGATGGAATTGATTGTACACATAGGTTTGGCTATTTCGTTATAACTTCAAAATAGTTAAAGAAATTAAAAGAAAATTCATTAACAACTTCTCATCATTCATTTTTAGAGTTTTTAATTTTGTTTATCCATTGAAACCATTGAACTGAAATCAATGGGAGCTTAACAGTCCGCAATAAATATTTTTAATCACCATCACAACTCCATTTTCTTCAAATGTGACCCTTCGTTTTTCAATAAAACTACTACATCTTCGAAAAAGAATCACAAAGGTCGATTTATCCTGTAATTGAATCTTGCAAAAAATATTAATTACACTGGAGTTCAAAAGTTGGCACCATTGTGTTATATAAACCAAACTGCAACAGCCTAATTTCGGCATGAACTAAAAGAAAATTCAGTTTGTTCTCACATACTAATTAACAGAGAGAAGACACAAAGAAGAAAGCTGTGTTGTTGAATGACACCGATTCTGATTCTGAAAAAGAAAAGGGAAAAGAAGTAGAAGATGACACTGCTGGATTACTTTCACTGATGAATCTCAATTTGGGTCCTAAAAAGAAACTGCTTGTTCTTTGTCTCGGAGGCCTGCTTTGTCATAGGGTTTTTCATAAAGAGGGGACATCAGTTCCAATTCGTCGCAAACCTGATGCTCTCATTGGAAATTTTAAAAGTGAGTTTATATATATAAATTGTCAGGTGATTTTCCGTATGAATTCCATCTTATATATTGCAGTTTACAAAAGATCTCACTGTACCGAGTTCATGAAATTCTGCCTTGAAAGATTTGAAGTGGGAATATGGTCATCTGCAAGAGAGTGAGTTTGATTAATACACTCAAATTTTTTGTTTTATTCTTTTATATTTTAAGTTTCTGCAAATTAATATCCATCTTCTTCAATGACAGGTGGAACATGACAATTCCTTGGATTGTATAATGGTTGGATTGAAAAACTAAGTGTTGTTTGCTTGGGTAATTTATTTCAGTGGTTTTACTTGCGGTGGCCTGGAACATAGTTTTCTCAAATGCTTTACAAGTTTCTTGTGTGCTTTTAGGATCAAGAACAGTTGTACTGATTCTGGGTTTAAAACCCTGGAGAACAAATCATGCCTCTGTTTTTAAAGGAGCTGGAAAAAATATGGGACAAAAAGTACTCTAATCTTCCTTCGCGAGTTGGAGAATTTTCTTCGTCCAACACTTTGTTGATCGATACAAATCCCTACAAGGCACTGTTGAATCCTGTAATATATGTTCACTTAATTTATATATATTTAATTCGCTCAATTTTCCAAAGTTTCATCTGTTATAAATTTTCGTCTATAATTTTTTTTAACAGCCCAATACAGCTGTATTCCCAACTGATTACAAAGCCTACAGTGTCAATGAGATGATGCTTTAGGTAAAACCTATTGATTTCTTATATAATTGTCTTCTATTGTTTCATTTTTTATGTGAAAATTTTCAACAGATGAACATAAATTCAATCACAATATAATATTTGTTTCTTTTATAGGTCCAAAGGGTGAGCTGAGGCTATACTTGGACGGTCTGGTGGATGCAGACGATGTGCCTTCATATGTGAAAGAACATTCATTTAGGCAGTCTGCAATAACATCCATGCATCCTGACTGGGATTTTTATTTCAAGGTTATTCGAAGTCATCCTGCGTGTGGCCTAGGACTAGTCTATATTTGATTAAATGGTTGAAATGATTGAAGGAACTATCAAAATTAAGTTGGGTTTGTTTATCTAATGTCTGCATTATTATTTTTTATTTGGTTAATTAATTACTGTATCCACAGTTTATCGTTGTTTATGGAGTTCAGTGTACGTTTGTATGAGCAAACTATATTTACTCTTGCTTTGTTTATCTATCTAAATATATTCCTATAATCGTATTTTTTTGCTTCTAACTGCCTAAGAATATGTATTGTTATATTTTCCTTTGGGTATGAGGCTATATATTTTTGGGATCATCGTAACTTAATACTCAGTTTAAAAAATAAGACATGTTTGATAATTTTATATCAAAGTTTGCTTTTGAAAAGCAAGAAAAGAGAGGATGATCATCCTCCTCGAACCTCGGGGGCCGGTGTGGCCACAATTCACTACACCGATCAGTAATTTTATTGTGGACATTTAAATCGGTTTCCGAATAATTAGTTTTCAAAAGCAATTTCAACCAACTCCTCAAAATATGAGAAGTATATTGTGAAATGAGAATGTTACATTCAGTCTCCTAATTCCACTCTCTCAATCCACTATTTTTTCTTAAGTTGATACATGTCAACTTTTTACTTTTTGACTATAAAAATTGAAGCATAATGAATGTATTGTTTTTTCAATTCAGACCAACCAACATTTTCCCAAATTGCCCTTTCTTTTTACAAACTATAATTTGTAATATCTTTCATCTAATTATTTCCAAAAACCATTTTGACTTTTTTTTTTTATATAAAATAAAGAACATTTCTAAGTTTTTTTTACTACGTGTTTAACTCTTTTTTTCACTCATAAATATTATTTATACTCCTTTAATATATATATATAAAGTATAAATAATATTATATATATTGTAATCATCTTTTCCATATTATAATAAATATTGAATAAAATAAGTGAAAATATAAATTATATATATTTTAAAAGACTATAAATGATGTTTTTGAGTAAAAAAACAATTTTTTCGTTTAAAACGGTTTTTTACTTTAAAAAAGTCAAATATTTTTTTAAAAAAGATTAGATGAGAGATGACAAATTATATTCGGTAAAAATAGGAGGGTAATATGGGAAGGGAATGCTTGGTTTGAGTGGTAAATAACATGAAAAAACAATTCATTAATTATGACTCTAATTTTTATGGTAAAAAGTAAAAGGTTGACATGTATCAACATAAGAGGAGAGAGTGAATTGGGAGAGTAAGTTGAGAGAGTGTATTTAGCGTTCCTGTTACACCCAATTTCTTACTACACCCATCATCAAAATTTAAAAAACAAAAGTTTTCCTTTGACACCAATCATAATTCCAAAAATAACCCTAACTAAACACCCTTTATTAAGTTTCCTCTGTTCAATCATTAAATATTTTTTTTTGAAAACCAAACACTAAATATATTGTTTCCTCTTTTCAAACACTAAATATATTCCTCTCAAAATGAAAGATCCAACCTAATTTCTCAATTTTTTTTCCTCCCCAGATCTGATTAGTTGCAGAACAGCTTCATTTGTTTCCCATGAAAAGAAAAATAATAGATGATATCATTATCGTGTCCTGACCTCTGGTCTAATACCCAGTTTTATCCCTTCGACTATTCCAGCGGGACAAACCATATGTTACAATGCTTCCCCATCTGTAAACGTTATGGTTCATGCTCCAGTCAAATGGGAAAATATTGCTTTCCCAGATGAATGGATTAAAGAAAAAGTTGACCAACCTTCTTATCAACCACCATCCCGCAATTTACATGACTGTATAACTGATGATGATGGAACCTTAAAAATATCTTTCAGACGAGGAAACTCTCATAAATTTCCCAGTATCTCTAATCCACCCAGTGAAAATAGCTTCCAAACTGCCAGACACTCTCTATCCAGTTTATCCAGAGATCATATAGCTAGCCAAATTTCTAGCATAATCTTGAAAGACAAGGGAAAAGCTCCTTATAATCATATTCCAATTCCTAATGATCAATATCATTACAAACCAGAAGCAAGTGATACGGAGGAAAAAGAACATATTAACCTTATCCCCAGACGACGTCGAAAACCATCCATCAATATACCCACACACGTCACCAATATTCTTAAAACTCCTAACCAAACAGCCCATCCTATACACGAGTATGATGGACCCACTTCACCTACACCTTCCCAAGCTCTATCTGATAGTATTCCTGTTGGTCCCAATATCAGGACTATTGACGTTATAGATTCTGATGTCCATAACCATCTTTTAGCTGATTATAATGCTCCTGCAAACCAACACTTAAAGCAAAGATATGAGAAAAATTATTCCCATAAAAAACAACAACAATTTCATAATAGGTGGTTATCTACTATCACCAATCTCAACAAAGAAATACCTTTCTTTGAATGGTATACGAACCGTAAAATTCTAGAAGAAGAACAATGCTTAGTTTTAAGTCAAAAACGAAATCGTGTCTATAAAACTAAAAGAGGAGAACAAATCCAATTTCATCCCCCTCCCAGAAATTTTGATATTGACATTATCAATGAAGATACTGAACCACTCGTTCCCTCTACCACTAGTTGTTCCCTCTTTGTTATCTTCGATGGTGAACTATCTCACAATATAGCTTCATCCTCCCACAAGTAGGTGCTATTATAAAACAGAATAACTACACAAATATCTTCTTAAACACTTTAGGTGAACAACTTGACAAAATAGAACTCAATATGACATCTTCCATTACCTCAAAAATTTCTTCTACATCTGACAATACTCAGGTGTTTATTCCTCAAACTCCTACACATACGTCTAGGACATCTACTCCAAAAATAGATCCTTCTACTTCAGACATTCTGCTATTTCCTGATCCTACCGGTATTGAAAAATGCTTTGACCATTTTCTAAATGAAGACGAACTTTTAAAATCTCTGGAAGAACGACTTAAAAACTTACCCAAACCAGAAATCCACACCTTGGATGATTCTATTTCTCTTTCCGAAGTTGATAATATTGAACAAATGCTAAATCGAATTACTACTACTGACAAAATGGACAGTTATAACCATGATAGATACTACCACAACACTAAGCCTTATTATCCACGACCTACTCCTCCAGATCTTCAATATGAAGAAACTGTCCCTTATCGTGCCTATACTGGTAACGCTTGTTACCAGTTTAATATTGATGGGCTATCAAAATATCAAACCATGACTGTCCTTAGACAAATGCATACCATAGGTTATATCTACATCAAAAAACAAAACATGACGCATTCTGATGCTGTTACTTCATTAGCCACTGGCTTTGAAGGACAGTTATTTGGTTGGTGGACCCATACTATGACTCCAACAGCTCGTGAGACTATCATCCATCACACTAAAGAAATTATCACAACCAATCCTTCTTCTTCTCTTACTCCAGCTTCTACAACAACTACACCTGATGGTATAGATATTTTATGCTACACTATTCTTATGCATTTTGTTGGAAACCCTAATTGTTTTCAAGGAAAAGAGTTTTCTAAATTACAAATTTAAAATGCAAAAAATTAAATGACTTTAAATGGTATAAAGATATATTTCTAACAAGAGTACTTCAACGCTCTGATAATGCTAATTCTTATTGGAAAGAAAAATTTATCTCTGGCCTGCCTGCTCTTTTCTCCACTAAAGTCCGTGATAAAATGATATAACAAAATGCCAGTTCTGATTGGTCACAGATTGACTTAAACACATGGACATACGGTGAAATCATTAATACTATCAATGTTGTCGCCATACAATTATGCACTGACATCCGACTTCAAAGTCAACTTAAAAAACAAAAACTCACAACCAAGAAAAAACTTGGCTCTTGGTGTGAACAATTTGGTTTTGAGAAACTACCTGTCTCCAAACGACGAAAATATTCCAAAAATAAATATTCCAAAAATAAATCGTACAGACGTAAATACAAAGGAACTCCACCACATCCTAATAATAAAACATTTCGAAAATGGCGTGAACCTTCAAAGACAAAGACAACAAAACCCTCACCTAAGAAAACACCTCGCAAGCAATCCAATAAGAAACCTGTCAAATGTTTTAATTGCGGAACAGAAGGACACTATGCTAACAGATGTCCCGAAGTCAAAAATAACATTCGCACACTTGACATATCAGACGAAATTAAGGACAAACTTGTCCAACTCCTTTATAATGACATATCATCCGATGCTGACTTTTCTGATTCTGATAGCTGTCAGTCCTCTGATAATGCTATATTAGCCATTAATGATACTTCTGACTCAGATTTTTCATCCTCTTATACCCAATCTGATTATCAACCTGACAAACAACCCTGCATATGTAAGGAAATTAATGTACTAGATCAACATGATTATACTATGATAATTTGTATGATTGATAATATTAGTGACCCTATTGTAAAAGCCAAATATATTAAAGATCTACAACAAAAAATAATTGCTAATCAATCAACAGCTCAATCCCATTCCACTCCTAGTGTCTCTTATAGTACTCCAGATTTTGATTCAAATGTTATTGAAAGATTCCAATCAAAACCTAGAAAAGTCACTATATCTGATTTACAGGCCGAAATTCAAAAACTCAAAGATGAAATTAGACTTATTAAAATCAATATTTCCAAACTTGAACAGCCTAACCTTATACAGAATGCCAAAAAAGACAAAATTCAAACAGATTCTAAATTCAATAGTTCTAGTGATTCTAAGACCAATAATGAAGATTCTCCTAGTGAAGGGATTAATCAACCAGCTGTATCTACTGTTCTCTCTCCTTCACACCTTAATATTGGACAAATAAAATCATACAAAATTCAGAAATGGTATGTTGAAATTGACATAAGAATTTCTCAAGACTATAATCTTATTGTCAATGCTCTTGTTGATACTGGAGCAGACCTAAATTGTATCCGAGAAGCTCTTGTTCCCACCAAATATCTTGAAAAATCTACTGAATCACTTTTTGGTGCTAACAAACAGCAATTAGACATTCAATATAAATTAGCCAATGCCAAAGTTTGCAACCAAGGCGTTTGCTATACTACCAATTTTGTAATGGTTAAGACCATATCTCAAAATGTTATTCTTGGCCTTCCCTTCCTTCACCTTATATCTCCTTTTAAAGTCACCAGTGAAGGAATTGTTACTCAATATCTAAATAAAGAAATTTTATTCCCCTTTATTTACCCTTTAATCATTCGCGACCTAGATACACTCAAAAAAGAAAGTATCCATTATCAATCTTCTCCTCCTCATTTAGACCAATGCATTGCTAACCTAACTATTAAAATACAACAATTATCTTTTCTTAAAGATGACCTTTCTTTTGAAAAACAAATCATCCGATTGGCTGATCCTCTCATGCAAGAAAAAATCAAACGATTCCAAACTCAAATTGAACAAGAAGCATGTTCTTCTTTCCCTAATGCTTTTTGGGATAGAAAGAAACATATTGTCACTCTACCCTATAATTCTGAATTTTCTGAAAAAGGTATTCCTACCAAAGCTCGCCCTATCCAAATGAATGACAATCTTGTTGAATATTGTAAACAGGAAATAAAAGACTTATTAGACAAAGGCCTCATCAGACCTTCCAAATCCCCATGGAGTTGTCCTGCTTCTATGTCCAGAAAAATGCTGAAATTGAAAGAGGCGTTCCATGCCTTGTTATTAATTACAAATCTCTGAATAAGGCCCTTCAATGGATTAGGTATCATATTCCAAATAAATCCGATTTATTAAAAAGACTTTATGATTCTAAAATATTTTCTAAATTTGATATGAAATCTGGTTTTTGGCAAATCCAAATAGCTGAACATGATAGATACAAGACCGCTTTTACTGTGCCTTTTGGCCAATATGAATGGAATGTTATGCCCTTTGGATTAAAAAATGCTCTTAGTGAATTTCAATGCATCATGAATGATATATTTAATCCCTATTCTGAATTCGCTATTGTTTATATCGATGATGTCCTTTTATTCAGTAATAATATTGACAAACATTGGAAATATTTGTATATATTCCTCAAAACCATCAAACATCATGGTCTTGTTATCTCCGCCCCAAAAATTACTCTTTTCCAGACTAAAATCAGATTCATTGGCCATAATATTACTAAAGGAACCATCTTCCCTATTCAAAGAAGCTTAGAGTTTGCTAATAAATTTCCTAATGTTATAAAGGACAAAACCCAGTTACAACGATTCCTAGGCTGTCTCAATTATATTGCAAATTTCTATCAAGAACTCAGACTTATTTGTAAACCTCTATTTCAACGACTCAAGAAAAATCCCTCTCCTTGGACTGATATCCATACCCAAGCTATTCAGCAAATAAAGACTCATGTCTATTCTCTTCCTTGTCTAACTATTTGCCATCCTACTGCTCCAAAAATTGTAGAAACTGATGCCTCTGATTTAGGATATGGTGGTATTTTAAAACAAACCATTAACAATAAAGAATGTCTGGTCCGATACATTTCTGGTGCTTGGAATGACACTCAACTTAAATATTCCACTGTTAAAAAAGAAATCCTTGCCATTGTTTTGACTATACAAAAATTCCAAGATGATCTTATTAATCAACACTTTGTTCTCAAAGTTGACTGTCAATCTGCTAAATTCATTTTAAATAATGATGTTAAAAATCTTGCCTCCAAACAAATATTTGCTCGTTGGCAGGCACTCTTATCTACTTTTGATTTCACTATCGAACATATTAAAGGCTCTGACAATAGCTTGCCTGATTTCTTGACTCGTGAATTCTTGCAGGGCCATGTCTAGTATTCACGGACGCGGTCCCCGGGAACGAGGCAGCAGTACTCGTGGCGGTCGTGGCAGTGGTCTTAGCCTTGGACCACGCCTTTCTGAAATATCCACAAACTTATCTTTATCAAATATCCTTTCCTCATCACGAACAAATCCCAAAGAAAAATACGCCAATATTGGCTTATCAGACATTTATTCTAGAGAAAGTTCTTCATCCTTAACCCTAACAACTCCATCACTGACAATAGCAAATACATTTAGCCCTTTACAACTAGATTCCCCTTCATTCAAAACAGTGACATCTTCTCATATTAGCCCTCATTCCATTAAACAAAACAAGCTTAGGGAACTTTTCCGACAATCTCCAGCACAGCCATCTCCCAGGCCTATAAATCAATCGTATCCCTATATCCTTAAACCATTTTTTGATCGGTTTTGCACTATGGAATTACCTATCTTATCAGATCAGTATTTTGACGAACCAAAACGACTAGCCGATGCCTTTATTGATCCTCTCTTTTTTTCGTTTTCCTGAAGATCGTTCCAAACGACATGTCTTTTACGAATTTGTTTTAGTAGATACTAACTCTATTCTCCTCTCAGATGTTTTTGAAAAAATTGACAAAGATAAACTCCTTTTTAGAAAAATTATAACTTTGTAAAATTATTTCTTTGGACCTCTGGGGTAACCCTAATTCCAGAAAACCCTTTTCCCAACGATTTATGGTCCCCGATTTTGATTATTGGGATTATATCAAAGCATGGACTTATTTTTTGTATGGACAAAACCCTGGCAATTCCCTTTCATGGTTTATCTATTTCGACAAAAATTTCCAACTTGACATCCCTTTCTGGTTTCTTGAATGGTAGGACAAATACGGACCTACTACGGAAATCATTCCTCCTCCTGTTCTTGAAGGATACCAATACTGGCTGGACCATTTTGACAAACCTGCTACCTGGGATTTTATCCCTGACTTATTAATTTTCTTTAAACATTTCAGTCTCACATGGATCCTTATGTTAGAATATGCTATCTCTAACAAATTGGTTGGCAATATTAATGTTCCTTATTTCGGACGACAGAAGAAAATTAAATGGTGGAGCGGAATGAATATTGCAGAACTTGGCACCCAACGTGTGGCTACCTGGTTTAATGAAAATCCTACTCTATGCAAGACCATTATTGACCAATCTCCTTTCCTTATGGCCAAATCACAATCCAGAGCACAACTTGCTGCGGCCAGCTCCCGTTTAGCTACTGCCAGCACACCTGAAGAACTCAGGATTATTGCAAAGGACATGGAAAAAGCCATGCACACTATTTCCTCCCAAATGGACACTGGGTCAGTAGTCATAATGACAGAGACTCTAGTGATGATGATGATCCGACCAGATTCTTCTGTCATGATGAAAATGAGTCACAACGTCCTTGATCTTATCCGAACATTGGACTTATTACCTTATCTTTTTGACTTTATCACCTTATCTCTTTTCCGTCGGCAGAAAAGACAAGAAGACAAACAGTAACAAGACAGCTGGACAACTGTCGGCAGAAACAGACAAACCGACACTTCAACAAAATTATTAAAGTATCAATATAATTACCTATGGTTACTATTGTAATTACCTATGGTTCCTATTTTTTAAGTTGTAAAAATCTCACCTCCTCTTGTCTATATAAGAAGCTACGACTTCTTGGTGGAGGGCAGAGTTGGTTTTTAAGTTTTAAGTTTGCTTCTGAGAGTTTAGCTTTCCTTTCTGGAATCTTTTCTCTCTGCTTGTAATCTTTCCTCTCTCACTGTAAAATATTTTGAGTGATCAATAAAGCTTGTGACTTATTCTTGTACATCAGTGCTGTCAGAATATTATAATTGCCGTAAGATTTTCTAATCATTCTCTTTATGTTTCTGTATTTGCTATTTATTATCTTGTGGTGTCTGTTGTATGCATTATTAATCATCTATTATTTTTCTTTTGTCAAGCTATTGTTTTACTCGTCTAATATTGTTTATTAAAGTTTATTTTGGCTGAAACTTTTTCCTTTTTTCCTTTTCCATTTATCAAAGTTAGAGCAAAGAAGAAACGAAGATAAAAATTCGGGAAATTCGAGTGCTAACACTTCTTTATTTATGAAACTGGCTCGAATCAATTTTCTTCTTTTGCTAGTTGTAAGAAATAATAAAAGAGAATAGTATTTCGTAAATGATATAGGTTTAAAAATCTGGGAATGTTATTGAAAAAAAAAATCTGAAAATAAACATAAAAGATTTAGGGGTCGTTTGTTTTTTCCACTTAAAACTTAATGGGTCTGAATCATAATTATTAAGTTGTTTTGTTTGTTTTTATAAGTGGTCAAACAACTTAAAAATGTCAGAAAACAACTTAAAATAAAAAGTAAAAAAACCTGACTTTTCACTTAATTGCAAATCACTGAATTGCATTAAATGCAATCTAAAATCTTTTCTTCCGATACTATCCCCTATATATAACATATTTCCGATTTCGTCATAATTATATATGGTATAAAAATCTTTATTTTAATATATTGCTTGTTTTAAATAACTTTAAAAATAAAAAAGAACCATAATCACTTCTTATATTGATGTTTAATATCAATACTTTATTATGATATTAGGGTGATGTATTTATATATTATTTTTTTAGAGTGTTTTGTGTGAGTTTTCCTATTGCCCATTTTATTTTTTGAAAAAAAAACATATATTTTCTTAATAAAAATGAAGTTTATTTGTAATTTAAGAAGAAAATCATGATCATATGTGTTTATATATAATTATTATTTTTGGATTGTTTTTATTCCATATTACATGTATAATTGTTTAATATGGGCATAAATATAAAATTACTTAGTTTCAGACAATTTTACTTTTAAAAAACAAATATGTTGACAATACATTCAGATGTGAGGGAAAAAAAAAACAAACATGTCATTTAAGTTCAAATTTCAGTCCCTATTCAGTCTTCAGAAAAATTTATGACTATTCAGTTTTCAGACAAAAAAACAAATGACCCCTTAATAAGTAAAACAAGTAAGTTAAGGATTCAAGGAT
This sequence comes from Dipteronia sinensis, assembly GCA_033220585.1. Lineage (NCBI taxonomy): Eukaryota > Viridiplantae > Streptophyta > Magnoliopsida > Sapindales > Sapindaceae > Dipteronia > Dipteronia sinensis. The sequence continues at coordinate 67,146,330 of CM065637.1, read as the reverse complement.
ATACTTACTAAAGTTAAATTGTCCTTAAACTAAATTTCTTTAAGGATTTATTGTGAACAAATCCTTTTTGAAGGGTTAAGTTACAATACGAGCCGGCCATGGGCCAGGGCTCCAAGGCGCCCACCCAAGGCCTATCATTTTCAAGGGCCTCCAAATACATATGATGAGTTATATATGGGCTGAATTCTGAACAAAAAAAAAATTTGCCCAATAGAAATAATTTGCTTTAGAAAAAAAAGGGCATTGTTTATAAAAAAAAACCACAAAACAATTACAAACGCCCCATTTTAAAATGGTGCCCAATTCATTTAATTGATTTTAAAAAATATATATCATTTTATTGAATTTTTTTTTTCATATAATGCCCAATATTTTAGGGTTTCAGTGTTTCATCACTCTCTACCCACCACTAGCACCAGTCACCAAAGACAAAAAAAAAAAACTAAGGGGTCGTTTGTTTTTTCCACTTAAAACTTAATAGGTCTGAATCATAATTATTAAATTGTTTTGTTTGTTTTTATAAGTGGTCAAACAACTTAAAAATGCCAAAAAAACAACTTAAAATAAAAAGTAAAAAATCATAACTTTTCACTTAATTGTAAATCAATTCAAAATCTTTTCTTCCGATACTATCCCCTATAGATAAAATATTTCAAATTTCATCATAATTATATATGGTACAAAAATCTTTATTTTAATACATTGTTTATTTTAAATGGCTTTTAAAATAAAAAAAAGAACCATAATCACTTCTCATATTGGTGTTTAATATCAATAATTTATTATGAAATTAGGGTGATGTATGTATATATAATTTTTTATATAGTGTTTTGTGTGAGTTTTCTTGCTACCACCTTTATTTTTTGAAAAAAAAACATTTCTTTTCTTATTAAAAATGAAGTTTATTTGTAATCGAAGAAGAAGATCATGATCATATGTGTTCATATATAATTAATATTTTGGATTATTATTATTTCATATTATATGTATAATTATTTAATGTGGGTATAAATGTAAAATTACTTAGTTTCAGATAATTGTACTTTTAAAAAGCAAACATGTTGACAATATATTCAGATCTGAGGAAAAAAAAACAAACATATCATTCAAGTTCAGATTTCAGTCTATTCAGTCTCTATTCAGTCTTCAGAAAAATTCAGGACTATTCAGTCTTCAGACAAAAAAACAAACGACCCCTAACTTTAGTCATTAGTCATCTTTTTCTCTCTAATTAAGCCTAAACGTTTGCCCCTTGCGAACGTAATTAGTCACAAGTCTCAGACAATCAGGCTCTCAGCTTAATCTTTCTCTCTCAAGTCTCAGCCCTCTCAAGTCTCAAGTCTCCATTCTTATAGAAGTCAATTTGTAAGAGCTATGGATTATAATCTGAACGTATCAATTGCTTATAGAATATTATTGACTATACTTGTAACTGTGGCATCCGTAGAAAGAAGCTTTTTTTAATTAAAAATGTTGAGATCTTATTTGCAGTCAACTATGTCACAAGAAATGTTAAATGTGTTGGCAATCTTGTGTATTGAAAAAGAAATATCGGAAAATATTATTTGAAAATGTTATTAATGAATTTTCTTCTCAAAATACTAGAATAAGACATTTCCTATGATGTTTTGATACTCTTTACCTTGTTGTGATTTTATTTTATCTTTAATGAAATTATCATTTTCGGGTTAAATATATGAAAACAGGTTATATACAATATATATATATATATATATATATATATATATACAGTCATTTTCTCCTCAGTGCTGTTGCATGTGGACCACTGATTATGGAGAAGTTTTGACAAGTGCATACACTTGAGTCAAAGTATATAAATTCAATGGTCTACATCCAACGTACTAATGAAGTTATATCGGTGCGTACTGACTTGAAAATTTCTGTATATATATATATTGAAAAAACTATGAATATACACAATGGGCATATTTTTTAGATTTTCGCCCCGAAACCCTAAAAAGTCAAGACCAGCTCTGTTACAACATAACTCGTTTTTGAAATTCTTACAAAATTAACTATTTTTGTGTAGAAGTACTATTATACCTTACTCATTCTCTACTTCTCTACTTTCTCTACCTATCTTTATATTATCTGCCTCTTATTTCCACCGTATCTCTCCACCTCTCTCTTTCTTTTCTTTTCTTTTTTCTTTTCTTCCCACTGTATTCTTTGCCTCTCTGTTTCGAATTTTTAATAAACATTTTCGAAGACCACCATTGACCAACTCGAACCTGAGTTGAATCTTGTTAAAAGCTTTCATTCTTCATCAACAACAAGGGTTTCTTCTATTGAAGCTTTAAGGTGAGTTTTTTTTTAACTTTTTAACTTTATATTATCTAATGTGTGTATTATTGTTGTTAATTTTTGTGAAAATAGTTTATCTGTACATAATAAAGCATGAGTCTTGTTTGATTTTGATGTTGTTGTGGTCGCCTTACCATTGTTGCTTTGAATCTACACAATTTGTATATGTTTTCTCAACTGTGTTCGGATTTCTCAACGGAGTTTGGACATGGTTTCTCAATTATACTGTTTTGTTTCCAAAATTTCGATATTCGTTTAGAAGTTCGCAACACCGTTTGAAAGTTCACAACACCGTTTGAAAGTTCACAACGTTATTTGGAATTATAGATTTGTAAACAGCACACCTTAAAATTGATAAGGGCAATACTGTCTCAAATGAGTTACGTTTGTAAAATTTTCAAAAACGGGGTTATGTTGTAACTTGACCCTTCAAAATGGGTTAGTTCTCAATAAAACCTATTTATTTAAGGGTGTAATTGTGATAAAAAAATTACTAAAATATGGGTGTGAGGAGAACTTTCCTGGGTGGCAATAGAGCCACTCATGACAAATATATAAAGAGTACTGTTAGATTTTCCAAATTTTTCTCAAAAAACTTCTCAAATCTTTGGTATTTGAGTTGTCAACATCTTGTAAATCATGAGTTTATGTGACGAGGGATACGATATTGACGACTTGCATACCAACATGATTTGGAAAAAAAATTGGAAACCCTAGTATATATATACTATATATATAATTTTAAATATTTTTATACCATAAATATATAATACATTTATTAAAATATACAATTATAATGTCTTCTTCTTTTGTATTAATTGCCACATCCTTAATTATATTTTAAAATGCTTTTATTTTCTTAATAAGTTAATTTAGTATTTGATTACGAATTTGGTAGAAAAAAGTCTAATAATTGTCTATAAACTCAAAATATTATGTTTGCCGAAATAAATAATAGATTGTCCAATTACAAGATATTCGATAGAATGATTATAAATAATTGTAAAATTGATAAGAGGCTTAGATGGAGACTTTTCAAGTTGGATAAGTCGTTATATTTTTATTGTTTTAACTATGTAACAAATATTCAAACAATTTGTATTATACTTTGTGTTTTGATTTTGATGTTTTTAAAAAATCTAAACTCTATAGTGATAAGATATTAGCCATTAGGGTGAAAATTATTTTAAATTTAAATTTTAATATAACAAAATTTGAATTCAAATATTTTAAATAATATATCAAATATATTTTTTCTATTCTATTTTAAAAGCCCAACCCGATCAACCCAAGCCGAAAATACCCACTCCTAAATTCGTGTTGAATACAGAGAGGTGCGTTTTCAAGCACATTAATAGAGAGACCGAGAGACATGACGAAGAAATCATCTCCACTTTAGAAACAGCGAGGTTGGAGAGAGCGCGAGATGGGTATGGTTAAAGAAATATATGGGAAGACAAATAATCTATTCTTCCTTCGAGCATACATACGGCAGTTTTCTTCGCTATACACATTGTTAATAGATACTGATGCAACGATGCTATAAGGCTCTGCTAAATCCGGTAATATGTCTACCAGCATTTCCACATTTTCAGAGTAATTGATTGAAGCTGCTCGAATAGTTTTGTAAGCTTATTTTTGTTGTCTTGCAGCCTCACAAAGGATTAAGTAGCCAAGATATATAGGACATTTAACAATCAGTATCTCTATAAAATAATAATAATAATGCTCCTACAACATTTCCTAAAGCTTGCAGTCTGCAATTGTGTCTAATTTCTAATATTCAGGCAGCAAGTCTTGAACTTTATGTTATGTCATCTAACTGTTACAAATTACAATATCAATGTAAATAAGATTAGCTCTTCAATTCAGTTTCTCACGTCAGCCTCCGATTCTCCGAATACACCTGAAGATGAAACAAATTTAATTAATTTGACTGTTTTTCATTTTAATCTAACTAGTGATGCAAATATAAGCATACCTTGTTGTACAAACTATTCATTCACCAAAGACACATTAATATCCGGAGATGGCCCGTGAATTGACGTGGTTTCAGAGCCATTCAAACCAGCAGTACTATGCGAAGAAGTGACATTTGCCACTTTTTTATCATTCGCCATGTTGTTTGGTTCGCTATGGCTTTGTCCCGGTCGTGGTGTTATTGGGGTTATACAGGTCTCATCAGGTCGTGCTTGCGAGATTGGTCTTGCTGCTATCACTGTATCTGGAGCACCAGGGGAGATAGAAGGCGTCCTATGCTCATGATGGTGCTTTTTCTTATGCACCTTGTAACCATTCGGCATGAAACTTCCAACCACAATCTAACAAATGAAGCAGAATATATGAATGATTTAACTGGTTAACTGTGAGTTATCATTTCTTATGAATAACAAGCAACAAAGCAGTGTAGCTCCATGTTTCATAGTAAAAAACTAGCATGTCAAGTGTATCAGTGTGTCATTGAAGTACTTCGAACTATGCACATTTCAGTTCTTGTTAGGCCGCAGATCTAACATGTAGTTCATCAGAGAGGTCTCTCAAGAGTGTCTTTATTGAGGTAAATTCAGATTACACGTAGAATGCAAAGAATTTTATAAAATCAATGGCAAGTGCAATCAAATAGCATCATGAACCATGTGATGTGAACACCGTAAATGTAGACTAATGAACTATGAGACATTTTAATAACTGGTGAAGTAGTAAGTGATTTATTTTATTATATCCCGAGACAGGTGCCTTAATATGTATTATTTATAGGGTGCAATTACGTAGTTTGTTTTGTCCTGTAAACAGAATTTTTAACTTACATACTTGATATTCACAATCATATTTCAATATAATGCATATTTATCAATATGGTGCTACAGAGAAAATGATTCAAGAAAAAAATCTTACCTGGATAGGACTAGCGGCAAGTAATAAACCAGCAACACCACCACCTATAACGCGTCCATCGGGTCCGGCCAATGAAACACTCATTCCCCCAGTCCTACTTCTTACACCACCAGTATCAGTTACCGTAAATGAGCCAGATAATGATAGTATCTCAAAGCGACCCTGCACAAAATATTTGTATTAAATGTTGGAAGGATATGGATATGTATAAATCTCACTAGAGCTTTGTTAATCAATAATAGTAAAATAATCATCAAAACAAACATCACCAAGTAGCACAAACATAAACCACATTGCATTTATTCACAAAAATGAACAATTGATGAAACACAAAATAACCTATCCCTGAACTTTTGAAGTTTAGTCTAGTAATTGGCTGTGGCCAGAGCCCTGAAGGGCACGGTCTCAATTCCAGACAAACCAATTGAGAAGCTATTTGATATACTTTCATGTCTATTCTATTCTATGGCCTACTTCACTACAAACTAGGCAAAAATGTGTAAACAACTCCCACCCAAATTTGTGAAGGGTCTTGGATATTTACGGTAAAAATGGCCTCGAGTTGAAAAGCAAATCAAGGGTATATGCTTTCCCAACATCATGTAGACTAAAATTCAGGTTCTAAATGAGGAAAGAAAACAGACAAAAACAAGAGTTTTGTGTACTGCAAATCTGCAATCAAGTCCAACTAATGAAATTATCCATAAAGGGAAAACAAAGTACAAAAGAAGCCACAATTGAAAGGAAATATCTCCAACATCAAATGAATTGCATTCGATTGGTATAAAAATAAACAATCAACACATGCATGAATTATAATAATTAATGATCTCCAGTCCATTACATGCCTTACAATTTCTATCTAGTTTTGAGGATTCAGTATGGGGAATTGGCATGTGCAAAAGTATACAATAGAGATTAAATTATGAAAATGTACAAAACAGATCAACTTCATACACTGCAATTATTCAGTCAAATAGAAGAGATGAAAGTGAGAGACTTAAATAATCCTCCAATAGAAGAACCAGAGTAAAGAAGCACTGAGACAATCAAACAGAGTATTAATTTTAAGTGCATTTACCACAAACATGGAAGGATCACATTAAGATTAAAGATCCCAAAAAAAAAAAAATTAAAAAAGTTCAGTGGGATTCATGGTAGCATAAGTTTGGGATCATGCCTCATATGTAAGGATACCACCAGAGGACCCGGGTTGGCGAATAGTAACATTAGAAACAGCTCCATTTGCGGAGAGAACGCAAATTCCTCTAGGACCCTTATGCGAAAATGAAAAAATCTTCCCTGCAACATCCTGCAAGTGATAAAGCAGGATATATCCATAATGCAATTTGAATAAGATTCATGTCCCATGCAAAAAATTCTTATCTAGTCATGACCATTAATAAAATGTGTACATTACCTCCCCCGTATGAACAGTGACAACATGTGGAGTGAAGTCCCCTCCGGCTGTGTTTGCAAACAACTCACCTTCATAGATCAAAGTTCAGATGTAAAATTATATCAAATTCAAACAATCTAAAGCAAACAGAGCACATTGAAAAGCTACATCAGGCAAGTATATGCAATTTGTGTTGTTTGTACAAAGAAACTATTACAAATGGAACAGTATAACAAGTTAATTTTTATTTCTGTGAGCATAATAAGCTCTAATTTTTTCACATTTACAGTAAGGGAAGAAGAAAATTTCACAGAAGTCAAAAATAAAGTTCTCTGCTAAGTTGAAATTAAGATCTCAGGCCCACCATAATTCAACCAAAATCTTCAATTCTCCAACCGAGATTTTATCAATTAACCTCCTATCGTGTTTGGTGACACAATAAATATATATAAAAAAGAGTAAGATTTATTGTTATTCTTTATCTCTCTTCCTATTTTCTCTCCAAACAAAAAATATTCAACTAAAAACAAAATATATCTACTACATTTTCTTAGAAGCCAAACAAAAATATATATATATATAGTTTTGTAGGAACAGACCTAGAGAAGCAAGGAGCTGCCAGTTACCAGAACCAGGAGGCCTACCACGACCCCTTTTAGAAGAAGAAGAGAAATCAGTAGAAGGAGTCAAAGAAAAACCAGGAGGAGACGATGCCGCAGCTGGGTTTTTGTTATTGTTATTATTATAAGTAGGCAATCTCAAGTTTCCATCTGAGTCATATTTTCTAGGCCTCCCTCTCTTTTTCTTCCCAAACAACAAATCCACACTCCCGATGTTCCCTTGCGGCGTCGCCACCGCTGCCGCCGTCGAGCTGAGGTCGAGGATTCCTTTCCATGCTCACCACCACCACCGGCGGCTGTGGTGGTGGAAGAACCACGTTGCTACTCACTGGTGGCGGTGAGTCTGTGTAGGAACCACCACCGCCTGTTGATCCAGACACTGTGCTCTCTTTTTCCTCCATTGATAATGTTAATTGCTATGAAGAGAGAGAGAGAGAGAGAGTAATGTTGTTTGTCTGAAGAAATGGCGGCAGAAGTAGAAGGTGGTGTAGTGTTGTGTAGCTTTTTTTTGAAGTTGTGTGGTGGGGTGGGGGTGGTGTAACTAAGAGTTAAGAGTGAGACAGTTTATGGACTGGACTTCCCTCCATTAATGGAGAACAAATACACATACTCTGTGCAAAACTTCTGTTTTTCTTGTCTGGACTCCACAGTCCACACTATAATACAGTAATACTACTTTCACTTTCCCATTTTTACCCTTTCACTACTTTTCCATATTTAATTTTTTTTCTCTCTTTTTTGCCTCAACCAGACAACCACCCTTCTTTTTTTTCTCACACAATTTTTCTACCTTTATTTCACTACCTTACTCTCTCGGTTTATTATTTATTTTCATTCATGATTATGCTATCAAAATATATATATATATATATATTTATTTTATTTTTTGTATAGGTTTTAAGAGAATATAGACTGGGTTTAAATTTCAAACTTTTTTTATTAATAAAGAATTTATAGTTTTTCTAAAAATGGGGAAAAGGACGGAAACATGCCACTAAAAAAATCCGTTGAGACAAATGGATTTTTCTAAATCACTTTCTGGATATTCCTAAATGTCTCAATTATACGTAAATGTCTTTCTAAATATTCTTCAATGCCACGATTATACATAACTATCTTTTTGGATATTTCATAATGTCTCGAGTATTTACCGAACGTGAAAGGTGAATGGATAAGCAATTGCTTTCGGAAAAAATATATATGCATAATTATTTCAAAATTCTATATATGAATTAAATTCCGTATATATGAATCAACTGTGGTTGTAAATTTCAATAATGATATAGTACATGAGCCGGAATAGGAACAGGAACGAAACATGTCATTGGAAAATTTTGCTTAGACAAAGATGGTCAATTCTTAATGCCCTTTTGGATATTTTTCAATGTTTGGGTTATACGTAAATGCCTCTTTGGATATACCTAGAGGTGCCCACAGTTTGGTTAAATCATGGGTGCCAAACTGAAACCGAGTCTAAAAAATCGGAACCTGAAATCGTAACTGTAACCATCGGTTACGAAACCGGTTGGAAACCGGTTTCAAATCGGTTCGGTTACGATTAAGGTTGGTCAAAAACCGACCAAAACCGTCTGTTAAAAAAAAATTTGTCACCAATGACAGCGCACCACGAGGACAAAAATGGAAAAAAAAAATTGGGAGTGGGTGAAAATTTGTTGGATTGGTTTACTGATTGATGAGTTGGATTACTTGGATATGGATTGGGTTTATTACTATATAAAATGTTAAATGTCCCACAAATTTTCTTAATTTGTCAAAAAAAAAAATTGTTGTTGGGACAGCTTTTTTAAATTAAGTTTTGTAAATAAAAAATAAAAAATAAAACCGAAACCGAAACCGGCTCAAACTGAAACCGAAACCAAACCGTCTAACCAGAGGTTCGAAACAGAAAACCAAACCGATTTTCTTGGTTCGGTTACGGTTTCGGTGGCTATGGAACCGAAACCGCCCCAAAACCGAACCGTGATCACCACTAGATATACCCCAATGTCCCGACCGTACATAAATGTCTTTAGGGATATTCTTTAGTATACCGAGTTTTTAATGAACATGAAAAGCTAGATGAATAAGCACTTCACAAAGAAAGATATGCATAATTATTTTAAAATTCTATATAGAAATTAAATTCTTTATAAATTAATCAATTGTGGCCATATTTTTTTTAAAATAAATAAAAATAAGGGAAAACTGCCTAGCTTTTTTTTTTTGAATTTAATTGCCAATCATTTTTTTTTTCAAAAATTCATGTACAAAACACAAAAATCTTACACGTTTTACATGGGGTTGTATTAGCAATTAATCCAGAAGTATCTTTGCCAAAACAAATTAAATGTATCTAAATTATATTGTATTTTTTTTTTCTGCTAGAAATCATACGTTTAGATTACTCTCATAAATTTCTTAAATTTCAGGAAAATAATTCTTGAATTTCACCCGCAATTAGAAAATAAAAGGAATTACAATTGAGGGGCAAGATAGAAATATGGTATATCAATTTTTCTAGGAATTTGTAAAAAGAGAGGAGTAATAAGAAATTAAGAAGACAGTTTTTAGAAGTCCACGAACCAACTTTTGTTTGGATAAAAAAATGCAGTCAAACTGGTGCTGTGCTGTTAAAGCTATAAACCCGCCATAAAATATTGCTTTGTTTTTTCTTTTCTTTTTTATTTAACAACATTCAACAATAAGTTCAAATCCCCAACTTACGTTTCGTTTCTGAAATCTGAAATATAACTTGAAATCTGAATTTTAATTTGTTTTCATTAATTTTTTTAAAAAATTATATATATAATGATCGTGTCTTAAAGAGCCCAATGATTTGATTTGGGCACCTTTGTATTGTTAATGGGGCAGCCACTATTGTTGAAATATGAAAAGGTTTTTTTTTTTTTTTTGTTACATAAATATGATATCGAATAAGTTAGGGATTTATCGGAGATGAGATTGGTATGATAGTAAACTCCTAATGTCTACATCAAGAGGTTGCGAGTTCGAATCTCTTCCCTTCCCAAAAAACCCAAAATTTATAATGCAATACTTCAATAAAAAAAAGGGTTAGATATTTATCAATATCTATAAAATGAAATAATACATAAGCGGCTCATATGTTTAGTCCATAATTGCCGGGTCGAATACTCCATATCACTAGTCATAACTTCTTTACCATGTTATTTTCTTATAAAAGAAAAACAAATCGATATTATTTTATGCACAAAGAATGGTGTAATTTATAAAATGGAAAGCTAAAACAAATTAAAATTGATAAGAGAGAAAAAATTTTAATACATTTAAAAAAATTATACAACTTGATTGAATATATGTTTTTAATATTTGCAATGAATGTCATATATATTGTTTAAATTGATTAGAATATATCTTTTTAAAAAACTTAATTACAATATATCTTTAATTATATTTTAATGATATTTTTTATTACAATTAATATAAACCAAACCTCTCACACCTTGATGTGGGTAAGATTTGAAACAAAATCTATTTTTAAAAAATGAACCTGAAAAAGTTATAGGCATGAAATATTTATTGCTAAATAAGCTAGTTAATAAACAGTTTTTGTTTTTATTTTAAAAAATTAATATTGAGATTAAATGCAAAAATACAGGTATTTATGAAAAATTTATACAAATAAAATGAATCTTTCCATCTTCACTTACATGTATGTACAAAAGTTCAAAAACTCATTTGACATAAAATGGATAGATTTATTATCTTTTGTAGTGAATTAAACATTCAATTTTTTAATAAAGTTTTTTTTTTAAGTATTTATTTATCCACCTATCTATCTAAATTAGGTATTCAAAAAGTTTTTACTATTGATAGGATTTGAACCACTAATTTATGAGTCATTTACCAAAACCCAAATCTGCCAGCTGAGTTACCCTCGATACAATTATATCAGATTTATCATATTGTTTTTTCATATATACTTTATTAGCTGTTTTTTAGTCCAAAATTCAAAACACAAAGAGGGCGCCAGAATAAGTTCTTTGTTTTTTTTGAAAGTAATAAGTAAATAATTTGGTCCCTGAGAATGATCAATGATGAAATAGAAAAATAGAAAAATAATAATAATAATAATAATAATAATGTAGAAAAATCCAATTTAAACTCTGCAAAAAGCAACAGTGATTAAAAGCTGTCGGTAAGACCGTTGACGGCCCTGACCAAACACGCAATCTTTTCTAAATGTTTTTTAAAAAATGGTTACGATTCCCTGTACCATTCTCACTGTTTTTAACTTTCACTCACTTTTTGACCCTCTATTTTGATCCTCGAATATACATCCGACGCCGTTGGTTAACGAATTGAGATTCCATGGCCTACATGACATATCTTGCAAGTAATGTCAACCGAATCAACCATGAATTGCCCCGCATCGGTAGTAATACATGAGCATTATAATGAATAAGGAGTTGAAATGTACTTAATTTTTACTTTTGTATCATTAACGAACGACTCCCATCATATGTTTTAACAAAAAAATGAAGAAAAACCAAGATAAAATGAGTAAGAAAAGATTCAAATAAATCAGTATAGTATGAAAATCTAAATGTAATTGTTCAATTGTGGTTATTTATATAGAACAATACTTGAGTACTGATATCATCAATGAGAATACAGGTCTTTTTTCTTTTACTTTTTATATTTATCTCTGAAATTGAGTCACGTGTTGCAGTCTCATTGGTAGGATCAGTATTTTAGGTAATGACTGATCAGTTCCCAAGTATTGTTCGTTTATATAAAATCATTCATTTAATAGAATAATGTTTATATATATATTTTTTATTATTATTGCTTTAATTATTTTTAAAAATGTAGAGTGATAGAATACATATATATATATATATATATATATATATATATATATATTAGAGTAAATATTTGAGTTGAGTATGAAATGTTTTTTGTCTAAAAAAGAAAGAGTATGAAATGTTTGATTTCAACATGTTTTTGATAGATATTTGACAAATTCAAAATCAAATTTTCAAAAAAAAAAAACAAAAAACAAAAAAACAATGTTACATTTCCTTTACAAAATGTATTTAGGATGTCAAAAATAAATCATGCGGTTCAAGTTTTCACAAGTTATGATTAATGTGATCATAATAATAAAATCCAAATAAATCATTTTGTTGTTCAAATTTTCACAAGTGATAATCGCTGCCTTTGAGCATCTTAAATAGCAATGGACCTTGTAAAATCTTCACTTACGTGATTAGTTCTTCATATTAGAAAATATAATTTTTTGGGTGCAATAGGATTCTTCGAAGTTTTTGACATCATGATGATGATGATCATCCCATAAACTTTTAAAGTACAGTTTACAATACCCTGTGTTTTGAGGACTGACACACAAAGAGTACTGTCATAGATGTTGAATTGCTGACCAATGACCATCAAACTCTTATCAGCTGCATCTCTGAGAATCATAAATATAAGAAAGTTCCATGTCTCATTGTATCGACATCATGCATGGGCATTTTTTCTTTTATTTTTATTTTTTTTGTAAGAAAAAAACACACTACATTTTTTTTTTGGGTGATGTAAGTTCAAGATACACCCAGCCATTTACCTCAAAAGTCAAAACATTATAATATATATATATATATTAATTTTTTTCTCAATGTGTAGTGATAAATATATATCAGTATCTACTGTGCCTTGTATATGGATCATTATATTTAATTGTTTTGGCCCAGTCTGTATGTACTTGGCAGTGTTTATCCATAATCTATGACCCATATACAATGTACTATGTATTTTATATCGGCGTGCACTGAAGAGAAAATGATTATATATATATATATATGTTGGTTCTTTCATAAGGGATCATTTATTTTAATTTTGGTAAGGACTTCGATAAAATCACATCCATTTTTATAAATGTTGATCTAAATTGTTTTATAGATGACATGTTCAATGAAATCTATTTATGAATAAAATTTGAGAATTTATATATATATATATATTCCAATGAGAACTTTTTACAATGCACTCTTTAAGCACCTAGCACCTTTAATGAAATTTAATAGAATATATTGAATCATAATGTGATTTTTGTATGGATTATAAAAACATTGAAATATATTTATGGAACAAAATTGAAAATTTTTCGGGTACACGAACTAATTTTTTCCGACTATTTTAAAGATAAAACATTTAAAAATAGGGAAATATATATAAGAAAAATAGTTCTCGAAAAACATTCAATTGCATGCAATTTTATCAAAGTTGTTTATTGTGTTAAAATAAGGGGGTGCTGATAGAAAAAGTTCGATATATATATATATATATATATATATATATATATATATATTCTTTCTACTGTCAGTTCGTCCTGATATAAAATATATCAGGACGAAGAATGTAGACCACAGATTACGAAGAAGTTTTGATAAGTACATACACTTTAAGTCAAAGTATGTAAATCTAATGGTCCACATTCTTCGCCCTGATATATTTTATATCAAGACGAACTGATAATAAAAAAATTATATATATATATATATATATATACAGTCATTTTCTCCTCAGTGCGTACTGATATAACTTATATCAATGTGTTGCATGTGGACCACTGATTATGGAGAAGTTTTGACAAGTACATACACTTTGATAGTGGCAGACCTAGGAATTTTAACTAGGTAGGGCACTTGAATATATATAAAAAATAATACTGAAAAATTAAAATCATAGTAAAATGAGTTTTTTTAGATAAAATAAAACAAATAGAATACTTATTCAGATGAATTAAATAATCTTACATTCAAAAAGAAATAAAAACAAGGAAAAAAATGCTATAAATAATAAATAATAATAAGAAAAGCAACATAAATAATGAAAAACATTAAAAGAATAAATTACAATATAATTTTATAATAAGTGTTATTTTTTTTGCATTTATAATAAATTCAATTTAAATTTATACAAAAATAATTTATTAATAAATATTACTAGACATGTTTTTAAATTTTTTATTCTTCAGATTATTGGTAAATTATTGACTTATTAATTCTAAATTAATTAAAACTATAAAATAAAGAAAAATACTAAGGATAAAAGAAAATGAATCATAATAATAGATTAACTATTTTAATCTAATAAAGTAAAATTTGAGATTTATGGTTTATTGATTGGACGTGTTATATATGTGAAACTAAAATTATTAGAAATAACAAAAATCTAAAATAATAATAGATAATTTAATATAAAATAAGAAAATAAATTGTTTTGTCTTAGAAGAAATGAAAATTTGTGAAAGGATATGGAAAATAAATAAGACATAAAAAATTAAAAGATAAAATTGAATTAAAACAAATGTATTTGCTTGATATGGGATTTGAACCAAATACTTCCAAGTGTAACAAAAAAATCCATTACCATATGTGCTGAATGAATTACATTGATGTTTTTGTTAATGAATATTTATATATAAAGCATATACAAAATCAAAATTTTTAAAAAAAATTTGAGGTAGGGCACGGACACTACCTGGTATCCAATTGGATCCGCCCCTGCACTTTGAGTCGAAGTATGTAAATCTAGTGGTCCACATCTAACGCACTGATAAAGTTATATCAGTACGTATTGACTTGAAAATTTCTCTATATACAAGCTATATCAACTTAAAAGCAAGTGACTAAAAAAAATGACTTCCAACATCCCTTTTTCTTCTTTTGAATCCAAAGATCAAGATAATTGCTGACTTGATAATTGCTGACTTGGCATCAAAACTCAATTGAAAAAATAGTCGGTTTATATGGCAATGAAAATAATTATATCTCACCAAAAAAAAAAATTATATGGATTTTGAAAATAAAAAAACTTTATTCTTCACCTTTGAATTCTTTTTCAACTTCCTAAATCCTAATATATATAGTTTTTCTACTTTCAGTTCGTCTTGATATAAAACATATATTGATGAAGAATGTGAACTACAGATTATGAAGAAGTTTTGAAAAATGCATACACTTTGAGTCAAAGTATGTAAATCTAATGGTTCATATTCTCGTTCTGATATATTTTATATCATGACGAACTGACTATAGAAAAATTGTAGATATATATATATAAATAAATAAACTTGCATGTGCATGACAATATGTTTTTTTATTTGAAAGTCGACACTATAGTAGGTTATGAGTCTATCGGAATCTAATGAGATTATATGCTATAAAAATGATTCGGATTGTGATTTAATGTATAAAGGTGGATTGTATTTACAATGAATTTCATTTTGAAGTCTCTCACACTAAGATAGAAAACTATTGTATACGTGATAATGTGATCTGGGACACTAGAAAGTAGTCTTGATTTGTATTCCTACAACTATATAAACTAAGTAATCATTTTTAATGTATGTTGTTCTCTTTGATAGTTATCTTCAATCGCCAACTCTTTATCTTACTCCCAAAAAAAAGAATGTTTAGTTTTATATCATTCCAATTTAATCTCAGTTGGGTTACATTGAACTAACATATAAATATACTTTTTAGATGTTTACTTTTCATACATGAGTTCAGTCCAGTTCCAAGTGTCCTGAAATGTGTCATTATTGTCACATTTTAGTTCAAATATCTATAAAATCAATTAATTATATTTAATTAAGAGCTAATTTGATATTGAAGTTGCTTGTAATTAACTTGCATTGATCAAAAAAAATTCTTAGACATAAAATGTGTTAAATATATGTATCAAACGGATTAAATCTATAATGTGTAATTTATTTATAACAAACTTCATTTAAAAAGTTGGGTTGCAACCGCAGTGGGTGGTCACTGAATTAAATTTTAAGTTTTTATCGTTTGACCTTCTGACTCGCTACATATGATTTCGCCTGTTACTTCATTGTTGAAAGACAAGTTGTCTCTGGTACATGACATATCTCTTGTGACGGAGGAGGCAGGAGATCATCCTCCATCAGTGAAAAAGGCGAAATCATCCCCTTCTTTCGATTTTCAAAATTTTGATAGTTTAAAATAACAATAACAAATACTAATTAAGATTAAAAAAAATGCATTTCGAAGTAGAAAAAGCTCCAATGGTGTAGGTGTATAGTGTACATCAACATTTATATGCACAAGACAACTATCAACCTTTGCAAGCAAGTGACATTTGATTGGTAAAGATAAGAGGTCGTGAATAAAAGCTTTTTTTTCATCAAAGTGCTTTAAAAAGGTGATAAAATATGGGTTTTCTGGTAGCTGCAGCGCATTTAAGATACTCAGTGTCTCACTGTAAAAAAAATTAATGGCTAACCAAAACAAGATAGGTTTACCGACTGGTATTCCGACCGGTATTCCTCTCTCACTTATATAGGTTTATCATTAAAGTTATGTGTTTGAATCATTTCTAATTAGCTAACTTTGAATTTTTTGAAATTGTTAAAAAAAAAATTCACTAACCAAATGCGCTACAAACTAGGTGAAGCCAGGACTTTTTGTCTGGATAGACTCAATTAATTTTTTTTTGGTATACATATACGGTGCGGCGACTCAAACATAGAACATTGTTAGGCTAAATGAATGTAATTTCCTACCCAAGCAATATTGGGCGATAGTACAAAGTTTTTTAAGCAATACAATAAATTTTTCTTAATTAAAAGTATGTACATAAATAAGTAGGTATAATGATCTTTTCCCCTATAAACATTTAAAATGATTCAAATAGGGAACATGGAAAAAATATAGGATGCAAAATAAACTAAATGCATATTTGTTCGGGTTTCTTTGTTTTATGGAAGAGAGGAAATAAAAACTTTAATGTGTTTCAATGTCAATAATATCACTCTAATGAATCTATTGAGTTTATCTCAATTTAGTTAAATAATAAACTAGACCATTTGTTTGAATTATCAAGCAATACTCATTTTATAAGAGTAATGCTATACTTTCTAAAAAATTTACCAAAATTTATATTCAAATGATGTGGTAAATGAGTTATCAACATCTTATTAATTACTTATAATATAATCTCATGATTTACAAGATTTTGACAATTTACATATATGTCGCATCATTTAGGATAGCATTATTCATTTTGTAATTATCATTCATTTATATTTTTACTTATTCTTTTTTTACAAAAATAAAATCTAACACTTTTATTTTATTTTATTTTTAAACAAATAGCTAGTCTGGGCTCCCAAGCTTAACTTACAAACACCTCCACCCCCACTACAAAGAACTTTAGATTCTAAATTTATTCCCTTCCAATAATTTTATTTTTCTCATCAAATTTAGTCATGGTGTGACCATAATACTCATATTATGTTTTTTACTTTCTCTCATCTAGTAGGTTTAGTTCTCTCTTTACATTTTTCTCCATTTCCGCACTCAATTTTCAGAAAATTTCAGCGTGAAAATTTTTAGTTTATAAATTTCAACATGTAAAATACTATAATTTCAGTGCGTAAAATTTCAGCACATAAAATTCGATTCATGTACTCTTTTTCTCTAAAGTTCCCTCTCTATGTCGAGATATACTCTCTCTCTCTCTCTTCAAAATTCCATTTAAACTCATCTAATGATATTTTTTACTACACAATATAAATATTGACAACAACGATAAAATGATTAAAAATGTAATTTTTTCTATACTTTTATAGCTATTCATAAAAAGATGTCTTACTAATTAATTATTATTATTATTTATAATTAACTTGAAGCTTCTTTGCATATAATGATATTGTTTTTTTTTTTCATTTGAAATTAGTCGGTTTCATTGAAATTTAATTGATTTTAATATTTGATAAATTCATAAAAGTGTTATTTTTTAATAAAAAAACAATATAGTGATGCATGAAACTTGGTGGTTGCTCATTGCTAAAGTTTGAAAAAAAAAATTAAATCTTATTATGTATAAAATTTAAAAATTCTGTAAATGATTTAGTTTCTATGGAAGGTAATCATTGAGTCAGCCCCTCCATTGTTAAAATGACTGATTTTAATTTTTAATTTTCTTAATCTTCTTTTTGTGCAGTTTAATAAACCTTCAAGCGTTTCCAAAAGATGCATGCTTACATTCTTCAAGTCATAGAAGACGGCAAGGTGGTTAACATAATCTATAAAATAAAATAAAAATCAATACTCCTAGACTTTAACATTACTATTATAATTTGTAATCCTTTTTCTGCATAGACAACAAACTTTATAGATCCATTCTATAACAAATTTTTTAAAAAATAAACTTTGTAGATCTTCCATAATCATGTATTTTTATTTGCTAGAGATTTTCTATCTTCTTTTTCTACTAAACATCTAAAACCAAGAAAATTCCAAGTGAAACAGACGCATTTACTGGTGCATCATTCAATTTATAAACATATAATATGATTGGATGAACACATTTCATTCACTTTTAAGTGCGATAAATATTATTGGTGGTCAACTCTATTCAAAATTTTATAGTAATTGTACTATTAAAATTTTACATCATCTCTTAGTAGAGATGATAGTACACCTCCATTCCATATTGATGATAAATGGTTCGAATCCTAACATACATATTTTACAAACATATATGGGAGAGTTTTCTTCCGATTTATAAGAGTAGTTATCCGATAGTTTAAACAAAATATTCTACCATTAAAATTAATATGTAATATTAGATAAAATAAAATAAATAAAGAGCGGTTGGAAAAGGGAGATTCCCAAGTGAGGAACATGTGGGGTTAAAGATTTTCAAGGCAACAAATACTTAAATTGCTAATAATTTTTTAATTTTTTACGACAGTTCATTTGTGGGCTTCTGATATTAGAACTAGAAATTTGGCTTTTCAAATTCCAATACACGCCTTGATAAAAGGAAAAATTCAAATCAAATTATGTTGATTGTTGAAGAGTCCCAACAAAAAAGAGAAAAATATATATATAGGGGGGGGGGGGGGGGGGGGGGGACCAGTCTAAAAATAAACTAACTATAATTTTTTAGAAGAGAAATTGAATTCATAACTCATAAGCATGAAATATAAAGCTGCAGAGCTATAATTAAAGTTGAAATATATTAAACCAAAATATCCTTTAAACTCCATGTGGATTGATTCTGCTACACTCACTCAAGATCATTTTGTTAATTAACTTATTAATTTAGAATTTTAGATCAAGCAGTGTCCAGTCGGCCCTGGTTGCTGCTTTTTTTCTTCCTTTTCGGCTAAGCAAAGTTAATATTCTTAACCTCAACTTTGCATTTTATCTTCTCTCATAATTGCCTTTGATTTTTCTTCCAAGATATCATGCTTTTGGATGAATCTCTTTTAGATTAATTAATATTATCAATCACTTACAGCAATCTTCCAACACCATTCAAGACCTAATGAAATTTCTAAGATTTACGAAAATCGTTTAACCACTCCTAACCGACACCAACCAATAATAGCTCAACCCAATAAGTTTTCTAATTTTTCATTAGATTCATACTGAAATCAATGAACTTCATTTATGATCTTATATAACTTCTTAGATTTTTAAAAATCGTTTAACCACTTATAAGATCATCAATTGCTTATAGCTAGTAATCTTTCAATGAAGTAATCTTTCAATTTCATTTTCGACCTTATGGTAACTTATAAGATTTTTAAAAATCAATTAACCGCATTTAATTGACATTAACCATCACGGCCTCACTAGCTCAAGCCTCTAACGATTAAAGTGAGTTTCTTCCAAAAATCTTAATTTAAGTGAGCTTCTTCCCAAAATCGGTCCAATGGCCGGGTGATACATACATCAATCAATTAATTACATATACCGTATATGACTATATTTATGTTATATGTCTGCCTACTACAATATGCAAAATAAGCTGAACTGCTGTGTATGCTAGTTTCTTCCTATCATATGATCAGCTAGTAAAATTTAGCTTACATATATTGTAATTTATTTGTTCTGTTGAAGGTGCCAATCAAAAAAAAAATTCAGATGCCGATGAATCGTGTTTTGATGCGCACATACACATATTGTAAGCAAATATTTTATTAAAACAAAAGTGATGAAGTTGTTACGTGACTTCATGGACTCTAATGTATTGTGGATTGTTTGGACAATAATTTGTATGTTGGACTATTCACTGTTCACAGGTGATGCTTTCACAGTTCACAGCACTGTAGCAGACACTGTTCATGGGGGTGACGTGGTGGCACTGTTCATAGTAATGTGCGGACATTGTTCATGGGGTGACTTGGTGTCACTGTTCACAGTACTGTAGTGACTCTGTTCACAAAAAAAGGCACTTCTAGGTTTAGGGTTTTGTATGTGCATGGCAGTTAGGGTTTAGGTTTTCCGGTTGTGGTTTTATATGGTTTCTAACCCTATGGATCCAATGAGCATGGAAGCTTATTTGTATGTTACTTCTTCGGTGGGGTCAAGTGTTGTTCTTTCAAGGCTGCATGTCTCGTTGCGTCCCATGGTGGCGAGGCGGTTGATGGATGGGCTGATCGGCTGGTGGGAAGTTCCTCGTTGTCCGTTAAGGGTTCTTCTTTTACGGATCTTTTTAAGGCTGCCCCGATTCAGGTGGATAATGTTTCCGGTCCTTCGATTCTTTCAAAAAAGGGTGGTTATGTGGTTGTCGGGTGGATCCCTCTGCTTATAAGTCCGGATTGGAGGTTTGTAAGTTTTCTCTCATTGGTCGGGTTGTCCTTTCTAGTGGTGAGAAATCCTTGGAAGTTGATTGATCTTAAAGTCAAGCTACAGTCTGTTTGCAAGCTGAATTTTGTTTGGAGGCTGATTTCTTTAGGTAAGGGATACTTTCAGATTATGTTGAATTCAGATGCTGACAAAAATATGGTTTGGAGTTTGGGATCTCTTAATCTCAAACCAGGTGTTTTACGGCATCAGCATTGTATTCCGAATTTTAACCCAGCATTACAAAAGTCTTCAAATGCTCAGGTTTGGATTCGTTTTCATGACCTGTCATGGGAATACTAGTATCCAAAGATTATTTATGATTTAGCTAGAGGGATTGAAGTGCCTTTACGGCTGGACAGGGCTACTATGGAGGGTGATTTTGGACATTTTAAGCGTGTTCTGGTGGATATTGATGTGTCCACTTTGCCTCCGTCTTCTTTGCTTCTTGAGAGGGATGATTCTCATAGTTCTTTCATTTCAGTGGAATATGAGAATCTCCCGGCTTTCTATTCTACTTGTTCCTCTATTGGTAATTTTCCCAATGCTTGTCGTTGGAACAAGTCCGGCAAGAGGATTTCGGTTAATTCTATTAAGTCCGATTCGGATAGAGATGGTCCGGCCACGATTGTTGCTGATGAGGGGTTTCAGGTTCCCCGAAACCGTGCTCCTAAAATGGTTTTTCGTCCTATTTTTGGTCCTCGGACGGAAGTTCCTATTTTAATGTATTTGCCGCTTTTCAGCAGGATTTAGGGTCTCTGGATTCAGATGTGGTTCATTCTTCGGCAGGTTCAAATTCGGTTTTGAGTATGGTTTCTTCTACTAGTCTAGTTGTTTCTCTAGGTTTCACTTCTTTGATGGTTCCTACTACTTTGGTGGTGGCTGCTCAGGTTTGTCGATCCTAGCGGGGGGGGGGGGGGGGGGGGGGGGCGGAGCGATGATTCTCTTATTGATGTTTTGGTAGCTTCTCCAGATCCGGTTGTTTCAGTTATTTTCTTTGATTCTGTTTCATTGATGGCTTCGCGTGAGCAGCAGTCTGGAAATGTTAAGGCATTCTCGATAGTTTCTGGGTCCTCAATGGTAGTCCCGGTTTCTAACGTCTTGGTAGTTCATGACTCTCCTGTGGATATTGGGTCTGATTTGAGTGTGGATTTGTCAGCAGGTCAGGCTTCTTCCTTTTCGGGATCGGGGACAATATTAGAGTCCTCTACTACTTCGGGACTGGTTTTTGATGTTCACTCCACTGTTCCTAACCAGACTGTTCCAGTCATAGATTCGTTGGTTCAGACGGTTCCTACTATTGTGGGATCTTTCTCTCTTCAGCATCCGCCGTTTCCACATGTTGCTCACGGGGTTATGAATGTCTGTTCTGAATCTTTTCAGATTTCCTCTTCGGTTGTAGGTTCTACCCAGAGTTCCAGATTTTCGGCCTCTGACTCTCAGGCTGAGCTCCGTCTCATTGCTGGTTCTTCATGGGCTTCTCAAACAGAGGCGGAAGGATTAGATGCTAGCAATATTTCTCAAAGGACGATGATGATTATGCGTAGGCTGATGAAGCTAAAGTCCAAGATGCGGACTTCTTTTGGCGTTTCCGGTGATTAGTGTCATTTACTGGAATTGTCATGGTATTGGGAATGGGTCTCAGAGATTTGTGTCTTTTACACTGACCTTCTTTGGTTTGTATTGCTGAGCCTATGATAGTTTTTACTTCTATCTCTTCTGGTTTTTGGTCTTCTCTCGGTCTTCATTTAGTGGGTTTGAATGATATGGGTGGTCTTTTACCGAAGATTTGGGTATTTGCTTGTCACTCTTTTCCTGATGCTCAGATAACCGACAATTTCACTCACGGTTAATTCTTGGTTGCATTTTACATTTTCGTTTATGCGAGCACATCGGCGGTATTCCGAAGATCGCTTTAGCAGTCTCTTCGCGACTTGGTCAATTTGGTTGTTTCCTCATGGTTGGTTGTGGGTGATTTCAACACTGTTTTGGGAGTTCATGAGTCTTTAGGCTTTCGTTCTCCTAGCTCGTAGCTCCTGTGAAGATTTCAGGTATGTTATTGAGGATTGTGATTTGATTGGTGTTCGCTACCAGGGTGCTCATTTCATTTGGGCTAGTGGTCGTTATCCCTATACTAGAATTGAGAGGAGGTTAGATATAACTTTGGTTTCTGAGGGTTGTATTCCATGTTGGCGGGACATTTCTTGTGTGGCTCTCCCTCATAGATTTTCGGATCATTGTCCATTGGTGATTCAGTTGTCGGATATTGAGAACGTTAGTCCTAGACATTTCCGGTTCTAGAGCATATGGTTGGATCACCCAAATTTTATAACTTTGGTTCGTTGTATTTGAAGTTCCTCTTTTACTGGGTAAGCCTCCTCAGGTGGTTATCAACAAGCTGAAAAGGTTGAAGAATGCTCTCAAGACTTGGAATTGAGAGGTTTTCAGGGATCTTAACTCCAACATTACTGGAAAATCAGTAGAACTTCAGTCTATTCAGCTTCAGATGTCTAATCTGGGTTTTTCGGAGGAAGCTTTTCTTGGCCGAGTCTCGTGTTCATCATGAGCTTGACGTGTTGTTACGTAGAAATGAGTGCTTTTATGGTGATTGATCAAGGGTGAAGTGGCTGCAAGATGGTGACCGTAATTCCTCCTTCTTTCATGCATCTGTCAGACGTAGGCAGTACATGAACGCTTAGTATACTCTCTCGATTAATGGGGTGCTTACTGATAACCTTTTGATTATCATGGATCATATCATCGAGTTTTATTCGAATGTTTTTTCTTCAGATTCTTCTCGGGTTGAGACAGAGTTCTCGGTAATGGAGGATGTGATTCCTTCTTTGGTGACTGATGTGGAAAATATTTTTCTGATTAGCATTCCTTCGACGGACGATATCCATGATGCGGTTCTTGCTATGGATGCTATGGATGCAGCCTCTGCCCTTGGGTCGGACGGTTTTTCTGGAGGGGATCTATCAGCGGTGCTGGGAGGTGGTGGGTAGTTACATGATTCTTGCAGTTCAGGACTTTTTTCGTACATGGGTTATTTTTTCGGGTTTGAACTCCAGTTTCATTTTTCTTCTTCTGAAGCTGAATGATTCGATTCCGATAGACCAGTTTCGTTTGATTGTGCTTAGTAACGTCTTGTTCAAAATCTCTTCCAAAATTTTGGCGAATCGGTTAGTTCAGATTGCAGCTAGGATTGTCTCTCCTCATCAGTTTGGGTTCATCCGAGACCGTCACATTGAGGACTGTATCGCTTTAACTTCTGACTGTGCGAATGTGATGCATAAGAAGTGTTATGGAGGCAATTTAGCCATGAAGATAGATATCCAAAAAGCTTTCGATACTCTGGATTTGTCTTTTCTTTGTAGAGTTCTTTAAGCTTTTGAGTTTTCTCCAATTTTTATGGATTGGATTGACAGCATCCTAGGATCTTCAAGGCTTTCGGTGCTGATCAATGGATCCCTTGAGGGTTATTTTCATTGTTCTAGTGGGGTTCGTCACGGTGACCCTCTTTCCCCTATCTTGTTTGGTATTGTTGAATAGTAGGCTTTTGTCGAGGATGGCAGTATCTCAAACAGCTTCGAAAATCTCATATGGGGTATGTCACTTCGTCGATTTGGCCTTCTTTTCGCTCTCATTATTCAGATCTTCTTAAAGAGGGCATTTAGCTCATTGTTGAGAGAATATTATTTTAAAAATAAATATTATAATTTATCATTGTTTATGTTGTTTGCTTGTTATCATTTATTTTTAATTTTGTGTTTCTTGTTTTTATTTCTTTTTTTAATATAAGATTATTTAGTTCATCTTGAATAAGTGTTCTATTTGTTTTATTTTTTCTAAACTTCATTATACCATCGATTTTTTTTTATATATAAAACTTTTTTTAAAAAAATCATTTTATTATGATCTTAATTTTTCAGTAATTTTTATATATAATTTCTACTTTGTTTAAGTACCCCACCTTGTTAAAATTCCTGGATCTGCCACTATCCACTTAGATGAGATTTGGTGACTTTTTATTAGTTCTAAAATCTTATCGAACCAAATTAAATTGTAAAAATCATATTCGAGTCAAACCGAATCAATCTAATTTTACAAGTCAATCCGATAATAATGATTTGATAAAAAAAAATAAATTAAAACTGAATATATACCATTCAAATACGATGTCGGCTGAAAATCGGTAAAACCATACTGATTCGAATAGCATCCACCCTTATCTTTGGAGTGCAATAGATAATTTTTTTTTTGTTTTTACAAGATGATTCATTTATCGGCATTTTGTTTATTTTTTGTTTTGTTTTTATGGAAAAAAGCTTCATGCTCATAAAGTAATATAAAACTAAATAAATAAATATAAAAATTGGATAAAATAATAAAGTGATAAAACAAATACGATAAAAAAGATAAAGATGACCTATTGATTTGTCCCTCATACCATATCATATATCATAAATTGTAAGGTTCAATATATCCATATCATATACCATAAGAATTGTACTGATTCACATCTGTAGTTTTTTTTTAAATCTTAAATTATTTTAATATTTTAAAAATAAAATAAATAAATGATAAAGGAGAGAAGTAAATCTTCTGATTCATCCCCATATAACAATTTTTAGGATTATATTTATAGAGATTTCAAACCAATAAAAAAAAATGACAACACACATGATGAGTGTCGAACACAACCCACCATCTACTGCCTTATATTTTCCGTAAGGTGAAAATTCAAATATATCCACCAAACTCACCTTTATATCTCCATCACTTTATTGTATATATATTTTGCTAACAAAAAATCCATTCATACAAAATCCTATTGGTATACCTCATGTGTATGTTGTCATTTTTTTTTGCATAGCCTATTGGTATACCTTGTGTTGATGACATATTATGAAAACATATTACAAATAAGAAAAATTAAAAATATATACATCAAAATTGAGAGAAAGTAAAATATAGAAGATTGTGAGATGGCTTCGGGATAATTTTACATTTTTACATGGGGGAGATGAGGAAGCCTATTTATAAGTGTTATAAGGCCAATCATAATATCACACCTACAATGCCACAAGGCAATTCATGAGGCTTTGATAGCCAAACCATTGACACGTATGTTGCCACTCACGTTTGTGTGTGTGCTAGGTGGCAAACGAGCTTGGCAAGTGTGGAATGGAAATCCACACGTGTTTACAATGAGACAGGTCTACTAGTTGTTCAAAAAGAAAAAAAAAACTATATATATATATATATATATATTGATTTTGGGCCTGGGCCTGAGCCTGGATCTGGGTCAATGCAAAAAGGACTTAGAAATTGCATTTTCCGAGAGAAATTGTTTGAAAATTTGTTCCTCAATAGAAACACTTTTCTCTTCTCTGTTTTAGTTTAGATTTGAGAAAATGCAACCAAAAGGATTATGATCATGGGTTTAACGTTTTACAAATGCGTTTGCGAGCCATGTTTTTAAAAGAAAACGAAACAAAAAAGGAAAAGGGAAACACGTTTTCTACTTTCATCGATAAAAACTGGAAATAACATTTTGCTATTTTCACTTCTGTTTTCTTATTTTTCCAATTGGGTAAATGATATATCTATTAAAGTGTATAGTTAATTTAACACATTATTAAATAATCGTTTTTAGTACTGTCAACCAAAACATATTTTGATATTCAATTATCAAAGAAGTTGATTTTAGTTGTTGAAAACAATATAATATAATTCATGGATCTGTAAAATCAAATTGCATCTATAATTTCAAGAAAACAATATTGTTTTGGGTCAATTCTTTTACAGATATTTTAGTATAGAACAAAATAAAATAAATAAAAAAGAAAACGAAAACGAAAACTGATATTATAATTTTGGCAAACAAGTATTTATTCATAAGAATATACCTAATAACACCAAGATAAATTTACGATGGGATAAATAATTGCAACGATGATAACAACTAACAAGAAATTGAAGGCTTGAATATGTATACAATGTTAATGTCACTCGTATGAATTTTTTTTTAATAATAAAAACAGAGATTGATTTTATCTAAGAGACAAAATCTAACAAATCCATAAAAACAATATATATATATATATATATGCGATCATGGATTGTCTTATTATGTCATAATCTTGAGATTTAAAAAAATCTTTGATGGAATTATTGTAACAAATGAATGACGTGCAAATAATTGTTATTGTTTGTTTTTGTTTTTGTTTTTGGGAGTGTACACACTACACACAGATCCCCTCACAAAGTCCGCGTATTGTATTTACTTGGTTTTTGCACGATTATTATTAGCGCATATGCCCCCGCTAAAATTCCACCGTCCACATCATCATCCACGTCGCTTTCGAAATTTCCAATGCACAACAACTATGACGAAAACGCTGTCGTACGCACGATAATCTCAACAGTTAGCAGTCACACTCGCACTCACCTTGATGTCCACAAGAATAAACCCATAATAAACCGGTTTTGATTTCCATTCACAGTTTCACACTCACTTTCAAACTACCTTTTCTTTTTTGGGTTAAATTCAAACACTACCCTGTACTTTCAATTATTGTTAGATGGATAGATAAAAAAGAGTTTATTCAAAAACAACGTTTGGATTGTAAAGGCGTATCCATTCTCCCTAGTCCCTAGTCTATGTAGTTGTATTTTAACTTTTTTTTAGTTGGATTTAAAATTGTTTTTCATTGGATTAGAAGTTTGGTGTTGGTGTTAGGGATTTGAACCGATGATCGCGGAAGCGTCATGCCTAATATACGCACAAAACTCATAGTAATTAATAACGTCAATAACAGAAAAAATAAGATGAGAGAAAATAAATCAATCACAACATAAGATATACTTGGAAAACCCAAATCTGGTAAAAAACCACAGGCCGTCAGGACGACAGAGAAAGTTCCACTTATGATAAATTGTTACAACCATTTACTCCAGGATTCTCTCTCACACCTTAACCCCAAACCGTTCTTACAGCGCTCACAAGATCCTCACCAAGAACCCCCCAATATCCCCTAGGTTTCCCCTGAATATCACCCACGGATCTCTAACTTGATCCACTGATATTCCCTTAGATCCCTCCACTGATATTCCCTTAGATCCCTCCCCTGATATTCCCTTGGGTCTCTCACCCGAATCTCACCACTCTCTGATGTTACAAGGTGTTTCTTTTGGCTCCACACCAAATAACCTAATTACAAGGTCTATTTATACTAGCTATAGGGAGTTTAAGATAAAAGGAAATCCTACTCCTAAACATACAAGAATTACTTGTTCCACATAAATACTATTTCCTATTTATGACAAGTCTTCTTGTAAGTAGAAATCTTTTCCTTCAAGCATAAGACTTTCCTATTCTTCATGAAGACAAACTCTTTTTCCTTTTCCAATAAGCACAAGAACTTTCCAGAATAAAACATTTCTTTTTTCGTGCAACATTCATGATCTGGGCAAAATCCGCTATTACCGCGGTCTAGGTCGCGGTGTACACCCCGCTCCCTACACCGCAGAAAAGCCATTGAAGTCCACCACTCAGAATACCGCGGTTGGTGCCTTTGCCTCCATCGCGGTCTACACCGTGCTATACATACTGGAATTGACCGCTCCCTGTGCCGCGATCCATGCGCTTGTCCGCATCGCGGTCCACGCCGCAGTTTCTTCTAGAATCCGTTTCTTCAGTTCTTCTTCGGTCTTCAAGCTCCCTTAAACATCAACTCTAACTTCCAAACGTATCCCACTGTCTCCAGGAAGTTCCAACATCAATTGAGTCTCGTTTGGTTCACATTAGCTTAACTTGAGAATACGAGCCAAAACCTAACAGTTGGTTATTGTTGTTGTTGAAATCAAACTGAAAAAATATTAATGGTGGTGGACCAGGGGCGTACCTAGAATTTTTTGTTAGGGTGGGCTATAACAAAACTATATATATATATAATATATAATTTTTCTATTGTCAATTCGAACTGATATAAGATATATCAGTTCCTTACATGTGGGCCATTAGATTTAAATGCTTTGACTTGGCTGCATGCACTTATCAAAGCATATTTTAAATCCAATGGTTCACATACAATGAAGTGATATATCTTATATCAGTTCGAACTGACTAATTATATATATATATATATATATATATATAAAAACTTTTAATAAGACAAAATTGTTTTTATTCTATTGAGATGAAGGGGACAAACTTGAACCCCCTTCTCCGATATTATATGAAGAACTTGATCCACTTCCATTCGAAAATATGAAAACATAGTTTTTCTTGATTTTGATATAAGGTTGCTTGATATTGTAACCCAAAATTATCAAACAATTTAGGTTAAACTGATACTTTATAAATTATAACACTATAAATAATAAATTGTAGTTGGAAAATAAATTCATAAAAAAAAACAACAACAAAACTTTAACTTATAATTATTAATAACAAACCCAAAACTCTAACTTGCTAATTAGAAAAATTAATTTCTAATAAAGATCAATTTTAACTAAAAATCACGAATTGAAGATCTGAATATAAATATTTTTTTATATTCAATTTTCTTACCAAAAATCTTAAAAGGATTTGACATATTTATTAATTTAGAAGAGAGAATTGGGATTTAGGAGGGTGTATTCAATTAGGATTTCAAATGACTTTTAATGACTTTTATGGAATTAAAAAGTTTGGGTGTATTCAATATAGACTTTTAAAGACTCTATAAAAGTCATGGGGTATTCAATAAAGACTTTTATAGACTTTAAAAAAGTCTTTAAAAGTCATGTGGTATTCAATCAAAACTTTTTAACAGTCTATGAAAGTTAGGAGGTATTCAAAATATCAATGACTTTTAAATATCAATGACTTTTAATGACTTTTAGTTATAACAAATCTCACAATTTGTCTTTCATTCATACTAAAGACTTTGAATGACTTTTTTTTATAAATAAAATAAAAAGAATTTCACTTTAAAAGAAAAACATAAGACTCTTTGAAAAACATTAATCATCAAACATATGTTATATTTTCAAATAAAAGAACACATATTTTAAACAAATTTTACAAATAAAATAAAATGAATAACTTTTAAAATGAATAAATATTATAAAAAATATACAAACATTAACGATCTATACCAAAAAAAAAAAATTAACTAAAAAAATAATACAAAACAACTCTCCATAGGCTATGCAATTAAGAACAAGATTTTTTTTAACCTCTATTTTCAAAACAACTAAACAACAACGAAACAAATCAAACGAACTTCATTTATGTTAATTAAAAATAATAAAAGATAAAAAACACTACTAAATCATACCAATATGCTATAATCAAAGTTGCGTATGAGTGCGACTCTATGTAATTATGATCAATATCAAGCCACCCACTTTTAGGCGTTAATCTTATTCAACAACTATGTGCGGTTTTTATGTTTTATCGTCAGTAATTTGAATTAATTTTGGGTAATTTTTTATACCCATTGACATACTTTCGTAGAGACTTATAAACGTTAATATTATTATCGATTTACTACATTTATTCTAAAAGTCAATTTATAATATTTTGACTAATTATAAAATAAAATAAAATTTTGACTAATTATTAAAAAAATTAGGTGCATAATATCTTTATGATGCAAAATATAATAAAATTACAAATAAAAATTTAAAATCACATATATATGCAAGAATGTTTTTGTCAAGTTTAATTAACAATGATTTTCTTATTCTTTTTAAAATATATATTTTTATTGATATGAGAAATCTATATAATTTTACTAAAACAAAGTGTATATCATTTTTAAAAATCAATAAATGTATATAAATGTCTATGAAAGTCTCTGAAAGTCATTTAAAATGAAAGTCTATGAAAGTCATTTGAAATGAAAGTCTATGAAAGTCATTTAAAATGAAAGTCTATGAAAGTTTTTCATAATTCTGTAAGGTCTATAAAAGTCCATAAAAGTCTATGAAATCTGCAAAAGTCATCCACTTAAAAAAGTCATTAAAAGTCTTTTGAAATCCTAATTGAATACACCCTCCTTAGGAAGAGAGAGAGAGAGAGAGAGAGAGAGAGAGAGAGTGTGTGTGAGTTGGAGAGTTGGTAACTTGGTATATGTGATGATAGCGAAAGAGAGAGAGAGAGAGAGAGAGAGAGAGAGAGAGAGAGAGAATGGATGAGATTGGAGTTGTGATGGGAATGAATGGACGTGTGGTGTTAGGTGTGATGGAAGAAGAGAATTAAATATAATTTATTTTTTCCAAAAGGCTGACCCGGCTATAGCCCGGGTCAGTCCCCATTTTGGTCCGCCCCTGTGGTGGACGATTGATGGTGAAGGTTGTTGATGATAAAGGTCTACAACGGTGGAGGTCATCAATGATGGAGGTTGATGACAGTAGAGGTTGACGAAGTGGAGATCCCACAGGGATCTCCATCGCACGGTGGAGATCGGGTGGATCGATCTCTATTTATGTCATTTTGTTTTGTTATATTTTAAAATAATTTTCTAGAATGGTTTTATCATTTTCTATTTTTTTTCCTTAAAAAACCAATAATAATCGCTTCAAAACTGATCATAAAAAAAATCTAAAATATTGTTATTACTATGGATGGCGACGAGTCAGGTTTGGACGGGTTTCGCCAAATTTACACCTGAATCCCATTTTGACATCCACACTTCCATGTTAACCCGTAAAATTATGTGGGTTTGTGGGTGAGTTTTGCATACATTCACACCCACTAGTGACCTCGTAAAATTATATGGATTAACTGTTTCATCCACGGATTTTGCCTACATTCACACTCTCGAAACATATCAGAGATACACAACTACAAAATTTATAATTGAACTTTTTAATGTATTGAGTTTGCGTGTGGATTTTTTTTTTCAAATCCACATTTAAACTCAAACCCGCATCGAGTTTGAATTTCAATATTCACACTTGCCTACGAACCCAAATATCAAAATCCACATCCGTATATCGCGAGTGTAGATTACCGAGTGGTAATTGTTACCTTTAATTGTTACATAAAGAGAAAAAAAAAAGGTTATATTTTAGGGATATAATTGCCTTTGTATAAACTATTAAAGACATAATAGTCTTTTAATATGGTCAACTCAAGTCAACCTAACGGAACGTGGTTACAATACGGGGGAGGTTGTTGAATAAATAAAGTTTTCTCTACACATAAAATAGTTGAAAATACAGGTTCTATTTTGAATTTAACCCCTTAAAAAAATTAAAATTAAAATTTTAAAATAAAAATCCTCGGTTTGACCGATTTGTAGCGCTCTCCGTTTTGTCTCATTTTATCCAGTCGAATCGTGTGTTTGTTTCGTCCGTTTCGCTCGAGGCTATATGATGCCGGTTGTGCGCACGCGTTTATCCTACACACTCGCTTCTTCTCTCTCCTTTTCTTCTTCTTCTTCTTCATCTTCTACTTGTTTTTGAGCTCAATGTTGCTTCAACTGAATGTAGTCTTCGATTTTCTTCTAGACAGTGGTGAGTTGAATATCTATACTTAGCTTTATAAATTATTGCATGTCAATTTGATTTATTGTATCTCAGTTTTAATCAATTTGAGCTGAATATCTATATTTAGCTTTGGATTCGCTTTTAAATTTGTTTATTTTTTGTAATTGATTGTAATAGGTTTAAATTGTTGCAGTGTTGTTTGGATCTATGTTTTTCTTTTTTACTTTGTTTTGTTTTGTTTTGCTTCGGGATTCATGTAAAGTAAAACAACTAAACAGTTTAAGCTAGTTTAACAACAATTTTGTTTTTCAATTTTAGCGGTTTTTAACAAATTGTGTGGTTGTGTTGACTGTGAGAATTTCTGTTGAATTTTTTTGACGTTCTTAGTCTCAACTTTATCTGATGTTATAATTTATAAATTATTGTATCTCAATTTTACTCAATTTTGACATTTGTGTAATTGTTTTTTGTTGGCTTGCATTGAAGTAGAATCTCAGATTTTACTCTGTGGAGGAGTATTTGGTAACACATATTCTGTTGTAGTTGCTCAGAACATAAAAACAATTATTGTCACGGAATTTATTTTTTGTTCGTATATATATATATATATATATATATATATATATATTAAACATTATTGTTTTTAAAATCCAAGAAATTGTATTAGGATAGGTTTTGTTTTTGTTTCAAAGGCCCCAAGTAATGAATTTAGAGATGATATATATATATATATATATATATATATATATATATTATATAATATTTTGAAGTATTACATTTAAAAATGATATTGATGATATGATTTATAACACTTTGTTAACATATTCCCTTTATATATGGAGTGGCAAGTTTTAGTCACAAAATTAGAGTTCCATGTTTCACAAAGTTCTTATTGTCAGTCACATGTTGACTATTCTTATATTTCGTAGTATTTTTATCTGAAATTTCAATTCTCACACCACATAGTACTTGAACAACTGTGTTTTATTGCATTGAAAGAAAAATATTGTCAAGCGAGTGATCCTTCTTATGTTTACATATTTTGTTCCAGGGATTGCAAGATTTCCTGAGATTAGTTATTAGAGTTTGTTTATAATAATTGTAGTTTAATGGGAGGGGAAATGGTGATGGAATTGTGGTTTGATAGTTTGCGGCGGATTTCAAGGAAGAGTGTATCAGAGACTGACAAGGCAGTAATTGGGATTTTGGCATATGAAGTAGCAAGCTTGATGTCGAAGGTGATTAGTATGTGGCATTCTTTGAGTGAAAAGGAGTTCTATAGGTTAAGGGAAGAGATTGTGAACTCGATTGGGGTTAAAAAGCTTGTCGCTGATGATGATGATTACCTTATGGATCTTGCATTCAACGAGATAATTGAGAATTTTGGAAATGTGGCCAGGTCTGTGGCTAGGCTTGGCCAGAGATGTACAGACCCTGTATATCACCGTTTTGAGAATTTTTTTGAGGACCCAATTCTGAATAATTTTGAATGGTTTGGATGGGAATACAGAGAGAAGAAGATGGAAAGGAAGTTAAAGAAAATGAAGAGATTTGTTGCAGCCACGTTGCAATTGTCTCAGGAGCTGGAGGTGCTGGCAGAGCTAGAGCAAACTCTTCGAAGAATGCAGGCCAATGCTGCATTTGATCGGGTAAAATTGCTTGAGTTTCGGCAGAAGGTAATGTTGCAACGTCAGGAAGTGAAAAATCTACGTGAAATGTCTCCATTGGTTAGAACTTATGATTACATTGTCCGGCTCCTGATAAGATCTCTTTTTACTGTACTTGAAAGGATAAAACATGTTTTTGGTATCTACCAAATGGCATCAGTAGAAGAAAACAATGATTGTGAATATAAGAGTACAGATATTCTTTCTCGCAGTTGTTCCTTCTCTGCATCGTCGCAGTCTTCTGTATATCCTTCTGAGAATACCCTTTGTGGACCTTTTGGGAGATCAATTTCAAAATCAGGTCTGACCTCTGACAAGAGTAGAACAAATAACAAGCAGCGACAATATCTTCTTCAATCTGATACTGTACATGAAGCGCTTTCCCATTCCAAATCCAAACGGGTGGGTCATGTTGGATCTTTTAAAGGATGTATGATGGGTGGGGGTGATTCTCCAATACTGCAGAGCTGCAAGCCCACTGGGGGTGGTTCTATGAGGTTTGGTACTGCTTATACGAAAAACATTGAGAAAGTGGAAACTACAAATTCAGGATCTCTTTCTGGCAACAGGAAAATATATTACAAACTATCTATCTTTAGTTCCGAGGGTGGGTTGTTAAATGCTCCTCCATCTACTCTTGGTCATGCTGCCTTAGCCCTTCGGTATGCGAATGTTGTTATATTGATCGAGAAATTAGCTTCATCTCCTCACCTGATTAGCCTCGATGCAAGAGATGATCTGTACAATATGTTACCAATGACTATTAAAAGTTCCCTGAGGGCTAGGCTTAAGGCATATGCCAAAACTCCAGCTTCATCTGTCTATGATGCGTCTCTTGCTGAAGAGTGGAGACTGGCACTGGAACGGATATTGGAATGGTTGGCTCCACTAGCTCGTAACATGATAAGGTGGAATTCTGAGCGTAATTTTGAGAAGGAAAGTGTTGTTTCCAGGACAAATGTGCTTTTGGTGCAGACATTCCACTTTGCAAGTCAAGCAAAAACTGAAGCTGCAATTACAGAGCTTCTTGTTGGCCTGAACTACATCTGCAGGATTGGTAGAGAGCGTAATGAAAAGGCTTTCCCAGAGTTTGCTGGCAGAAGAGTCTACGATGATTGTCTGCTGAAGACGGAAGACATTGCTTACTTTGTGTCATAAATTATGATAGGTTCCCATGCCTACTAACAAGGTAAGTAACTCAATAAACAATCTGCTCTCTGGCAAGTTGGTTCAGGTAATTTATCTGATAGTCTAGGTTTTAGAGCAACCAAAGCATTCCCCTATTTGTTGAGCATTCAATCCTCTTTGCACCTTTCGATTTGGAGCGAGTATTCGTTAGTTAGTTTTTTTGTTGGGATTCAGATATTCTTTTATTTGTTTATATAGTGGATGACTTTGGGTCCCTCTAGCAGTTCATTGTAAAGCATTTGTATTTTGTTCTTAAAACTTAAAACTCTCTCCACCATAAGGCATATTATGTACACGACTCTTTTCGTATGATTGTAATTTCAACAGTCAAATGTTGAACAGCATATATCTTGTATTGTACCTCAGAAAATGCTTCTTCTTATTAGATTACGTGATAGTACTGGTGTGAATTATTTGCGACAAAGTAATTGTAACACAAGTAAATTTTTTTATTGAACTTTTGAGCATGATAACAGCATTTCTAGTTTTCGTTTCCAAATCCCGCCTGACGGTCTTGGGTGTGGTACTAGTTACTTATTCGACTTCAATAAGAATGTAGTCGAGTTAACAAGAAACTAAAGATGGGTTTATGCTATAGAGTTCTCACTTGTCATAACTCATAAGTGATAGATTACCATTCATATTAGACTCCAAAATCATCACTCCTACGATACATGAACGACAAAATTTTATTTCAAGATTTAGCAGATCTAAGCCGTTTGCCACTGAATTGCATAGGTAATAATCTTTTGGAATTGAACCAATTGATATTTTTAGTATCAATCTTAATTGATTGGTTTTCATGGTAATTTGGTAACAAACAAAATCAGAATTCTAGCTTTTCAAATTTGGTCAATGAGATGGATGAAATGCCGATAGTTATGGCTGGGGTGGGGACTAGGGACTAGGGATGGCGCTCAACGAGTCTGATTGATTTTGGTGTTGAAAGCTGAAATTAGATTAAGAAGTACATGAGTTGTTGACAAAACCGTTGCCAGATTCTGGATTTTTATAACATATAGATGATGTGCAAGTTTAGAGTCATGCTTTTTGATTTCGATATTATGAAAATCAAAGTCTGCAATTACATTAATAAGAACCCAAAGACAGGTTGATACCAACATACAAGTAGAAATAACAGTTGAAACCAACTACAAACATACACTTCCAACCTACCATTCAGACCTTGCTATTACAAATTTACAATATGTGCCATAGTAGACCATTTTCTGGTGTGTAGATTACTAGATTACCACACATTTCACGATCATTCTAACACTACACGCTTCTTTGGTATCACTTTCAAGGGTACGAGCTTTCGTACCGTTATCCCCATCCTCTCATTCATGTCCATTGATTCTGGAGTGACATCCTTGCCTAAGTCCCAGTCAAAATAGTGAAGCAGAGAAGCAACACCAAGGTGAAGTGCACGCTCGGCTAATGAGATCCCTACACAAATTCTTCTTCCTGATCCAAATGGAATGAACTCAAAATTCTGCCCTTTGATCTCAATGTTTGAGCCTAGAAACCTCTCAGGATTGAAAGACATGGGATCTTCCCAACATTCCGGGTCTCTTCCGATCGCCCATGCGTTCACAAAAACCTGAGTATCTTTAGGTATTAGGTATCCCATGTAGTTAGTTTCTTGCATTGCATTCCGTGGAAGCAGCAATGGAATTGGAGGATGCAGCCTTAGTGTTTCCTTCACCACAGCCTTCAAATAGGGCAATTCATCTATGTCTTTCTCTTCAACCTTTCTCTTCTGTCCGACAACTCGATCAAGTTCCTCCTTAGTCTTTCTCATAAATTCTGGGTTGTGGAGTAGCTCTGCTATAGCCCACTCTATAGTGCTGCTAGTAGTTTCTGATCCAGCAAAAAACATTTCCTGCATAAGTGAATTTGAATTCGGTTAGTTGATTTTCATATATAAGTGCATGACAATGACATGTTGTTGTATTAAGTTTTACCAGTATGATTATCTTGACATTCTGATCTGAGATCCTATCTGGACCTTCTTTTCCATCACCTTCATATTCCAATAATCCGTCCAAGAAGTCCTTGTTTCGCTTCTCTCTGCTGCACTGCTCTTCGATCCTCTATTTGACAAACCCGGACACAATCTTCAAGCTGCATCCCATGTCTCGCACCATGTTTCTTTTGATCCCCTGAGGATCTAATCTTTTCAAGAATGGGAAAAAGTCTGCCAAATTCGGCTTCCCAGCCCACTCCATAACCTTCTTCATGGCTTCGAAGAACTCTTGGCCTTCTTTGGACCGCGAGTCTAGCAAATCCCGCGACAGCGTAAGTTTGCCAACAAGATTGAATGCCATGAAGAACAGGTACTGAGACAAGTCCACCTCGCCCAATTCTCCCTTAGCTTGCGCTGCACTTGCATCCTCTTCGATATTCTGTATCATGTTATCGATGCACTTTACGCGTATGGAAGCCGTCTCTTTGATTCTCTTGTTTACCAGGAGCTCCATTGAGCAAAGACGCCGGACAATGCGCCAATACACGCCATATCGGCCCAGTGCAAGTGAGCCCTGATAGTAGTTATGTGCTGTCAATACAATCGGAGACTTACGGTCACAGAAGATGTGATCATGGTTCTTGAAGAATTCAGTGGCAGCTTTCGCTGACTGTATCACCAGGGTGTTTACAGAACCTAACTTCAACCAGAGTACAGGTCCATACTTTGATCGGAACTTGTAGAAGTCCTGGTGTGGAAAGGTTCCAAGATCAAAGATGTTACCAATTATTGGCCAACCTGGAGGCCCTGGTGGTTGTTGTTGTTTACCATTTCTGTATTTTTTCCGGCTAAGCAAAAGAATTAAAGCTGCTGATAAGAAAAGACCGGACCAAACAAGCAGACTCATCATGGTGTTGTATTCCATTCCACTTTGTGCTTCAGATATTGCTTTCCTTGACTAATATTTATAAAGGAAATCTTAAGTACTGCACTGCTATGTGGTGCATCATCCAGCACCGAGGATGAGAAATGTGGTTGTTGCATGTGTTGGAATTAATGCACTTATTAAGAAGTATAGGAGTTCATCAATTCTCAAGAATAGTTGGTATTTGCAATTACTTACTGCAGTCAAATTTGAGTCATTATGTATTTGATATTTCCTAGTGTATCTGATATTTCCTATGCATCTTATATTACCTAGGCAGCATTCCAGAATACTCTATAGACTCTTTATATTGAATTGTAACTCTGTTTTTAATAATACATAATATCAGAGCTTTGCAGAAGCAACTCAAAACATATTTCCCCATTATTCTTTTTAATCAAATATTTCTCTAACAAATTGCAAAAATATATTTCACAATTATTCTTTTTACTCAAATATTTCTCTAAAAGCATGCGTGTCAAAAGAAAATTTTCTATTATATATTTTATCATTAGTAGCTGAGCATGCCACTTAACGATTCACCTAAGTTTCGTCCACTGATTTGCCCAGGTACATGTGATTTTCTCGCTGCATATTTTATTATTAGTACATCAATAGACAATATGAACTTAGTTTAGTGGTTTTTCTTCTTACTTACACCATGAGATTGTATCTTGTGGGTTCAAGTCTGTTCTTCTATAAGATTTCTCAAACTGTGTGGAAAAGTTAGTGAAGGAGGATTTACCAATTTAAGCTTAGTGGTTTTGCTTTTGTTTGCTATCTGTTTTCTTGTCTTTGTTTTAGTTTGCTTGTTGCTCTGCTTTTTCTGCTGGTGTGCCCAGCTTCATCTGTTTTATATATAAGAAAAAAAAAACAAGGTATGTTCTCCTATTTAATCCCGAATTATTGTAATAATTCAAAAATAAAAATAAAAAACAATTCATCGAAGGTGAGCCGAAGATTTTGTCCATACCACCTATTTATCATTAGGTACAATCCATCGTATTAAACAAAGAAAATGTTAAAATGCTTAGCCAGCCGTTGAAAGGGAGGGAAACCTTAAAATATGCTAGAGTTGGTGGCTACTTGGATGCATTTGTTCACTTATTCCTCTGTGTCAAGTAGGGACGTGCATGCAAATTCTCCATTAACGATTCTCAAGATTTCATATTTTTTAAATTATTAATAAATTTCCAATCAAATTCTATCATTTGAGCCAATATAAATATATTAATAAATAATGACCCACCGACTCCAATAGAAAGTTTTGTTGAAAATTAAACTCTAAACCTACAAAATTCATATAAAAAGACACTAAAGAATCACTACTAAAATATTAAAAAAACATTGCTTGCTACTGTGACAGTCAGTGACATCTTGTGATTCAAATCATAGAGGAGAGAGAACATTGTACTATTATACAAATGCAACCAAAAAATTTACATTAAATTATATGCAGATCAATCTGATTGTTGTAAAATTTGTTTGCCCGTGACTCTCTGAGGCTATTGCTTATGATATGATTTCATGCAATTGTTGCTGTACAGTTGTAACAGAGATTGATCACGTGATTTTTCGTTGCATCATGTCAGTCGTCAAAATATGAGTGATCGGGTTCTCTCCATGTTTGGGAATTGGGATGACAAGTATTCAAACAAACCAATTCATAATGAAAACGTGGTATCCTGCACGTATTTTTTTTTTTTTTTTTAAGAACTGCATATTCGTACGTGTTATGTGTTCCAGAAATTCTATTAGACTCTATGTGCGTACTCTTTGCATTACAAAATTTACTGATCGTACCATTTTAGCTATTGAATTGTAAAGTGTGAAGATATATATTTTCTCCATTATGAGAATTAAATTTTGATTCTACTAATGGTTGATCTCGTGGGTGTAGGGGGCAATGAAGATTTATATAGTGCATGATTTATTTACAAACGCGGCTTGAAGGTATTCGGGGCTATAAGTAAAAAAATTAAAAATAAACTTTGAAGGTATAATGTAAAAGAATTAAATTAATAATTAAAATACTTTATTTAAAATTTATTCTTATTTATAAAATACAAAAATGTTGATTAAGTTTTTGTATTTTAATTTTGTTTGTTCTTAGTATTCTAATTCATATTTATTAATTAAACATGTAAATTGGATTGAGTATACGACATGGTACGGCACGACACAACTTGATAAATATTGTTGGGTAGTACCAAAACATGACCCAATTCATTAAACGTGCTAGGGACGAGTGTTTAAATAGTATTTAAAATTTTTTATTTATAAAATTGGTTTGGGGCCTTAATTTTAGCTAAGGCCTAAGGCACCAGCCGCCCATGATTCCAAGGCAATATATCCACTTATTGAAAATAGTAAAAACAAAGAAAAGTTGAAATATTTTTGAGGATTCAAGGGTTGTATCTCTTAGAGCATAGAGCACCAACCGTTGTATTTTTAAGAAATAATTTGCTATATGAAAGAAATGAGACCAACTAAAAGAAATACATTTACTATGTTCCAACAACTCTATTGGTATTGGCTTTAGTTTAATTCCCAACAAATACCTTGGCCATCCCAAAATCGGATACTTTTGGGTTCATATCATGATCTAGCAAAACATTACTATGCTTTCGTATCACAATGAATAATTCTGAGTTGGGAATCTTTGTGTAGATATAAGCGACCTCATATAATTCCATTAATAACACTCAAGTGTGTTTTCCAATCCAGTTGCATATTTTTTGTTGAATCTAACAATAAATGGAAAAATAATATTAAACGATA
This sequence comes from Dipteronia sinensis, assembly GCA_033220585.1. Taxonomy (NCBI): domain Eukaryota; kingdom Viridiplantae; phylum Streptophyta; class Magnoliopsida; order Sapindales; family Sapindaceae; genus Dipteronia; species Dipteronia sinensis. The sequence goes on along the minus strand of CM065637.1, from coordinate 67,105,422 downwards.
TAATTCTAGAAATGCTGGTAGACCAGTAGTTGTGCTCCAAAAACAGAACAAAGCATATAAACATTTCACAACTTGTTAGCAAGTAGTAAGGGTGCGTTTGTTGCACCAGATGGGACTGGGATTTGACTATTTATAGTCCAATCCCATGTTTGGTGAGTCCAGACAACCGGACTATTTTTATCCCCAATTTCAATTTTATCCCCTTCCAGTTTGAAGGGGATAAAATTATCCCCTCCAAATCAATAGGATTATTTTTATGTCATCATCACTGATTCAACTCCTTCACCAACCAATTTCATCGCCAATTCTAGATTCACAATTCCAGATTCAACTTTGTTACCAATTCCAGATTCACAAATCAAATTAATCCACTCAAATACAAATACTATTTCACAACACATTAAATCAGAAATTCATAATGACTGAGTTTCAAAACAAACCGAAACAAAATTAATTGAAAAATAAAAACCTAATGAAATACAAATCTGTTTCTAGAAAAAACTGAAATTGACATGGCTCTATCACTTATCGTCGTGGTGTCGCCGAACTAAGATTGGCCAAGGTGGTCCAAGATCTCTCTAATATTCTTCGTATGTGGTTTTTGGAGTTGCTCTCCCATGTTTTTGCACCACAAAAGAGAGAAAGTGGGTGGGAGGAGAGAGAAGTGAGAAGAGAGAAGTGAAAGAGACGATAGAAGTAGAGGAATCTAATGGTAATATATGAGAGAAAGAGAGAAGAAAAGGAGATGAGTATGATGGAGTGGGTCAACGAAGGAGAGAAAGAGTCTGATGGGAGGTGAGTTAAAGTGATTGGCCATTTTTTTATCCAATCCTATCCTATCACATAGCAAACACATGATTGGACTAGTTTTAGTCCAATCTCATGTTGCACCAAACACGGGAAATACTATAATTAATCCAATTCTATCCAATCCAATCTCATTTCTTAAAAATAGTACAATCTTATCTCGCACACCAAACGCACCATAAATGTGTCCAAAACTTTGTTTTCATGTGTACAATAACAATTAATAAACAATAGAAAGTTTGAGAAGCAAACCAAAGAAAAGGTGACTCGCTCCAAGTGGACGCTTGCAAGTATACGAGGCTGGAGTGTAGTACAATAATAAGTAAAGTTCGTTCCCACGAAGATTGAAGAGTTGATTACCGAAATTGATTGATTTAGTTACTATTTGAACAATGATTAAAGAAAGTGATATTCTTAAAAGCTATAATTACTCTAAATTAAACTATTAAGCAACTTCAAAGTAAATGGTGAATTTGAAAGTAACAATGAATGTAACTATGTGATGAGAACTGCTAAGACATAGTATCCACCTCACCCTCTAGCTAATTAAGTTCTAGACTCACTCGACTACCTAATTAGTGCAAATGTGTATTGTAGACCCGTGTACCCAACAATAATTTCTATTCTCCCTCGAGTAAAAGAAATTACATTCAAGCATACCCAAAGCCTATCTCTCAATGACCCTAGAATATATGCATGAATTCATTAAGAACTTTGACACACACACAAGAGTCATATATGCTAAGCCTCACGTATCTCTACCTTACTAGATATATATAGTGGACATTTCATCAAACATGTGGTGTGCGTCGCCCCTCGGTTCATAGCACACCACCAAATATCATTCACAAAGATGATCAATCTAATGAAAGCATTAAGCATTCAAAAACATCCATACAAAACACAAAGCACACATGAATAAGAGTGGTCTTATAGATAAATTCAAGGGTTTGGTTTCATCAAGCATTAGTAAGAGAAAATTAGTTCATGTTACACATGAGAGCTATCCAAAACATATATGAGAATAAATACATGGCTCTACAACAAAATATAAGAGATAAAGAGTTTAGAGAAAACTGTATGGAGAGTCTCCTCCTCTTCTTGATACTTCTTCTCCTTCTTGTTGTCTTCAGCTCCTTTTTGTCCAAAAATGTGAAGTGATGATGGATTTGGTTTGTAGGTGTGGTGAAGCCTTTGGATTGTAGGGAAAGATGGTGTCTTGATAGTTTTCTTGGGAGATGTGTAGGTTGTATGTGAGGAAGTTGAAAGGGTGGGTTTTTTTTAGAGAGTTATTAGGTAAGGAGTGGTAGTTAGGTCTGAAAATAGCAAAGGATTATATAGAATACTAAATTAAGGCAGGGGCAAAAAGGAATTTTTTTTTATTTGTACCTTTCTGGTCAAATGGGTGACTTTATGGCGACCTGGATAAGAAGCAATGCAGGTCACTTTGCTCTCGGTCTGAAATGAGGAGTCCTGACCCGAGGTAATAGAGACATTAGGGCGACTTGGCTAAGATCATCCTGAGGTCGCTTTCTTGTCAACTGATAAAGCTTCAACCTGATGTAATAGCGACCTTGGGGCGACTTGACTGAGGTCGCCCTGAGGTTACTTTCTTGTCTGGTGGAGGGAGGTCTTGAGCCGATAGGAAAACGACCTTGGGGCGACTTAGATAAGGTCGCCCTGAGGTCGCTTTTGCGTATGTTCTTGCTTCTTAGGTTGTTTCTGGTCCACTTCAACTCCAACCAACACCATTAAGCTCCAAACCTAACATAGACCTGCACAACTTATTTAAAGGGTTAAACACACAGTTTTACCAGAGAAGCGCACGTAAATTGATGAAAATATAGGGCTAAATTACATGTAGAAGTGGAGCAGTTAAGAGGAAATCAAGACTTTTGTTGGGAGTAGCAATTCATTCCCATCTAAGCAGCAACCCAAAAGTCTGACAAGATTTTTATGTTGCAATTTGACAATCAAAGTGACTTCGTTCTTGAACTCCTGTAACTCTTGTCCGAATGTTCTTGAGAGTTTCTTCACTGCAATTTCTTTACTGTCTAATAAGATCCCCTCAGATTTGTTTTGTAAAACACAATAAAAGAGTTCCTTTGTCAGCAAACACATTGCATGGTATGTCTCAACACATGAGTTGATATGCTTTATTTAAAATTTATTCTTATTTATAAAATGCAAAAATGTTGATTAAGTTTTTGTATTTTAATTTTTTTTGTTATTAGTATTCTGATTCATATTTATTAATTAAACATGTAAATTGTGTCGAGTATACACGACACGACCTAATAAATATTGTTGGGTCATACCAAAACATGACTCACTTCATTAAGCGTATTGAGTCGAGTGTTTAAATAGTATTTAAAATTTTTTTTTATTTGTAAAATTGTTTTGAGGCCTTAATTTTAGCTGGGGCATTAGGCAACCGCATAAGTTGCCTAGCACCAGCCACCCTTGATTCCAGGGCCATATATCCACTTATTGAAAATAATAAAAACAAAGAAAAATTGAAATATTTTTGAGGATTCAAGGGTTGTATCTCTTAAAGCATAGAGCACCAACCATTGTATTTTTAGGGGTCGTTTGATATGAGATAATCAAAATAATATGATTCCTGAAAACATATATAAACGTGTTTGGTTGTGTATGAGAATATTATGTCAGATTCCTAGGAATGTTAAATACTTGTATTCGGTTGCACATAGAAATCTTATATTATATATTAATATATATAATTTATTAATATATATATAAAATATATTATATAATATATTATATATAAAATATATTATTATATTATATATTATTATATATAGTAATATAATATATATTATTTTATATTACTATTTTATATTATATATATATTATTATTTTACATATTATATATATATATATTATTATATAAATTATATATTATATATATTTATATATTCTTATATATATTATTATTATATATTATTCAATTTATATACTATATATAATATAATAATATATATTAATATATATATATATATATGTATATTCCATTTAATTTATATTAATTATTTTAAAAACATTAAGGTGGGTCCAACAATGAGAATCAGATGTAGGGTAATATGACATATTGGGGTGGGTTTCACATTACCCCATTGGATAGTAATGTGATTCCCATGGTAATTACTTTTCTGGGAATCGAAAAACGCAAACCTGATACCAAACATGAGAATGCTATCAGATTATTATTCACATGCAAATATTACGCCATACCAAACGACCCCTTAAGAAATAATTTGCTATACGAAAGAAATGAGACCAACTAAAAAGAAATACACTTATTATGTCCCAACAACTCTATTGGTATTAGCTTTGATTTAATTCCCACCAAATATCTTGGTCATCCTAAAATCGGATATCTTTAGGTTCATATCATGATATAGCAAAACATTACTAGCTTTCATATCACGATGAATAATTCTGAATCCGGAATATTTGTGTAGATATAAGCGACCCCATGTAATTCCATTAATAATGCTCAAGCTTGTTTTCCAATTCAGTCGCACATATTTTGTTGAATCTAACAATGAATGAAAAAATAATATTAAATGATATAATTCTAGAAATGGTGATAGATCGGTAGTTGTGCTCCAAAATCAGAACAAAGCATGTAAACATTTCACAACTTGTTAGCAAGTAGTAAATGTATCCAAAACTTTGTTTTTATGTGTACAATAACAATTAATAAACAATAGAAAGTTTGAGAGGCAAACCAAATAGGAGGAAATCAAGACTTTTGATGGGCACGAACTCATAGATGAGTAACAATTCCATTCCCCTCTTAGCAACAACCCAAGAGTCTGACAAGAATTTTATGTTTCAATTAGGCAATCAAAGTAACTTTATTCTTGAACTCCCGTAACTCTTGTCCGGATGTTCTTGAGAGTTTCTTCATTGCAATTTCTTTACTGTTTGATAAAATCCCCTAAGATTTCTTTTATAAAGCACAATAAAAGAGTTCATTTGTCAGCAAACATACTACATGGTATGTCTCAACACACGAGTTGATATACTTTATTTAAAATTTATTCTTATTTATAAAATGTAAAAATGTTGATTAAGTTTTTGATTTTATTTGTTTTTGTTTTTAGGTATTCTGATTCATAGTTATTAATTAAACATGTAAATTGGATCAAATATACGACACGGTCACGTACGTTACGACCTGATAAATATTGGTGGATCGTACCAAAACACGACTCAATTCATTAAGCATACTGAGTCGAGTCGAGTGTTTAAATAATATTTAAAATTTTTTATTTATAAAATTGTTTTGGAGTCTTAATTTTAACTAGGATTTTAAGTTGTCTAAGGCACTGGCCGCCTCTGTCTATTTAATTTTCTGAAGATTGGTTCTGGTTGTTTAGATTTCTACAAAGAAAAAGCTGAACACCTTATACGAAGTGTTATAGGTTCTCCCCCTGCAGTCTGAAACTGCAAATTAAAATGTGTTTTTTTTTTGGTCCGATGCAATTTCTAAACTCGGTTGCATTGAAGTTTGAACCGAGGAAAAGCTGCGCTCTCCAACGTTATCAAGTTAAACTAGCAAATCATGATTCATGCATGCCCGCTCTATCTATTACATGGTGACATACATGTATTTATGTTTAAATTTATATTTTAATGACTTAATTTATGGATCTATATATGGGTCATTCTCTGGCTACTGTTCTGAAAATTTAATGTTAAAAAGAAACAATTTTTCATTTGTAATGTTAGTAAGAAAATTTTATAAAAAGGACAGTTCTTAGCGGTGCCGGTCCTGACTTTTTAGAGGTCCACGACGAAGATCTAAAAAATAGACCCCTTGTATATATGAAATGTTCCAAAAAATCTCGGCAATAACGTTTCAACAGTATTCTAGTTATAATGTAGTCCTATAAAACAAAATCACACGTACAGTAGAGAGTATCAAAACATCATTGAAAATGTCATCTTCCAACATTTTGAGAAGCAAATTAATTAATAACATTTTCAATGCCATAGTTACAGGTATAGTCAATGATATCCTATAAGCAACTAATACATTCAGATAACAATCTGCAGTGGCGGCCCTGGGGTAGGGCACCAGGAGCGCCTTCCCCGGGCCCGTAATTTTTAGGGCCTGCTATTACATGATTTCAGCTGAGAAACATAAAGCCCAATAAATAGTGAGCGTCCAATGTTTTGTAAATTCAACTACCAAAAACACATAAAGGCCCAATTACTTGCTTCTTTAAAATCAATACAAGCCCAATTATTTGCTTTTTCAGACCCTATTTTGATTCCCCAATAGCCTTATTCATATCATCAGTAGCCCAGGTTTCATAAATCATATGACATCTTCTTCTTAGTTCTAATCTTCTCCACGGCAGCAGGCAGCAGGGCAGCTCCACTCCACCCAGTGCCCACTATTCCACAAAGACAAAAAACCGATCTACTCTATTACTCATTACTATTTATTAGCTCTTTCTCCGTTTCTCACTTTCTCTCTGACTCTCCCAACTCTCAAGTCTCAAGTATCAGGTTTTATTTAGGTATTTTTTTTTGGCCTTTGGTTTTTGTTATTTTTATTAATATTTTTTAATCTATATCTCTATTTAATCTTCGTTATTCTTTGTTTTTTATCTTATTTATTGAATTATTGTTATTGACTTATTGTTTAGATCTGGGAATTGAAAATTTGAATTCTCAAATTCTCAGATCAGGTAGCTTTATATTATTGCCTTATTGGATATTTGGATCCATAAGTCCATAACTAATATTATATATTCATATTGGATCCATAGCTTTATAATCTTTTCACTTATATTTTTTTTTCACTTATAAGAACTAGAATAAAACAGTGCTGTTCCTGTTTATTGAAAAATTTGCAAAATAATCTTTTAATAATCTTTACAATCTTTGAAAATTTTGCAAAATTAAGAACAAAGACAGACATTGTTGAGTTTGTAAAAGCATCAGATTGTTATCCGAATGTATCAATTGCATATCGAATATTGTTGACTATACCTATAACTGTGGCATCTGCAGAAAGAAGTTTTTCTAAATTAAAAATCTTGAAATCTTATTTGCGATCAACTATGTCACAAGATAGGTTAAATGAGTTTGCAATCTTGAGTATTGAAAATGAAATGTTGGAAAAAGATTGAATTTGAATATATTATTAATGAATTTGCTTCTCAAAATACTAGAAGAAGACATTTCAAATGATATTTTGATACTCTTTATTATGTTCAATTTTGTATTGTAGGACTACGTGATAGCTTGAATATTGATGAAGAGTTGTTGCTGAAATATTTTGGAACTTTGCAATTGCATGAGTTGTATATATTTTATGGATGGTGTTGCCCTGGGCTGCTCTGAAGAGTTATATATCTTCTGTAATTTTATATGCTATTAGCAACTATTTTAATGTATGACATTGGTATTGATTTAATATTAATAAATAACCCAGTACTTCTAATGAATCTATCATTATATGATATTATTTATCTTAGATGAAATTATCATTTTTGGGCTGATATATAAAAACATGATATATACAGTATTTGTATATATACATTGAAAAACTATGAATAAGGGGCACAATTTTTTGAACTCAAGTATTTCAATGACAATATTTTTTTCTCTTGGTAAAACAATTTGTAATCCTCTCAACTCATAAAAACACTCTTAATTCAGAAAACAAATCATTTAAATAAACATCTGAATATGTATCATGAAGAAGTTTGTTGTTTTATTTTTGTCTTTGATGGGTGTACTCGTGGAGATTGGAGAAGGACAGAAGAAGTGATGAAAGTCTGAAACCCTAAAAGAAATGGGTATTGTCTGAACAAAAAATTGATAAAATGATATTTAGAAGAAAAAAAACACTAAAATGAATTGGACATCAGACGAGGGCATGAGGCATTTGTAATTTTATTTTATTTTTTATAAGTTTTGGCTTTTTAAATAAGGGTTCTTTTTTTTTCTTTTTGAAGAAACATATTTCTATTGGGCCTTTTTTTATTTCAAAAGTTGGCCCAGTGTACATAAAACTCACGACAGTGTAAATTGAGGCTCTTGGACATGATGAGCCATGGGCCGATGCCCTTGGTGTCCTTGGCCCAAAGCCGGCTCTAGTTTTTAGATTGTTCTGATCATAAAAATATTATATTGTTATAAAATAATGAAGAACAAATGAAAAACAGATAAGGAAATAAAGAATATATATGTGTGAGTTGAGAGAGACGAGAGAGAAACAATGAGATACTATGTTATCTTATTAAAATCTCAGCACCTTTATAAATGGAGAAACAAATATATATAAATATATATATATATATATATATATATATATATATTATATAGGCAAGCATTAACCCACTTGCATCACTATTGTATACATATCTTAATTGTGAAGTTAAGTGGAGAGGTCAAATGGATTGGGTCAAGTGGATTGGTGTTATAGGCGGTGGAAAGCCAACACCATTTAATTACAACACACCCCTTGGATTTCCACCACTTATAGTTCAATTTGTTAGGTAAACCCCAATAGGAAAAAAAAACCTCGGCAAACAATATATAAAATTATCTCTGGATCTTGTGGTTTTGGATGTTCTCGTTAAAAACCTAGTCAAGAAAACCCAGTGGGATAAAACTTGATCGAAGGGAAAAAGAGTATAGTGTACATATGTATAGATTTATTGTTTTCTTCAAAACATTTCTCACATTTATACTTTGCTAGGGAAAACCTAGTGGGATAAAAACCTGAGCAAAGATATCCATTGATCTGTCGGATCAAAGTATTACTTATAATGATCTTCTGGATCAAGGTAACATATATACGATGATTAGCAAGATCAAAGTAATATTTACAATGATTTTTTGATCAAGACAACATATATACGATGATTAACTGAATAAATGTAATATTTATGATGATCTTTATGGATCAAATGATTTTTGGGTGTGCTTAAAGAATTGCTTTATTAAAACCTTGTCAGGAAAACCCAATGGGACAAAAACCTGATTGAAAGGAAAAAGAGTGCAATGCACATATGCCCCAATATAATTAATATAATTAATATACTTCATTTGATATGCTCCCTCTGGTGGGACGCTCCCCCTGATAAAAGTTCTTTTGAAGCAATCTTCTAGATTGTTGAATTGAAACACATTGATGTTTATTTCATGAAATGAAATAACATCATAAATGATTGGAGGGAGTAGAGCTGTCCACGGTTCCGGTTCGGTCTGGTTTAGGTTCCGTGGAAAGCTCGAACTGTAACCGTAACCGTAACCGAAAATTTTCTGTTTGGGTCGGTTTTGTAACCGCCGGTTTCGGTTCCGTCCGGTTTTTTTTTCTTTCAAAAAAAGTGCCACGTGGCAGCATATAATTGGTTGGTTAGTTTTTTTTTGTTTTTAATAAAACAGGCGGTTTCCGGTTTTAAGGCAGTTTTTAGAGAGGTTTAACCGTAACCGAACCGCCGGAAACCGATTTCCAACCGGTTTTGTAACCGCCGGTTTCGGTTTCGGTTTTTTGAGTCCGGTTTTGGTTTTTAACCACCGGTTTAACCAAACCGTGGACACCTCTAGGAGGGCGTATCATCAAAGATTTGCTTTATGGAGTAATATCCATATGGAATCTTTTCAGAATTTTTTCAACATATTATGATTGATGGACAAGTATTCCATTTGATCTATGTTCGATCTTCAGGTCGAGACAATATTTTCTTTCTCATTTCTTTATGAAGACACGTGAGTATATAATATGATCATTATATCCTTATCTTATCGGATATTAACTGAGACGGTTATACCACATCCGTTCATATTGTTTTTAATTTATATATATATATATATATGGATTTTTGTATGTTCATCAAATACAGATTACGAGATCTCGATTTACATGCTTTTAGCATTTTGAATCCTTCAGGATTTATAAATATCTGCACTGAGTGAATCATAAAGATAAATGATTACTATGTCTAAAAGACGTATTTCAAGCCTTTAAAGGCAGCCAAATTTATCAACAACGTAATCGTATTTATCAGCAGTGAATACCAAGTTTCTATAAGAAACCTCGCACTACGAGTCGTGCCTCATATCTCACGATCTCATTTTTCTCATTACGTTTCCTTATAAAGATTCATTAGTATCCAACTAGTTTGATATCTCTAGGTGTCTGGAGTACTATTGATCTAAACACTTTATATTTGGCTTATGAAGTCAATTCTTCTTGAATTACTTCTTTCATCTAGGTCAATCATGCCTTTTATCTACAATAATTTGATATTATGAATATCATAATTATCATTTATAATTTCAGTAGCGCTCCTGTGTATAAAAATACATTATCAATTATTGTTTCCTTATGATTCCACATTTCTCTCATGTGGCTTTATAGAAATTTCTCAATTTATATACTCTTGTATCTCTGTTGAGATTACTTCCATTTCAATAGATTTAGCCATTTTATAGACTTTGTATGATTCATAGAATTTCTGTCAATTTTCTATATTCTTGTATCTCTGTTGAGATTTCTTCCATTAAATAGATTTAGCCATTTCATAGACTTGTGTCTCTTTAGATATGTCAGACTCTTATAGAGTTGATTTAGAGAAAGTAGATTTATTTATAACTCAAGTTTTATTTACTTTTGGATCCCAATAACAATACCTTTTTTAAAAAGGTTCATAAGCTTATGATATGTATCAGATGATTTATTTGTTACCCTTCACTCTGATCGTTCTTCTAGAACAATCACCCGGTTGGGGTTTATGACATGACAACTTATAAAATCTTGTTACCTTAAATATATCGGGTAACAGATTAATAATTATCTGATAATCAATTACCTTTCGTATTTGAGAGATATGAAGATTGAAATGAGATACATTTTTATATATTGAGAACCGAACTGGTATCTCTATTTTGTATAAGAGTAATTTTCATTCACTCATCTTCTGGAGAAACTTTCCATTTGGAAATTAATCAATATAATAATCTGGAGATGTTTGATAAGTGATTCCCCTAATCCATTTTGATTATGCGTATAACTGAAAAACTAATAATCAGTGCGAGTAATATGGAGATGTTTGATAATAAACAAACATATGATCATCTCGTAGATGCATCAATTAGAACCATATAATAAGAAAGGGATTATTTAGTGGATGAATATGTCCACATATATCTCCTTGAATTCTTTATAAGAATGATCAGGATTCAAAACCAACTTTTAGAATAAGATGGTTTTACTGTTAGTTTCCCCTGTGAACATGCAGTACATAAGTTCTCATTGGATAAAGAATATTTTGGTTCTTTAATAGATATCCATGAGAATTTTCAATGATTCACATCATTGTAGATCCTGGGTGACCGATACGGTCACTCCAAAATACAAATATTTTTGGATTTGGGAACTTTTGATTCATAACTGCATAAATATCTACACTATTTATAATAGTGTAATATAATCCAAATGATAAAACACACAGCTTTTCTAAAATGAGTTTCTGGCCTGAATCATGAGAAGTAATGTATACATATTAAACATTCTCATTACTCATAGTTTCAATATGATATTCATTCCTCCGTATATCTTTGAAACTAAGCAGATTCATTTATATTCTGTTTGAATGATATAAAGTATCATCGATACACAATTTAATACTATCTGGTAATAAAATTGTGGCTCTTCTAGAGCCTTTGATCAGATCCGCTAGATCTGATCTGACATTAACCTTATATGCTTCTGAATTAAGAATATTTCTTTATGTTTTGCATAAATAATATCAAGTATCATTGATACATGATTTAGTATTGTTTGATAACAATATCATGACTCTTCCAAAACTTTCTATCAGATCCGTTGAACCTGATACAATATTAACATTTGTTTAGAGCAAACTCAAATTTATAAAATATATCTTACTTCGCAGAACTGTATGAGTCGTTGCACTCTTGGTAAGACATATATTTCCCTTCTGGGAAATTTATAAACATCATGTGTAATGTCATTTTATATCTTATCTGAAATGATAATAATCTTTTCAATGGGTTTATTCTATAAACATTTTCTCTTGTCATTTACAAACATCCACTCCTGGGGTATGTTTTGATATCTCATGAATATAAATATATCCAAATTTACTCTCTTTATATTGCTTCTTCAGGAGCAAGTATAAAATGGATAAAATATCATTTACAATCTCATTATACGTGATATTATGATTTTAAATCCTTTTATGATACTCACAACATCCTACTGGATGTGTAGATATTTTTTCTTAAATAAATGATACCTTAGGATCTTAAATCCATTTTATGATACTCACAGCATCCTGTTGGATGTGTAGATCATTCTTTCAAATAAATGACATGTAAATATATCACTTGATATATGTGAGATAACGTCATATTCTGAACGTGTTTGAAACCCCAGGTTCCAAATAATGAATTATGACATTCATTTATATAACACTGGATCTAGAACTTCAAGTTCTTATCGGTTTTCAAAACCGTGTCGTATGGCATGTATATAACACTGGATCCAGATCTCCAGGTTCTATCAGGGGTATAACCCAGTTTTATATGTTGCATAAAAATAAACAATTTCAAGGTCATGAGATCACCTTAGACACAGCATAAGCCAGTTCAGAGATACAGCATAAGCCAGTCTCATATATTACATTAAAAAAAATGGTTTCAGGGTCATAAGATCACCTTACAGGGCCACGAGATCACCTGCAATGTGCATAAAAATAAATCTAGAACTATAATATATAAGTTCCGTTGACGGCATAAGCCATCTTGTACGTTAGGATCTTAAATTATTTTTATGACGCTTACAACATCCGATTGGATGTGTATATTTCTCTAAATATTGCATCAAGCATGTATATAATAATGGATCAAGATCTCCGGGTTCTGGATATTCCATCGCGTCCGAAAACAGAGTTAATAAAGCTTTAAATAAGTCAAAACAATACTTACAAACGGAATTAGCTGAAACTAATTGCACGGTTGCAGCCGGAACGGTCGAAATAGCTGGAAACAAGTTCGACTCGATCGAAAACGGGTGAAAATTGCATTGAAACGAACAAAAATATTCTGCCTGACGGGGTGCACCTGGTGCTGATGTGGCTGATGTGGCATGATCTGTCGCTGACATGGTGCGTCTGGCGCTGATATGGTGCACCCGGTGCTGATGTGGCGCTGACATGGCACTGATCACACTGACATGGCGCTGACATGTCATTGACCAATGTTGACGTGGTGGATGGCATGGCGATGACATGGCAGCTGACGTAGTCGTTTTCTTCCTTGGGTAAAGCTGCAGAAAAAATCTGGGGAAAAAAATTGGTGTTGACCGGACTTTGATCGAGGCTAGAGAGTTCATTAGAGCTCCATTTGAGACGTGCTCAGCGGCGTTGGAATCGTATTTCTAAGAGGAACACAACAGTATCCTCCGAAAAGCGATTCGAGCACTTTGAATTTTCTGGGTTCAATCAAAAATTCAAAATCAAAACTAAAAACACTCAAGAACTTTCTCTGGAAGTTCTAATCTATATTCGTGCTGATAACATGTTATAAAATAATGAAAAACATATAAAGAAATAAAGAATATATGTGTGAGTTGAGAGAGACGAGAGAGAAACAATGAGATACTCTGTAATCTTATTAAAATCTCAGCACCTATACAAATGGTGAAACAAAAAATATATATATATATATATATATATACACTAGTTTGTAGCCCGCACGATGTGCAGGCACGGTAAAATACAAAATTGAAAATTTTATTTAAAAAAATTCTTTTGAAGAAAATTATTATAGTTAAAATAATACAAAAATACTTTTAAATCAAAAATAATATAGTTGCAATATTTTCATTGTGTGCCACTAATTTTTCACGGCAGTGGTGGCAGTGGTGGCACCACCGGCAAGAAAACTGGAGTGTTGAAAGAGACCTTTCAATTTTTGGCCCACATACAAAGACCTAGTTGTGTTCAACACAAATATTCATTTCAAACCTTCTATGTTTTCCACTGCCACTTCGGTTGCTTGCAAATAAGCTTTCCGTATATAACTATCACTTAAAAAGCTTATCTTTCTTTATGCAATTAAGAGAAAAAAAACATATTAGAGATAAACATTAATTACACTCACTTAATAATTTATACGGTCATTAGTTTGTAAATTGCACTCATACAAATTGCAATTCCGTAAAAAATTAACAAAAAACAATACAAAATCCTTATTATTGTGAAATATTGAGGAACCTTCTAGTATTATTATGTGGATTCATCACCACACCAAAAGTTGACCAGTGTAACCCACGTGGAAGTTTTGTGTTAAATGCTTTATACTTAAGATAATTAGTTGCAATATTACAACAACTACCCCTCTCTTAATTGCCTATATATATATATATATATATATATATATATATATATATATATATATATATATATATACACATAATTCACCTCATTTGTACGGGAGAGATATCAACATCAATAACACAATATATATATATTTCTCTATCTTGTTTCTCTCTCTCTCTCGCCAATGTTAGTATCAATCTTCTCATCCTTTCTTTCCTTTATTTATTTATTTACTATTCATTAATTTCACAACACGTTATCAGCACGATACTGCTATTTCCAGAACCTGAAGTTCTGAGTTTATTACCACTAGAACCTGAAGTTCTTAAATTTATTATCATAACCTGAAGTTTCTGAATTTATTATTACTAGAACTTGAAGCTTCCAGATTTTTATTTATTAAATACTAGGACCTGCAGTTCTGAATTTACTTTCTCGCATTTTATTTTTACGCAATACGTCCTCACACTTTATTTACTTTTACGCAATTTTTATTTAAACTATTTGGTCACCCATCTAGAACCTGAAGTTCATAGATTTATTTATCATTGTCGGAACCTGAAATTTCTGGATTTATTCCTATATATATCTAAAGATTTACGTTCCTCGGATTTTTAACAGACCAGAAGTTCTGACTCTAATTGTGATTTTCAGATAATGCTGTAATAATGTCAAAGCTTGTAAGTTTAAAATTTATTGCACTAGAAATGTCCAGGGAGAATTATATGTCCTGGGTTATTGATGCTAAGCTGCTCCTAAAATCAGATGGCTTATACTATACTATTGAAGATGAGACTGATACAAGTGAGCAAGATAAATCTACTACTATGGTGATTATCCGTCGCCATTTGCATGAAGATCTAAAAGCACAATACCTAACTGTCACATAACCAGAAGTTCTATGGCAAGAGCTGAAAGACATATTTAACAACCAACCCGATGTTGCATTACCAAATGCAAGGTAACAGTGGCAACATTTACGTTTTCAAGATTTTAAATCAGTCTCTGATTATAATTCTGCTTTATTCAGAATCACTACACAGCTGAAATTGTGTGGGCAGGATGTAACAGAAAATGATATGCTGGAAAAAACATTTACAACCTTTCATGCCTCTAACATGATATTACAACAGCAGTATCGAGAACGACGATTCTCAAAATATTCAGAGCTAATCTCATGTCTCCTGGTTGCAGAGAAAAATAACGAGCTTTTAATTAAAAATCATGAATCACGCCCGACAGGCTCTACAACATTCCCAAAAGTGAATGCTAACACTATTGGAGGACATACTCGGGGTCGTGGTCGCGGTTTCTACCGTGGTCGTGGCCCTAACCGTGGTCGGGGTCGGGGTCGGGGTCGTGAAAGATCATATAATTATTTTGTTCGAGGTAGGTATAATCAAAACACTCCCCAGAAGCGGAATGTTTATAAAGCCAGACCAGATAAAGGGAAGGGTATCCAAAATGGACTTAAGAAGAATGAGAGCGTTTGTTTCAGATGTGGCTGTCATAACCATTGGTCACGTACATGCTGCACACCTAAACATCTAGTTGAGCTTTATCAGACATCGATCAAAGAAATGGGAAAATAAAAGAATCCTGAAACCAACTTCATGGAAGATTCTGATTTTATGGATATCACCTAGTTTAATGTTTCTGATTTCCTAAATGATTCGACTGATAAAGTGACCACTTCAACTGGTGATGGAAATATCCATATCAATTAAGTACTGCTTGTAATTTGTTTCGTTATCATGTGAAATGTTTGTGTAAATATTCCTTATGTATATATTCCTATTTCTTTTACCACTCTATCTGATATGTACTTCATTTATTTTTGTTGTTTTATTGTTGTGAATAGATATGTCTTTAAACGATAAGTTGGGTGACATTCAAAAGCAAGATACAGGAGATATATGTCTAGCCGATAGTGCGACGACACATACAATTCTGCGGAATCAGAAATACTTTCTGAATTTAACCCTACTGAAAGCAAATGTTAATACAATATCAGGTCCAGCAGATCTGATAGAAGGCTCCGGTAGAGCCATGATATTGTTACCAAATAATACTAAAATATGTATCAATGATGCTTTATATTCAAGCAGATCCAGAAGAAATCTGCTCAGTTTCAAAGATATACGGTGTAATGGATATCACCTAGAAACTATATATGATAAGAATATTGAGTATCTGTGCATTACTTCTTAAGATTCAGGCCAGAAACTCATTATGGAAAAGCTGCGTGTTTTATCATCTGGATTATATTACACTCTTATAAGAGGTGTAGAAATTTATGCAGTTATGAACCAGAAGTTCTTAGATCCAAAAAAATGTATGCTTTGGCATGACCGTCTAGTTCACCCGGGATCTACAATGATGCGTAAAATCATTGAAAATTCTCATGGTCATCCATTAAAGAACCAGAAGATTCTTTTATCCCATGAAAATTTATGTATTGCATGTTCACAAGGGAAATTAGTAATAAAACCATCCAATTCTAAGATTGGGTTTGAATCCCCTACATTCCTACAAAGAATTCAAGGGGATATATGTGGACCTATTCATCCACCAAGTGGACCGTTCCGCTATTTTATGGTCCTAGTTGATGCATCCGTCAGATGGTCACACATTTGCTTATTATCAACACTTAATGTTGCTTTTGCAAGGTTACTCGCACAAATGATCAAGCTTCGGGCACATTTCCCCGATCATCCGATTAAATCAATACGTCTTGATAATGCAGGTGAATTTACTTCCAAGACATTTGATGAATATTGCAGATCAGTTGGGATTGATGTTGAACATCCAGTTCCACACGTTCATACTCAGAATGGATTAGCAGAATCACTTATCAAGCGTCTCCAGGTAATTGCAAGAACTTTATTATTACGAACACAATTACCAATTTCTATTTGGGGACATGCTATTTTACATGCTGCGGCATTAATTCGTCTTCGTCCCACTTCTTATCATCAATATTCTCCAGTGCAACTTGTATTTGGCCATCAACCAGATATTTCTCATCTGCGTACTTTTGGTTGTGCAGTATATGTCCCAATTGCACCTACACATAGAACTAAAATGGGACCCCAACAACATTTGGGAATATATGTTGGTCTAGATTCACCATCAATTATTAGGTATCTGGAACCTTTAACTGGTGATCTTTTTACTGCACGATTTATAGATAGTCATTTCGATGAGAAAAATTTCTCATCATTAGGGAAAGGAAAAACTTCTCCTGAAGAGAAGCGTGAATTTTCTTGGAAAGTCCCTAGTCTAATTCATCTTGACCCATACACATCTCAATGTGAGAATCAAGTACGAAAGATCGTTCACCTTAAAATAATAGCAAATCAGTTACCAGATGCATTTACAGATGCTACTAGGGTAACAAAATCATATATCCCAACTGTTAATGTACCGACACGAGTGAATGTTCCAGAAGAACGATCTAAACAAATAATAGCAAAAGAATCATCTACTGTACGCCAGAAGCGTGGTAGACCACTTGGTTCGAAAGATACTGTTCCCCGGAGAAAGAAAACAAAAAATCAGGATCATACTCCTGAAATTATAAATAAATCCACTTTCTCTAAATCAACTCCACAAGAGTTAGATGTCCCTGAAAGGACCCAAGAAACCCCCGCAGGAGAAGGAATCTCTGAAGAGATACAAGTACATAGAAATGAGGAAATTTCTATAAATTATACAGGAGGAATGTGGAATCGTGAAGAAACAATCATCGATGATATATTTTCGTACACAGTAGCTACCGAAATCTTAAATGATGATTATGAGCATCATAACCTCGATGATTGTAGGCAAAGGTCCGATTGGCTTAAATGGAAAGAAGCAATTCAAACAGAATTGACTTCATTAACCAAGCGTAAAATATTTGGACCAATAGTCAAGACGCCTAAAGACGTCAAACCTGTTGGATACAAATGAGTTTTTGTACGAAAAACGTAATGAGAAAAACGAGGTGGTGCGATATAAGGCACGACTCGTAGTACAGGGTTTCTCACATAGATCTGGTATTGATTTTGATGAGACGTATTCACCGGTGATGGATACAATTACATTTCGATTTTTGATAAGTTTGGTTGTCTCAGAAAGACTTGAAATGCGTCTTATGGATGTAGTAACTGCCTACCTATATGGCTCACTCGATTCAGATATTTATATGAAAATCCCTGAAGGATTTAGGATGCCAGAAGCATACAGCTCGGGACCTCGAAATTTATATTCGATTAAATTACAAAGGTCATTGTATGGATTAAAGCAATCTGGGCGCATGTGGTACAACCGCCTCAGTGAATATTTGATTAAAGCGGGATATATTAATAATCCTATATGCCCATGTGTCTTCATAAAGAAATCAGAATCTGGATTTGCTATTATAGCAGTTTACGTTGATGATATGAATTTAATTGGAACTCTTGGAGAGCTCCTGAAAACTGCCGAATATTTAAAAAGGGAATTTGAAATGAAAGACCTGGGAAAGACAAAATATTGTCTCGGCCTGGAGATTGAGCATAAATCAGACGGAATACTTATCCATCAATCAACATATATTGAAAAGATTTAATATGGACAACGCTCCTCTATTAAGTACCTCTATGATTGTTAGAAATCTTGATCCTAAGAAAGATCCATTCCGACCACTTGAAGATGGTGAAAAGATACTTGGTCCTGAAGTACCATATCTTAATACAATTGATGCTTTATTATATATGGCTCAATGTACTAGACCAGATATCGCATTTTCAGTAAATTTGCTTGCTAGATTCAGTTCAGTACCAACTCGAAGACATTGGAATAGGATTAAACATTTTTTTCGTTATCTTCATGGAACAAAAGATTTAGGATTATATTATTCAAAATCCAACAACTTTTCAGGATTACTTGGTTATCCTGATGCCGGGTATCTATCTGATCCCCATAAAGCTCGTTCACAAACGGGATATGTTTTTACTTATAATGGCACAGCAATCTCCTAGCGCTCCACAAAGCAAACTCTTGTGGCTACCTCCTCTAATCATTCAGAGATCCTTGCACTTCATGAAGCAAGTCGAGAATGTATTGGCTAAGGTCAGTTATTTATCATATTCAAAATACATGTGGATTTTCATTATCTACAGAAATGCCGACGCCGATATTTGAAGATAATGCGGCTTGTATTGCTCAAGTTAGAGGGGGATATATCAAAGGAGATAGAACCAAACATATTTCTCCTAAATTCTTTTATACTCATGAACTTCAACAGAGCCGACAAATTGATGTTAAACAAATTCGGTCTATAGATAATCTTGCAGATCTGTTTACGAAAGCATTGCCTACATCAACCTTTGAGAAACTGGTATATGGGATTGGTATGCGTCGGCTCTGAAAATTATAGTATTGATATTGAAGTTTTATTCATGGGGGAGCATTCAATCAGGGGGAACGAAATTTGAATTGACATACTGTACTATTTTTCCTTTACCGGAAAGGTTTTAATGAGGCAGTTTTGAATACGTCCAATACCACTTGATCCAGAAGATCGTTGTATACATTTTGCTCAGGTTTTTATCCCACTTGGTTTTTCCTAACAAATTAAGATACAAGTGGTGATAATCCAAGGGGGAGTATTGTGGAATATTGTGGAACCTTCTAGCATTATTAAGTGGATTCATCACCACACCAAAAGTTGACCAGTGTAACCCACGTGGAAGCTTTGTGTTAAATGTTTCATACTTAAGATAATTAGTTACAATATTACAACAACTATCCCTCTCTTAATTGCCTATATATATATATACATAATTCACTTCATTTGTATGGAAGAGATATCAACATCAATAACACAAAATATATATATTTCTCTATCTTGTTTCTCTCTCTCTCCAATGTTAGTATCAATCTTCCCATCCTTTCTTTTCTTTATTTATTTATTTATTATTCATTAATTTCACAACACTTGTAAATTTTACAAACAACATGCTGGCAGATATTCAACAATGTTATTTTAAACCCAAAAATATGTATACATTTTTGCTAGCTCTTCCTCGCCTATGCTCTGCAATCTTTGCAGAGATTTTTCAATGGATAGCTGGAAAAGGACCTTGAAAATCGAGAATTTTTAAATTTATAGAAAATGGGCAGTAAAATGAGTAATTAAAATTAATAGATATTATATACACAGATCGAATAATGGATGATTATTAATTATATGAAATGATATTATATAGATTCATGTGGCTCTCTGTCTCTTTAGTGTGTATATATATAGACTATTATATATTATTATAATTAATAACAACTTAATAACAATTTAAAGTCAATTTATCGAAATGATATGGATGATGGATAGGGGTGGCAATATGGGACAGATCTGATGACTTGACAAGATAATTTTGGGTTTGGATTAAATCTTATTCGGTTCGAGCAATTAACGTATCAACACGTTCAACCCATTAAGTAAATGGGTTGTGTTCGGGTTGAACCCCACCCAACATCCACTAACCTATTTAATTTGATTAAATATGAATGATAAATATGTAATATTCAAATATATAAAGAAACACTATATTGTTTTAACAAATCAACCTTAGATACTATAAATTCTTTCTTCTATATTTTACGGTCTATTCATAATTATTTATAAAATAGTCCAAATTTTCGAGATCTAAGTCTCTAAAGAAAAGGGTATTCTCCGTTATTTTAATTTTGTTATTTTTTTTGTTTATACTTAATATTGTGTCACATCCTTACATTATTTTTTATTAGAAATTTAATATGTTTAGTTGTTTACTTCATGTATGTTTATATAATATAATATTGCATGTGTAAAATAAGTTATTATTATTATTATTAGGCAGAATTTCACAGAAGTTCTATCTTTTCGGTGATTTGTCACCTTTATAAATGTCTTTCCAAATTTATCACTTTAGTCCTAACTTTTTCCAAAACTCATCACTTGAGTCCATTTGACCAAATATTTGAAAGTTAACTATTTTAAAACTTGCGAAAGTACATGTTTGCCCTGATTACTATTTAATTTAGCTAAAATGATTATATTAGTTTTAAATTAAAATGAAAAGTAATAAAATTCTCAATAATAAAATATTAAATAAATATATTAAAAAAATCTTAAATAAATATTAATAATAAAATCCATTAATTTTTTCTTTTTTTATTTGTATTTTTGTCATAATGGATATTTATTTAGTTAAAATGATTGTCTTATCTTTAAATGATTTTTTTTTCATAATTTTTTTTGTAATCTATTTATTGATTATTTTATTATTGGAAATTTTATTGTTTTTCATTTTAATTTAAAGCTAAGATAATCATTTTAGCTAAACAAAAATCCATTATGTAAAAAAATATAAAATAAGAAAAAATTAATGGATTTTGTAATTATTTATTTAAGTATTTTTTTTGTGATATATTTATTTAAGATTTTATTATTGAAAATTTTATAGTTTTTCTTTTTAATTTAAAGCTAAGATAATCAATTTAGGAAAATTAAATAGTAATAAGGGTAAAAATGTACTTCAACAGGTTTTAAAATAATTGACTTTCACATATTTTGTCAAATGGACTAAAGTGATGTGTTTCGGAAAAAGTTAGGACTAAAGTGATGAATTTAGAAAGACATTTATAAATGTGACAAATCACCGAAAATGTAGGATTTATGTGAAATTCTACCTTATTATTATTATTAGGAATACGTAGAGTTTGGAACTTTAAATACAAAGCCATCATATAATACTTGTTATTATTAATCATTTTCATTTATTAAATGAGTTTTATTGGATTGAATTATGTAACAAAATTAAAAGATTTAAATTACTTTAAAATTTTGAATCGGAAATGAATTAATGAAATTGTAATTTATCACAAGATTTATAACATGTAAATTACTGGGTTAAATGGGTCTTATCGGGTAACCCATTAATTAATGGGGCGTGTTTGGGTTTCGACCTATGACACGATAAGCTTAACTCGTGTTGAGCAAAATATTAACGGGTTGTATTTGGGTTTATATAAATACAACACGATAGCCCATATTGCCACCCTTAAATTGATGGACTTGCAAGGTTGTGGCTCTCTATCTCTTATAGCAGGAAAATTTTCACCTCAATGCGTACTGATAAATAGTGCGATGCATGTAGACCATTAGATTTAATTGCTTTGACCCAGTCTGTATGCACTTGTCAGTGCTTATCTATAATCTGTAACCCACATGCAATGCACTGATATATAAATAAACATAGAGTGGTGCTATTGGCACACCCTCTACCGGTCTATTTATGCCCCACTTTTTTTAATTATATAATATTCTTTTTTTCTTTTATCAAATTACTTGAAGAGATATACAATTTAGGAAAGAAATCTTTTACAAAGTAAATATATTAAAATCTCACATTTCTTTTCCAAAAAAAAAAACCAGTAATCTGTTTCTTCAAAAAAAAAATTTAACTTTTAAACCCTAAAATCTACTTCTTACATACATATAAAATATTATCAAACATCTTGAAGAATTGTCTGAGAATGACATAAAGCAAGAATTGTCTGACAATGATAGTAAACATATAGAAACAATTCATTCTCTGAAAATAAGTTTGAAGTTTATTTTTTTTTAGAATGATATCAAGCTATCGTTGTGTTGAAGTACCCTATTATTTTTTATTTTTTCTTTTACATTATGAAATAAGAAGAAAAAAAAAACTAAAAAAATAAGAAAAAAAAAATCAATCAATGGATGTGAGAGAGATGTATACAGATGCATATGTCAAAGATAGAGAGATCATATATGGTATGTATTAAATTTGAAAATTATGTAACATGGGTAGTTTTGGAAATAAACCAAAAAATTTAATAAAAACATTTAATTTTATTTACTTAAATCAAAAATTTTAAAAAGTGGGGCATGAATAGATCAGTAGGGGGTGTGCCAATAACACCACTCATAAACATATCGATAATGATTTATTACAAAGTTGGTTCATCTCTATCTTTTTAGTAAAATGTATAAAATAAAAATAAAATAAAAAACCTAGCCCTTAAATAACTTTTTACCATAAATTAGATATATAAGCTCAAACATAATACATTTGACTATAAAATTAACAAATCAACTGACCATCATGCGGCAAGGTCTTGCATAACTTGTTTAGTTGGAGCTCTAATTTCGTCCGGGTCAATTTCAGGCTGCTTCCGACCTTGAAGCATATTGTGCAGAAAATGATTGACATTCCATTGCTATAGCTTTGTTCATAGGCTTATACAAAAATTTTCAAAAGAAATAATGACAACCAAATATAGCAAATTGGCAATATTATAATGTATTTGTAGATCTCACACATAGTATGTTCTTAGTATCATTCTAATTGGTAACTATCGAGAGCCAATTTGACAACTCACCTTGATGTTTTATATTTCTTTCATGTAATATATAATCTTCAATTAATCTATATAAAATATCTATAAATTTCAATTAAACAACCCATAATTTTCCAATCCATTTTCTTTTATGATGGGTTACACTTTTTAATTTTATTTTAAATATTACATTAATTAATTCAAGAAAGAAGTATAGACTCGAAAGAAGTATGAGCCATGTGAGAGAATCATCGAAATTGTTCACATCGCTTCTCCTCACCCTGATGCGAGCTGCTCGTTGGGACATATCAGCTGCTGTCCGTTCGATTGAAGCTGCCACAGCCAGCGGCAATGAGAACTTCACCAGTGCCACAACTTCCATTGTCTCAACCCACCACGCCAAGTACGCGCTTGAGTCCTACATTTCGCGTAAAATCTTCCAAGGGTTTGATCATGAGACCTTCTACATGGACGGCAGCCTCTCCTTGCTCATCAACCCAGACCAGTTTCGCCGTGATTGTTTCACTCAATTCCGAGACATGAAGGCCATGGACCCTGTTGAGCTTCTAGGAATCTTACCCACCTGTACTTTTGGTAAATTCTGCTCAAAGAAGTATCTAGCTATTGTCCACCCCAAAATGGAGGAATCCTTGTTCGGAGAATTGGAGCAGCGCCGCCAAGTATTGGCCGGAAACCATCCCAGGAGTCAGTTTTATGGTGAGTTCTTGGGGCTGGCCAAGGCCATTTGGTTGCTTCATTTGCTGGCATTCTCGCTTGACCCAGCACCTTGTCAGTTCGAGGCTAGCAGGGGAGCTGAGTTTCACCCACAGTACATGGAAAGTGTTGTCAAGTTTTCTGAAGGCAGGCCACCTGGCGGTCAGATTGTAGGGTTTCCAGTTAGTCCAGGGTTCAAGCTCGGAAATGGATTGGTTATCAAGGCTAGGGTTTACCTGGTTTCCAGGACATGAGGTATCAGTTATCAGGAAGCAATCTTTTGAGTTTCTATGGCTTTTCCTTGGACTGCTTAGATGTTTAGGCTACTACATTTTACTAGGATTACCACTACTACTAGATCATTAATAATACAATGTACGTAACATGAACTGTGTTATTCGGGGAATTTGCGTCAAGACTCCCAATGCTAGACTAAAAAAAAGTGGATCAGCAGTGCTGCAAATTCATATCAAAAAAAAGTTTAATTCATATGTGCAAACTTAGGCCGCCGTTTAACAACATAGCAACAATGTGCGGTAATGGAGTAACATATGAAGTTCATCATTATCTTTTTCTTGTTCCTGTCTCTATTCAAGTATTTTTGGCAATGAATAAGGTCGATTAAATTCCAACATGCTCATTCATGTGTCTAACAGTGAATTAATTCTAAATTATTATATATGATGGATTGAATCCATCCTGTTTTTTAACAATGTAGATACAATTACGATAGCAAGGCACTTAGACATTCAGGTATTTAATAATCTATTGTCATTAGGAGAAACCAACATATGTTGTTCATTCTATTTAAATGCTACCGTTAATTTGTAGTTAATAATTTTTTTTTTTACTAAAGGAGGATCTGATACACTTTGGCTTCCACAAAGTAAATGCATTAATAAAATTTATCCATAAACAATTGCATTAACATGGAGGTCGACACAAATTGAGACATTTTTTGACATATGATTTGAATCCTAACATAGATTCCAAACTTATTCAGAATATTGCATATTATATCATTCATATATATATATATATATATATATATATATATATATTTCATGTTTGATGACGTATTAGCATTCCATAAAATTAATTTATCTTTATCCTTCTATAACCAAACTTTTAACGCAGTGGACATCTTAGTGTATAGCCAATTGAAAATCCAAATCCACTAAAGTTTTGTGAGTCTGTAAATATCCACAAAGTCAGTTTTTGATACACCAAATGGAGCAGAAAAGTTTATCATGAAGGATTTGCTTTCTTTGATTCACACCAATTTGATAAAGGAGAGAATTGAAATGTTCATGAATTAAGGAGAGTGTGTGAGACCTGGAGTTCTTGTACTTGTGAATGATTGTAATTGAGAGCTAGAAAACTCATACAAAGCACCCTAAAAATAACATATAAATACATCACCCTAATATCATAATAAAATATTTATATTAAAAAACAATATGAGAAGTGATTATGGTTCTTTTTATCTATAAAGATATTTAAAATAAGCAATATATTAAAATAAATATTTCTGTACCATATATAATTATGACGAAATTAGATATATGTTATATATGAGGGATAATATCGGAAGAAAAGATTTTGGATTGTATTTAATGCAATTCAGTGATTTGAAATTAAGTGAAAAGTCAGGATTTTTTACTTTTTATTTTAAGTTGTTTTTTGGTATTTTAAAGTTGTTTGACCATTTAAAAAAACAAACAAAACAACTTAATAATTATGATTCAGACCCATTAAGTTTTAAGTGAAAAAAACAAACGACCCATTACTCTTTAAAAAAATACTTATCCTATTAATTATGAGATTGATTTATGAAAAAAGATTATATTATTAAAAGTTATTAAACTTAATAATTACTTAATAACTTTGATAAAAAAAGGAATTTATGTCTCTCTTAAACTTACCAAATAATGTAATACTTCAAAAATAATAATAATACTTAATAATTAAAAATCAATTATGATATTGGTTTAGAGATATTATTCACTATTCCATTAATTACGGGATTGCCTCTTTATTATCTATTGATATGTGATTTATTAATTATGATATGTGATTTAGTATCATTTATATGGATAATTAAAATTCAAAAACAATTATTTTTGGAATAATAATCTTGTATTCAATGGATAATTAATACATTCTTAAAAACCAAAAAGAAAAAAGAACAAAAAGGTTAAAAATTGTAAAGAAATAAACAGTAAAAAAAAATATGTATAAATTCTCTTAAAAAAATCTAGGGAAAAATAAGGTATTGGATACCTAAAAACCGAAGTATATACAATTTTTTTTAAGAGACAATACCGTATTACACTTGGAACAAAAACTATAACCCTAATATTTATCTATAGTAATAGTTTGTCTATCGAATCCATCGTTCATAAGTACAAAGCACATTGTAAGTCTTAACCGGTTCATTGATTTTCAGCATTGGTGGCGATGAGTAGGATGCTAACCTTATCGGATGGTTCCATAGCGAACATCTTAGTGGCCTGCTAATTGAAAATCCAAAACCTCTAAAGTTAAAATTCCATAATCAATCCAAAATTACAATTTTAACAACTAAGGTGTTTCCACACAAAAAAAAAGATTAAAATTATTGAACAAAATATTAAAACAAAATCTGTAGAAATTACTCTCACCACCCAAAGCCATCACATTCCCCACTGCTTGTTTTGAGTTTGCTCGTGAAGGAGAGTCAATAGGATGATATAAAAAAATGTGAGATTAAAAAAAAACAAAAACTAAAACTAAAAGATTAAAATTATTAACAAAATATTAAAAAAAAAATTGTAGAAATACCTCTCACCATGCAACGGCATTAAATTCTCCACTATTTGTTTTGAGTTTGCCTAGAAAGTCAATGAAATGAGATGAGAAAACATATGAGATTTTTGATGGTTTTTATAGAGAAAATTGTGGGATATGAGAGGATATAAACGATTTAGAGAGAGAGATGATATACCAATGGTTTAAATAATTGATTTATTAGTAGGATGATAATTAACATTATAAAACGTTTTATATGAGGTTTTGAAGCCTTGTTCCAGTATTGAAGATATTTTAGCGAAAGTGATAATGAAATTTTTGACTGTTTAATGAAAAAATATATATATCAAATTCACAATTCCATTTTCTTAACCACCCAAAAGAAAATCAAAATTAAAATCTCATTCGGTGGTGATTCCATATCCATTTCTAACTCATGAACATGTCATCTTCAACAGAACAACATGAAAAACGTAAATAAAAAACATCTCAAAAATGAAATAAAAAAAAAACACTGGACATGAGATCATGAAAACTCGGAAAAGCATGAAACAAACATACCGGTTCTATTTGCCGATGCTGAAAGAATCAGACTTGATATAAGTACATGAAGCTAGGTTGTCTATCCTCCATAGGGCAGGTTGAGATTCATCTGCAATCATAAAAAAAAAAAAACAATTCAACTATTCGTATATATATAAAAATCATTAATTGAAATTTAAAAACAGAATATGCATTAGAGAATAAAATAGATATCTTTAGTGGAAGTGGGTCTTATATAGGAATTGTTTGGTTAAGCTAAAGAGCCTATGAATTAGTCAATTAATGATATTAAAGACAATCATTATTACTCCTTTAATAGAGTTTTTCAGTTTAATTTTTAAAAAAAAAACCACTTAACAATTAAAGTTAATACATACGGTTTTTGTTAAAATTTCTGATTTAGCTTGAATTATTATCACAATTAAATTGTTTTTTAAAATAAAACATGGGATTGGGAAAGTTAGTTTTGAGGAATATGGTATTCTAATTAATATTTTTAATTAATTTTGGGATTATAAATGAATTTAATATGCTTTAAAAATGTGAGAAAAAAATGTGAGGTGAGGAAAGGATCCTGGTCCAAAATAGGTTTCCTAAGTCACTTTTTTTTAAAGTAATTAATTATCATTTTTAATTTATTATGGGATATGAAAGGTTAGCTTGTGGATTATTATATAGATTTAATTATTATTTCTAATTAATTATGAGATAGAACGTTAGTTTGGGGAATTAAGGAATTCCAATTTTTATTTTTAATTAATTACGTTAAATCATTTTTTATTCATTATCCCAAAATGATGAGATTGCTTTTCATTGTTTTTAAACACTATTATGCCTGTTGGATATGAAAGAGTTTTTTTTTTTCTTAAGTCTTTTGTTTCTTATTGTTATTAAAAGTTAATTATTATTTTTAATTAATTCTGGAATATGTGTGGAATCCTAATTGTTTTTTTTTTATTTTGAAAATTTTGTAACTATTTTTTTATTTCCACATCTATATCGAAGAACAAAAGAAAACCCAAAAAACAAAATTAACCGGAGAAGTCAAACCCACCGAAATATTAATACAACACCAATTATGGTACCACTTGAGTTCAAAACTAAGATAAAAAATCTCTGAAAAACGAAATAAAAAAAAATTACCTGTAAAAGAAAATTCTATTTCAAGAGAATATGATGGGGCAATTTGGGAGGTTTCTTTAGCTTCCCATTGAAACTCTAGCACTCTATTAAAAGAATCTCCTTAATTATAGGATTATTTCATTGATTAGATCATAAGAATACCTCTTGAATTGAAATTTATAGCTAAAGCTCCCTCACGGCGACATGCGGCACTGTGAGGGTCAGCTTTTATATATTATATAGATATAGATATAAATAGAAATGAATATATAGCATTTAAGTTTGAAGCTCCCTCACATCGACACATGACGTTGTGAGAGTCAGCTTTTATATATTACTACTTTGCAACCCGTACAATGTACGGGCATTGTAAAGTATAAATTGAAATTCATATTTATTAAGTTTTTTCGATGAATCAAAATATTATGGTTAAAATAATTTACAATTGTAAATTTTGACTATGGCCACTTTGTTTATAGGCAAATCTCATACGACATTATAAATGTGAATGACATATACCACTTAATCTTGTGTAAGAATAAAAAAGACATATACCACTTAATCTATTAATGTATTTAAAATTAAGAATAATATATTTTAAATTATTTGGTCATATTGTCTGCGAAAAAAATTAAGAATACTAACAAAATAAATACTTATTTATAATATTAAAAACAAAAATTATAAAATGCCCAACAACTTGTCTCCAATGCAATAAAGGCTATAAGCTTCATGAATTGCAACCAACATGTTTCACATAGTTTCTCATATATGTACTTGTGACTTTTTTTATCTAACTCGTAGCCCCACATAACAAGATGAACATATCAACAAATAATTTCTTGAGATTTTTAGGAAACAGATCCTCCTATATCAAAATTGGAATGTGATCATTATGCCTAGCTAACACCTAAGTAGCACACATGAGACTTAAATACTTATTCATGGTCTGAGGTTTGGTTGGGTTGGCTTATATGCATAATGAATCATCTAATTAAATGCACTTAATACAAAACTCATAAGTGGCCGGCATTCAGATATTGGTCAAGCGCATCTTGTACTCCAAATTGTTAATTTCTTTTTTTTTTAATATATAATTAAAAAGTAATTCTACTTTATCTAAATTTAGTGTCCAAATATAGTGCCTAAATAATATGACATCATTGTAATCCATTCATTTAAATTGTATTATATTTGCATGATTTAAATAAATGAATTATAATATTGCCACATCATTTGGGCACCAGATTCGGACACCAAATTTAAACAAAGTAGCATTACTCTTAATTAAAATCTCATTTTGTTGTTGTTTGGATTTACATGATTGAGCTACATTGTCTTTATTGGTGGTAATATTGGAGGATGGAGGTCGACGTGCACAAATTGATATTTGGAAATCGAAATACTCCAAATATTACTATGGATGCAGTGAAAGAGGTAACAAATTTGCTTCTAAGTACATTTTTCTGTTAATGACATATTCTGTTATATATAAAATTTGCTTGTAGGTACATTAGTTGTTGCTATAGTGTTCATTGGTTTCTGGCGAGGATAGATTGTGTGATAGAAGGATATAACTCTGCTGATGGTCGCATAATTAGTTTAGTTGTTGTTGGCGAATCATATCTTTTGAAGCTAGAAATCATTTTTCTTGTTTGGGAATGAATGTTTCCTCATAGTTATGTTACCGATTTGGTCAAGCCGAACATTTTATGTCAAAAAATAATAAAAAATAAGCAAGCATTTTTCACACAATCTTTTACAATTCTCTGGTATATACGGAAATATATTAAAACAAAAATTCTACTTCTGTCTGAAAATCTTTCATGCACGCATACAAACTCTAATGGTGGTCACCGTCATCAAGCTTGAGACTAAAGTGTTTGATGATGCAATCCGATAGTTTGAATCTTTCAGTGAGTTTGCTTCCGAAGCATCTGATGATGCATTTCGATGGCCTAAATTCATATCAATATTTTGACTAATTATTGGTTGTGAAATAAGAGTTTCCTGCTTTATATAAATATATATATATATATATATATATATAAGTCTTTTTACTGTCAGTTCGTCCTGACATAAAATTTATCAGGACATTAAATGTGAGCTACTCATTTATGAAAGAGTTTTGATAAGTGCATATACACTAAGTCAAAGTATGTAAAATGAGTGATTCACATGCAATGAACTGATAAATCTTTTATCTGTTCGAATTGACAGTATAAAAATTGTATATATATATATATATATATATATATATATATATATTTATTTATATATATAACCAATGAATCAGTTCATATCAAAACCATTGCTTTACACTACACTAAAGATTTGATTTAGAGGAATAGGACATTTAGGTGAAGCCATGTCGTATTTATATCCGTTCTTGGTAGTGGTGAAAATGAAGAGTCTTATTTATTAATAATATTATTACCTAAGAGTTTTTTCTTAATGACATTGGATAGCTTCCAAGAGATAACAATAATCATTATAATTGATGATTATTGAGATTTTCTCTTCTAAAAGTGAACAAAAGACACAAATAGTTAGAGTTTAATATTACATGTTCAATCAATTTTTATATTTAACTAAATAAGTTCACAAATTAATCCAAAGATAATAATGTAACTGAGTTTTCAAAACAATTCAATGAAATGCTTACTATAACATGAATGATATCAAATTGAATTTTTTTTTTCCGCATAGAGAAGTAGTGGATTAAGTTCATTCATTCAATTCGTCGAACAGTTTAAATAAATATCTTCAAGTCACGTTAAATGGGTTGGTATAATTTACCTTCAATGATTTCTTCCAAGGAAGAGAAAGCGTCTTGCAAGGACTTCTCGTCGATCGACCATGACAAACCTTCAACACCCAAAACCACCACCACCCATTAAGATTCTTTATATGTATATGTATGTGTATATTTATACAAATAATGAAGCGAGAGAAAAAGAAAAGGACCTCCAACGAAGGTTTAGTGTTGGATAACGAAGTCGGTGAACAGTAGCAGTTAGATCGAATTGTTGTCAATTCTCTTCTAGCAACAAATACAAAGTTGTTTTCCATCATCTTTCAATTGCCAGTTTTGCCAATGAGTCGGTTACAACTTATAACATCCATTTTATAATATACCACTTATATATTTATAAAAAAATAATATTAAAAGTGAATTAGCAACAAAATTTAAGATCAACCGCATCAATAAAATTATGATTTATAATACAAAATTACAAAATTAATTTTTTATGAGATTGTAGGATTTTTTTCTTCTACTACTTTTCATATTTTTTTTTCTGGAAATTTATGCAGTATATTTTATTTCATTAGAAAATTTAAATACATGTTTTATTGAACGTAAATGTTATATATATAATACTATTTAATATAACGGATGTAATACTTAAATATATTGTATATCGTGATATTGAACCTTAAGTAGATAAGATTTAAAATTGTACTCAAAATTCCATGACACGAATACCTATTTTCTTTGTCAGGCAAAACTTGCAAGATTTGCAAAGAAAAATTATTGAATTTATACATCGTGTTAATAGAGCTAAAATATCAACCATTATTTCTCTCTTATGCTGCTTGTGCTCCAAGTTCCATTATCATAGTATGATTTATATCGATTGCTGTTGGTCCAACAAACTGAATCGATCCTATAAAAAGCAAAAAAAAAAAAGAAAAAGAAAAAAAAAAGAGTATCAGCAGATTAAGCAAAGAGGAATCACTTTTAGTGAGAGTTCAATAAAGCTGCTTCTGAATTCACTCTATACTTCCACTTCAGGATATTGTTTAGAATTTAAATAGTAATAGAAACTGAATTGCAGAAGAACATAAACAATACCTGGACTAACATATCGGTACTTGAGAGCCCACTCGTTCCTCAAAGATGCAGATTCCTTGAATGGTGCACATGATATTTTTCACTAATAATGCAAGAATATATAGAACCAATGAATCAGTTGTTTGTAGTGGTGGAAACGAAGAGCCTTATTTATTAAGGGCTCAAAAAATAACTAACACTTTTTGGAGGTGGTATTTCAACAATGTCATTGCTTTAATAACTTATGTTTAAAAGGCACCTATTATGGTGAACAGACAAAAATATCCCCAATTGTTGTTCCACATCAGCTTTCTTTCATTCAGTTTACAGTGACAAAGTTGTGAAGTAGAGAGAGAAAGTCCGGTTGAAACTCAGGCAATCACTTGAACTGTGACGGAGTGGCGCTACGTAGACGCATTCGGGGGTCGAGCTCCCCGCCAAGCTCGCGGTGGTCGAGCTGACTGGTCAGCTCGTAGGGAGGGGGGGGGGGGGGGGGGGGGGGGCAGCGCCCCCAGAGCTTTTTTTTTCTTTCAATTTAAAGCTCGGGCAGAGCAATTCATGAAAAATCTCGGACAGTTCATGAAAAAGCTCGGAGCTTTTATGAAAAAGCTCGGAGCCTTATGCAAAAAGCTCGGGCGGATCAATTCATGAAAAATCTCGGGCAGTTCATGAAAAAGCTCGAAGTTTTTATGAAAAAGTTCGGAAAAAGTTCGGAGCCTTATGCAAAAAGCTCGGGCAGAGCAATTCATGAAAAATCTCGGCAAGTTCATGAAAAAGCTCGGAGCTTTTATGAAAAAGCTTGGAAAAAGCTCGGAGCCTTATCTAAAAAGCTCGGGCAGGGCAATTCATGAAAAAGCTCGAGCAGTTTATGAAAAAGCTCGGAAAAAACTATGAAAAAGCTCGGAAAAAACTCGAAGCCTTATGCAAAAAGCTTGGGCAAGGAAGTTCATAAAAATGCTCGGAGATTCAAAATTGACAAAATTAATATCCTTGAAAAAAGCTCGGACAACAATTTAAAAGGCTCAGATAGCTTTACCAAAGGCTCAGACACAGTGTTAAAAGTCTCGGAAACCCAGATCTTCATCATCTTATACATAAATTTTACCAACTCAATTTTCAGACAAGTTTATTGTAGAGAAAGAGAGAGAGAGGAGTTACTGAGTTCATTGTTTGAAGCGTGGAGATGGAAGTACAAACAGAATAAAAAATTGATTATTTAAGGGCAATTTTGGTAGTTCACCATAGTATGTGCCTTTTAAACATAACTTATTAAAGCAGTGACGTTGGTGCAACACACCTCCAAAAAAGTGACATTTATCACCATTTCCACTGTTTATTAATGGTATTACCTAAGAGTTTATTCTTAATGACACCGGATACCTAAGAGCTTCCAAGAATTAATAACAATTATTAAAATTCATTTTTATTTAATTAAAATTATAATGGCATTGGATAACTAAGAGCTTTCTAAAAATAATAATTATTATTATATGATTTAATTAAAATAAAATTCATTTTAATTAATTGATTAAATATTTTAAAGTTAGAAGTAAATATATAATTTAATACCAAAGCTCCCTTAAGGATCAGCTTTTATATATTATATAGATATAGGCAAGCATTAACCCACTTGCATCACTATTATATACATATCTTAATGGTGAAGTTAAGTGGAGAGGTCAAATGGATTGGGTCAAGTGGATTGCCAAGTGGATTGGTGTTATAGGCTGTGGAAAGCGGAAAGCCAACACCATTTAATTACAACATATATAAGTAATTAATATATATGAAAAAAGATAACAAAATGAGGTTGGTCCTCTCTCGTGTCTATGCAACAAAAGAAAAAAAAATTCGTGATAAGATTTTATTGACTGACATTACCATATTGTCATCTACAATTGATGAGTTAGCTGATTTCTTTGAATTGAACGGCTCGAATTCGGCCTTCGAAGTGTGAAAATTAACATTGTTCGTTTTGGCATCACGTCTGATTCTTTGTTGATTGTGAACAATTCAAGCGGTTCTCTCTTTGATTGATGGATATATATTTCACTCAGCAAGTAATGCTCTTCTTGCTTGTTAGTTTTCAAAGGTGCTGACAAAGAAATCATTATTGGAGACTTATAGAGTTGAAATCAGATTTCTCAGCCGTTGAGAAATCAATATTTCATTTTTGCGAATTACATTGTTGATGTAAAAAATTAGGTGTGTTGAATGCACTATATATGCTATAAGTTTTTTGTTGACCCGTGTGCTCAAGTTTGAGTAAGCACTTCATTTTACAATTTTGAGGTTGCTAGAACATGGAAAATTACTTATATGAGTTAAATATAATCCTTTGCTGATCAGATCGAACGAATCACGCGATTTGGAAAAATACTCATCATATGCTCTCTCTCGACTATATGATATCGCTATTTTGACTATATATTATTCTTTCAATATATATTTTTTATGAGTTCACACTTACCAAACGATCTCGAATATTCATTCACAGCATACATCATAAGCCTTTTAGGTCAAAAATGTGCTTAATTTAAACTATTTATAACTTGTGTTTTGAACATGGAATCGTATATTAATTCTTTACTCGATTTATTTGACAACTAATTTTGAGTTATCAAATTAATAAATTTTAAATGGGTGAGATTGTGCTTGAACTGTTTTATTTCTGTTGTACTTTAACTATATATATAATTATATATCAGTTATCGAATATGGTCATGTTTACACCGGCGGAGCTATAAATTTATTATTCGAGGACCAATACATTATAAAGAAAATTTTAGGAGGGGCTAAAGTAGTATTAAATTAGAATTTGGATCCTCTCTTGATCTGATTTTTATCTTGACGTATATAGATCTAGAGTGACATGTGTAATTAATGGCTAAATTTATTTATTTTATCTTTAAATACAGAGTATTATCTTGAACGTGTTTTTGATCAGAAAAAAGATTATATCAGCAGATGATCTAAATCTATTAAATTAATAATATTTACAGACAAATATATAAATTTTTATAAACAAGTTTAAAAACCGTGGCATAATTTGTATATTAAAAGAGACTGTTGATCAAGCTCTGTATATGCATCTATATCACGAAAATAAAAATTGTAATGCTGAATATAAAGTGCAAGGCTATCAAAGTTGTGCAAGCAAATAGAATAATAGTAATACTGGAAATCACAACCTGTGATATGTGATATGATGGTTATATTTAGTCGACATCCGATAAATGAAATTAATTCGTTGCCACCTATCAACAGGTTAAAAGTTTCATATGTTTTGAAATTAAATTTGATATCCATTAAAATACTGAGAAGATAATGTCCAAGACCAAGAGGCCAGTGCTGTCGTCAATTTGTATCCATCCTAATTAGGGAAGGTAAAAATCCCCGTTCCGCCCCAAACTCGTTGAGCCCCAATCCGTTTGGAGTGGGTTTGGGGCTGTATAAATGGATAACTGGGTGGGTTTGAGGTAAAGTTTTTGATTCGACAGGGTTATCCAATTGGGTATGGGGCGGACCCGTAATATATATATAATATTTTAAATATAAAAGGTAAAGAAAAAAGGAAACCCTATATTTGTGTTTGAAAAAAATCATACTTGTTTTTAAGAGGACAGAGTCAAGGAGATAGAGTGATGGAGAATATTTTGGATGGATTTTTTTATTGGAATTTTTTATGTTTAAGCTATTTTGGTGAAGACGTTGAATAGATTTTATTGATACCGAAAATGCTGTATATATTTTATATTTTTGTTTAAGTCATTTTGGGATTTGTATTTTGTACCTTACGTATGAATTTAATGTTTATTAAACGTAGTTATCGTGTTATACTAAATTTAAATTTACATAAATGAATTAGGTCATTCGGGTTGGGTTTGGGGCGCCCCTACCCCGTTCGGATCGAGTTTGGGGCGGAAATCGAAAACCCGTTCAGGTCATGGGTGGGGTTTGGGGCAACCTATAAAAAACGGGTTTCAGGTTTGGGGCAGGCTGATCCGGTCATGATCCGACCCGTTGCCATCCCTAATCCTAATATGCTATAGTGATGTTTGGTTACCATAGTGAAATGTTAATGACAATGAGAATAAGAATGTAAAGGAAAGGAAAAGAAAACATTTTTTTTTGGTTGAGACTTTAGAATTAGTCCCTAAATCAGAATTTTTTTTTTTTTTTGCTAACAACTGAATGGAATATAATTAACCGTATTTTGACCTAAAAAACCCATAATTATAAAACATTTATAATAACATGATATATTATGGATAATAATAATAAATTATAAGAGTGTGTGTGTGTATATATATATATATATAATATGAATATATAATAATAATAACAAAAATAATAGTTATTATTATTATTATAGGGTTATTTTCGGAAGAGCAATTTCATTTAGGAATTAAAAAGGGCTTTCCATTGGGTTTTGAGAGGAAAGCCCATTCCAACAAATAGTGGAAAGATCATTCCAATGGAAAGCCTTTTCCAATAGTTATTACTTATGGGCAAACCAACCAAAAGGATTGACTCTTTTTCAATTCCATTATATTCTATTCCGTCCAACCAAAAATAACATATATGTTTTGTCTACTTCCGATGGTTTTGTTTACTAAAGCAATAAGCAAGCACTATTGCACTAGCCTGTTCTGCTTTCTTGGCCCATCGGCCCAAAAACTAATATATAGTTATCTCTAGAGGTATTCAATTTTTTAACCATCATGATGTCTATCAAAAAAAAAGAAAAAGAACCATTATTATAAATTTGGGATTTGAAAGAGATGGATGACTTAAACACACAACCTCATAGCGTAGACGTAAGAGATATACTGTTCGATCAAATTCATCCCATCAATCTTTTAATATCGTAAAAGCATGTTAATTTCATCTTGTTAAGTGCCGTGTGAATGTGTGATCATTCCATTTTACAAGTATGGTAAATATATATACTGAAAAATATACTAACGTACGGTGCTAACAGATGTGAATTAAGCCTTCTACTAAAATTATATAAAGAATTACGCTATTTCAGTGATATTTTCTAAATATCTTTATAAAAAAAATAAATTATTTCTGTCTCATTCTATAAAAATAATATTTATATCATTTCTCCCATAAATTCAACATGGCCTCTAGAGTTAAAGGGTGACTATCAAGACTCCAATCCAGAAACCGGGAATTTTAATAGTTGCATGCACACGTTTAGAAACTCACTCCGAGTTTGAATACTCTCCTAAATTTACCATATGAAAAAGAAAAAAGTAACAAATTCTTAACCATACAATATTTTAATGTTTATGTATCACTTGATTATGGAACTCACTCCTCATGTAGACCTTTTAGGAACAGCTAGTAATGGCTCGGCCTTTCGCATAGTGACTCCCAACTTATCCTTCATATCCATTTTTTCCTTGCAAACATTAGCACCAAGTTGCCAATCAAAATGGTGAAGCAATGAGCCAAGAATAAGGTGCAACATACGTTGAGCCAATGGCACGCCCGCGCACATTCTTCGCCCAGCTCCAAAGGGAATGTACTCGTAGTTCTGTCCCTTGTAATCAATTTTGGACCCCAAAAATCTCTCGGGTTTAAATGACCATGGCTCGTCCCAAACTTCCGGATCACGTCCGATTGCCCAAACATTTATCAGAACTTGTGTGTTTTTCGGTATATGATACCCCTGGAAATTGGTGTCCTCTATAGCTCTTCGCGGGACTAACAATGGAATAGGAGGATGTAATCTCAAGGTTTCTTTAACGACTGCCCGTAAATATGGAAGATATTCAATGTCAGTCTCTTCAACCCTTTTGTTTGGTCCAACTACCTCAGTAAGTTCAGCTTTGGCCATTGTTCAATGATTCGGGGTTGCATAGGAGCTCTGTCATTGCCCATTCAACGGTGCTGCTTGTTGTTCCTGAACCAGCGAGAAATATTTCCTGTGCAAATACGTCGAGTTATTGACAGCTACAAGTAATAAAATGATTAATGAAAAGGAAATTAAATATTTTCGATCATTATTTAAAATATAGGTGAAGAAGAGAAACCAAATTCTAAGACCACTACCACCATTCGATGTGTCTTAGCGGGGAAATGTCGCTCATTCAGTCTATCAATGTCATATATTTAAATTACCGCTATTACGAAATATGGTATATAAA
The DNA here is from genome assembly GCA_033220585.1 of Dipteronia sinensis. Taxonomy (NCBI): domain Eukaryota; kingdom Viridiplantae; phylum Streptophyta; class Magnoliopsida; order Sapindales; family Sapindaceae; genus Dipteronia; species Dipteronia sinensis. Next base: position 67,066,675 of record CM065637.1, on the reverse strand, counting down.
ACATATTCTAAAACTAACACTTAGAGGACGTTCAGTACTGATTTCAAGGATTTTTTTGTTTTACGGAACAAAAATAATGAAAATACGTTCTGCTGCTACACTTTAGTTTTGATAACACGGAAAAGAAAACATGATTTTCATTAAATGTACTAGAAAATTGGAAGCATTAATAATTATTTATTTAATAAAATATTAAAATTAAAAAAAATTGAAACTTTTTTTCTGATTTATACATATATATATATATATATATCTTATCTTTTTAATTGTTTTTTTATATATATTATTTAAAAGAATAAAAAATTATCTCATTTTGATAATACAATATATTTCTAATTTTCGATTTCACTCACTATTTAAACTTTAGATAAATTCAGATCTATTCGGACTTCACACGATAAAACAAACTCTACCTCAATCTAAAATCATCAAAGAAGTCCTCTCCAAGCAATTGAGGAGGGAGCTTGGGCTCAAGCCTAAAATAAAGTTGCCATTAAAATTTGGTGCAAGTACTACTTAAATTTAGTTTAAGATCCTAAACATATAATTTTTGTTATTTGAATTAGCTCCCAAATTCATTAATTTAAATTGCCGACTTCAAGTATCTTATGCCATAGTGATTCACGATGAACACTTTCTTTAGGTTTTTATATTTATTTTTTTTAAAATTTTAAATCTAATACCGAATCAGTCAAGAGTCTATCGTGCATAATTAATTAAAGTAATTAGACTTACCAGGATGAAGATGTTGATGTTCTTTGCAGAAATTTTGGATGGCTCATCCTTTCCATTACCTTGAAACTCAAGCAACACATCCAAGAAATCCTTCTTGTTCTTCTCCTTCTCCTTATTATCACTTACAAATTTCTTGTCTTCATCAACTCTTTCCTTAACAAACCTAGAAGCAATTTCCAAGGCCTTTCCAAGATCTCTATCCATCTTCCTCCTCAATCCCTGAGGATCCAGCCTCCGCAACCACGGAAAAAAATCCGACATATTCGCATGCCCCGACCACTGCATCAGCTTCAACACCGCCCCGAAAAACTCCCCTGTGTCCTCCGCTTCCGGATCCAATAAATCACGCGACAGCATTAGGTTCCCTAGCAAGTTGAACGTAGTCAAGAACACAAAACGACCCACTTGAACCCCACGCGCCGCCTCCTCCCCTTGCTGCGCTGCCGCTTCCTTCTCGACCCACGACAAGCATGTTGTCCACGCATTTTCTACGTACTGATGCCGTTTCATTGATGCGTTTGTTGACCAGCATTTCGACGGTCACAATCCGCCTTAGCACACGCCAAAACGAACCGTACGGAGCTAGGGCTAACGAGCCCTTGTTGTAGTCGTGAGCTCGCATGGTTTCGGTGATGGTGCGGTCGGCGAAGGAGAGGTCGTGGTTCTTGAAGAATTCGGTGGCTGCTTTGGCCGAGAGAATCGCCATGGTGTTTCTGGCTCCGAATTTAAGCCATAAAACGTCACCGTATTTGTATCTAAGCTCAGTTAGGGTGCGATGTGGCATTGTTCCCAAGTCGAACATGTTGCCGAACAGCGGCCATCCCGGTGGCCCTGGAGGGAGCTTCCGGTTATGTCTCCGGCCGCGGAGAAGTAGTGTTGAAGCTGAGAAGATGATAAGGCACACAAGAATACTAATAATGGACCACATGGAGATTTTTTCATTGATCTTAGTGAACCTTAATTGATAACAAAATATATAGCATTCAATAGCAGCAAGTTTCTATATTATTTGAAAAAACAAATGAGTACAGTTGAGGACAATTAATTTTTTTCTTTTTAATATTACAATAATTTGGATTTGGGAGACATACCACTAGATCAATCTCATCTTAACAGCAAACTGATAAAGACCGGAGAGTCTCACGATACTTATGAATATGTATATACGCGATACGAATATATACTCTCCTCCCGACAAATGATCGTAAAATATGCCATGGCTTGAACATTTGAAATAGACCCGTCCACGGTTCCGGTTCGGGCCGGTTTCGGTTCGAAACCGGCGGTTCCGGTTCCGTGGAGAGGGCGAACCGAAACCGAACCTAAAAATTTCGGTTTTTAACCGGCGGTTTGGCGGTTTTGGACGGTTTTGGGCGGTTTTTTTTTTTTTTTTTTTTGTAAACCGGCGGTTAAACCGCCGGTTTTGGACGGTTTTGGGCGGTTTTGGACAGTTTTGGGCGGTTTTGGACGGTTTTTTTTGTTTTTTTTATGTAAACCGGCGCCGCCGGTTTTAACCGTCGGTTTTGGGCGGTTTTGGACGGTTTTTGGACAGTTTTTCCAAAGCCCAAACCGAAACCGAACCGGCTTCAACCGGTTACCAACCGGTTTTGTAACCGCCGGTTTCGGTTTCGGTTTCGGTTTCGGTTCCGGTTTTTCAATTTCGGTTTCGGTTTTTAACCGCCGGTTTAACCAAACCGTGGACACCTCTAATTTGAAAAGATAACATATTAAATGTTAGAATTAAAAAAATATAATAAATGAGTTAATAATTGGGTACTTTAATTAAGTAGTGTTAACATGTGTCTTAAATTAAGAATATAAAAGTTTCTTTTATAAAAAACTTAATTATTGTATTTATTATAACAATTAATAAATGTAGTAATTTTTATATCCTTGCCATATATTTTGGGGTATAGGTTAACCCAATCCTTAATAATTAATAGAAATTAGTTAGCGTTGAAATTTAAGAAGAGAAATATTATTTTAATCTATTGGTTGGTGGAAATATGATTTGATAGGATAATTATCAAGAAATAAATATTTTCTTCTCATTAAATTTGGGACGAGAATCGAGACATGAGAGATCTCAATCTCAATTAATGTTGCTATGGCATCTTTGAGACAGAAACTTCCACTGTATTCTCAGCATCTTATTTTGTCATTGCACCAGGAAATGTATATATATGACTATGTTTGGGTTTGGGCTGGCATCAACTTAAATCCACACGCAGGCAGGCCGAAGTTGGTTTTAAGAAATCTAAATTTATTATATTTTAAAAAATATTATAAATTAAAACTATTATAATCCAATAACAGACATCTTAATTAATTTATGATTAGTGTTAACATATGTCCTAAGAACACATGTTAATAATATAAAAATAAATATATATAGAAAATCAACAATCTTATTTATTGTATTGTTATAATAAATACGAATGATTGAGTTTCCTATAAAAAAAAACTTGTGTATTCTCCCTTAAGACACAGTTAACACTACTCTTAATTTATTGTATTTGATAAACTTATTAATAAGTTATAAAACTGTTTATCGACATCTCATAAATTATAACTTGATTTGATTATTCGCCCCTCATTCGTTCACTAAATAAGGACTGTTTTCAGAATGTACAGTACTTTATTTCTTCAACAATTACAAATAATTCATTGGAATATAGTTTGAACAATTACAAACAATTTATCGGAACATAAAATACTTATTTTTTGTCTTTCATATGTTTTGGAGAAATTTTTTTTTTTATCAATTACAAATGATTGGGTATGAAAAAGAAATTATAATTCGTACTTACGAACTCAATAATATAAATGCAATGGATATACTAATGAGCAACCTCATTTTTCCATTAACATTTTTTATATATTTTACGTCATTGAGTAAAAAAAAATGTAATTATCAAAACACTCTGGAAATCAAATAAATATTTATACCTATTTAATATGCACCCGTCTCAATGTCTCATAGTAAAAATCAACAAAGCATGACATAATATCAATTTATTCAACTTGCCTATCCGTTGATTTCACTAGTGGTAAAATATTTGCTGTCGGCATCGTTTGCGAAAAGCGTTTTTTCGGTTTTTTAGGTTAAAAAACCATTGAAATTTGAAAACCTATCCGACGTGTGTTTTGAAGAAAAACAAAAAACAAAAACCAAAAACATCAAAATCAATTTTTTTATTTAAACCATGGAAAGCTGTATGCAGAGAAAACAAATCAGGCATATTTTTTTCGATCTGTATTGTCATTTGGTACACTGATTTCATGTATTGCCAAAAGTAGTCCTTCCGTCTAGAGGTGTCCACGGTTTGGTTTAACCGACGGTTAAAAACCGAAACCGAACTCAAAAAACCGAAACCGAAACCGAAACCGAAACAGGCGGTTACGAAACCGGTTGGAAACCGGTTTCCGACGGTTCAGTTACGGTTATACCTCTCCAAAAACCCGGCTAAAACCGGCGGTTTAACAGCCGGTTTTATTAAAAAAAAAACCAACCAATTAGATGCTGCCACGTGGCATTTTTTTTGAAAAAAAAAACGGATGAAACCGAAACCGGCGATTACAAAACCGACCGAAACCGAAAACTTCCGGTTACGGTTACGGTTTGAGGTTTCCACGGAACCGAAACCGAAACCGGACCGAACCGGAACCGTGGACACCTCTACTTCCGTCATCTTTGTTGTTAAAAAGGGGTAAAACGACTCTGATGTCTTTAACTAAATATTTATTTTTTAAAAAGATAACATAATAAGGTGGAGATCCAGATTGGATATCCACCGTCCATCTTATTTAAATATAACTATATATATAGACAATCTATAGAATACTGATGTACCCGTAAACCATATAGAAAATATTGAGATCGAAGTTGAAAATATTGCGATCGAAGGTTAGATCACACTTTTTCAAATTACAATCACAATATTTTCTACATGGTGTATGGATACACCAGTGTTCTATAGCCTGACCTATATATACACACACTTTTTTATTGTCAGTTCGTCTGAATATAAAATATATCAGGATGAAGAATGTGGACCATTAGATTTCATATTTTGACTCAAAGTGTATGCACTTGTTAAAACTTCTCCATAATCTGTGGTCAACATTCTTCGTCTATATCAGGACGAACTAACAGTAGAAAGACTATTTATATATATATATATATATATATATATATCTTTTATCTCTCTCACACGGTCTGGTCTCATCTCTGCCTCTCTCCATTCTCTATATTTTATATTTCCTTTTTCTTTTTGTGGTTGGATTTCGAGTGGCTTATAGTTAGATTGAAGTTGTTTTTAGTAGGATTTGTAGTTGTGTTGAGTGGATTGTAATTGTGTTTAGTTGTTGAACTCAAAAGGAAAAAAAATGGTGGTGATGTGAGGTGATGGAGTCGGCGATGGTTGAGTTGTCGACGACGGAGGTCGACAATGGTGGGATCGTCGATGATGGAGTCGACGATGGAAGAGGTCAGCAAAGTCTGCTCCCTCTTCGTCTTACTCATCTTCATCGAGCGGTGGAGATCTCCACATGATGAATATCTCTTGATGGAGATCTGATGATATCCACCATTAGATGGAAAGATCTCCATCTCATAGTTGAGATCTGCAGATTGCGATCTCAATTGAACGATTGAGAAAACTGCTAGTACAGAGAGATCTGCCGTCCATTTTTTTTCAAACTGATTTTTCTTTTTTTGATTTTTTTTTTCCAGAATGTTTAATGTAATTCAACTATAATCAAATATGATCGGGAAAAAAATTGTAATAAAAAGTCCAATCAAACCAATAAAAGTTTTTAATTTTAACCCGTAATAGATAAGCACTATTGTTAATTAAACTGTGTAGCCTATAAAAGAAAAAAAAAGTTAAACTTTGCAGGATTATTCTTAGTATATTTTACAACATAAAAAAGTTAAAATTTATGAAATAAAAATTAAATTATAACCTTATAAAATGTTTGATTACAAGGTTACACTTAACTGAAAATTGTTTTGAAAATCGGTTATATCAAACTCGTTTTTAATATTTTCATTTTTGGAATATTATTTTCAACAATTGCAACAAGACGAGTTTTTTAATACGAAAAATACAAAAATCAATTTCTCGGAATCAAATGAAAATGAAAAAACAGAAAACGAAAAATGAAAACTTTACCTAATGGCAACAATCTCAAAACGTCAAAAGGGAAAGAAATTGTTCTAGTGATATGCTTCCTTAAACTTATCAAACAAGGTCAGAGTCAGACATTCAAATTTAGAAATTATTAAACTAAAATAAAATAAAATTAGGGACCAAGTCAAAATAGTTTAAAATTTAGGGTATTATCAATTTAATCCCTAACTTTTGGGGAAAGATAAATTTTTTATACGTGTTTGCTTTTTTAGGACCTTCAGTCCCTCACTTTTCATAAATATATCAATTTGGTCCATCTGTTGGTCAACAGTCAACCAAACTTAACAGTTGTGGGGGGCATTTTTGTCTTTAAACAGAGAATATACCACATGTCAATTAAAATAGAAAAAAATATTCATCTAATAAAATTAAAATACCCTTAATTTAATAAAATTAAAATTAAAATGAGTAAATTAAACAAAGAAAAATTAAATAAATATTTGGAACCCAGATTTCCAAATTCTCCATTGTCAAACACCAATCTATCTTCAAGTTCTCCAAATCATGTCTGTCAGTACACTGCCACAATGGCTCAAACACTATCTCCATTGTCAAACAAAACCAACAGAATCAAATAAATACCACAATAGTCCAACTTCACCACTGAATATAAAACATTAAAAAAATAAAACCGAAGAACAATATGTAAATGATTTGGGATTGAATTAATTGTTCTTTTATTTTTCAATCTGCAAATTTCAACTTCAATTAAACATTATTTCTTTTGTCAATGAAAAAATTAATGATTCTTTATTTCTTTTGTCAATGAAAAAAATTATTTAGTTTAAATTTATATCCATATTAAAGCTGGGTTGCACTTAGCTTCCCGGTGTAGTGTTTGTGGGGTTAGCAGTGAGTCGTCTGATCATCTTTTCCTTCGGTGCCCCTAGCGGCTACTCTTTGGGAGGCGGTTTTTTCAACTTTTCAGCGGCGTATTTATGCCGATTCGTGGAGCTCGTTCTTCTCCCAGGCCATGTCAGTTTCTTTTAGCGATCATGTGCGGGTTTTATGGAAGACGGCTATTCATGTCGTGGTTTGGAGTGCGTGGCTTGCCCGTAACCAGTGGATTTTTAAGGGTAAGGCTATGGATTTCATATCTGCTTTGTCTTTGGTTTGGCGTGCGGTGTCTGAAGCTAACCGGTTAGGGATTCGGTGTATACGTAATTGTGTAGATGATCTTTTGATTCTTCGTCGGTTTGATCTTTGTGGTCGTCCTGCTAGGGCCTCTGTTATCAGGAGTGTGATTTGGTCGCCTCCGGCTCCTGGTTGGATCAAAGTTAATACTGATGGTGCCGCTTTGAGTTCTCCAGGTGTTGGGGGTTGTGGGGGTGTTTTTCGTAATTGCAGAGCTCTTGTGAAGAGTTGTTTTGCTGTTCCTCTTGGTCAGGTGTTTGCGTTTGAGGCAGAACTTCTTGCAGCTTCGATGGCCATTAATTTTGCTTGGCAGAATGGGTGGCATCGAATCTGGCTTGAGAGTGATTCTTCTTATACGGTTCAACTGCCCTCCTCTCACTCTAAGCAGGTTCCTTGGCGGATTCGACAGGCTTGGCAACGCTGTATCTATCAGATATCGATGATGGAGTTTCAGGTTTCTCATATCTTTAGGGAGGGGAATCAGGTTGCAGACACTCTTTCTAAGCATGTTTTGGGGTTGGAAGTCGATTCGTGGTGGGCAACCTCCCCGTCTTTCTGCTCTTTATTGGTTGGCAATGATTGCATGAGTCGGGAGTCTTTTCATTTTTCTTGATGTTTTCTGTTTCTGTTTCTTTCTTTCTTTTTTATGGCATGCGTGCCAATGTTTTTGTTGGGATTGTTTCCCTTGGTTTTTATGCTTTTCTGGTTTTTGTTACTTTTCATTTTATTCTTTTTATAATATGGATGGATACTGCCTATGAGTTTTTTCATCATATGATCGCTTGTGATGCTTTTTCCCTCTAGGTAAGTCCAATTTTATCAATATATATATATATATATATATATATATATATATATCCATATTAAAAATAAAATGATTCTTTATATTATTAATAAAAACCTAAGGACAATATGTAAATGATTTTAGATTGAATTAATTGTTCTTTTATTTTTCAATCTGCAGATTTCAACTTCAATTAAATATTATTTATTTTGTCAGTGAAACAATTATTTAGTTTAAATTTATATCCATAATAAAAATAAAATGATTCTTTATATTATTAATAAAAAATTCAATATACTACAAATTTAATAAAGAGCTAACCATAAACTACATATATATATATATATATATATCACTTAATTATAAATTCATCGAACGATCAAGTCCTTACAAACTGGTTTATCGAGTCCATTACCGTGTTCTCACATCTGGACTTATTCCCAGCTTTATACCTCATACTATTCCCGCAGGCCAAACCATATGTTTCAGTGCTTCCCCCTCTGTAAACGTTATGGTTCCTGCTCCAGTCAAATGGGAAAATATTGCTTTCCCGGAAGAATGGATTAAAGAAAAAGTTGACCAACCTTCCTATCAACCTCCATCCCGTAACTTACATGACTGTATAACTGACAATGATGGAACCCTAAAAATATCCTTCAGACGTGGAAACTCTCATAGATTTCCCAGTATCTATAATCCACCCAGTGAAAATAGCTTCCAAACTGCCAGACACTCTCTATCCAGTTTATCCAGAGATCATATAGCTAGCCAAATTCCTAGCTTAATCTTGAAAGATAAAGGAAAAGCTCCTTATAATCCTGTTCCCATTCCAAATGATCAATATCATTACAAACCTGAATCCAGTGATACGGAAGAAAATGAACATATTAACCTTATCCCCAGACGACGTCGAAAACCATCCATCAATATACCCACACACGTGACCAATATTCTTAAAACTCCTAACCAAACAGCTCATCCTATATACAAGTATGATGGACCCACTTCACCTACACCTTCCCAAGCTCTGACTGATAGTATTCCTGTTGGTCCCAATATCAGAACTATTGACGTTATAGACTCTGACATCCATAGCCATCTTTTAGCTGATTATAATGCTCATGCAAATCAGCATTTAAAGCAAAAGTATGAGGACAATTATTCCCATAAAAAACGACAACAATTTCATAATAGATGGTTGTCTACTATCACCAACCTCAACAAAGATATACCTTTCTTTGAAAGGTACACAAACCGCAAAACTCTAGAAGATGAACAATGCTTAGTTTTAAATCAAAAACAAAATCGCATCTATAAAACTAAACGAGGAGAACAAATCCAATTTCATCCCCCTCCCAGAAATTTTGATATTGACATTATCAATGAAGATACTGAACCACTCGTTCCCTCTACCACTAGTTGTTCCCCCTTTGTTATCTTTGATGGTGAACTATCCCACAATATAGCTTCATCTTCCGCATAAGTAGGTGCTATTATAAAACAAAACAACTATACTAATATTTTCTTAAACACTTTAGGTGAACAACTTGACAAAATAGAACTAAATATGACATCTTCCGCGACCTCAAACATTTCTTCTACATCTGACAATCCTCAGGTGTTTGTTCCTCAAACTCCTACACATACGTCTAGTACACCTACTCCAAAAATAGATCCTTCTACTTCAGACATCCTGCTATTTCCTGATCCTACCGGTATTGAAAAATGCTTTGACCATTTCCTAAATGAAGAAGAACTTTTGAAATCTTTGGAAGAACGGCTTAAAAACTTACCCAAACCAGAAATCCACACTTTGGATGATTCTATTTCTCTCTCCGATGTTGATAATATTGAACAAATGATAAATCGAATCACTACTACTGACAAAATGGACAGTTATAATCATGATAGATACTATCGCAACACTAAACCTTATTACCCACGACCGACTCCTCAAGATCTTCAATATGAAGAAACTGTCCCTTATCGTGCCTATACTGGCAACGCCTGTTACCAATTTAATATTGATGGACTATCAGAATATCAAACCATGACTGTCCTAAGACAGATGCATACCATAGGATATATCTACATCAAAAAACAAAACATGACACATCCTGATGCTGTTACTTCATTAGCCACTGGCTTTGAAGGACAGTTATTTGGTTGGTGGACCCATACTATGACTCCAGCAGCTTGTGAGACTATCCTCCATCACACTAAAGAAATTATCACAACCAATCATTCTTCTTCCCTTACTCCAGCCTCTACAACAACTACATCTCAACCTGATGGTATAGATGTATTATGTTACACTATTCTTATGCATTTTGTTGGAAACCCTAATCGTTTTCAAGGAAAAGAGTTTTCTAAATTAAAAAATTTAAAATGCAAAAAATTAAATGACTTTAAATGGTATAAAGACATATTTCTAACAAGAGTACTTTAGCGCTCTGACAATGCTAATTCTTATTGGAAAGAAAAATTTATCTTTGGCCTACCTTCTCTTTTTTCCACAAAAGTCCGTGATAGAATGATAGAACAAAATGCTAGTTCTGATTGGTCACAGATTGACTTAAACACATGGACATACAGTGAGATCATAAATACTATCAATGTTGTCGCTATACAATTATGCACTGACATCCGACTTAAAAGTCAACTTAAAAAACAAAAACTCACAACCAAGAAAGAACGTGGCTCTTGGTGTGAACAATTTGGTTTTGATAAACTACCTGTCTCCAAACGACGAAAAAATTCCAAAAATAAACCCTACAGTCGCAAATACAGAGGAACTCCACCAAACCCTAATAATAAAACATTTCGACAATGGCATGAACCTTCAAAAACGATAAAACCCTCACCTAAGAAAACACCACGCAAACAATACAGTAAGAAAATTAAAAAACCCTTCAAATGTTTTAACTGCGGAAAAGAAGGACACTATGCTAACCGTTGTCCCGAAGTCAAAACTAAAATTTGTACCCTTGACATATCAGAAGAAATCAAGGACAAACTTGTCCAACTCCTTTATAATGACATATCATCTGATGCTGACTTTTCCGACTCTGAAAGCTTTCAGTCTTCTGATAATGCTATTCTGGTCGTTAATGATACATCTGACTCAGATATTTCATCTTCTTCCCAGTCTGATTATCCACCTGACAAACAACCCTGCATATGCAAAGAAATCAATGTTCTAGACCAACATGACTATTCTATGATAATTGGTATGATCGATAATATTAATGACTCAATTGTTAAAGCTAAATACATTAAAGACCTACAACAGAAACTTATTGCTGGTCAATCAACAAATCCATCCCAATCAACTCCTAGTATCCCTTACAGTACTCCAGATTTTGATTCAAATGTTATTGGACGATTCCAATCAAAACCCAGAAAAATTACTATATCTGATTTACAAACAGAAATTCAAAAACTCAATGATGAAATTAGACTTATTAAAATCAATATTTCTAAACTTGAACATTCTAGCCCTATACAAAATGACAAAAATGACAAAAATGACAAAATTCAAACGGATTCTAAATTTAATAGTTCTAGTGATTCTGAAACCAATAATGAAGATTCTCCTAATGACGGAACTCCTAATGAAGGAATTAATCAACCAACTGTATCTACTGTTCTCTCTCCTTCACACCCTCATATTGGACAAATAAATTCCTACAAAATCCAGAAATGGTATATTGAAATAGACATAAGAATTTCTCAAGACTATAATCTTATTGTCAATGCACTTGTTGATACAGGAACAGACCTAAATTGTATCCGAGAAGCTCTTGTTCCCACTAAATATCTTGAAAAGACTACTGAATCTCTTTTTGGTGCCAATAAACAACAATTAGAAATCCAATATAAATTAGCCAATGCCAAAGTTTGTAATCAAGGTGTCTGTTATACTACCGACTTTGTAATGGTTAAGACCGTATCTCAAAATGTTATTCTTGGCCTTCCCTTCCTTAACCTTATATCTCCTTTTAGAGTCACCAGTGAAGGAATTGTTACTGAATATCTAAATAAAGAAATTTTATTCCCCTTTATTTACCCTTTAATCATTCGCGACCTAGATACACTCAAAAAAGAAAGTATCCATTATCAATCTTCTCCTCCTCATTTAGACCAATGCATTGCTAACCTAAATATTAAAATACAACAATTATCTTTTCTTAAAGATGACCTTTCTTTTGAAAAACAAATCATCCGATTGGCTGATCCTCTCATGCAAGAAAAAATCAAACGATTCCAAACTCAAATTGAACAAGAAGCCTGTTCTTCTTTCCCTAATGCCTTTTGGGATAGAAAGAAACATATTGTCACTCTACCCTATAATTCTGAATTTTCTGAAAAAGGTATTCCCACCAAAGCTCGCCCTATCCAAATGAATGCCAATCTTGTTGAATATTGTAAACAGGACATAAAGGACTTATTAGACAAAGGCCTCATCAGACCTTCCAAATCCCCATGGAGTTGTCCTGCTTTCTATGTCCAGAAAAATGCTGAAATTGAAAGAGGCGTTCCACGCCTTGTTATTAATTACAAATCTCTGAATAAGGCCCTTCAATGGATTAGGTATCCTATTCCAAATAAATCCGATTTATTAAAAAGACTTTATGATTCTAAAATATTTTCTAAATTTGATATGAAATCTGGTTTTTGGCAAATCCAAATAGCTGAACATGATAGATACAAGACCGTTTTTACTGTGCCTTTTGGCCAATATGAATGGAATGTTATGCCCTTTAGATTAAAAAATGCTCCTAGTGAATTTCAATGCATCATGAATGATATATTTAATCCCTATTCTGAATTCGCTATTGTTTATATCGATGATGTCCTTTTATTCAGTAATAATATTGACAAACATTGGAAATATTTGCATATATTCCTCAAAACCATCAAACATCATGGTCTTGTTATCTCCGCCCCAAAGATTACTCTTTTCCAAACTAAAATTAGATTCCTTGGCCATAATATTACTAAAGGAACCATCTTCCCTATTCAAAGAAGCCTAGAGTTTGCTAATAAATTTCCTGATGTTATAAAGGACAAAAACCAGTTACAACGATTCCTAGGCTGTCTCAATTATATTGCAAATTTCTATCAAGAACTCAGACTTATTTGTAAACCTCTATTTCAACGACTCAAGAAAAGTCCCCCTCCTTGGACTGATATCCATACCCAAGCTATTCAGCAAATAAAGACTCATGTCCATTCTCTTCCTTGTCTAACTATTTGTCATCCTACTGCTCCAAAAATTGTAGAAACTGATGCTTCTGATTTAGGATATGGTGGTATTTTAAAACAAACCATTAACAATAAAGAATGTCTGGTCCGATACATTTCTGGTGCTTGGAATGACACTCAACTTAAATATTCCACTGTTAAAAAGAAATCCTTGCCATTGTTTTGACTATACAAAAATTTCAAGATGATCTTATTAATCAACACTTTGTTCTCAAAGTTGACTGTCAATCTGCTAAATTCATTTTAAATAATGATGTTAAAAATCTTGCCTCCAAACAAATATTTGCTCGTTGGCAGGCACTCTTATCTGCTTTTGATTTCACTATCGAACATATTAAAGGCTCTGTCAATAGCTTGTCTGATTTCTTGACTCGTGAATTCTTGCAGGGCCATGTCTAGTATTCGCGGACGCGGTCCCCGGGAACGAGGCCGCAATACTCGTGGCGGTCGTGGCAGTGGTCTTAGCCTTGGACCACGTCTTTCTGAAATATCCACAGACTCATCTTTATCAAATATCCCTTCCTCATCACGAACAAATCCCAAAGACAAATATGCCAATATTGGCTTATCAGACATTTGTTCTAGAGAAAGTTCTTCATCCTTAACCCTAACAACTCCATCACTAACAATAGCAAATACATTTAGCCCTTTACAACTAGATTCCCCTTCATTCAAAACAGTGACATCTTCTCATATTAGCCCCCATTCCATTAAACAAAACAAACCTAGGGAACTTTTCCGACAATCTCCAGCACAACCATCTCCCATACCTATAAATCAATCGTATCCCTATATCCTTAAACCATTTTTTGATCGGTTTTGCATTATGGAATTACCTATCTTATCATATCAATATTTTGATGAACCAAAAAGACTAGCCGATGCCTTTATTGATCCTCTCTTTTTTCGTTTTCCTGAAGATCATTCCAAACGACATGTCTTTTACGAATTTGTTTTAGTAGATACTGACTCTATTCTCCTCTCAGATGTTTTTGACAAAATTGACAAAAATAAACTCCTTTTCAGAAAAATTAAACTTTGTAAAATTATTTCTTTGGAACTCTGAGGTAACCCTAATTCCAGAAAACCCTTTTCCCAACGATTTATGGTCCCCGATTTTGATTATTGGGATTATATCAAAGCATGGACTTATTTTTTGTATGGACAAAACCCTGGCAATTCCCTTTCATGGTTTATCTATTTCGACAAAAATTTCCAGCTTGACATCCCTTTCTGGTTTCTTGAATGGTGGGACAAATACGGACCTACTACGGAAATCCTTCCTCCTCCTGTTCTTGAAGGATACCGATACTGGCTGGATCATTTTGACAAACCTGCTACCTGGGATTTTATCCCTGACTTATTAATTTTCTTTAAACATTTCAGTCTCACATGGATCCTTATGTTAGAATATGCTATCTCTGACAAATTGGTTGGCAATATTAATGTTCCTTATTTCGGACGACAGACGAAAATTAAATGGTGGAGCGGAATGAATATTGCAGAACTTGGCACCCAACGTGTGGCTACCTGGTTTAATGAAAATCCCACTCTATGCAAGACCATTATTGACCAATCTCCTTTCCTTATGGCCAAATCTCAATCAAGAGCACAACTTGCTGCAGCCAGCTCCCGTTTAGCTACTGCCAGCTATAGGTGGCCACGGTTCGGTTTCGGGGCGGTTTCGGTTTCGAAACCGCCGGTTTCGGTTCCGTGGCCACCCAAACCGTAACCGAACCGAGAAAACCGGTTTGGTTTTCGGTTTCGGTTCGGTTTATATTTTTTTTTAATTTTTATGGCCACGTGTCACTTTTCTATTGGTTAGATTTTTTTTTTTTAATATATAAACCGCCCAAAACCGTCCCAAACCGCCGGTTTTGGGCGGTTTGTGTTTCGGTTTTGGGCGGTTTCGGTTTCGGTTTTGGACGGTTTCGGTTTCGGTTTCGGTTTTTGTTGTTTTTTTTGTCTTTTTGTCCACGTGGCACGTTTCTATTGGTTGATTTTTTTTTTTATATAAAAACCGCCCAAAACCGCCCCAAACCGCCGGTTTTGGGCGGTTTTGGGATATCCCTAACCGTAACCGAACCGGCTCGAAACCGGTTTCCAACCGGTTTCGTAACCGACGGTTTCGGTTACGGTTTCGGTTTCGGTTTTGGATGGTCGGTTTCGGTTTTATACACACGGTTTAACCAAACCGTGGGCACCTCTACTGCCAGCACACCTGAAGAACTCAGGATTATTACAAAGGACATGGAAAAAGCCATGCACACTATTTCCTCCCAAATGGACACTAAGTCCAGTAGTCATAATGACAGAGACTCTAGTGATGATGATGATCCGACCAGATTCTTCTGTCATGATAAAGATGAGTCACAACGTTCGTGATCTTATCCGAACATTGGACTTATTACCTTATCTTTGTAACTTTATCACCTTATCTCTTTTCCGTCGGCAGAAAAGACAAGAAGACAAACAGTAACAAGACAGCTGGACAACTGTCAGCAGAAACGGACAAACCGACACTTCGACAAAATTATTAAAGTATCAATGTAATTACCTATGGTTACTATTGTAATTACCTATGGTTCCTAATTTTTAAGTTGTAAAAATCCCACCTCCTCTTGTCTATGTAAGAAGCTACGACTTCTTAGTGGAGGGCAGAGTTGGGTTGGTTCAGTTTTCAGTTTTACTTTAGAGAGCTTAGTTTTCTCTTTAACATCTTTCCTCTCTACTTGTAAAATCTTTCCTCTCTCATTGTAAAATATTTTGTGTGATCAATAAAGATTGTGACTTATTCCTGTACAACAATGCTGTCAGACTATTTTAATTGCTGTAAGAATTTTTTGATCTATCATTCTCATTTATGTTTCTATATTTGCTATCTGTTATCTTGTGGGTACTTTATATATATATATATATATATATATATATATATGAATATAAATGGTTTATTACAACATGTATAGCATTTTAATAAAGAATTTGGATCCTCGGTTGATCTCATCTTTTTCCTGATTTCAACTAATTTCATAATATATAATCATTGTAATGAATGTGTGGCTAATGTATGATTGGTTTTTACAACTACTTTATCAATAACCAATCATATGTCTTAAAAAGTCTAAAAAAATTAAAAATTAAAACAGCGAAGGATTCAAATCCTTAAATAAAAAAATTAAAAATTAAAACAGCGAAGGATTCAAATCCTTAAATAAAATAGCATTCTCGTATATAAGTTCAAGATTCGTTCCCCTTTCCTCAAAAGCCGAACTACCGTAACATTTTGTATAAAAAATAATTTCAAGATTCGTTTACTTTATATATCTATATATCTATATATTCATTTACTTTTATTTTAAAATTTGTTTATTAAGAATGTTAACTCATGGACAAGACAATCGGATTCCTTTGAATCAAACAAAAAGGCATAAACAGAATCATTTTATTTCACACAAATTGGATGGATCTAATCCTACCAAGCAACAATTTTTCTATATATATATTTATATAGATTTTCTGTTATCAATTCGAACTGATATAAGACATATCAGTTTCTTGCCCGTGAGTCGTTGGATTTAAATGCTTTGACTTGGTTGCATGCACTTGTCAAAACATTTTTTAAATCCAATAACTCACATATAAGAAACTGATATATCTTATATCAGTTAGAACTAACAATAGAAAAACTATATATATATATATATATATATATATATATATATATAGTTCAGTTATTCTAAAACCGTTGCCTAATAAGAGCATCTCTAATGGTATCCTCAAAAGTATGAGAGTAATCAAAATTTGATTATTTATCCAAAAAAAAAAACATTGTCCAACAGAGTCACTAAAATTTAGCAGTCGAAGTTATCAATAATCAAATTGCCTCTCAAATAATCAAATTTGAAAATTGACTTACAATCATCAAATACTAACTTAACCCAAAATAAATGCTATTGTAATTTTATTCTTTCTCTCTCATCTGTGACTTTTTTTTTCTCTGATCGCTTATGTATCTTATCATTATTTCGACCCTAAAAATTTCAATAAGATAAAATTTGCCCCTTCATTATGAATGTATCAATACACATATCATATACCTTCTCTTATCTTTTATAGTTTTATTTATTTATTATTTTTTACCCTTGACATGAAAATGAACGGAAACAGTGAAAAATGTAGCGGGATTAGATTTTTTATTTAGATAAAGTGTACCATTATGGACTACACAATCATCAAATTTAGCAATCAAATATTGATATGGCAACTTTTGATGATCCAAATTTGCTTATATCATTAGAGCATCTCCAATGGTATCATCAAAAGTAGGAGAGTAATCAAAATTTGATTATTTATCCAAAAAACACTCTACAACAGAATCACTAAAATTTCGCAATTGTAGTTATCAATAATCAAATTGCCTCTTCAATAATCAAATTTGATGATTGACTTTCAATCATCAAATACAAAATTTATCCAAAATAACTGATGTAGTAATTTTATCCTTTCTCTCACATATGTGGTTTTTTTTCTTTTTCTTTTTTTCTAATCAACTATGCATCTCATAATTGTCTCGACCCCAAAAATTTCAATCACGTAAAATTCGTCTCTTCATTACGAATGGATCAATACCCATATCATATACATTCTCTTGTCTTTTATAGTTTTTTTCTTTTTTTTCTTTTTTACCCTTGAAATAAAAATGAGTGGGAACAATGAAAAATGTGGTGGGATTAGATTTTTGATTTAGATAAAGTAGATTTTTGATTTAGATAAAGTATACCATTGTGGACTACACAATCATCAAATTTAGCAATACTTGAAAACAATCATCAAATGGTGAAGTGACAACTTTTGATGATCCAAATTTACTTATACCATTGAAGATGCTCTTAGAGATGTTCTAAAAGGACTGAATTTTAATAATTTTCTAACAATCAGAAATCAGACAAGAGAAGAATCAATTGTTGACTTTTCTTTTAGGTTGGAGAATCACTGCCTAATCAAATATGGATAATTACATTAACATACGGTCCTCTCTTATTTGAAATACAAGATTTTGTTGTCTAATGTTTTTTTTTTTGACAATATTGTTGTCATGCTTAGTAATCCTTTTATCTAAATGTGGAGAATGTGACAAAATGTTTAGGATTATCAAATGCGACCCATAAACAAATGAAAAAAAAAAATTAAATAATCTTTTAAAACATTAGATTTTCACTTTTAACCACATAGGGAAATATTCATTCATTAGCCAATAACGGTCGTTCTTGTATAGAAGATATGTTTTGGCCGAAGGATTCTCCTTCCTGTGTTGGTTTGTTTGTTTTGGCGGAGCGCCATGTTTGTTTGTAAGCCTTTGTTTTTCTTGAAAAAAGCAAAAAAAAAAAAACATGAGCAAGCAACTAAGCAATTATGTTAGATAAGACAGGAAAGAACACCCCTGATTGATCTACAAAGATGATGATGAGATGCCCATCCAATGGTCAAGATTCATCCTTCATACATAGAACCTAGTCTAAGTGCCATGACCAGTTTGCGTTTGACATTTTCACAACTCGTGTGGTTTTGCCCAATCTATTCGTGGTTTTGCCCAATCTATTCGGAAAATGTGTACGTAATCCATTTTGGAAATAGGTTTCATATATATATTATCGTTCGTCTTGATATGAAAAATGTGGACCATAGATTATGAAAAAGTTTTGATAAATATATACATTTTGAAGTCAAAGTATGTAAATCTAATGGTCAATATTTTTCGTTCTGATATATTTTATATCAAAACAAACTGACAATAGAAAAATTATATATATATATATATATATATATATATATTCCTTTTCTTTTCGATCCGCACCGATATAAAATACATCAGTGTATTGTATATGGGTCATAGATTATGGATAAACACTAATAAGTGGATACAGACTGAGTCAACGCAATTAAATCTAATGGTCCATATGCAACGCACTGATAAATATTTATCAATGTGCACTGAGGTAAAAATTCACACACACACACACACACACACACACACACACACACACACACACACATATAAATATATATAGAGATTTTCAAGTCAGTGCGTACTGATATAAATTCATCGGTGTGTGGATGTGGACCATTAGATTTACATACTTTGACCCAAGGTATCATAATCTGTGGTCCACATCTAACGCACTGATGTAAGTTATATCAGTACGCACTGAGGAGAAAATGAATATATATATATATATATATATATATAAAGGGCTGGTCCTGAGATTTTAGGGCCCGATAAAGATTATAAAAATGAGGCACTCGATCATTTATGTATATTTATTTATTTATTTTTTTCTAGTAAATATTAAATACTTATAAAGATCAATATAATAATTAAAAATTAAGGCTGCAACACAACAAAATAGCAAATAAAAAGTCATCGAAATAAAAATATTATAATTACATCAAATAATGTATTACTTAAACATTACTCATCTCACATTTTTAGAAGTAAAAGTACTAATTAAGTATTATAATTGTGTTTCTTTCAAGAACCATATAATTGATTTCAATTTTTTTTCAAATGTCCGATAGATTAATATACTATTTGATCTGTTGCGGATGTGGTTAAGTATTATAATTGTATTTCTTTAGTGGGCATTTAAAATATATATATATATATATATATATATAAAGTAGGCCTCCACACTTTTATGTGATTAGGTATATATTAGTTGTTTTTTTAATAAAAAAATACAGTGTATGAGTCTTCAGACTTACATTTGGTTAAGTGATATATGGACTAATTTTTTTTTTAAATAAAAAAACTAATACGTGGGATTCCAGACTTATTTAAAAAATGAATACACAAGAATATTATTTGGGACCCTTGAAAAACGGGGGCCTTAGGCGGTCGCCTCATTGGCCTATGCCCAAGGCCAGGCCTAATAAATATATATAGAGTCATTTTTTTCTCAGTGCGCACTGATATAAAATATATTAGTGCATTGCATGTGAGCTATAAATTATGAATACGCACTGACAAGTGCATACAGACCGGATCAAAATAATTGAATCTAATGGTCCACATGCAACACACAAATAAATATTTATCAATGCGTACTGAGGTGAAAATTTTCATATATATATATATATGTGTGTGTGTATATATAAATATATATATATATATATATAAGGTAGGCCTCCACGCTTTTATGTGGTAAGATATATATTAGCTGTTTTTTTAATAAAAAAAAATAGTACATGGGTCTCCTGACTTAAATTTGGTTAAGTGATATATGGGTTAATTTTTTTTAATAAAAACAATTATACGTGGGACTCCAGACTTATTTAAAAACTGAATATACATAAGAATATTATTTAGGATTCTTGAAAAACGAGGGCCCTAGTCGGTCTTCTCATGGGCCCTAATATATATATATTTATTTATTTATTTATAGAGAGAGAGAAGAGAGAGAGAGTATAATGTTTATTGCATGGTTTCCTTTATACAATATACATTATGAATATCTTATATCATTTTTCTTTCGGTAGCTGATGTGTAATGAAGGTTTGAATTTTACCAAATGGTATAAACACATATTCCTAACCAGAGTTCTACAGCGATCTGACAATGCTAATTCCTATTGGAAAGAAAATTTTATCTCTGGCTTACCCACTCTTTTCTCTACCAAAGTAAGAGACAAAATGGTAGAACAAGAAGCCTGTTCTAATTGGTCCCAAATGAATTTAAACACATGGACTTATGGTGAAATTATAAATACCATAAATGTAGTTGCTATCCAATTATGCACTGACATTCGACTCAAGAGTCAACTTAAAAAACAAAAACTCACAACCAAGAAGGAACTTGGTTCTTGGTGTGAACAATTTGGTTTTGACAAATTACCTACCCCCAAACGCCGTAAATACTCCAAAAATAAATCTTACCGGCGTAAATACAAAGGCACTCCACCTAACCCTAATAATAAAAGATTTCGACAATGGTATCATAAACAGGGTAAATGGCGGGAACCTTCACAAATATCAAAACCATCACCTTCTAAAAATAAGAAAACACCACGTAAACAAAACACTAAAAAAGATAAAAAAACATGTCAAATGCTTTAATTGTGGACAAGAAGGACATTACGCTAACAGATGTCCCGAAGTCAAAAATAAAATTAGAAACCTTGATATATCTGAAGAAACCAAAGACAAACTTGTCACTCCTTTATAATGACATATCCTCTGATGCTGACTTCTCTGATTCTGACGAACTCCAGTCTTCTGATAATGCTATTCTAGCCATTAATAACACATCTGATTCAGATTTTTCATCCTCTTCCACCCAGTCTGATTATCAACTTGACAAACAACCCTGCATATGCAAAGAAATAAATGTCTTGGATCAACATGATTATTCTATGATAATTGGCATGATCGATAATATTAATGACCCCATTGTTAAAGCCAAATATATTAAAGACTTACAACAAAAAATAATTACTCATCAATCAACAAATCAATCCCAATTACCACCTAGTGTCCCTTATAGTACCCCGGATTTTGATTCAAATGTTATTGGAAGATTCCAATCCAAACCCAGAAAATTCACTATGTCTGATTTACAAACAGAAATCCAAAAACTCAAAGACGAAATTCGACTTATTAAAATCAATATTTCCAAACTTGAACAATCTGGTCCTATCCAAAATAACAATGATACCAAAAATGAAAACATTCAAACTGATTCTAAATTCAATAGTTCTAGTGATTCTGAACATGAAGATTCTCCTAGTGAAGGAATTAACCAACCGGCTGTCTCTACTGTTCTCTCTCACCCTAATATTGGACAAATAAAATCCTATAAAATCCAGAAATGGTATATTAAAATTGACATAAGAATTTCTCAGGACTATAATCTCATTGTCAACGCTCTTGTTGATACTAGCGCTGACCTAAATTGTATCCGCGAAGCTCTTGTTCCCACCAAATATCTTGAAAAGACCACCGAATCTCTTTTTGGTGCCAACAAACAACAATTAGACATTCAATATAAATTAGCCAATGCCAAAGTATGCAACCAAGGTGTTTGCTATACTACGGACTTTGTAATGGTTAAAACTATATCCCAAAATGTTATTCTTGGCCTTCCTTTCCTTCACCTTATATCCCCTTTCAAGGTCACCAGTGAAGGCATTGTCACTGAATACCTAAATAAAGAAATTCTATTTCCTTTCATTTATCCTTTAATCATCCGAGATCTTGATACACTCAAAAAAGAAAGTATTCATTATCAGTCTTCTCCCCCTCCTTTAGACCAATATATTGCTAATCTAAATGTTAAAAGACAACAATTATCTTTTCTCAAAGACGACCTTTCTTTTGAGAAACAACTCATACGATTAACTGATCCCCATATGCAAGAGAAAATTAAACAATTCCAAACTCAAATTGAAAAAGAAGCTTGTTCTTCTTTCCCTAATGCTTTTTGGGACAGGAAAAAACACATTGTCACATTACCTTATAATTCTGAATTTTCTGAAAAAGGTATTCCTACCAAAGCTCGACCTATTCAAATGAATGCTAATCTTGTCGAATATTGTAAACAAGAAATACAAGACTTATTAGACAAAGGTCTCATCCGACCCTCCAAATCCCCATGAAGCTGTCCTGCTTTCTATGTTCAGAAGAATGCTGAAATCGAAAGAGGCGTCCCACGACTTGTTATAAATTATAAATCACTAAACAAAGCCATACAATGGATATGATATCCTATTCATAACAAATCTGATTTATTAAAACGACTTTATGATTCTAAAATCTTTTCTAAATTTGATATGAAATCTGGGTTTTGGCAAATTCAAATTGCTGAACAAGATAGATACAAAACTGCTTTTACTGTGCCTTTTGGACAATATGAATGGAATGTTATGCCTTTTGGACTCAAAAATGCTCCTCGTGAATTCCAATTCATTATGAACGATATATTTAATCCATATTCTGAATTTGCTATTGTTTATATTGATGATGTCCTTTTATTCAGTAATAATATTGACAGGCATTGGAAATATTTGCATACATTCCTCAAAACTATCAAACACCATGGCCTTGTTATTTCTGCTCCAAAGATTACCCTATTCCAAACCAAAATCAGATTTCTTGGCCATAACATTACCAGAGGAACCATTTTTCCCATTCAAAGAAGTCTCGAATTTGCCAATAAATTCCCTGACATTATCAAGGACAAAAACCAGTTACAAAGATTCTTAGGTTGCCTTAATTATATTGCAAATTTTTACCAAGAACTCAGGCTTATATGTAAACCGCTATTTCAACGACTCAAGAAAAATCCTCCTCCTTGGACTGATATTCATACTCATGCTATTAGACAAATAAAGACTCATGTCCAATCCCTTCCTTGTTTAAATATTTGCCATCCCACAGCCCCAAAAATCGTAGAGACCAATGCTTCTGATTTAGGCTATGGTGGTATATTAAAACAAACTATTAACAATAAAGAATGTTTAAGTTCGCTATATATCTGGTGCTTGGAATGACACTCAACTTAAATATTCCACTATTAAAAAAGAAATTCTTGCTATTGTTTTAACTATACAAAAATTCCAAGATGATTTGATTAATCAACAATTTATTCTCAAAGTTGACTGTCAATCTGCTAAATTTATTTTAAATAATTATGTTAAAAATCTTGCCTCCAAACAAATATTTGCTCGTTGGCAAGCTCTCTTATCTGCTTTTGATTTTAATATCGAACATATTAAAGGATCTGACAATAGTTTGCCTGATTTTTTGACTCGTGAATTCTTGTAGGGTCATGTCTAGTATTCGTGGACGAGGTCCTAGAGAACGAGGCCGCGGTTCTCGTGGCAGTCGTGGCAGTGGCCTTAGCCTTGGGCCACGCCTTTCTGAATTATCCACAGACTTATCTTTATCAAGCATCCCTTCCTCATCTCGACCAAATCCCAAAGACAAATATGCTCATATTGGTTTTTCAGACATTTGTTCCAGAAAGAGTTCTCCTTCCTTAACCCTAGCAACCCTATCATTGACAAATACAAATACATTTAGTCCTTTACAACTTGATTCCCCTTCATTCAAAACAGTGACATCCTCTCGTATTAGCCCTCATTCAGTTAAACAGAACAAACCTAAGGGAACTTTTCCGACAATCTCCTACACAACCATCTCCCAGGCCTTTAAATCAGTCATATCCTTATATCCTTAAACCATTTTTTGATCAGTTTTGCACTATGGAAATACCTATCTTATCATACCAATATTTTGATGAACCAAAAAGGCTGGTTGATGCCTTTATTGATCCTCTTTTCTTTAGTTTTCCTGAGGATCTTTCCAAACGACACATATTTTATGAATTTATTTTAGTAGATACTGACTCTATCCTCCTCTCCGATGTTTTTGACAAGATTGACAAAGACAAACTCCTTTTCAGAAAAATTAAACTTTGTAAAATTATTTCTTTGGAACTCTGGGGTAACCCTAATTCCAGAAAACCTTTTTCCCAACGATTCATGGTTCCTGATTTTAATTATTGGGATTATATCAAAGCATGGACCTATCTTTTGTATGGACAAAACCCTGGCAATTCCCTTTCATGGTTTATCTATTTTGACAAAAATTTCCAGCTTGACATTCCTTTCTGGTTTCTTGAATGGTGGGACAAATATGGACCAACTACGGAAATCCTTCCTCCTCCTGTTCTTGAAGGATACCGTTATTAGCTTGATCATTTTGACAAACCCACTAACTGGGATTTTATCCCTGACTTATTGATTTTCTTTAAACATTTCAGTCTTACATGGATCCTCATGTTAGAATATGCTATCTCTGACAAATTGGTTGGCAATATTAATGTTCCTTATTTCGGCCGACAGACAAAAATTAAATGGTGGAGCGGCATGAATATTGCAGACCTTGGCACCCAACGTGTGGCAGCCTGGTTTAACGAAAATCCTACTCTATGCAAGACCATTATTGATCAATCCCCCTTCCTTATGGCCAAATCTCAATCCAGAGCGCAACTTGCTGCTGCCAGCTCTCGTTTGGCTACTGCTAGCACACCTGAAGAACTCAGGACTATTGCAAAGGAAATGGAAAAAGCTATGAATACTATTTCTTCTCAAATGGACACTGGGTCCAGCAGTCACAATGACAGAGACAGTGATGATGATGACCCGATCAGATTCTTCTGCCATGATGAAGAATAATTCCTAATCTTATCCAAACATCAGACTTATCTCCTTATCTTTTATCTGTCGGCAGAAACAGACAAACACAGACAACCAGTAAGACAAACAGTAACAAGACAGCTAGGACAGACAGCTGGACTGTCGGCAGAAACAGACAACCCCTAAAGAATCTACTTTTCCGACATCATTATTAAAGTATTAATCATGTAAATAAACTATGATTATGTTTACTATAGTTTTATATTTTACTCTAGTAAAACTCACCTCTTCTTGTCTATATAAGGAAGCTACGACTCCTTAGTTGAGGCAGAGTTAGTTTTAGTTTTCAGTTTTACTTTTGAGAGCTTAGTTTTCTCTTTGAAATATTTCCTCTCTACTTGTAAAATCTTTCCTCTCTCAGTGTACGATATTTTGTGTGATCAATAAAGATTGTGACTTATTACTGTACATCAGTGCTGTCAGACTATTTTAATTGCTGTAAGAATTTCTGATCTTTCATTCTCATTTATGTTTCTGTATTTGCTATTTGTTATCTTGTGGGTGCTTTTATATGCATTAGTCTTACGTTTTGGTATCAAAGCCTTGCGACTTGTTGAAGGGGAATATTGATTGTATATTTTTTAGAGTGCAAGAGTCAGTAGTCTTATAGGGTTGTTTGCCGTTAGTCAAGAGGACGTTAGGCTGTTTACCCACCTAGACAGGCTGTGAGTTAAAACTTTAAAATTTTACTGTTTATCTTGAACCTGATGATGATAATAGCACCACAGGACAATCTGTAGCTAATTATGAGACTAATTGGAATGACAAAGATTTGAATAACTGGCAATTACCTGACATACAGAAATCCAGTATTTACAAAAAGAAAAACATTTTAGACTTCATAACCTTGCTAGGACAAAAGACTAAAGAAATAAATGTCAAATTCCAGCACTACATTTTCTGCAAACTTATTAAACAAAAACAGTCTCAATCACTACTGCAAAATTGGTTATAATGATCTTCATATTGAAAGTGTCCAAATTGGGATAAAACCCTTATCCAAAATTGGCCTTAATAATTCTTTACTCGTTGTCCTTCGTGACAAACGCATAACTGATTATAAAGAGTCCATTCTAGGTATGGCTGAAACATCTTTGACTTATGGACCCATATATTTCCAATGTTATCCCAATTTTACTATTGCTTTAAATACTGATGAACATAAAGAAAAATGTCTTGTTATCGATATTCAAACTCATAACTATAAATTTATGGAACGATCAAGCCCTTATAAACTTGTCTATCGTGTTCATTATCGTGTCCTCACTTCCGGATTGATACCCAGTTTTATTCCTCTGACTATTCTGGCAGGACAGACCATATGTTTCAGTGCTTCTCCCTCTGTAAACTTTATGGTTCCTGCTCCAGTCAAATGGGAAAACATTGCTTTCCCAGAAGAATGGATCAAGGAAAAAGTAGACCAACCTTTCTATCAACCTCCATCCCGTAATTTACATGACTATATAACCGACCATGATGGAACCCTAAAAATACCTTTCAGACGAGGAAACTCTCTCAGATTTCCTAGCATCTCTAATCCACCCAGTGAAAATAGCTTCCAAACTGCCAGACATTCTCTATCCAGTCTATCCAGAGAACATATAGCTAGCCAAATTCCTAGCCTAATCCTGAAAGACAAAGGAAAAACCCCTTATAATCATGTTCCCATTCCTCCAAATCAATATCACTACAAACCAGAATCTAGTGATACAGATGAACAAGAACATATTAATCTTCTCCCTAGACGACGTAGGAAACCTTCTGTTAACATACCTACACACGTGACTAATATCCTTAAAACGCCTGACCAAATGGCCCATCCTATACACAAATATGATGAACCTACCTCACTTACACCTTCCCAAGCCTTGACTGACAGCGTTCCTTCTGGACCCACTATCAGGACTATTGACGTTATTGACACTGAAATTCATAATCACCTTTTAGCTGATTACCATGCTCCTCATAATAAAACTTTAAAACAAAAATATGAGACTAATTACTCTGCTAAGAAGCGACAACAATTTCATGAAAGGTGGTTATCCACTGTCGACAAACTTCAGCAAGATATACCTTTCTATGAATGGTATCCAAATCGAAAAAATCTTGAAGAACAATGTCTTGTTTTAAATCAAAAACAAAATCGCATTTATCAAACTAAAAGAGGAGAACAAATTCAATTTCATCCTCCTCCTCGAAACTTTGAAATTGACATTCACAATGAAGATAGCGAACCAGTGGTTTCTACTACCACCAGTTGTTCCCCCTTTTGTATTTTTGACAGCATATTATCTAATGATATCAATTCATCTTCAGCACAAGCAGGGGCTATCATGAAACAAAACAATTATACTAATATTTTTCTAAATACTATAGGTGAACAACTTGACAAAATTGAGCTCAATATGACAACATCTTCCCCTATACTAAAATCTTCCAAATATGATAATCCTCAAGTTTTTATTCCAGATTCTCCTAAGCCAGTTCCTCATACACCTATACAAAAGATTGACCCTTCTACTTCAAATGTTTTACTATTTCCCGATCCTACTGGGATTGAAAAATGTTTTGACCATTTTTTAAATGAAGAAGAACTTTTGAAATCACTTGAAGAACGATTAAAACATCTACCTAAACCTGAAATCCATACCCTAGATGATATTCAGAAAATTCAGAATTATAAGGTAATGTGACAATGTGTTTTTTCCTGTCCCAGAAAGCATTGTTTTTGTCCCAATGTTTTTGTCCCAACGTTTTTGTCATATTAGTCATTTTAGTCCATTATTTTTTCAAAATACATTACTTTAGTCTATTTGACCAAGAACTAATGGTCAACAATAACAGAATATGTAAAAATACATTTTTACCCTTAATTGTTATTTTTAAATTTTTTCCTTTTAGTCCCTTTAGTTTCAATAATAGCCGGTCAACCTCTGAAAAAATTAAAATGCCTCTATCAAGGATTGAACGTTCAACCTTGAGATTAAAAGCCACAAGCTCTGAAAATACTATAAAGCGTGTGTCTAAACAACTTAGACGGGGGGTGAATGAGTTGTTAATTGATTATTACCAAATTTTCAATTAGTCAATATTAATAGCAATTAATCCAATAAAACAAACAACCAAAATCAAGTAAAGTGCGGAAATATAAAGAACACTTGATTTTTACGTGGAAACCCTTCAACAAGGGAAAAACCACGGGCTATCCTTCTAGCCACACACGATCACAGAAATCCACTATATGAATAAAAGATTACACCCTCAATTGATACTCAGAATCTCACTCTCGATAACCTCAGCTATGGACACTACCACTCACCACTCTTGGTTCAATCCCTAGTGATATCCCCTGATCCACTACTCTTGGCGTGATCACCTCCTATTCTACCCCGCGGGCTTTTTATAGTGGCACTTGACCAATGCTTGCCAACCACACCTTGGTTCCAAGACTTGAATGCTTGTGCAACTTCACCCCGAAGCCACAAGACTTTGACTCAATAAAGAGTATAAAAGTCTAAGTGTATATATGACAATTTACTCAATGCAATAAAGTGTAAGACCAAACACAAAATGCTTAACTAGATGTTATAATGCAATTAAACAACCTAGTTATCAAACAATGCCTACATGCCCATCAATAAAGACTCAATTATATGCAAAGGGATTCTAGCAACTTAATTGTCAAATAAGTCCAACCAACACAAGTTGTCACAATAAATAACAAGGGCAATAAATATGCAATCAACAAATGGAATCAATGAGGCATAAATATCAAGGTCTAGATGCAAAGCATAAAGACTTAGCTAGAAGGGTAAAAAGGTCCTAAATTCTAGCTATCACAAACAAACCTAATCAAATATTCATGAACATTAACTAGTTGATTAAAAAACAATTTCTCAACCTAGTTATCAATAAATACATATGAATATTTATGACGTAGCTTTTAAGGAAAAATGATCTAATCAATTAAGCTATCACAAAACAAACTCAATCAAATATTCATGAACATTAACTAGTTGATTAAAACACAATTTCTAAACCTAGTTTTCAATAAATCACACATGAATATTTATGACTTATATTTTAGGCAAAAATAACATAATCAATTAATCTATCACAAAACAAACTCAATCATGTTATCAACCAACACAATAATGCATTCAAAAATGAATTCTAAATATCATATGCATTAAAAATGAAATCTTGGACTTAAAGAACAATAAATGAAGATGAGATGCTTGTTCTTACTTACCAAGTCAAGATTCATGAAGACCCATGTGTGATTGATGCAATGGATGTCATAGTTGCATGGGTTTTGGGTTTAAAGAGTTAATTAAAGCTTAAATGAAGCTTTCTCTCTCTAGGATTTAATTTCTGGGTTGCTGGTCTGAAATGGTGAAGAAGATGGTCTATTTATACTAAAGAAAAATGAGCTAAAGAGAAAAGATAAAACTGCCCTTATGAAAAACACGAGCTGACCCGCGGAGACTAATAACAGCACTGCTGCTTGATATTCAAGCGGCTCAAAACGTAACCAAACGACATCAAAAAAAGTCGTATAATATACCGTTGGAAAGGTATGGAAGTTTAATTTCTATTCCAATTTACAAAACAAGGTTTAAATATCTGTAAAAAAAGTTATGGTCATTGGAGTGACCAAAGGTCAAAAACGGACAGCAACAAAGTTGTCCAATTTTGGTGGTCACTTTGGAGATTTCAAAATCAATCCAAACGGTTATAAAATATTACAAATAATATACTATTGGAAAGTTATAGGTGTCTAGTTTGTACAGAAAGTTTCAAAACTCACTTTGAAGTTTTGTATAAAACGTTATGGTCACAAGACCATAAAAAAGTCAGTTTTGAAAAACATTTACATCATTGAAATCTACTCTTTTGAAACTAGACACTTTACTCCAAACAATCAAACCAAAACAAGAGAAGAATGAGACCTTCTCAAATGGTCACTCAACTCGCTAAGACAAGCACACCATCGTGCAAGCGCGGAAAATACAAGCACACACACAAAGCCACACTTAAATCTAGAAATGAAGTGCAAGTGTGATTGTGAAAAGGATGCACATATATAAACAATAAAGAACACAAATGCAAGATGAGCAAAGCATGCATGAAGTGTGTGTGTGTGTGTGTGTGTGTGTGTGTGTGTGTGTGTGTGTGTGTGTGTGTGTGTGTGTGTGTGTGTGCACCTAAACTCTTCAAGAGACAAAGTCAAGTGAATATACTTTTTGCTCTTGAAGTCATGGAGATGCTTGGAAGCTTGCCAACGAAGACCTAAGCTACCATTACAAAATCATCCTCAATGTGGTGTGGTTTGTCATGAAATAAGTCAATCATAAAATAGAGATTCTCATGAGCTCTAACCAGTTGAGCTAGAAGATTTGTTGATTTAAATGGATATATAGTTATATAATTTGTTTAAACTAATTTAAATCTGTTTATATAATTTAAAATAAACTCATATATATAATTTAAAATAAACTCATATTTAAAAAAATAATAATAATATATAAAAACATATTTATGAAAATGAAAAAGAAAATAACAAAACAAAAGGAAACCCAGAAAATCCAAAAATTCAAAGCCTGTAATTTTTCTTTCTTTCTTTTTTCTTTTTGGATTTTTTTTCCTTTTCAAAAAATATATTATTTCAATTTGATAAAAAAAAAACCCAGAAGATCAAAAACCCGTAAATTGAAAAGGGAAAAAATCAACAATAGAAAAAGAAAAATAATAAAAATAATTCCTTTTTTCCTTATTTTCCTCTTGTTTTGTTATTTTCTTTTTCATTTTTATAAATATGTTTTTCTATATTATTATTATATGAGTTTATTTTAAATTATATATATATAAATTTAATTTGTTTTATTATTTTCCTTTTTTGTTGTTGATGTTTTCCCTTTTCAATTTATGGTATTTGATTTTTTGGGTTTTTTGTTTATCAAATTAAAATAATATATTTTTTGAAAAAGGAAAAAATCCAAAAAAGAAAAAAGAAAGAAAAAAAATTTACGGGCTTTGATTTTTTGGATTTTCTGGGTTTCCCTTTGTTTTGTTTTGTTATTTTCTTTTTCAATTTCATAAATATGTTTATATATATTATGATTTTTATTATTAAATATGAGTTTATTTTAATATATATATGAGTTAATTTTAAATTATATAAATATATATGAGTTTATATTAAATTATATAACTATATATATATATATATATACATTTAAATCAACAAATCTTCAACAATGAGCTAGCGTAGTTCAGCTAGCTAGAGCTTGTGACTTTTAATCTCAATGTTGAAGGTTCAATCTCTGATGGAAGCATTTAATATTTTTAAGGGTTGACCGGCTATTATTGAAACTAGAGGGACTAAAAAGAAAAATTTTAAAAATAACAATAAAGGGTAAAATTTTATTTTTACATATTCTGTTATAGTTGACCGTTAGTTTTTGGTCAAATAGACTAAAGTGATGTATTTTAAAAAAGTAAGGGACTAAAGCGACTAATATAGTAAAGAAGTTTAAAAAACTATCATAGACGAACAATTCGAGATCAAATGGAAGTGTAGCTTTAAGGAATCTATAATAAGTACAATGTGTAGATTTGAATATATATATATATATATATATATATATACAGTTTTTCTACTGTCGTTTGTCATAATATAAAATATATCATGACGAAAAATGTTGACCACAGATTATAGAGAAGTTTTGACAAGTGTATACACTTTGAGTCAAAGTATGTAAATCTAATCGTCCACATTTTTCGTCCTGATATATTTTATGTCAGGACGAACTGACAATAGAAAAATTGTATATATATATATATATATATATACACACACACCGGTGTGTTTAATACGATTATTTAAAATATTGTGTTTAACACTATCTTCTTTTGCGGTAGACAAATTTTTTTACGAATTAATAATTAAGCAAATTGAACGTAAAATAAGATTTATTTTCAATCCATCGTCCCTTCTTTATATTGTTGTGTTAAGAACACCAATAATTTATAGATTTAATCGCATGATCATAATTGTATATTTATATTTAAAAATCAATAATATTAAGTAATTAACAAAAAATAAAATAAAATAGGGATACTAATATAAATTTTATTAAAACAAAAAGAAATAAAGTATTGCAACACTAATTATTGAAAATACATGCTTAGTGGACGTAATGAAACTCCGGTAACAGGAACCTTAAGGGAAGACTAATCGACTCTTGAGACATAGACTGATAATTTGATACAATAGAAGACATGATTTGTAACAACCTGTAATTAGTAGAAAAAGATGGTTATCAGAGATTAATATATAGAAAAATAAATTAAAATCTTATTTTAAAACTAATGAAGATCATAGTTTTAAGGTTTTGAATGATACCCTAATAAACACAATTCTAGCTGTTGTTACCATCTTGATTGGTTTGAATCGATATACTTATAAAACCAAAAACTAAAACACATAAAAATTAAAGAGCATAAGTTAGGGGTCGTTTGTTTTTTTCATTTAAAATTTAATGAGTCTGAATTGAAATCATTAAGTTGTTTTGTTTGTTTTTTTAAGTGGTCAAACAACTTAAAAATATCAAAAAACAACTTAAAATAAAAAGTAAGAAATTCTAACTTTTAACTTAATTCCAAATCACCGGATTACAATTAAAATATTCTCTTCCAAATCTATCCTCCAAAAAAAGATATATTTCCAAATTTATCTTAATTTGATATGGTGTAAAAAAAATTCTTTTAACATATTTCTTATTTAAATAGGTTTTAGAAAAGAAAAAAAAAACTCTAATTACTTCTCATAATGAAATTTTTCAGAGATTGAACAATTGAATTTCTCTCCTGCCAAATCACTGTAAGAACTCTTTATTTTATTTTATTTATTTTTATCTAACTATACGTATAGTGCTCAATAAATTTGTCTATCATATTGAATAGATTTTGTGGCTTGAAGATGTTATAGATTTATTGTATATGAAAAATTCAAGAACCTTTTTTTTATTTGGTTTCCGGTGCATATGATCTAGGAAACCAAAAAAAAAATTGGTTTCATGAATTATATTCACTGGAAACGTGGACAACATAGAACTTGAACTTGAACTTTTTTTTGACAATAAATTTAACTTAAACTTTGTTTGCAGAACATGCAAAATCATAGTTTTTGATTAATTTTCTATTTTGTTAAATTGAACTTTGTTTGCAAAAAAAAAAACATACAAAATGTTATTAAGAATGATGCAAGTTAAATTGCTTCTTTTAATTAGTATAGGTATAAATGTAAAATTATGTATTTTCAGACAATTTTATTTTTAAAAAACAAACATGCTGACAGTACATTCAGATGTGAGAAAAAAAAACAAACATGTCATTCATGTTCAGATTTCAGTCCATATTCAGTC
Organism: Dipteronia sinensis; assembly: GCA_033220585.1. NCBI lineage: Eukaryota > Viridiplantae > Streptophyta > Magnoliopsida > Sapindales > Sapindaceae > Dipteronia > Dipteronia sinensis. Next base: position 67,032,876 of record CM065637.1, on the reverse strand, counting down.
TTCAAAAAAATTCAGGACTGTTCAGTCTTCAGACAAAAAAACAAACGACCCCTTAGACTTGGAATTAATGGATTAATGGGGTGTTTCGTTGGACTTGGAACTAATGGAATGCATTAATGGGCTTTTAAGTTAGACTTGGAACTAATGGGCTTGTTAACATTTATTTTTTCTTTCTCAAAATGATTGGCCGGGATAGGCGTCCACCTCTGGTAATATCATCACGTTATAGGAGTTTTCTCTTAGTGGGTTTAGAAGTAGATTTCTTCCGCGTTAATGGGAGTATACCGATATTAGGGCCGTTTATATTAAGTATAATCTCAACAAGTCTCGATAGAACCTATGAGTAAATATTTGAACTGCTCATATATTGAATAATTTTAGAGTAACGATATTAACACCCCTTAAAAATTATATGTACACTCCTTTTGTAAGTACACCTCTAAAATATTTTAAAAATCTGTGGCTCCTAAATAAATCTAACTTAATGGTAAAAATACCCTTTCTTTAATTTCATTGTATTATATTTTTGTAAGCACACACCATTATTTTGTTATATAATCACATTTATTTAAAAATTATTATTTTATATCTTTTTTTTCAAATAATAATTTCTCTTTTAAAAAAATAATTTCTAACTGCTGCAAAAACATTGGATGTCACTAAAAAATTGTCTGAAAAAAATTTCTTTGCATTACATTAATTTTTTTTAATTCATTTATATTTTTTGAGTTTAAAATTCTTCAATTCCACCGAATTGAAAAACTACTAGTTGTAACCGTAATATGTGCATGTATTGCTTTAGCTCTTTTAGTTTTTAATTTAAATTTTTTTTAAATTTAAAATCCATTAATAGAAAACTGTAATTACATCAATCAAGAATAATGTTCAAATGTAAAAAGAGGCTCACAGCACACAACCGTGTATCTCAATTCTTCTGTTCCTACGAAAGTTGACTTTTTTTTAAAAAAAAGTCATAAGAAAGTTTTTTTTTTGGTAAAGAAACAATTGTTCATAAGAAAGTTTATTATTGCATTTGATTTTTGTTTTACTCAATTATAACAGTAAATTGTTTGTCAACTCAATCAATTTGTATTCCTTAAAAGAAATTGAAATTAGTATTTAAAATAAAAGTTAAGGTTTGATAAAATGGGAAGGTTTTTATTATCATATCAAATAAATAATAGGAAACTTTTTTTACTTTTTTTTATAAAGGATTAATATAAAACCAATTAATAATTATTGTTGTGTACTTACAAACTATTTAATCATTTTTAAGTAATTTTACTCAAGGATAATATTGGATTTTCAAAAAAATACTAGATTGCGGTGTACATATAGTTTTTGAGAGGTGCAAATATCGTCACACATACCTTTATAATCTTAACAAATCCTAATAGATAAAAAAATATATAATAAAATCCAAATATATAAACAATCCCACAGAGAACTTCAGGTCGATCTTAGACTTGGTTGTCCAAAAAGAAGACAATATACCATTTAAAATAAAATCGAAATTAAACATTATCGAAACTTTTGAAAGTTAAATAATTAATGTGGGGGGATCGGAGAAATGAGAACAAATTACATATGAATATGATGAAGAGATTGATAATACTATCTTGGGATATTATCATTTTGGTTTCTATGTTTTCACGAGTTATGACTTTTTCAAGTGTTCTTCTTTTTGGTGTTTGTGGTCCTTATATTTTCAAAATGGAAAATTATCTCGATAGTCATCAATTTGATGACACACTATCAAAATTGTCATTAGATTGAGAATTGATTTTAAAATGGTCACTTTTGGCGAAAAATGTGATACTAATGACCATTCCATCAAATTACATCCAATGAGTGGATGCTATTGGTTTATTTTAGATGTTTTTTGGAAATCAATTTTTTCTTTTGTTTTTTAAAACGAATAATTATATTTACTGTGTATATATGTATAACATATCTCAAATATATATATATATATATATATATATATATATACACACACACACACATACTAAATATAATTATTCTTTTAAAAAAAGTGATTTCTAAAAAACATCTAAAATAAATTAATGTCATCCTCTTATTTACCAAAATGTCACTCAGTGAAAAAATTGATTTCTAAAAAACATATTAAATAAATGAGTAATGCTAGATGTCCCAAATTTCTTTTCCAAATTCTGTCCCAAATGATGTGGCACGTGAGGTGTCAACATCATATCAGTTACCGTATAATATCATGATTTATAAGATGATGACACCTCACGTGCCACATCATTTGGGACATAATTTGGGAAAGAAATTTAGGACGCTTATCATTACTCAAAATAAAGTAATGCAATCTCTATTTAGCAGCGATAGATGGTGGAGATCCAGATGATGGATATCTAGATGGATCTCTAGATCAATGGAGATCTTGTTACAACCTCCTCCTTGTTGCTTAGAGTGTGTTTGGTAGGGAGGAAAGAAAATATGAATGATAGAAAGATATGGAGGGATAGAAAACATGAGGGAAAGAAAGAAAAATAATTTTCTCTTGAGTTGTTTGGTAAACATGAAGGAAATAAGAGATCTACTTTTCAATTTTACTATTTTACCCTTGCATTATGGTTTATGTATTAAAAAAGATGGACAAATTTGTAATTTTAATTAAACCTGAAAACATTCTCTCTTTTCTCTCCCTTTTCCATCTACTTTTGGAGGATTAAAAATAGTGGGTCCCACCCATAAATATTTCCTTCCATTTTTCCCTTCCTTTCATTTTTCTCTCCATAACAAACACATATTTCCCTTTTTTCTTCTCCTTTTTCCCTCTACCCTTTTCTTTCATCTCCCTTTTCATCCCTACAAAACACACTCTTAGTCTTCTCCACAATGTTCGCTCTGTTTTTCTTTAATCATCTATCACACCTGCATTCAGCCACCCACTTGGTCACAATTAAATCAACTCAAACTTTATTTCGAAACCGATTAGAAAAACTCATTTTAGGCTATGTTTGGTAGGGATGAAAAGGGAGAGGAAAGAAAAGGGTGGAGGGAAAAGGGAGAAGAAATGGGGAATTATGTGTTTGGTATGGAGAGAAAAATTGAAGGAAAGGAAAAATGGGAGAAATTTTTTTTGGGTGGGACCCATTTATTTTAATCCTCCCAAAAGTAGGAGGAAAATGGAGAGAAAAGTGTGAATGGTTTTTGGTTTAAATGAAATTAAAAATTTGCCCTTTTTTAATCCTCAAGCTATATATTCACACAAAGAATTTCTTGGCGCCCAAAGAACAACTGTGGTGGGACAGAGAAGAGAAGAAAATTGGAGTAAAAGTAGGAAGAAGAAAAGCTCAACTTCCGGGTATGTGAATTTTTTTTCCAATTTTCTTATTAATGTGATGCTTCTTGTTCATAGGTTATTATATTATTGTTTTTTTTATTACTTTAATTGGTTGTAATCCCTAGTTTTGTGGAAACAATCCAATTAGAGGTGGCCACGGTTCGGTTTCGGGGCGGTTTCGGTTTCGAAACCGCCGGTTTCGGTTCCGTGGCCACCCAAACCGTAACCGTAACCGAGAAAACCGGTTTGGTTTTCGGTTTCGGTTCCGCCGGTTTCGGTTTCGGTTTCGGTTTATTTCGGTTTCGGTTTCGGTTTATTTCGGTTTCGGTTTCGGTTTTATTTATTTTTTCCAAACAAAACCTAATTACAATAATTACTAAACGTAATTAAAATAATGGGAAAAATAATGTTCCAGAATTGTTTTTTGACAAATGAATAAAATTTAAAATATAATATGAAATTGAAACATTTGTAATAAAATGAAATTGAAACATTGTAATAAAATGAAACATTTGTAATAAAATGAAATTAATATAAAATATTCAATACAATTATATAAATATATAATATACAATTGAAGCATTTAGGTATTTAATAATGTTGAAAATAAAAGAAATTGACATTGATAAATTGATACAAAATTACAATTGCAAATGTATTAAAAAATAATTAAATGGATATTGAATTCAAATATACAATGTAACAAAGTTGAATTAAAAATAAAAAATTAAAAAATCGGCCTTGCACTTAATTTGACCTCAATTAAGTTGCCTACGTATCCTCCATAAATGTAGAGCAGTAGAGGAATCAAAGGCCACGTAGTTCTTTTACCTTTAATTAGATGTTCGGTGTTGAAGGTTGGAAGTTGGAATGGAATCTAATCGCTGCCTTCTGTTCCCGTGGTTTGGTCATCTTCGAAAAAATCATTCACTATCTCCGCCTCGATTTCTTGTTGTCTGTATTTTGCCTTTGTCCAATCATCAAGACACGCCTGAGCTTCAAGTGTCTGCGGACACATAACCGACCGTCTTGGTTCCAAAATATTTCCACCTGCACTAAATTCTTGTTCCACAGCTACGGTAGAAACCGGTGTTCCCAAAATTTGTTTGGCAATAATAGCCAAAATTGGGAAAATCTGTTCATGATCCTTCCACCAAACCTGGATACTAAATTCACTATCTTCTAAAAATTCATGAGATGTTTCTAAATACCGGTCAAGCTCAGAAATCGAGCCGGATGAGGATGAAGAAGATGTTCTTAATTTTTTGGCTCTTTGGGAAAACAATCGATCCCCTAAACCCTTTAATTTAAAAGTAGAGGAAGTACCAGTACTATCAGATGTCGGTTGATGTTGTGAAACCGGCATGTTCAAAGACGGACCATATATTTTAAGATATTCATCATATAATTCATAAAGCAAAGCCTTAATGGAATTACAATAACTAAGAACATCAACTTCTAAATCTAAACTTTTGTAATAATGAGTTAAATAATCTTGCAAACATTCTAATTTAAAACGTGGATCAAAACATGATGCAAGCAAATAAATATTTGGAATCTCCTTATAATACTGTAACCATTTTTTTTTCATGGCAGCAACACATTCACTCAATTGAACATCGAGTTCACACTCACTGAATGCACCAGCAATATTAACACTTTGAATAAGAAATAAATGAGTAGTGGGATAGTAAATACCAGATAAAGCATTAGTAGCATCATTAAAAACACGTAACAATTCAAGAATTTTTATACATATATCCCAATGCTTCAATTGAAGAGAAATTGAAGGAACGTTATAAGTAATAAAAGAAACTAATAATTCCTTATATACAACACTTTCATTAAGCAACTTATAAGTAGAATTCCAACGAGTACTAATGTCCCGAGAAAATTTAATGGGACGCATACCATTTTGAGAGCAATATTTTAACCATAGTTTTTGGAGTTTGTTTTGCCTCCAGATATAGTTAATACTATCTCTAATTGGTTTAATATAAACAGAAAGAATTTGTAATCCAGCTTGAACACACAAATTTAAAATATGGCATGCACATCTTTGATGAAATAATTTACAAATTTGCAATTTTAAGAAATTAAGGGGAAAAAATAATATATATATATATATATATATGGCCGTTGGCCATAGGCAAGATGACCGTTGGTCACCCAACGGTCATCAGTTCAAATTTTTTTTTTTTTTTTGAATTATGTGGTCCACGTGGCGATTTGTGATTCGTTAGAATTTTTTTTTTTTTTTTTATTACAAACGGTCGAAACCGCCGGTTAAACCGTCGGTTTAACCGACGGTTTAACCGTCGGTTTTGGGTGAAAACCGACCAAACCGACGGTTAAACCGCCGGTTTAACCGGCGGTTAAACCGGTTTTCACCCAAAACCGACGGTTAAACCATCGGTTTTGGCCGGTTTTCAACTTCCCGTAACCGTAACCGAACCGATTCGGAACCGGTTTCCAACCGGTTCCGTAACCGGCGGTTTCGGTTGCGGTTTCGGTTTCGGTTTTTCCCACCCGGTTTCGGTTTGGTGCCCACGGTTTAACCGAACCGTGGGCACCTCTAAATCCAATTTTCTTTGAAAAACCTAATTTTAATTTAATCCCTAGTTAACGGTTTTTTTTTTTTTGCTTCTCCACAATTGCTTTAATGGATTTTTTTTCCTAATTTAACCAATTTCCCCTAATTTTAAGCAAATGAGTGACTCAAATAATGATTATTTAAATTAAATTTATTTTTATAAATTGTATAAACGTTTTAGCAAATATGTGCAAACATAAGATTAGTTAGATAAACTCTCAAATTTTGAGAGACGATTTGGTCGTGGAAAATTATCAAAATTGTAGTACTTTATTTTTAAAAAATAACAAAATAGATAAACCTATGTGAGGGATTTGGAAAAAACTAACTAACATACCCTTTTAACATACGTTTTGACGAAGTAAGTATTGTCTTCGAATGGGGAAACCATTGAGTGGGGAGATTTGTAATCCTCTGTTTTGCTAGGGTTGCTGCTAGGCTCTGTTTTTTCTGGATTTCTTTTTTTGTTTTGCTGGTCTTGTTGGGTGCCTTGTTAGGCTCTTTTTCTGTTGTCTTTTTAGAGTGATTGGTTGTTTCTGTTGTGTACTTCTTGACTGTAGTTTTTGGCTGTGTTGCCCTAGGTGATTATTAATAAAGCTTGCTGATTCAAAAAAAAATGTTACTCTTGGATACTTTGAGGTTTTTTATAAAAAAATAAAATAAAAAAAATAAACAAGTTCAAAAAGATGAATACATTCTTATTAGTGGAATATGATTTTGGATTCAAAGACTGTGTGTAGTTTCATAAATAATGTAATGAATAATGTTGAGATTTAGTAAACCACAGTAGATACATAAATTGATTATATTTTTTTTAAGATATTTTGTTTATATTTTTAAGTATATATTGTTGACATTTATGTTTGACATATAATATATGTTTTTTTTTGTGCAATTGTGATTTATTTTTTCATAAGTTGTTCTTAATTTATGGATGTTGCATCAATATGGATTTCAATCAATAACAAAAAAAATGTACTTCAATAGATGGATCGAGGAAATAACTAGGAAGGAGATGAAATGAATAACAACTTTGTTGAAAATATGGAAGATAACCAAATGGGCACTTGTGAAGAATATTTTACAAAGTTTTTGAGCCATTAGGAAAGACAAAGGCGTATGGCTGTAGTACAAGTTGTTTGCAATGTGACTCATATGATATGTGTAATGAAATTATATTGTTGTTCTAGATATGTTGATAGAAGTCTAGGTAACATTTTCGGAGAAAGAGAAAATGTGAGAAGAGAACTCATGACCCAACTTAGTACAAATGAGAAATGTCGTGACATTCTTCGTATGGGGTCAGATGCATTTGCTAGGTTGTGTGAATTGCGTCGAGCTACTGGCCGGCTTAAAGATAATAGGAATTCAATAGTAGAAGAACAAGTAGCAAAATTTCTTTATGTTTTAGCCAACAATGCTAAGAATCGTACAATTTCTTTCTTTTTTTCGTCGATTTGGGGAGATAATAAGTCGACATTTTCTTGAGGTACTACGAGCAATTATTACCTTAGAAGATCAATTTGTGAGGCAACCAAATGGCATATAAGTTTCTTAAGAAATAGTCAATGCCACAGGTTCTACCCTTATTTTAAGGTAAAAAAAACTTCTTTCAAACTTTGAGTATGATTTTAATGCTAACTCATATATACATATAATGTAAATAAACTTTAGACTTGATTAGTGTTAATTTCAGAATTGTGTAGGAGTCATTGATGGAACACATGTTCGATTTAATGTTTTTAGGGAAGAGGCACCAAGACATTGTGGAAGAAAAGAATATCCTACTCAAAATGTTATTGCAGCATGTGGATTTGATATGAGATTTACTTATGTGCTTCCTGGATGGGAAGGAACCACAACTGATTCAAGAATTATAAAAAATGCATTAAAAAGAGAGGATAAACTTGTCATTCCAAATGGAAAATATTATTTGGTTGATGCGGGTTATATGCTACGAAGTGGACTCATCACACAATACAGAGGAGTGCGTTATCACTTAAAAGGGTACTCAATGCGTGCTCCTGAAAATTATCAAGAATTATTTAACCTTCGTCATGCTTCTTTGTGCAATGTAATCGAAATGGCATTTGGGGTGCTTAAGAAACAGTTTCCTATCATTTCTACTGGAACATAATCTCATTTTTCTGTTAGGACACTTACAAAAATTGTTTTATCATGTTGTATATTGCACAACTATCTAATGGGTGTGGATCTTGATGAACAAATACTCATAGAAGTTGACCAAGAGCTTTGGAATAGTGAACCACAAATGGAGGACATTTACTCAAGAGAAAAGGATAATGAGGATGCTAGACTGGGGGCAGCTATTCGTGATGAAATTGCAAAAAGAATGTGGCAAGGTTACATACAACGTAGACAATGATATTTTGATAATTAAGTACTAAACTATTTTATGAAAAACTTCTGTATAACCTTTAAGGTTATTTGGATGATATTCTATTTGTTTTGGATATTTTGTGGTAGAATATCAATCTAATGGATGCTGTTCAAATCATTTTGTGGCATAGTATCTCTTTTTGTATTAGTTTGTGGGGTTGATAATGTTCTATCAATTCAATAGATGAAATTTAGATATCTTTTATATATTGAATTTATTAGCTATTAATTTGTTTGTTTTTTCATTTTTTTATCAATACTGCTAACTTTTTGGTCTAATATAATTGTTTTCTCTAACAGTAGCTTGTGAAAATGCCTAAGAAAGAAAAGATAAACCATGTGGATGGTGAAGAACCAAGAAAAGACACTGTTAAGTGGTCTGAGCAAATGGATATCGTGCTAATTGATGCATTATTAGAGCAACAAGTAAATGGAAATATGGTGGATGGAACATTTACTACAACTGCTTACAATAATGTGCTAAAAGTTTGTTGAGAGGAGCTAAATTATCCAATAAGAGAGAGTTCAAGCTCCCAATGAGGTTTTTCCTCCATGGGAGCTCACTATACATCTCCACCACCATATTTCACACTTCTTTCACCCATCTTAGAGTAGACTGAAAGGAGAAAAGAGGGCCATAATGACCAATTTCGAGCCAAGCAACATCAATGGAAATGAAGAGGCTTTGAGGAGATTTCTTCAATGGTTTTCTCTACAACTTATCTTTCTTTGTATTTCTTGTTGTCTTTGATATATAATCACCATTTGGGAATACTTGTAAACCTACACCCGTGCTATATATGTATGATTGTTCTTAAATTCTTTGGGTTTTGTTCTATTCTTTGTTATATCCATGATTTAATCTTTTATTGTGATATTCATGTGTATGGAGGATTGAAAGTGATGTGTATTCATGAATGAGATTAGAAGTAGAGTAACTTAATTTAGGAATAGTATAATTTAACATCCAATGATTGCTTGTATCTTAGTGGATGATCTAAAATGCCATGTTTAGAATGATTTGACTGTTAGGGAATTAGCTCCAAAGAATGGGAAAAGTTTGGTTGATTCATTGACATGCTAGATTAGGTTTTGGTTCCATATTCTTGTGTTTAATGGGACTTTATTTTAAGACACAATTGCTCATCCCATGGCTTGGGTTAGGTGATGAATTGATTTTGGTGAATTCCTTAATCAAGAGAATGAACCTTTAACCTAAACTGAATATTCTTAATGATAAACAATCAACTTGATGCACATAGTTGTTTGGTGAACTTGTTTCCCCTTTAAGCCATCCATCTTAGGGAGATTATAGAGGACAAATGAGAGATTTCTCTTCTATGAGAGGGTTAGGCATTCAAGCAGATTAGAGACTCGCTGTGATCGTCTAGCGGACAAGACGTCTTAATTGACAACCGAGAAAACCAGGTGTTCGAATCCCGATAACGAATGGGTTCTTCTTTCTTTCATTTTTGTATTTCTTTTCTTTGTATTTCTTGTCTCTTCTTTGATGTGTACTTTCATTCATTAGGGATTTGATGCAAACCTAGCATTGTTGCCTCTTTTATTGAATATGTTTGTTAATGATTGAGTGGTTATGTAAGTTCTTAATGCTTTTGAGTGATTAACCACCACTTGAATGAACATTGGTTGTTGTGTGAAGAGCCGAGAGGAGATGCACATAACGTGCACGATTAGATCTTCACTGCATGTAAAGTAAGGTAGAGATACACGAGGCTTTGGATGTATAGTGGCTAAATGTGCCGCATAGTTCTTAATGAACTCATGTGTATTTCGGGTAGCTATCGAGAGATAGGTTGCTGGTGCATGTGAGTATAGCCTTTGTTACTCAATAGAGAATATTGACAAGGATTAAGTGAGCACGACTTTCAACATTGATAGGCATATTTGTATGAAATTGTATGATTGTTATGGCTGAGTGATCTTTTTAGTATAACCATATATCCTACATCTCTCAAATCATTTCTATCTTTGTAAATACCATTGTATATCATGTATATTTTTATAGCAATGTTTACATATCCATAGCAATAATTTCATATATTGCACACATAACACACACCCTAATCGGTTTTCCAATTCAATTAAACTAGGAACAGTTGACGAATTACACCTTCTCATGAGAAAGAACTTAACTTATCATTCTACTACTCCAAAGACCTGATACTATTATGGACGCCCATTCTAGAGAGGTCAAAGATACCTTGGAGGCAAAAGGCATTAAGTACAGGTTAACCTGGTACACTATCATCAATGGGGAACTGTACAGAAAGGGACTCCCACGGACATTGCAAAGATTTGTAGAGAATGAAGAGGCCAACAAGATCTAGGCAGATATCCACTACAGTGTGTGTGGAAACCATAATGGGGGGAAGAGTTTTGGCACATAAAGCACTCAAGCTAGGTTTTTATTGGCCCACATTGTTTAAGGAGGCCCAGCGATTGGCGGAAAGCTGTGAAACTTGACAGAGAATCTCCAATGATATCCAGCAGCCTTCCGAGTTGCTTAGAAGCCTCACATCTTCTTGGCCGTTTGCCATGTGGGGACTTGATTTCATTGGCCCAATGCCTACATGGGTAAAAGGGGGAGCAAAATATGCCATTGTAGCAGTGGACTACGTCACCAAGTGGGATGAGACAGAACCCCTCGTGCATATCACCGAGGCAAACACCACCAACTTTGTCAAGAAGAATATACTGTACAGCTTCGGAGTCCCGAACACAATCATTACCGACAACGGTACCCAGTTTGACAATGAGAACTGTTGAGAGTTGTGTAGGCAATACAAAATCAACAACCACTATGCCTTTCCCACTCACCTACGGACCAATGGGTACGCTGAAGCAATGAACAAAGTGATTAAGCACACTTTGAAGGCCAAGTTGGACGTGAAGAAAGTAAATTGGGCGGACAAGCTTCACAAAGTCTTGAGGGCATACCGAACAACCGTGAGGACCTCCACAGAGGAGACCCATTTCTCCTTAGCCTATGGAACCGAGGTTGTTATACCAGTAGAAACATCTTACATCTCTCCGCAAGTTCAGTTATATTATCCCGAGCACAACGTCAACATGCTGAGCCAAAGTTTGGATGAGCTAGAAGAAAGAAGAGATCTATCCAGAGTAAGGAACGCAGTGTACCAATACAGATCAGCCAAGTACTACAACTCACACGTCCGTGCGTGTAGATTCCAGCTTCGAGACATTGTGCTGAGAAGAGTGTCATTGAACACAAAAAATAGAGCAGCAAAATCCCTCACTGACAAGTGGGAAGGACCGTACATCATAGACAGTATAGCAGGGCACGAAGGATACTTGATTGCCCGACCAAGAGGTGTCATTCTGTGCCGACCATGCAATGCCCATCACTTGAAGTTGTTTTATCCTTTAATAGGGATTTTTTGTGTTTCATTTTTAGCTTTTCCAGTTTGAATGTTTTTAGGATTTTTTTAGCTTGTCCATCAGTTTATCAGTTTTGCAAAAAATTAATAAAATCTTTTGTGGAACAGTTTCATCTCCAAAAGATAAGTTATGGGCGTTTCAAGCAATAAATGCTAGTATATGAATAAAATAAGACCTTCAACAAATAGAAAAGGTCATCTCCAGAAAATAAACTGAACTCGGGCCCTGTAGAACCGCCAAGGCAGGGTTAAGTGCCCCGAGAGGCTAAGAAGTTGGGCACATTCCCAACTTGTCTGTCGAACTGATGTTGTGATGCATTATCAGTAATTCGGTAACCCTGATGCGTTGGGTCACCCGAAAAACCGCTCGGGAGCGTCGTCGGGGAAAACCTGATGAGATGCGCAGCTGTGTTAGTTGGTACACACTACACCAACGATTCAGTAAAACCCTGTAGCAGATAAAACTGGAAGACGTCCCAAGTAACTTGTGTAGGGACCTGGGTGTATGAATGGGGTGAGCTTTGATGTAACACTTAGGTAAAAAGAGCGTAAAAGACACAAATGCTAAGGCTACATGGTCAAACGCGTAAAGAAAATCCTTAAAAAGAAAGGCCGAAAAGGAAAAGATAGGCATAATGCCAATTGAATCCTTATAGCCGAACAAAATTCGATAAATGTGCAATTTAAAGACTTTTCATTTCATTCAAAAATATGTACAAAAGCAAGAAAAGTCCACAAGTGCCAAATACAGTCGAAATGGAAAAGAGAGTAAGAATCAAGAGATTTGAGGCTGGTTAGGAAGCGCTGAATTTTGATCCTCAACAGGCGCTTGGGACTGACTCCACTGCTGCCGCCCTTGTTGGGCACCATCACGTATTCGCTCAGCAAGCTAGCATCCGATGGCCAAACTATTTCATCTACTTCATCCCCCATCTAAGAACTATTATATCTACTCGCTATCAGACCAACGTCGGGTTCTTCACCGTTTATTCCACTATTTTCACTCACGAAGAAAGTAGAAAAAACATTTTCTAAAGGAACATCGAGATGCATGGGATGCGGCTCTTTGCTCATACTGCAACAATATGCACGCCATTCTCTCATCTGAGCTTGAAGGGCCTCCAGGGATCTGTCCATATGCCTCATGATCGACATATTCCAGTTATCCATGGCCTTGTCAGTCGCCTTGTTTTTTACTTTGAATAACTCCCCAACCGAGATCATGTCTTACTGAAATTCCCTAAGAAGGAGGGCATCATAGTTAGGAGACAGCTTGAAGCGATCGTCGGCCTGAATTTCTAACTCCACCATGGCTTCATTTGATAACGCTTCTACAGTGACTGCCTGACGGTTCAAGTCTTCAGCCATTGGCTCATAAGTCGACCTGGACTTTTTAGCTTCTATTTAGCCTAAAGCATAGACTCTTGTATCGCAGCCAGTGGATTTGGCCTCATCTTCAGCAAGAGATGTCTTCTGCTCGGCTTCGAGTTAAGCCACAAAGCACTTATCCATGAACTCTTGGTTCACCTTAAGCTTTTCCTAGCAAACCCGCTCAGCCCAAGCACGCGCCTCTTCACTTTCCTTGAGCTGCGTCTCTAAAGGCTTGATCCTTTCCGTCCGAGCAAGGCTTTTCGGATAGGCATCCGTAAACTTGGAGACCATCTGCATAGAAGCTCAATGTTAGACCATAAGCAAAATGACAACTCTATGGGCATGTTTGTTTATATGTATTGTATTGTATAAGAGAGTTAAAATGTATTAAAAAATACAATACATGTGTTTGGATAGTGACTATGTATTAGACTAAGTAATGTGAACAATTCCTTTTAATACACCTCCCAGTGTACTAATTAATACATAGCTGAGACATGGGTTTAAGTTGTATTAGCTTATGAATGAATTTTTTTTCTTAGATACATTCCACTATATAATTTAAAGCCATATTTTAAAAACCCCTCCTCATATTACAACAAAACATTTCATGAAAATATGAATATATTAAATTATGAATAATGCTTTATATATTATTTAGTTTATTAATTATGTATAAATATTTTATTTTAAAAAACAGTATAACAAATATTATATCATTTTTATTTTAATTGCTATTTATTTTTTATAATAATCTAATACAATACAATTCGGTTATGCAATATGTAAGTTAAATGTTATTCTAATAAAATGTTATTTAGTATAAATGTTAACATTTATAAATTAAATAAAATATTACAAAAAATTGTCAAGTATTATTGAAATTTGTTATGTAAATAATAATTTATGTAATAAAAATATTAATTATATATTAATTATTATTTTTAAAAATATATTACAACAAATATATATTTTATAATATGTAGTTTAATTCTAAAAATATTTATATTTATTAGTTAACAAAATATTTAGAAAAAAAATCACAACCTAACATTGTATAACCTAATACAGTACTTAATACGAGATATTAATAAACATAAGATTTTATAAGAATAATACAATTCAATCCAGTATAACAATCATGTACCATACAATACCCTCATTATACGACAAAAAATGGAAGTGCTTGGTTACAGGATCCATGAAAACTCACCAAAAAACACTTATTTGGTGAAGACGGTGGTTGAAGAGGCAGCAATGAAGGACGACAAGCTTGTGCAAACATGGTAGTCTGAGATTTAAAACAAAGAGGCGATGAAAAACCTTAATTTTTTGGATTTCAGAGTTTGGAGACTAGAGTTCTGGAAAAGAAAAAAGGATTCGAAGAAACTGTGAAGAGAGAAGTCAAAAAATGATAATGAGTTCAAATTGGGCAAGCAAGAGGGTTAAATATTAATGAAAGAAGTTTTTTGAACAAAACCCTAGTGACGATATAAGACGAAAAAGTGGGAAAGCTGAAAGACGTGGGTGATGACGTGAAGGTCAGATCAAGTCACGTTTCCTTGAAAAACGCAAGACATACCTATCCACGTGAGGACATGTGTCACGTTTGGAAGACTTCGAGCCTCCAAACGTCGCTATCAAGGAATCCAATCGTCAAGTCGTTCGAATGTTTTTGGATGCAATTAAGACACGTCATTAAAGTTTCAAATTAGTGGAGGTGTCATAATTATTGTATTAATGGAGGTAGCGACAAAATTATAAAGGAATCTTTTTAAATACCTTTCATCGAGTATGTACCAGCTGGCATAAGCAAGAGCCACAACGAACATGGTTTACTCGGGATGAGTGTCGAGTACAAAGTCAAATGGGTTACTCGATTCAGATATTTAAGACGATATTGTTGTATGTGTAATTCGCCCGAGTGACGTGTCACCTGAGAAGAGCAAAAATAGAGGAAGACCAGCCATGCCACATCGACAAAAGTCAACTTGCTAATCACAGCCCGAAACAGGTCACTCAAGTTAACCACGTCATCGTAATCCATTAATAAAGCCAGACACTTACTCGTCAAGTAAACCGAATCGGGTAAGAGACTCAATTAGGCAAGAGATCTACTCATATAAGATCTATGTTCGCCGAGATCTACTCGTCCGGTTAAGAAGATTTTCAGTTCTGCTAAACCACAATAAATGATCAAGAGATCTGCTCCAACAAGGAAACAAACATATCATCTTCAAAAGATACAAGAATCCCAATCAGGCGATGACTCAACACCAATTAGGAAAGGATCCTAATCGGTCTGCAATATCCAAACTGCAGCAGGATTCAAATTAATGAGTCTGCTACTTGTACGCCAAGAACCAGGAAACCCTAGAGAGAACGATATAAATATAGCCATTTAGTCACTAGAATGATATAATGATTTAGCAGAGAGAGAGAGAGAGAGAGAGAGAGAGAGAGAGAGAGAGAGAGATCAGAGGGTGTAACCAATTAAATTTATAGTGAACTTATTTCTTTGCCGTCAAGCGGCAACCCGTAGACGTTTTTCCATTATCGAAGTTTTACCACGTAAAACTGTTTTCTTTATTATACGCTTTATCTTGTTTTACTTGTTTACAGATCAGACAGATTGTATAGTTGATCGGTTGACTTACTATAAGTCCAGAAATCACCATCAACACAATTAATGCATAAAAAAATAAAAAAAGAAGGTGAGACACCTAGTTGGTTGATTGCAAATTTGCAATCATCAGTTCATCACGTACATGCATTTGAGAATTCTTATCGAACTGTTAAAAGGGTATAAAAAAGGAAATCCAAAATAAGGCCCAGTCACCGCTGTTATTAAAATGGCACATAAATCCATAATACACATCATTTTATTAATTTTTATAAAATGATTGGTTCTTAGACTGTTTGTCCCATATTGTGAGAATAAAATTTAGAATATAATCCAAATTATGTAATTAATGATAATATAAATAATTAAAAAATGAATAAAATATTTTAATGATTAATTTGAATCGATATTAAAATATTAATTGGAATTTGATTTATTTTAATTGGTTTGAATTCTATAGACTATGATCTCGATCATTAATATTATTCCCAATCTAATCTAATTTAATATCAATAAAAATATATAATAATATAAATAATCCAATCCTACTGTTTTTTTTATACCCAGTCCAACTATATATTTTTTAATTCTATTGTATTGTATTTTTATAAGTATATCCACCTAAACTTAGATTATTATCTAACCATTTTATTATTTTATTTCTTTTTATTAAAATAAATAATTTCTAAGATCAAACACAGCTTAATGACTAAACAAGAATACAATTTTCTAACTTTGAATTAACAATTTGACTTCAACTAGATTACACAGCTCATGCTCAATCAAGCATGCATAAATAAAACATTTAAACATTCTTTTATCTTAAAAGAAAAAACACATGTTGCACGTACCATTCTTGAGGATTAAAGTATCAAAATCAGTGGAATCATTTGATCTCTTCTTAATAATTCTAAAGTCGCAGAGTTTTATAAATATTTTCAGACTAAACACAACCTTTATTAATAAAAATAAAAAGAAAAACGGAAGTAGAAGAGGCACACGGGCTCTAAAACACATAAATCTAAAAAGGCACACAAGCCTAAAAAAAATATGAACTTAATTAATCAGATCTGCGGAATCATTCCCTTTTATCTTAAACAATGTAGCCCAATTAGCCACAAGACGTAATTCTGTTTGGGCCGTTGAAGCCGTAAAATCAGAGTGAATCTTAGTCTCAGCTACATGGAAGCGCTTAGAACTTCCCTTACTCATTTGAGACTTAAAACTAGATAAAATCTTAAAAGTTGGCTTCACTTTTCTTTTTGATTTGATCACCACAAGAATCCAAATATTGTCAAACACGGGATCTACTGGACCATGACTAAAATTTGAAGCATGAATATCTTGGTCTTCTAATATATTCTCCAAATTAGTCTTTCCGCTTTTATCTCTTGAAATCTCATCCAAAACTTGTTGATCAATCTTTGGATTGTCAAGAGTTACCCTGTTATTAATGCAGATATTCCCCAAAGAATATTGAGGATTCTCATTATTATCGTCTAGATTTAAATACTTGGTATTCAAATTATTGGAGATATCAACATTAATTCTCACATCTTGATTAGAAAATTGTTCAACTGTTTAAATTTGAATTGGAGAAAAACACTCAAATAGATTATGATCTTCCCCAAGTGCATTAAATGTGTCGGTTATAACTGAAAACCGCCCTTCACGGATGGGTCAACTTCTTGAAACCCAAATTTGTCAACTTCAAAATTGGTCGTTGTTTTCTGTTTCACTTTCTGAGTATCAATCGCATTTAATTCAAATAAATGTAAAGATAATTGGATGCTACCATTTTTGTCTTCCACATTAATGATGAGATTTTCAAAATTTTGAATATGCATAATTTCCTCTTCCTCTAGCGTTTCGATTTTGTGGGACTATTTTGCATTCCTCCACGGTAAGCTGCCCATTATGGTGGTCAGTGTTGTTTTTCGTGATAAGCAGATAGGTTTGTCTTGGATTTCTTGATCGCGATCGATTTCTGGTAGAATTAATCTCCTTGTTATTTTGGTGGCATCTAGTAGAGTCATGACCAAAAGCTTTACAATTCGTACATCTCTCTGGAAGATTTTCATATATAACATCCATAGAGAAACCTCTATGGTCATCTCTCTCCACATTCAAAAATGATAACTGATTCAAAGTTAGATCAATGTCCACAAGAACTCGGGCATAAAACCCATATGCTTGATCCCTTGTATGATCCCTTGTAGCTTGATTTAGTTGTTAAGGTATGCCAACTCCACGTGCAATCTCCATGATTGTGGTTGGATGCCAGTATTCCGAGCATAAACCATAAAACCTCACCCAAACTTGAGCATGCAATAATTGTTGATTATATGGATTAAAATCTGGTTGCCATTGAAAAATACGAAAAATACCGTTCGAAATTGAGTAGGAACCTCCACTTTAAACCCTTTTTAAATCTTTTTCACTAGAAAAATGAATATCAAAATATCCTTTGGAAAACGAAGTAAGCTTCTAAAGATTTCTGATTTGCCAAATCGATTGCAATATAGATTTCAACTCACTAGGCTTCATAGGTACAGAACCTTTTCTTAAAAGCAAACGTCCGAAGAGATTTTTCTGACAATATTTCAGTCTTTCTTGGACATATTTTTGGCTAATGCGAACACACATGATGTCCCCTTTCACAATTGGCACCGGGAGAAGATTTGATTGAACCCGTGCTTCATCGGTTTTGAGAAGAGCTGTAAAAGTTTTTGGTTTTGATGATGGTTGTGGGAGAGAGGGACAAGGAAAGTCACAGAGTTCATAATAAGCTAAATTTAAGCTATAACATGCTACGAATTTTTTTAGGCTAATATTGACAACAACAACAACAAAATCTATAGCATATTTGAAAAAAAAATACAAATATTATAATGATTTTGTTAATCTAATAATTTTGATTCATTCTCCATATTTCGCAATCAATTTGTATTCCTTAAAATAAATTTAAATATATATTTGATAGGGAAGCTAGGGTTTGAGAAAATATATTTTGTTTTTATGATATGTATCAAAAGATTATAAGGAAACTTCCCTTTATTTCAAAAAAAAATAGGAAACTTTTTTTTTGACAAACAATTAATAGGAAATTGATTAATAATTATTGGTGAGTATAATTACAAATTATTTAATCTTTTTAATCATTGTACTTAAAGGTAATATTGGATTTATAAAAATATATTTGTTTAGGAGTATATGTATGGTTTTTATGGATGCAAATATCGTCACTAAACAAAAATTGCATTCGAAGCCCATCCATACAATGCCAAACTAGAGAGTTCATTGTTAATTTGAAGCTTAGCTCGACCAAACTTGATAAAAGCACAACTTAGTATTAAGTACAAACTTATTAGTTTTTTTTTTCTTTTTTTGAATTTAGTAAAAACTAATTAGTTGGGACCTAGAAAACTTTGTTTTGCATTAATTATTTATAGAGAGATTATGCAGTTAATTAATTTGCACAAATCAAACTCAATCAAAGCACAAATCAAGGAAGGAGGGGGACCCCTCAATTTTTTTTTAAAATGTAGTTATCTTTAAGTTTAATGAACTTTAAATTTTATCCCTTTCAATTATTATTTTTTTTGTTTTAATGTATTTGTCCTTCAAAAATAAATTTCTTGCCTGGCCGTGATCAAACAAGCCGGGACCAAGAAAATTCCGTATAGTTTACACGTCCAAGGTGATGTAAGTAGCCAAATAATCCAATCTTGACCAATGCATGAATTAAATTTATTACATTGTTTGAAAAAATAAAATGTGTAAATAGATCATTATCAAACTAGCTTGGGCTCTGGCGCGTGGGGGGACCAAAAAGGGACTTCATGTCAATATCAAACCCGTGTTAGAATTTTTATTGAAAAATAGTACATATATACGTATATAGTTGACCGAATCAGCACAAAGAAAAGAACACATACGTCCTGAATAATAATTATATCAAGGTCATATTAAATCAATTTGAATTTATGATTTAAAATTTTAATTTTTAATATTTTAACTATATATATTTTTAATTCAAGAGTTATAAATGTATTATCATCTCAACCGTTAAATTAAAAGTACATAAATGATAGAGATGTTGAAATTAAAATTTTAAATCACAAATTTAAATTGATTTAACGATAACCATAAATCACTATTGATGTTGATAAGATAGAACCCGTTACAAGAGGCAGACCAAATTCAAAATATAAAATGAGAGAAAAAACACATATTTATTATTCCTTGGTATGTTATATATATAATCGAGCAATAATGATCGATAATCTACTATTGTTCTCATGGAAGAGAAATATTTGGCCCAATGTATGTGATTTTATTTTTTAAAGTTATTATAGTGAATAAACCGAGAATAAATATATTGTTTGAAATCACAATCTCAATAATATTATTAGGGAAAATATACCATTCAATCAATTTTATCTTATCATATATCATGATTATTAAAGTTGTTGTTTTGCTCTTGATGCATAGAATGAATCATAAAAGTTCAAAAGATTTAATTTATATCGAGATAAACTATATTGGCGATAAACTCAAATTAAGCAGCAGTACTCTGTGTGTACTAGTGTAATAAGTATAAGGAACGTACGTTATAAATAAAACAATTAGCTTAATTATCACCTCATCCATCTATCAAGAATATTATGATAACAAAAATAAAAGATTATTCTAGGACATGGAATGGACCACATGGTGGTATATATATTTTTTATAAATATATATGGTCCCCGGCCTTAGTTTTCTTATGAAAACTATTTTATGTATTTGTGCAATCCAATTACAATCAAACCTTATATAAAAATTTGGTTCATAATTCTCAATATTGATTTAGAAATCACGTGTGATTTCAATTGAGTAATCGGGTCTGATACCAGACACTGATTGTGATTTCAATTGTGAAATCTGGAATCGGTTTTGATTCACTTATTTGATATCCGATATTCGATATCAGTACTGTCATATATATCATGTGGTATTTTTGTGATTCTAAGAGTATATCGGTTATATACACGAGTGTGTAAATATTTAATATTTCAGAGATATAGAATTGTAGTCTATATCTGGAATAACCGGTAAAAGGATTATATATTTATATAATCAAGTGCAAACCAGTTTATATATATATATATATATAAGTGTGTATGTATATATATATTAAGTCCAGCTATATATATATATATATATAAGTCTTGACACTGGTTTTATATCATATTATTGATTAGCCTGTATGTGCTATATATATTGTTGATATATATTAACTTACAAGGTCTATTGATGTATCAATATGGTGCACTGATATGTGTAAAACTAAATTATAATGTTTGGTGAACTAAAAGACAATAGTCTTGTTTGATATCAAAAGTGATATCAGTGTTTAAATTGATTATATTGTTATATAATCTAACACCAAGTGCAGCACTTGTTCATATATACATATATTATATTTAAAGTGATATATTATTGTTTAATACATTATATAAATATCTGATATATTGGTGTATACCGGTTGATATCACTGTTAGATATGTCAGTATATACGGTGGATATATATTAACATTGGTTTTGCCTTATCAGTGTTTAATATAAGTGGATATATCGATGTTTAGTGTATGGTATTATTTGATACCAACATTGATAAAACAATATTACATTGGTGTGTGATATATCTTTGTTTGATATATTAGTTATAGTTATATAAATATCGTATACGTACCGATTATTTGTATTTCAAAGGTTGAGGTGTGTTATATATTATATTTGATATATATATTAACATACTAATTTTGATATATCAGTGATTGATATATTGTTTTATACCTGAGAGTGGTTTGTGTTTTACACATCCACTGTTTAAATCGTTGTATCCTGGGAGACAATCGTCATACACATACGGTGTTAGCCGGCGAAATTGTCTTAAGATTGTTGTTTGTATTGCTCAAAAACAATCTGGTTCAAATCTGCAAGAGACAGAAAAACAATAAAATAGAAAACATCATATTAGGGAAATCGAGGCCCGTGTTTCACACGGTGTCCTTAAGACAATTTCGCCGGCTAACACTGTATGTGTATGGCGATTGTCTCCCAGGATACAACGATTTAAACAGTGGATGTGTAGAACACAAACCACTCTCAGCGAACTCAAATTGAATTCAAACTTACCAAGACACGAAGAACATAAGAACCGAAAAGAGAACAATTGTTTTCTCTTAATTTCGTTCTTTTCCAGAATTAAAACTAATGAGGAAAAATATACTAGAGTTTAAATAGAAAACCTAATCAGTAGGATTGATATGGAAATACTTAATTACTAGGGTTGTAATGATAAAGGAAAATAATTAAGGAATAATCTTCAAAAAGATATATTCCTAATTAAGCACTGATTCTGATTACTTAGTGATCAAGTAAGTATCAGAATCCAAAAAGGAAATCAACTCATTCCTTAATCTAATTAATTTCCATAACCCAAAACGGAAATTAACTATTTCATTAGTCAACTTTTCCTTATCATTTAAACCGTCTAACTTAGGGAAAAATAAGTTAAATTAATTCTTTCCTAATCAATAAAATGTTGATTTAGGAAAAAAGAAATTTAAAATAGTGGCAAAAAGTCGATTGTACTCTCACGGTCCAATCGGTGTAGCATTCGTGTACGCAGGACGCGTCCACACACATGTTTATAAGCTACTATCACACAACCACCTATATACCACATATAAGTGTTTTCCCCAACCAATGTGGGATGCACATTTTTCCCTACACAATGGGCTCACCTTGAGACTCAATTTCTCATTCACCCATTAATAATTTTGTGAGTTTGAGTATACCATTTCGAAGCTCTCACGGAGGAGAATTCGAATATACTTTGATCTTCAATTTTCATGGAATAAATCATACCCAAATAATACTCTCAAAATGTGTGTTCATCACAAAATTTCCAACAATCCCCCACATAAATGAAATTGACCTAGAAGACACGAGAGATGACTTTTGGTAAGTTCAAACGGTCGAAACCTGCATAGGATAGGTAGGTGTTACCCTTTGAACCTTCCCTCGTAAAAATATGCTTACTTTACTGGCTGATCAGTAGATATGATATCCTTGAACTGTTCTGCCGTTTATGTAAACGATAGCGTACCTCACACAGACATCTTCCAGACCCAATTTGGTTCTCATTGTTATGTTCGTTTTGGCCATGAACATACGCCTGGTTCTGTGAGAGTCGCTGGAGAATATAGCCCTTCATTATTCTCTTTTAGAAGCGGCCCCACTTCTCTCTCACATAGGTGATTTCTTAATTAAGAGCAACCCGCATTACTCTGCTCAGATTTCCATAGCTTGGAATTCTGACGCATAAGAATCATTAAAAACATAGTTTAACATTTTCCTTACGGGCATCACTGTTTCATCATAGGAATGGACTGGAGGGTAACCCCCACAGTGATCCAACTAAGTCTTACAACTTGGTTGTCCCATTGAACATAGATCTTGGGATCTCCAGTCAACTAGGTTGGGTTTCCATTGTATCGATTTTCATTTCATGGGCTTTAGTCTCATTCCCCTCGATGATATCTCAACTAATTCTCTATTTAACCCTTTGTTTAGCGGATCCGCAATGTTATCTTTTGACTTTACATAGTCAATAGAGATAACTCCAGTTGAGAGTAGCTGTCTAATGGTATTATGTCTTCGACATATATGTCTAGACTTTCCATTATACATGTTGCTATGTGCTCTTTCTATTGCTGATTGACTATCACAATGGATGTAAATCACTGGCACATGCTTTGGCCATCTTGAAATATCCTCTAAACTTGGTGTAGCCATTCATCCTCTTTACCACATAAAGCAATAAACTCAGATTCCATAGTGGATCTGGCTATACATGTCTGTTTGGAGGATTTTCAGGATACAGCCGCACCTTCTAGTGTGAACACATACCCACTAGTTGATCTTGAATCTTTCATATCAGATATCCAGTTTGCATCAGTGTATCATTCTAGGACAGCAGGATATCTGGTATAATGCAGTCCATAATTACGAGTGAATCGTAAGTACCTCGGTACTCTTACTATTCCTTTCCAGTGATCAGTTCATGGCTTACTCGTATAACTGCTTAATTTGCTGACTGCATTAGCAATGTCTAGTCTTTTACAACTTATTAAGTACATCAGACTTCCTATCACTCTAGAATATTCGAGTTGAGAGACGCTCTCACCATTATTCTTTGATAGGTGTAGATTTGTATCTACTAGTGTTCTGAAAATTCCAGAATCATTTTTTTGTTGAAATTCTCAAAAAATCATGTCAACATAGTGTGACTGACTGAGAATGAGTCTGTTCGATGTCCTTGAGATTTTCATTCCCAACATTACATCAGTCGGTCCCATATCTTTCATATGAAATCTTGATTTCAACATATCCTTGGTAGATTTTATCATCACTACCCAATGAGCATGTCATCAACATAAATGCACGAAATGACATAGCCATTTCCTGTGTCACATTCGTTGATTTAAAATCCATTTGACGTCATAACATTGTCAAATTTCTCATGCCATTGTTTTGGTGTTTGCTTTAGACCATATAAGGACTTCACCAATTTACAGACTTTCTTTCCTTGTCTTGGAGCGGAAAAACCCTCAGGTTATTCCAGGTAGATCTCTTCATCTAGATCTCCATTTAAGAAAGCTGTTTTCACATCCATTTGATGTATTTCAAGATTTCGTAAAGCTGCGATTGCAAGTATCATCCTAATGGAGGTTATTCTCGTCACAGGAGAATACGTATCAAAGTAATCTAGGCTTTCTCATTGATTATAACCTTTAATTACAAGTTTGGCCTTATACTTATTAATTAATCCATCTGCTTTCATTTTTCTCTTGAAAAACCATTTGGACCCTAGCGGTTTACATCACGGAGGAAGATCCACTGACTCTTAAGTATGATTTTGAAGGATGGAATCAATTTCACTCTTGATAGTTTCTTTGCACAAGAGTCCTTTTGAAGAGCTCACCATTAGCTTCATCATTGGATTTACATGGAAATACATGTTCAAAGAACGATGCATTTCTAGATTCCATTATCATGTTTTTGTGTATATCTGGGATGTCAGATTTATACACCAAAAAGCACAACTATTATGTGCATATCCAATGAAGATGCAATCAACAGGTTTTAGACCTATTTTCACCTTCTTAGATGTAGGTACGACCACTTTGACAAGACACCCCCACATTCATAAGAATTTATAGGAAGACTTTCTTCCTTTCCAAAACTCATATGGGGTCTTGTCTTCTTTCATTCGTGGTACCTTATTTAAAAGGTAATTGCTAGTTAATATAGCTTCACTCCACATATTCTGAGGCAATCCAGAACTTATCAGCATTGCATTCTTCATTTCGAGGAATTATTTTCCTGTTCAGCAACTCTGTTTTGCTGTTCGCTTCTCAGTGATATCAGCCACCTAAAAGGTTTCACTTGGGACCATCCCGTCGACATGAATCTCATGTATAGTCACTTGAAGCTCTTAGAGTCTGCTATCTTGTAATCAAGAAACCAGCCCATAACAAACCTTTTAGATCCAATATCCTCTACTTGTGTGTCCGGTCTAACGACTCTCACAGTTCTTTAACTGTTTTCGCTATACAGCGAGTCTGACTGCCCGTTCAGTATGGTTTTTTTTTTTCACAGAAAATCCAAAGCATTCCATACCTGAACATCTCGCTCTTAACCACTATTGGGTTTACGAGCATCTCCAGTCAAGAATCTGGCTAGATTCAGTGTGGTCAAATAGAACATCATCTTTTGCTGCCACCACTAAAAGTTCATGTGACTCACATACTGGCTCATCACCGGATCTCTCATGTTTCTTACGAATGAGTTGATGGCCAGAGTCAATGTTGCCACATTTGGCCCCAAATAGGCACATCTCCCACAAGCACTGAATTAACAGCTAAAGTGTCTAGTCCGACAGTTGGATTAGCACTAGGAGTCTCAAGTGGAACACTTGTGTTCACGTTTGATTTATCCGCCATAATATCATGAGGAAATCAGCTGAATTAATTTGGAAATTAATTCTCATTAAAATTGGCAATATTAAAGTCAAATCAGTTCTGTTTTGAATTCAAAATTTAATTTTTCGATTAACCCGGAATTAATAGAAATAAATCATCATTAAATTGATAATTACAATTTTAAAGTTCAAAAGAATTGATTCTGACAATAATCACCATTTTAAACTTACACATCCAACTCGTCACCACTGTTAGCCTTAGGTGCCTCAACAATTAAGAATCTCTCAAGATTCAATGTGGTCGAGTAAAGCAACATCTTTTGTTACCATCTCGTGAAATTCAGACCACTGAATTTCTATGGTTTCTCCATTTGGTTCATGAGAACTGAAACCGGAGACATAAACGAATTCACCGTCGAGGTATTCATTTCACCCACAAAAGGTTTCACAATCGGGTCAGTCACCTAAACATAATTGGGTTGACCACCAGAGTCTCTTGAGCCATGCTCGGGTTCATGGTTGATTCGGCAATCACTTTCACAAACCAAATCAAATAATTTAGAACCACTAATAAATATCACAAGGATATATATATATATATATATAAAACAATATATCAATCACTGATGTATCAAAATTAGTATGTTAATATATATATCAAATATAATATATAACACACCTCAACCTTTGAAATACAAAAAATCGGTACGTATACGATATTTATATAACTATAACTAATATATCAAACAAAGATATATCACACACCAATGTAATATTGTTTTATCAATGTTGGTATCAAATAATACCATATACTAAACATCGATATATCCACTTATATTAAACACTGATAAGGCAAAACCAATGTTAATATATATCCACCGTATATACTGACATATCTAATAGTGATATCAACCGGTATACACCAATATATCAGATATTTATATAATGTATCAAACAATAATATATCACTTTAAATATAATATATGTATATATAAACAAGTGCTGCACTTGGTGTTAGATTATATAACAATATAATCAATTTAAACACTGATATCACTTTTGATATCAAACAAGACTATTGTCTTTTAGTTCACCAAACATTATAATTTAGTTTTACACATATCAGTGCACCATATTGATACATCAATAGACCTTGTAAGTTAATATATATCAACAATATATATAGCACATACAGGTTAATCAATACTATGATATAAAACCAGTGTCAAGACTTATATATATATATATATATAGCTGAACTTAATATATATATACATACACACTTATATATATATATATATATATATATATATATAAACTGGTTTGCACTTGATTATATAAACATATAATCCTTTTACCGGTTATTCCAGATATAGACTACAATTATATATCTCTGAAATATTAAATATTTACACACTCGTGTGTATAACCGATATACTCTTAGAATCACAAAAATACCATATAATATATATGGCAGTACTGATATCGATTATCGGATATCAAATAAGTGAATCAAAACTGATTCCAGATTTCACAATTGAAATCACAATCAGTGTCTGGTATCAGACCCGATTACACAATTGAAATCACACGTGATTTCTAAATCAGTGTCTGTTAATAGACTCGATTTTCCAATAATTTAAATCAGATAATAATTTGAAATCAGTGTCTCGAAACAGACCCAATTTCCATAGATTAATATTTTATTAACTCAATCCAGTGATGTTTACAAATCAATTCTGTCGCGATCCGTAGGAAAATAGAAACCGAACCAGAAGGTTTTAAAAGAAATTTAAAAAGTGAGAAGAAATTTAAAAAAGAAAAATTGTCTTAAGATTGTTGTTTGTATTGCTCAAAAACAATCTGGTTCGAATCTGCAAGAGACAGAAAAACAATAAAATAGAAAACATCATGTTAGGGAAATCGAGGCCCGTGTTTCACACGGTGTCCTTAAGACAATTTCGCCGGCTAACACTGTATGTGTATGGCGATTGTCTCCTAGGATACAACGATTTAAACAGTGGATGTGTAAAACACAAACCACTCTCAGCGAACTCAAATTGAATTCAAACTTACCAAGACACGAAGAACATAAGAACCGAAAAGAGAACAATTGTTTTCTCTTAATTTCGTTCTTTTCCAGAATTAAAACTAATGAGGAAAAATATACTAGAGTTTAAATAGAAAACCTAATCAGTAGGATTGATATGGAAATACTTAATTACTAGGGTTGTAATGATAAAGGAAAATAATTAAGGAATAATCTTTAAAAAGATATATTCCTAATTAAGCACTGATTCTGATTACTTAGTGATCAAGTAAGTATCAGAATCCAAAAAGGAAATCAACTCATTCCTTAATCTAATTAATTTCCATAACCCAAAACGGAAATTAACTATTTCATTAGTCAACTTTTCCTTATCATTTAAACCGTCTAACTTAGGGAAAAATAAATTAAATTAATTCTTTCCTAATCAATAAAATGTTGATTTAGGAAAAAAGAAATTTAAAATAGTGGCAAAAAGTCGATTGTACTCTCACGGTCCAATCGGTGTAGCATTCGTGTACGCAGGACGCGTCCACACACATGTTTATAAGCTACTATCACACAACCACCTATATACCACATATAAGTGTTTTCCCCAACCAATGTGGGATGCACATTTTTCCCTACATAATGGGCTCACCTTGAGACTCAATTTCTCATTCACCCATTAATAATTTTGTGAGTTTGAGTATACCATTTCGAAGCTCTTACGGAGGAGAATTCGAATATACTTTGATCTTCCATTTTCATAGAATAAATCATACCCAAATAATACTCTCAAAATGTGTGTTCATCACAAAATTTCCAACAGAACGTACGTTATAAATAAAACAATTAGCTTAATTATCACCTCATCCATCTATCAAGAATATTATGATAACAAAAATAAAAGATTATTCTAGGACATGGAATGGACCACATGGTGGTATATATATATTTTATAAATATATATGGTCCCCGGCCTTAGTTTTCTTATGAAAACTATTTTATGTATTTGTGCAATCCAATTACAATCAAACCTTATATAAAAATTTGGTTCATAATTCTCAATATAGAATTATTCATTATACAAACATTAGATTTAGACGGGCAGTGGTCTTGAGTATATAATGAATTCCAAGAGTAGGACATATTATTCTTTTGAATATTAAACATTTTGAAGAATAAATAGAGACAAGGTTAGAGTTAATATCTATTTCAATAATTTAAATACAGTAATATTATACGATAAAAAATTAATAAAAGAAATTTTAATAGAAATGACGTGATAAATGATTTTTTATGTTCAGGTATTTGCCATGTAAACAAGTTTAGTTGCAGAACACGTGCTATTATAATTTTTTTTGATACGCCACTTATGGTGGTGGATAGAGGCGTCCACGGTTCCGATTTGGTCCGGTTTCGGTTTCGTGGAAACTTCAAACCGTAACTGTAACCGTAATTGGAAGTTTTCGGTTTTGGTTGGTTTTGTAAACGTCGGTTTCGGTTTCATTCGGTTTTTTTTTTCAAAAAAAATGCCACGTGGCAGCATCTAATTGGTTGGTTTTTTTTTAAAAAAAAAATAAAACCTGCGGTTAAACCGCCGGTTTTAGCCTGTTTTTTGGAGAAGTATAACCGTAATCGAACCGTCGGAAACTGGTTTCCAACCGGTTTTGTAACCGCCGGTTTCGGTTTCGGTTTCGGTTTTTTGAGTCCGGTTTCGGTTTTTAACCGTCGGTTTAACCAAACCGTGGACACCTCTAGTGGTGGGTAGGCTATGATTCGAAACTGTGACATATTAGGTTTTTTTTAGCACTGTTCACTACAAAATTACGTTGGATGTAGTTACAAAACCCGGGTTAAATAATTTAAGGGTATTGTTAACATCTGCCCTGGGCACATGTTAATAATCATTTTATTGCTAAAAAAAGAAATATAAATATATATCAATAAATATTATTATTGTCTTATTACAATAAATGTTGTAGCATTTTTTCGTTTTTTTAAAAATAAAGTGGTTGATAACTTATGTTATAAAAGCACATATTAACACTTTCTGTAAGTTAATAAGGGCTAAACTTATTTAAAAAGGATAGTTTTAATAAATTGGTTATTAAGGATACATGTTAATAATACCCATTCAAAAAAAAAATAGAAGAAATGAGAACTTCAATAAAAACATGGCAAGATATAACAGGCTAACAGCTAGCGGTGTTATTTCCAAGTCAAAAGTCAAAAGTTTTCGTAATTTGTAGCTCTATTGAACCATAATTCATACTACTTATATCAATGGGCTTGTTCATATTGAAGCTATTTAAAAAAACCAAAAAAAAAATTATAAATTGAAAAGAAATCCATAAAAAGATTCTGCTTTTGCTTATGCCAACTGCTACTTCATTGATTGGTCAGTCAGTACCAGAATCTAAATACTACAATTTAAAAGTATATTTATTGATCAAAGAATATATTTATTCTCAAAACTTCTTACATCTATAAAAAAAATATAACGTTGATGAGATAAACTGCTTCACTCAATTCTTGAACTGGTCTCAAAACTTCTTACAACTATAAAAAAAGTATAACGTTGATGAGATAAACTGCCTCACTCAATTCTTGAACTGGGGTCAAAAATTAAATAACACATTTTAGGGTGGGTCTTGCGCAAATAGCAACATATTAGTAATTCATGTTTAAAAGGCACCAATTTAGGTGACCAGATAAAAATACCCCTTCCAAATAACTTTCCATCGTTTTCAAACATAGAGAGACAAACTAGAGAGAGAAAACATCGGCTGAAAATCTGACGCCAAAGTCACCGACGGTGACACTACAATCCTTTTTCGATAGTTCAGACGAGCATCTCCAATTGATAGTGGTAAGTAGAGTTATATTTTGTTGTCGTTTTTGTTCTTGATAAGTTTATGTGCATGTTTGATGTTGGGTGTTGTTTAACTTGTAGATAATGTTTGATTTGTCGATCTGCGTATGGTTCTGGGTGAGGTTAGTTTTTTTCTTTGAAAATTTATGTAGAAGACGATGAAGATCTAGGTTTCTGAGCCTTTTGATACACCGTCCGAGCCTTTTAAGTTGTAATCCGAGATTTTTGTTTGAATTTCTGAGCCTTTGTATTAGGTTTTTCAAATTTGAATCTCTGAGCCTTTGTAAGTAGTTTCCGATTCTTTTTAAACAGTTCCCGAGCTTTTTCATGAGTTGCACGAGCCTTTTGTATGAACATTAAACTTTTTGATGTCCGAGCCTTTTTTAGTTGTATCCGAGCCTTTGTGAGTAATGTCTGAGCCTTTGTAAGTTATTTCCGAGCCTTTTTAACAATCAGTTTTGTTAATTTTGTATCTCCGAGGCTTTCTATATAGTGTTCGAGCCTTTTAAGTTGTAATCCGAGATTTTTGTTTGAATCTCCAAGCCTTTGTATTAGGTTTTTCAAATTTGAATCTCTGAGCCTTTTTAAGTAGTTTCCGAGCCTTTTTAAGTAGTTCCCAAGCTTTTTCATGAAATGTCCGAGCCTTTTGTATGGACATTAAACTTTTTGATGTCCGAGCCTTTGTTAGTTATTTCCGTGTCTTTCTTAGTTATTTCCGTTCCTTTGTGAGTAATGTCCGAGCCTTTGTGAGTTATTTCCGAGCCTTTTTAACAATCAGTTGTTTTGTTAATTTTGTATCTCCGAGACTTTCTATATAGTGCTCGAGCCTTTTAATGAACTGCCTGTGCCATTTACTTAACTGTCCGAGCATTTTAATGAAATGCATGAGCCTTTTACTTAACTGCCAGAGCCTTTTACAGTTTACTAACCTATATGCTTTATTTATGTGAAAATGCAGATGAAGAATCAGCTAAAGGATTTGCTTAAAACTCCAGTGGAAGAATGGTTCGAGGGAAAAATAACTCGGCATGACCATTTCGATGACCTTTGAGATATCGACGACGCAGTTAACAGGGTACCTGAACATCTTACGGTCGAAGAACGATGACGGTATACTGAGTCGTGTTTTGGACATTTCCTACGGATGTATCGTGAGATGACGTTTTCGACAGGCATTGTTCATCGGCTGCTTATGCGCGAGTTGCATCACGATAGGCCGGAAGATGAGATGGGATGAGATTTATGTTAAGTCGTCACTCATTCCGGTTCTCCAAGTTTGAGTTTTGTCGGATCACCGGATTGAAATTCGGAGTCATTCTGGACACGTCGACGTATGATATGGCAGAGAATGACAAACACCAGCGATACTTTGGTGGTTGAGATGAGGTCAACTATGAACAGTTGAGATCGGTTCTGTGGATTGGTATTTTTGAGGAGCAGTACGATGCGGTGAAGCTGTGCTTATTGTTTATGTTCAACTGGGTATTAATGAGGTTGGACGAGAGAGAGAAAATTCCAGTATGGCAGATGCGACTAGTTGAAGACTTTGACGCTTTTGATGCATTCCCATGAGGTGCACAATTGTATAGCCAGTCTATTTTTGGTTTCAAGCATGCGTTGGAGGGAAGACTGGAGCGGTTCAAAAAACAATAGCAAGCAAAGGGCGTTGACATACACAACGTGGAGAAGTACAACATATACTGTCTACCTCACACACTGTTGGTGAGAATTTAGAATTTCAATATGTACTTTAACTGTAATTGTTTTCATATGACTGATGGAATAAATATATTGGATTCTTATCGTACTTATCTATTACGTAGATATTTGCTTTTGAGGTTATCCCCAATCTTGCCACCTAACTTGGGACCCGCAGGGTAATTGACCGGTCCCCTCGTATTCTGAAATGGGAGTTGAATCAGCGACAGAGGGCGAAAAACTTGGCAAAGATTTTCACATCTAGGATAAGTATCTTTTTTGTTAATGTTTATAGTTATTAGTATGTATACAATTACAATGGTCTAACTACAATGTTATATGAAATTATTCCTGGTAAGAGCCTTTAGAATCGGTGCCCCTACCTTTGAAACGGGTCCCTCATGCTCAGCTGGTCCCATATAAGCCTAAGCCTTATATGTTTGCGAGGACTGAATTGGTGCTGACAGCAGCTGAGAGGGTTGAACGGTGATACCAAGGGTTCTGAGCCAGAGGCTGGCTGTGGGACTCCCATGAGGCATAGGCGGGTTCGATTTGCGATGCCCAGAGATACACCTGGAGGTGATTCACGAGGAGGCGTTGGAGGTCATCCAGAGGTACGTAAAAATATTTATATTGCATTATTTAATTTGAAACGAGTGAACGGTTTTAGTATTGACAATTTCGATTTCCTTTCAAGACAGCTGGGATCGTAAACTCACTGAAGTGATGGATGCCGTCCGAGAGTTACGAGAGGATGTCCAAAAGAGTAATGAGAAACTAGATCAGTAGCATACGGAGTTACTGGGCTTGATCTGGGCGCTTCAGGGTTCACCATCGTAGTCTCATTGGGATGGTCCACAGATCGATGACCGAGACTTTAGTCCTAGAGACAGGACAAGTAGTCATGACGAGGGGACAGACCCAGACACCGGACGTGAGCAGCAAGGTACTACAGAGAGAGTGTCCGATCAGCAGGAGCCTAGTGTGACAGAACGAGAGCAGGAGAAGCACGTACCTGGTGGTACAGACACAACACTATTGGAGCAGGTACTTCATCAGGGTTTACCAGAGCAGCAACTGTATCAGGTCAAGCATGTAGATCGTCTTTCGTCACAGCGCACCCTACCAGGTGATCCACAGGGATAGAGTTCCTCCTCCCAGTGCACCCATCCGGTCCATCCCAGCGGTTCGGACCGTAGTTAGCCCTACATTGAGCCTCACCAGTGGGTTCGCAAGCAAGGGTTGCAGCTAATGAGCTCATACACTGACCCATTGTCGACTGAAGAGGCCAAGGACACTGCCACAGTCATCAGCACATGTATTCTGGCCCAAGGATTTGGTAGATGGTGACCAGCTTGCGACTTACCAAGCCTACAAGAGGAACACGACGGGGGGATTATAAGTATAATCGTACATATTACAATATTTTTTTAGTATCTTCAAGCACCTAAGTAAAATTACTTGGTATCTAATCAACAATTGTGCAGACAAGATGTGGATCTACATGTGTCATTTGTTATCACTTAGTTCCAGCAGTTGCAAACCAACTTCATGGAGTTGGAGGATACGGTATGTTCCTTACTTGAACTATCTGTATAAGTTTGTTTCAGTAATGGTAGAGTCCTAACAATTTACCATGTTGAAATTGTCAGCACATGGACGCGTACTTGCATATTCTGCGGAAGTGTCATGTAGCATACCACACTATCTACAGTCAGAGTATCAACATACTGGATTCACAGTTTTATGTAAGTGTTAATATTGTACGGTTTTCGCGTACATTTATCATTTATGTGTTTCTTACATCTCTTACCTAACGTTTCGGCACATTTTCTATGCACAGTCATGGTTATATATTCAGTGGGGGAGAATTATGCCTAGTGGGGTTGTGGGCAAACCCCATTAGGGTTGGTCTGTGCTGAAGTACCAGTGGCCCTCTGAGGACCTTAGCATTGTACATGGTTTGCTCCCGTAGGGAAACTGGCCATGGCACGAGGTTGACGTGGTGAATGTTTAATTTACATGGTTTCAATGTGTTTAATAAATAAATTAGACACTGATAACACTTTGTTGAAACACCTACAGGTTCTGATTCCTTGCAACATTTGATCGTGGCATTGGATCCTAGCCAATGTCGACCTCACAGTCGGGAAGATCTACATGTTAGACCCGTACAGACAGGAAGTTACTTGGCACACCAGAAATGACCAAGTCGCATGCTTAAGGTGGTTTTTACCCTCGATGTTGCATCGGGTGCGGTTTCATGATAAGAGACAAAGGGATGATAAGACGTACGACTTAGTGGATTGGCCCTTTAGAATGAGCATTGTATCTACATCACGTGTGCCCCAACAGACTACATGGTATGACTGTTTCAAGATCTTATTCTATCACGTTTGGTTTTAATAACATTCAATTCTAATTGTTGTTCATGTGGTGAATTGCAGGGGTAACTGTGGTGCCCATACTTTGAGATTGACAGTGTACTTGTTGGCGAACATGGGAACGTTCGACTAGTCGGAAGACGATATGGACACCGCCCGGGAGAAGATGGCCGTGGAGGTTTTTTGTAACTCCAAGCCTCATTTTTTTTTCTGTAATGGATGTACATAACTTCTTGAGTAATGAAATGAAGAATTGTTTTTAGTTAAACTACACGTAGAACACACATTTCATACCTTCAACAATCAGTAACCTGAAAATTAACTACCCTATTTAAACAACATGATTTAAATGAACATGTTGTACAATTCCAAATAATTAAAATTACATCAATATCAACGACTCCATTCATTCCACGGTAGAGTCCTTGTGAGGGCACGTTTGTTTGTTGTGTCCAACTGTATGACAGATACTACACTTGCGACGGTATTCCTTGGAAACAATTCTTCTCGGATCTTCATTAATTAAAAACAGGTTATAACACTTCATGCTATTATGTCCTGATTGTCCACATCTTCTACACGATTATATGGTTGTCCTCTCCGAAGACGTGGCATGTCGACCCTCGATCGGGCGACCTGATTGTCTCTTCGACTTTTGATTTAAAACCACCCGCTCGGCGATGTCGGATGACACTACCCATGAAGGAGATGGTCAACATGCATAATAGGAACTGAGTATGCATCAACAAGTGTCTCTCTCTTGTAGTAGTGTGCACACAGAGATGTGAAATCCAAGTTTTGCTCCCTGCAACAATGAAAACAGTGAGATTCCCGTATGGGTAATATAAAGCGTTAACTGTAACTTCTCATGTACCTTGCCGCTATGAGTGCGTGAGAACATGGAAAAAGGTCAACTTAGAATTTGTTGCATGTGCAAGTCTTCAGGGC
Source organism: Dipteronia sinensis (assembly GCA_033220585.1). NCBI lineage: Eukaryota > Viridiplantae > Streptophyta > Magnoliopsida > Sapindales > Sapindaceae > Dipteronia > Dipteronia sinensis. The sequence continues at coordinate 66,997,181 of CM065637.1, read as the reverse complement.
TAAGTTAACTGTCCACTGCTTTCCCTTTAGTTTGAGGGAGAATATGTTCCAGTTAACTGGATTTATGGTCATATAACTGCACTTCTCGACAAGTTTCAGGATCACAATATGTGATACGTCGATCAATTGATGACGCATGGACTGTGCATTTCGATGACGATCGTGAAACCACCGCTGTAGCATAATCCTAATGAACTCTGCCAGTGTCAACATTGGCAGTTGCCATGCGAATTTTGAGCATGAGTTTATGCACTCTGCAACATTTATTGTCATCAACATGTACCTTCTTTGGGGACAGTGTAAGCGGTACCACTTGTATGGACCGATAGCAATGACATAATCTAATGCATCATTGTGCAGGTTACGTAACTCATCCATGTGCCAGTTAAAATCGAATTCTCTATACGATCTAGCTATTTTGTCCATTATGTCGGCAACATCCTTTCTGTGAAATCGCTTCTTAATATTTTCATAAAAGTGCCAGCAACATATGGTCTGAGTTGTATAAAGGAACACTTTAGAAATCCCTGCTTCAATACTTGAATGTCGATCAGAAATGAAAACCAGATTATCTATATGACTAAGGGCACCCTTTAAGCTATCCAAAAACCACTCCCATGAAAGGTTTTTTTCTGAGTCACCATACCCAAAAGTAATTGGATACACCTGTTCGTTTTCATCTTATGCAGTTGAAACAAACATTGTACCCCTGAATCTTCCTTTCAAATGGATACCATCAGTTGCAATCACAAGACGCATACACCTTCCAAAACCTCTAAGTGAGGGCCTTAACGACATGAAAAAGTAGAGAAATTTACCATCGTCTGTGCACTGTAAGTTAGTGATTGTACCAAGATTTTGTTGTTTTAGAACTTAACCAAAAGATGGCAGTAGTTAGAAAGTTTCTTCATGCGTTCCATAGGTCAATGACAATGAATAATATAGAGTTTGATGTGTTTTACTGTACATGATTTGGATACCGACCATTGTTTTCATATATGCGATTATGTCATTGGGACGCATGAGATGACCATCTTGTTGTTGAAGTCTAGATGGAACAACTTCTCCGATTATGACTGCACTAGCTTGTCGGTGGCGATAGTGAATCTCCTCCAAAGGACAACTGTGTTCATTGACAAAACTTCTGACTTGGAAGTAAGTCCCTTCATCTCTCCTCACCACTTTTAATTTCCACGTACAGTTATCAATGATGCAAACTAGATGTAACGTTGTCTTATTGGACCTTTTCACCTTCCATTCAAAGTTCTTCTGCAATGCAAAAAGGCCAATTAGCCTCTTCAAATCCTTTTTACTCAGAAAAAATTGACCTTTATAAATCATGCTTGTAGGTTCTTACGCTACCAAGGTGCAACTTCTACCAATACAAACGAGTATGAATCTGATCCGGGAATAAACCACGTTGTCGCATTATCAGAATCAAATGCAGTTACATTATGCCAGACCTCAGAAGTCCTAGGCATATCTGGTGCAATGCAACTAACTCCTGATACACGTCTTCCACGTGTTTGAATTTGTACAGGCTCTTCATCCATATTTTTTAGATCATCTACCTGATCATTATTTGCCTCATTATCCACCTCATGGTTCGGCTCATGGTTCAGGTCATTGTTCTGCTCAATATTCGGTTCATTGTTCTGCTCATTGTACAGCTCATTATTCTGCTCATTATTCATCTCAATTCAACAACCAAAGTCATCGTTGAATTGAGGTTCAACTACATTTGCATGGTCGACTACTAATGATGGAACATCACACATGTTTTCCCCATCTTTGGTGGCACTCCTTTGTATGAACACTTGGTTGCTACCGCTAAAGGATCTGAAAATAATACTAAGCATGTGTCTAATAACCTATAGGGGGTGAATATGTTTTTGTTGATTTATTACCAACTTTTCGACTAAGTCAATTTTAATGAAGCTACCTCGTATAAGCAATCAAACAATCCAAAATTAAATACGGAAAACAATAAAAACACAAGAATTGATTTACGTGAGAAACCCTCCAACTAGGCAAAACTCACGGGCTATCCGTCTAGCCACACACGGTCCTCAAATCCACTATTTGAATAAAAGTTTACAACCTAGGTTTACCTCAAGTCATACCATACTTGGTCACTAACCCTTTCACTCTACCCAACATGCCTTTAATAGTGATCCTAGACCAACAAGCTTGTGCACTAATTCACTTAGTCACAAAGGTTAACAATCAATGAAGAGATTTTGCAACCGATGTGAATATATATATATATATATATATATATATGTGAATATTCTAATATGCAATTAATGTTAGGCTACACTAAATGCTTATCTATGGAATTTAAAGATGACAATAAGTGCAAATCCTAGATATCAATATCTAAATGCAAAGCAAGTAGATTTAGCTAGAAGGGTAAAACAGTCCTTAATGCTAGCTATCAATGAACATATGTTCTCAACCAACAAACAACAATTCAAACATGTTATAAATACCATTAAGCACAAAGACATTCATTAAATCAACATATAAAGCTAAATCTAGGCACATAAGAACACAAAGAGATGCAATAGAGATTTATGGCATGTTCATATTACCTAGTCAACAAAAGCAAGAAAAATCCATGATGAGAAGATGCTTGGAAGATGCTAAATGCACATGGATTGGTGTTTGGTTGAGTAAATGTGAGTTCTTGAGAGTTTCTCTCTCTTGTGGAAGCTTAGTCTCTCAAAAAAAGCTTATTTAACTCACAAAAACGAGCAAGGAAGAAGAGAGAACATATATAAGACGGCTAAATAAAACTGTGTCGTTTTGACAAAGACACGCCCAGAAAATTTGTACTGTGCGCGGGTGCCATTGCGTTGGTCGATAGGCGCACCACCCGCGCACACTTATTGCAGGAGATGCACGGGTGTTGTTGCGTTGGTCGACAGGCGCACCACCAGCGAACACCTACTGCCCGAGATGCGCTAGTGTCTTTACGCTGGTGGATAGGCGCATGACCAGCGTTGTGCGCAGGTTATGCACGGGTAAGGGGACCCGCGCACTGACTCAACAAGACCCAAAAACATACAAGTGCAAGTGTGAAGTGCGAAGAGAAAGCACACAAATGCAATGAGCATAAAAGCGATAAGAACAAAGTATGCAAGAGAGAGTGTGTGTGTGTGTGCAACTAAATCTCTTCAAGGATGTAAGCACAAGTGATATACCTTTGATGAGCTCTTTAGCTTGGTCACGAACAAAGAAGGCATAATCTACCCTTACACATTTAAACCCCAATTGTATTTTGTCAACGAAATAAGCCAATCCAAAAAGAGGAACTTACATGATCCAAATTGTTGGGTATTTTCACAATGAGGAATATCATTCCCTATCACATCTCCAACTGTCCTCTCAGTTAGACTGACACATACTGGAGAGATCACCTGATCTTCCCCTAGCATAAACTGAATATCATCGGCATTTCTTATAAATGTGTGACATGTAATGCCAGGAACGATTGATATTGACTGTAGATCAACATTGATTTTGGTTACATCATACTTCGCAATAGTATGCATGATCGTCACCAATTCTTTGTAAGTCATATTCTTTAACACATACATTCTCTGGTTATCGGATCCAACAAACCTCTGACTTTCATCGAGAACTGCTCCCACCAACCGTTGTAAGATATTACTATTCTAATCCGATTCATTATACTGTCAAATTAATGATCACAAACCATTATTAAACAGTCAGGACTACAAAATATTTTCATAGATGTAATAAGATGTTAAGAAAAGGCTCGGGAAAAGGTTTACACAAAAGGCTCGGATTACATTTACAAAGGCACGGGTGAGGATATTTAAAAGGCTCGGACATTGATGTAAAAGGCTCGGACACTACTTTAAAAGGCTCGGAGACTACTTTAAAAGTCTCAGACACTTCTTTAAAAGGCTCGGAAACTACTTTAAAAGTCTCAGACACTTCTTTAAAAGGCTATGCAAATGACTCGGACACAACTACACAAAAGCTCGGACACTGATGTAAAATGCTCGGATACTTATGTAAAAGGCTCGGACACAACTTCACAAAGGGTCGAACACTGATGTAAAAGGCTCAGACACTACTTTAAAAGGCTCGGACACTGCTTCATTGACAAACTTGGACACAACTTCACAAAGGCTCAGACAGTGTTTAGAAAGGCTCAGTGACTCGCACCAAGTGGGCGCTTGCAAGTGTACGAGGCCGGAGTGTAGTATAATAATAAGTAAAGTTCGTTTCCACGAAGATTGAGGAGTTGATTACCGAAATTGATTGATTCAATTACTATTTGAACAATGATTAAAAAGGATATTTTGTCTTGAAACTACAATTACTCTAAATTAAACTATCAAGCAACTACAAAGTAAAATATGAACTTGAATGTAATGATGAGTGTAAATATATGATGCGAAATGCTAAGATAAAGAATCCACCTCACCCTCCAACTAATGAAGTTCTAGACTCACTCAATTACCCAATTAGCGCACTTGTGTGTTGTAGACCCGAGTACCCAACAATAACCTCTATTCTCCCTCGAGTAATAGAAATAATACCCAAGCACACCCAAAGCCTATCTCTCGATGACCCTAGAATACATGCATGAATTCATTAGGAGCTTTGGCACACATACAAGGATCCTATACTCTAGCCTCGTGTATCTCTACCTTACTAGACATATATAGTGGACATTTTATCAAACATGTGGTGTGCATCACCCCTCGGTCCATAACACACCACCAAAAATCATTCACAAGGTGATCAATCTAGTGAAAGCATTAAGTATTCAAAAACATTCATACATAACATAAGGCATAAATGAATAAAAGAATAGTCTTTATAGATAAAATCAAGGGTTTAGTTTCATCAAGTCTTAGCAAGGGAAAGTTAGTTCATTTTACACATGAGAGCCATCCAAAACATTTATGATAGTAAATACATGGCTCTACAACAAAAAGTAAAGGAGAAAGAGTTTAGAAAAAACTAAATGAAGAGCTTCTTCCTTGTCTTGATTCTTCTTCTCCTTCTTGTTGTCTTCAACCCCCTTTTTGCCCAAAAGTATGAGATGATCATGGATTTGGTGTATGTAAGTGATGAAGGCTTTGGATTATAGGGAAAAGGTGGTGTCTTGGTAGTTTTCTTGGAAGATGTGTGGGTTGTGTGTGAGGAAGATGAAAGGGTGAGGTTTCAAGAGAGTGTTTTTGGGTAGGGAGTGGTTGGTTAGGTCTGAAAATGGTAAAAGAATATATAGAATAATGAATTAGGGTAGGGGGAAAAATGTCATTTTCTTGATTTTATACTTTTTCTGGGTAAAGGGGCGACCTTGGGGCGACCTGGGTGAGGTCACCCTAAGGTCGATTTGCTCACTGTCTGAAAGGAGGAGTTTTGGGGCAACTTTGGCTGAAGTGACCTGGAGGTCACCTCGAGGTCACCTTGAGGTCGCTTTTGTTGAGCTGAGAGAATAGAGACCTTGGGGTGACCTTGACGAGGTCACCTTGAGGTCGCTTTTGCATCTGGTGGAGAGTTTCTTGAGCCGAGAGAATAGCGACCTTGGGGTGACCTTGACGAGGTCACCTTAAGGTCGCTTTTGTTGAGCTGAGAGAATAGCGACCTTGGGGTGACCTTGACGAGGTCACCTTGAGGTCGCTTTTGCATCTGTTTTGCATTTTTGAGTTTTTTTCTGCTCCACTTCAACTCCATCCAACACCATTAAGCTCTAAACCAAACTTTGACCTGCATAACTTGATTTGAGGGTTAAAAACACGGTTCTACCCTAGAGACGTGCATAAATTGATAAGGATTTAGGGCTACATTTGCATGTAGAAATAGAGCAGTCACTCAGACAGAGCTTAGAAAGACTTGGAGATTCAAAATTCACACAACCAGCTTCAGGTTTATAAAAGACTCGAAGAACAAATGAAAATAAATGGATAAAGTGTTACAAGACTCAGAAACACAGGTATAGAAAAGAAGTATTTAAGAGATATATTACCTTGTTGTACTGAAGAACGTCGACTTCTTTCTAAGTTGAAGAAGAAATGTCTTGTGCAACCTTGAACTTTTTGCTGTATGGGATTTCAATTTTCAGACAAGATTATTGTAGAGAGAGGAGTTACTAAGTTGAATGTTGGAAAGTGTGGAGATGAAAGTACAAACAGAATAAAAAACTGATTATTTAAGAGCAATTTTGGTAGTTCACCATAATAGGTGTCTTTTAAACATAACTTATTAAAGCACTCACTTGGATGCAAAATAAGTTTAGAAAGGTGACATTTTGGACTCTTTCCACTTCTTGAACTGCTTATTTTATTATTCTTTTTCTCTCTTACCATACATCAATACCTTCTTATATAAATTAAATTAATATGTAAACAAGTTTAGTAGATGAGATCTTTCATATTTAGGGCCAAAATTTTAAAATTAAATCCAATTCACTACCATGAGATTGTAGGTTCGAGTCTGTCTCCCTCTCCAAAATTTTGAATGATTGTAATATATATTTTTTTATATAAAACAAATCCAATTCATTTATGTTGAAGTCAAAATTGCACATGTGTATGGGTAAGGCCGCCACCCGAGGAATTGTCCACTTTGAACTATTTGGACTCATGGTCTTATCCTTAAAAGAGCCTCGCGATATTGGAGCTAACCTTGTTTATTTATATCACATACTAGTTTTAACTTCAATCAATATGGGCGAAACTCCCTAATAACTTCAAAATTTTGTTGGTTGATTTTTTAATGGGATATTATCATTTCCCCCCCAGACATTTTCCCTATTAGAAAGATGAGGATAGAGTTTCTTCATATTGGCCATTAATCCCCCTAAAATAGACATACTGTTCAAAGACCCTCTTCTGTTAGGCATTCCGTCCAAAAAGCAACGTTGACCATTAATATAGGGGGGGCAAATTCGTAAACTCACCAGTGAGGACAAGAATGGTAATTTAGGCTTAAGGTTATAAAGGTAGTTTGATATATACAATTAATAATATATTAAATAAAAAAACAAATGAGTGAAGGAGATCATGCCACGTCACTCCTCCACCCATCTAATTTTTCTTAAAGAAGTCAAGTATTCCCAAACTCTCTCTCTCTCAAACAACTCTCTCTCGCTCTCTCATCGTGATCAGCATCTTCTCCACCGAATCACCACCACCAAAAAAGAACACAGCAAACTTCTATTTGGATTTTGGTTTCGATTTGGGGTTGTGGTGGTTGGGATTGATAAGAGGTTGACTGGGTTATGGTCTGGTGGTTGGGTGATACCGATTGAATAGGTTGCTGACCATCGGAGACAAGACAACGACCACTGTAGACGAGGTCGTCGGCTCAGCTGAAGAGCAGTGGTAGTGGTTGAAGAGCGCGGCTGAAGATTTGCAAAAAACTTTTCAGATCTCATTCGATTTCAGTTAGGTTTTGGGTTTCTCTATTTTTTTAACTTTTTTCCACATTGAAGATAATTGTTAGTAGGATTTCTATTGATAATATTTAAAATTATTTGTTGGGGTTTTTGTTTTTTGTTTTTATATATAATCTTGTCATGTTTGGGTTATCTTACTTAAAATCCAGATTTTGTATTCTCTTTGATTTTGAATATCATTTTCGTGATAATTTAATTTATATCCACTTGCTTGTTCATGGATAATTTGGTTTAGTTTTTGAAAAATTATGGTTATAAATCGTGTTTGGAATATCTGTTGTGATCTGTGGAACTTTGAAATTTATGAAAATTGTTGAATGTTGTTTGTTGTTGGTTTTGATATATTGCTAGAAGAAATATTGATTAATTTGGATTCTGGATAGTAGTGATGATAATGATATGTTAATTCATTTTTTTTTTCCTTAAATTATTAGATAATCCTTTAAAATAATAGATAATAATTTAATTTATATTTTTCCTTTTAAAAAATAGATAATAATTTAATTTATATTTTTAAAATTAAATAAATAATAATAAAAGATATCTCCACCATCCATCTAAAAGATGGACGGTGGAGATCCATCTTCTTATTCTTAAATATATTTTTATTTAATAAATATTTTATGGGTTAAATGGTCATTTATTGATTATATTGAAGGATAAAACAGTCATTTGATTTGTATTTAAAGGATAGAAGGGTAATTCCATCTTTTCACCCATTGAATAGTGTCGAAGTTAGCTTTTCTGTTGAAAAAACTAACAAAAGGGGGTCTTTTAACAATATTTTGAATTCAGGAGGGAAACGGGCCAATATAGGCAAACCATGTCCAGTGAAGCACAGACACGTCAAAAAAATGCTGGGGTGCGTGTCGGACACACGTCGAACACGGCCGGACACTTGTCCGACACCGTAAAAAGCGTGTCCATTGACTTTTTCAACTGTCAATGAGGGGGACACGACGGGACACAGTCAGGACACGGCGGGACATGGTCAAGACACGGCAGGGGCAATTTCGCAATTATTTTTTTGATAAAAAGGGGTCAAATTATGAATTTTAACAATATTAGGGGTCAAATCCAAATTATTCAAAATTATAATTTTAGGGTTTTATAACTTCTGCTATCATCAGCCTACTACTGTTTGAAATAATTGGGAAAACACTAAAACAAAGATAAGAGAGGAGAGAAGAGAAGAAAAGAGGAAGACAATGTTTAAAAGCTTTTTTTATGTTTCATTTGGATTTTGGAATATGTCATATGTAACAATGTTTATGTTTGTATTTAACGTCATTGAATTCTAGAAACGTGTTGCTTGTGTTTTATTGAATCATCTTTTTACATATTATTATTATTTTTAAATATAAAAATATATTATTTTAATTGCCGTGTCATGTTGTGTCTGTGTCCTAATTTTTAGAGATTTACCGTGTCCCTGTATCATACCGTGTTCCCGTATCATACCGTGTCGTATCGCTGTATCTGTGTCTGTGTCCGTACAACATAGATCATGTCCTTACCTTTCTAATAGAGTAAAGGTCAAGGGTAGAAAGATCTTTTCCCTTTTTAATATATAATATGCTGTGATTCATATGATATAACATGATGACAAACCAATGAGGGGTTAGTGGGATGGTTAGGTATATGATTACTCCATGAGGTTTAGATTTTGAATGCCCTTACAAATGTACGTATACTTGCATATATAGTCAAGGTTCATAGTGTTTTATTTCTCAAAAATTATAAGGTTTGATGAGGCTCAAGTTTTCGAACTCAATCCTCTTAGCGGGTTTTGACGATTTATGGGTTATAAAAAATATATATAACATGATGACCGGATAGAAGAAACAGAGCTATTTTCATCAACTGAGTGATTTGTTCGTGTGGGTGATTTTCTACTTACTAGTGCTTCCAACGGACAGCTAGCTAAACATTAATTGATCATCAATCATCGTCAATCATTGAGTCGTAAAAATAAGACAGAATTTTATATAAGTCCTGTCTTTTTGGTGATTTATCACCTTTATAAATGTCTTTTCAAATTCATCATTTTAGTCCTAACTTTTTCTAAAACTCACCACTTTAGTTCATTTGACCAAATATATGAAAGTCAACTATTTTAAAACTTGTGAAAGCACATTTTTGCCCTTATTACTGTTTAATTTAGATAAAATGATTATATTAGCTTTAAATTAAAATAAAAAATAATAAAATCTTAAATCAATATATTATAAAAAATCTTAAATAAATAATAATAATAAAATCCATTGATTTTTTTCTACTTTTTTTGTATTTTTGTCATAATGGATATTTATTTAGTTAAAATGATTATTTTAGGTTTAAATGATTTTTTTCATAATTTTTTTATAATATATTTATTTAAGATTTTATTATTGAGAATTTTGTTGTTTTTCATTTTAATTTAAAGCTAAGATAATCATTTTAGCTAAATAAAAATCCATTATAAAAAAATACAAAATAAGAAAAAATTAATGGATTTTTTAATTATTTATTTAAGCTTTTTTTGTAATATGTTTATTTAAGATTTTATTATCGATAATTTTATTATTTTTCTTTTTAATTTAAAGCTAATATAATCATTTTAGCTAAATTAAATAGTAATAAATGTAAAAGTGTACTTTCACAGGTTTTAAAATAGTTGACTTTCACATATTTGGTCAAATAAACTAAAGTGATGAGTTTTGGAAAAAGTAAGAACTAAAATGATAAATTTAAAAAGACATTTATAAAAGTGACAAATCATTAAAAAGGTAAGACTTATCTAAAATTCTGCCCAAAAATAATATACCTACTAAATTTGGCGCTTACTAACAGCCACCTTAAAACAATAGAAAAATTAAAATTGTTGTCTCAACTTGCTAACTAAACATCAAAATTAGCTCGGTTTTTCATGGCAAGAAAAGATTCCCTTAAAAAAAAACACATGCACATTTCTTGTATGTGTAAAAATATTTGTAGGGACATGCCACCAGTGGCAGATTACTATTCAATTTTATAAAATTTTTACTTTGGCCACTTAAATATTGTGCTTTGTAAATGTTATGTTATATAGCTGCTATAAATTAAGCCAAACAAGCTAGCAAACCTTGTTAACATCTACCAAGTAGAATTCTTCCAAAATGGATTACGAGATTTTGGGAATAACTATATCTTTCTTGGCATGGGTTGCATGGGCGATGGTGACAGATCGTCGCCATCGTCGCTTGGAAGAGCTGGGCCAGCTACCACCGGGTCCAAGATGGTGGCCAGTAGTTGGCAACATCTTCCAATTGGGTTGGTCACCTCACGAGTCGTTCGCTAAGTTGTCACGTAAGCATGGACCCATCATGACACTTTGGCTAGGCTCAATGAGCACCGTGGTCATCTCATCAAGCGAAGTGGCACGAGAGATGTTCAAGAATCACGACGTGGTTCTCGCTGGAAGGAAGATTTACGAGGCCATGAAAGGCGATTATGGCAACGAAGGCTCTCTAATTACTGCCCAATACGGCCCTCATTGGCGTATGCTAAGGCGATTGAGCACCACCGAGTTCTTTGTGACAAGCCGTCTCGATGCCATGCGAGGTGTGCGCAGTAGATGCATAGATAGGATGGTGCAGTTCGTGGAGGATGCCGGTGCGGGTGGCACAAAATCCGCTGATGTTGGGAGATTCTTCTTCTTGATGGCTTTTAATCTGATCGGGAACTTGATGTTTTCGAAAGATTTATTGGATCCGAAATCGGAGAGAGGAGCCAAATTCTTTTATCATGCAGGGAAAGTGATGGAGTTTGCTGGGAAGCCAAACGTAGCAGATTTCTTGCCTTTGTTGAGATGGCTTGATCCTCAAGGTTTGAGGAGGAAAACCCAGTTCCATGTCGAAAGAGCGTTTCAAATCGCTGGAGGGTTCATCAAAGAAAGGACAGAGGGTACGGAGGAGAACGGTGGATGTTACGGTGAAGAGAAGAGAAAGGACTTCTTGGATGTGCTTTTGGAATTTCGCGGCGATGGTGTTGATGAGCCTGCTAGATTTTCTTCAAGAACAATCAATGTTATTGTCTTTGTAAGTTCACTCTTACCAAATATTAGTTTTTTTTTTTTTTTAACTACCCAATATTTAGCTATTAGTCACTTATTACAGCTGGGTTAAGAATTCCTTCAACTTTTCTACCAAAACCGACAAAACAAACTGACCCAAAACAAGTAAGGACTAAGGATGACAAAATAACCCACAAATAAGGGGCTGTGTGGGGATCCACACTTATAAGTTGGGTATGGGTTTCAATTTGGTAGGGATGAAGCATGGATGAAAATAGATAATAAAATCTGCAATGAGTATGGGGGCGGGGATGCTGGCCCGTTTAAAATATAATATTTATTTTTTTATTTTATAGTTTTTTCTTTTAATGTTATATTTAAAAATTATTGAATTTATTTGTTTAGTTGTGACATTTTTATATTTAAGTTTAATATTGTTTATGAGATGATTTTCAATAATTTTTTGAAATTACTTTATATATCATATTCATTAGGTTATATATTTATTATTTTAATAAATGATTTTGATAAACGGGTTAAATGGGGTAAATGGGTGGGGAGGGATAAAGCATACCCTGCCCTACCTAGTTCCGCTCCATATATTGTGGGGGGTTTTATGTGGGGCTGGAGAAAATTTTCAATAGAACGGTTTCATATCCATTTGGTGAGATTGTCACAATGAGATTGCACCATTTATCTCGAGAACGTAAATATGTATTATTAAACTATTAAATGGTTTAATCTCATTGGACGGTCTCACCAAATGGATATGAGACTGTCTCATTGAAGATTTTCTCATGGGGTGAGGTTTTAAAAAATTAATTGGGCGTGGTGTGGGGAGGGTCACCCCGCCCCGAACCCGCCTCATTGCCATCCATAGAACCAACAAGATCATTTTCAGTTTGATTCGGTTCTCGAGGATTCATCAGTCCTGCTAGGTTTTCATTTTTGAAAATTGTAAATTTTTCGGTTTGGTTCGATTTGGATCTCTGACTTCTGAGTTCATTCAACTTTTTTACAAAACCGACCAAAAAAATGACCCGAACCCGACAAGATCATGTTCGGCTTGATTCGGTTCTCAAGGATCCATATCTATAAGAGTATAAGTAGATGAAAACGGATAAATTTTTGGTTGGGTCCGGTTTTCGAACCAACCCGCTGTTTGCCCACTGATATTATAGATTTTACTGTTCGTTTGATTGATTGTAGACTTGTAGTATGTATATACTGTATCTGAATGTATTTATTATAGGAGATGTTCACTGCTGGGACTGATACAACAACAAGCACTTTGGAGTGGGCAATGGCGGAGCTCCTCCACAACCCAGAAAAACTAAGGAAAGTCCAGGATGAGCTGAGGACCACCATAGACGGTCCAAACAAAAAGCTTGAAGAGAAAGACATTGAAAATCTTCCATATCTAAAAGCAGTCATCAAAGAAACATTGAGACTTCACCCACCATTACCTTTCTTAGTCCCACACATGGCCATGGACTCTTGCAAAATGTTGGGTTACTATATCCCCAAAGAAACCCAAGTTCTAGTGAACGTTTGGGCGATCGGAAGAGACCCGGTTACTTGGAAAGAGCCGCTGGTGTTCAAGCCGGAGAGGTTTTTGATGGATCCTAACGCGGCGGATTACAAGGGACAACATTTTGAGTTTATACCATTTGGGTCCGGCCGTAGAATGTGCCCTGCCTTGCCACTTGCTTCTCGTGTGCTGCCTTTGGCTCTTGGCTCGCTGTTGTACTCGTTCGATTGGGTCCTGGCGGATGGCGTTAAAGCGGAGGACATGGACATGAGTGAGCGAATGGGGATCACGCTCAGGAAATCTGTTCCATTGAAGGCCATTCCAATACCTTACAAGGGGTACTAGTAACTGGTCTCTGTAATTTAATTCGAATTGTTGGGTTTGTATAAATATATAGTTTTCAGTTTTCTAGTGTTTAATATTATGTATGTTTCAGCTTTTTATTGTAACATATTCTCCTGTGAAATAAATAAATTATGTCTTTGAAAAAGAAATGTCATAAATGGTGAGAAAAGTTTCAGTGGGTATTTTTGTTTGTAAATTTGTCCAAACTAATATTTTTGGTCCGCCTATCTGGTGGATAATGTTGTACACCCATCTTGTATATTGAAATTTTTTTTTTTGCAAAGTATATAAGTAATCATATCTCTTAACAGAGTTGAAGTATCAAGTTGATTTGGGAAGATAATTGCACCAAACATTGTTCATACACAAATATATGTTTCCATACAAAAGTACAGGAGAGACAAAAATAGCTAGAGAATTAATTTAAAAAAATCAGAAAGGAACGATAATTTATAGTTGTTAAAAAGTCTCATATCGATTGAGTTTAGGGTTAAGTGTGTGTATATATATATATAATGTACAGGAAATTGTATATACCAATGGGTACATTCCACCAACCAAATTCAAGTTCAAGTTTTTCTTTGGTTTATTAAAATGGCTTAATTGCATGAATGCCCCTGAATATTACGCGATGTAGCAAGTTGCCCCGTAAATGTTTTTTTAGGAATTAAACCCCCTGAACTTTCATAAATTGGCAATAGCTAACGGAATAGTAACACCGTCCATTTTTCTACCATGAAAAATTTCACTAAGGTCCCTTTATTATATACATAATTACATCAAACCGGAAAATATAATAATATGACATAAATACCCCTCTGACCAAATTTAAAAAATCAAATTTTAAAAATAAAATTTTTAAATTTTAAATTGAAATAAAAGTTAAATAATAATAAAATGTTGAACTTTTTGATAAAGAAAATTAAATAAATAGAGAAATGAAAAAAAAAATATTTAACAATTATTTAAATATCCGTGAATATAAAACCCAGATGAATATTTAAATTATTTAAGGGGAATTATCATTTAAATTATCTTTTTTATTTAAATATCCCTAAATATCACTTGTCCATTTACAATAACAAAGGTATTAATAATGTCAAAAACAAAAATAAAAAATAAAATAATAATAAAACAATAATAATGATAATAATACAATAATACAATAATAAAAATAATATAATATAATAATAAAAATAATAATATAATAATAATGATAATAATAATAATAATAATAATAAAATAATAATAATGATAATAATAATAATAATATAAACAAATAATAATAGTAATATTATTTTTTTGTTCACAAATCCCCGACCCGCGGGTTTGGGGTTGATCGGGGATTTTTGTCATCCCAAGTGTAGATTCAGATTGGACGGTGAATCAAAATCTACTCACTCTACCGTCATTTAAGATGGATGGTGGAGATCCTGGATCTCCACACCCATCAATTTGTTTATGTGTTTTTTTCAATTTTCTTGTAATTTTGTTGTTGTTGTTGTTATTATTATTATTATTATTATTATTATTATTATTATTGTAATTGTAATTTGATCACCACCATGAATATCTGAGATGGATGGTAGAGATCAATCTAAATATCTACCTAATTGTTTTTTAATAATTTATTATTATTTTTTATTACTATTATTATTTTATATTATTATTATTATTATTATTATTATTATTATTATTATTATTATCACCATCATCATCATTATTATTATTATATTATTATGATTATTTTATTTTTTTTATATTTTTTTTGAAATTATTAATATCCTTATTATTATAAATGAACAACTGATATTTAGGGATATTTAAATAAAAAAAGATAATTTAAATGATGATTCCCCTTAAATAATTTAAATACTCATCTGAGTTTTATATTTACGGATATTTAAATAAAAAATAATTTAAATAATTAATTTTTTATCATTTCTCTATTTATTTAATTTTTTATCAAAAAGTTCATAATTTTATTATTATTTAACCGTTATTTCAATTTTTAATTTTTAATTTTAATTTTTAAAACTTGGTCAGAGGGGTATTTAGATTATATTATTATATTTTTTCGGTTTGATGTAATTATGTATATAATAAGGGTGCCTTAGTGCAATTTTCCATGACAGAAAAATTAACGGCGTTACTATTCCGTCAGCTATTACTAATTTATAAAAGTTTAGGGGGTTTAATGCCTAAAAATAATATTTAGGGGGCAACGTGCTACATCGCATAATATTCATGAGGTATTCATGCAATTAAACCTATTTAAAAATGGTATCTAATAGGATGCTTTTGTTTTTTCTCAAGAACCAAAAAAAAAAAAAAAACTTTTCTGATGGCTAAAAAGCCGTCGAAGGCTGCCACTATAAATTTATATTTGAGCTATTTATATGTTTGCATACTATATAATTAAATATATTTTGGATTCAATTTATCTGTGTAAAATTGGTGTCTCAATTTGTATATAACCAACTAAATTGGGACATGTGTCTACATTTAATTATTTTTTTCAACTTCTTACATAAATGTAGACACATATCCCAATTTAGTTCGGATAAACGATTTAAGTCCATATATTTTTTATATACTATTTAAATATAACTATTGATATTGTTTTTTTAAAATAATGTTTTATTAAAATGTTTCTCTTATCTGATAAGAAATTACATTTTACTACTGCTTTATCTTTAAATAGGAAACGTATATTATATCCTTATTGATTTTATATTTTATAATCAACATTTTACTAAATAAAATTAATTATTTTTACTAATTAATGATTTAAACTTATTTCAGTAAAATTTGTAACTATTTTGTATAATAAACAAATAGATATTAAAAAAATTATTAGAGTTTTTTTTTAAGAGTCCAATATAGTAGTGTCACTAAACATAATTAAAAATAACTAAATGTTCTTGTAATTACTAATAATTTTGCTATATTTTATATTTAGTTAAATTTAAGTTTGTTTTACATTATCTATGACATATTATTTGAAAATTTCAAAATTAATTCAAAATATTCAATGAAAAATTTGACAGAGTGATTTCGCTAAAGAAAATAGTAATAAAAAAATAATACATATAGTGATACATTTAAAATATTGACCTACATGTCACATTTTTTTAGTGTATAAATTATCACATACATTCCATTATAATTTATTAATTAATATTACAATAATAAAATAATTGTTTTTTCCATGAAAATGCCATTAGAAAATAGTACTACATTTTCGACAGCATAATAGCCCTTAAAATTAATTTGAATTAAATTTTAACATTTCCGACGGTACTTTTTAAGCCGTCGGAAACGTGGACAATATTGACTGTTTTTTTTCATTATTTCTGATAGCCATTAGGAAGTCAGAAATATTGTATTACTTTTTCCTCATTTCCTCCGGCACAGAGACTATTTCTGACGGTCATTGGATAGTCGGAAATGTGGTATTACATTTTTACTTATTTCCACATTTTCGACGGCACTTTTTGTGCCGTTGAAAATGAAAGAGCCGTCGAACATGGGAACAACATTGACGGCTTATTCGACTATTTCCGACGGTCATTGGGCGGTCGAAAAGGTGGTATTACATTTTTACTCATTTCTGACTATACTAAAATGGCTGTCAGAAAAGGCACCATTACCGACGGCAATTAGCGCCATCGGAAATAGTTTGTCACTAATATACATTCTTTTTGAGTAAATTACCCTGGTGGCCATTAACTCCAGGCAAAAATATCAATTTGGCTACCAACATTGTCAAATGCACCAAAATGGCCACTCTTAGCACACATATTGTTAACAGTAGCCATTTTGTGAATTTACCGTCTAATTTATAACAGAGAAGTTGATGCGGCAAATAGATTTGCTTTTATCAAAAGCCATTTTTGGTCTTTGTCCTTATGCCCTTACCATTTACACCATTCATGTTTGAAATTAGGCTTAAAATTTGGGAATTATTTGGTTCCAACTTTGCTTTATTCTTCTCAATTTATTCTTCACCATTCAATTATGGCTTCAAGGCGCGTTATGGTTCCTTCAAGCTCACAAATATCTGCCATTTCTACAAGTTTTCAGGAGGGTGATGGCGAGGACGTGAGCTCTAGTTCGAGGAAGTGCGATTGTGGGCTAGATTCTAAGTCAAGGATTTCAACAACTGTTCATAGCCCAGGAAGAAAGTTTTATGGTTGCCCCAATTTTGTGGTAAATTTCTTCAAATTTTCCACTTTTCTTCAATTTCTTCATTTCCATTTGTCTTCAATTTCTTTGTTTAACTTTGCAGAATGGGATTGTTAAGGGGTGTGGTTATTTCGAGTGGGTTGACGACAATAGTTTCGAGGTTGTATGGGAGGAAGTCCAATAGAGTTGTATTGTTCAAGACATGGTGAAGGCATTGGAGAAGAAGGAAGATGATATTCGTTATCTAAGATACATTTTGGGTGTTGTTATTCTTTTCTGTGTAATTTTTGGGTTTGGTTTAAGATATTGTTGTTTTGTAAAAGATAGGACTGTTAAAGGTGTGACTGAATGTAAGAAATTATGTATTAAGAAAATGTCTGTTTGTAAGAGGTTGTAGAATGAAAGAGGTTGTTGAAAGATGCTTAATATATGAGTCTCGTTCCATTTATTCCATAATGACATGTTCCATTTGTTTCAATCATAACTTGTTTGGTTCATTTGTTTCAACCATAACCAACAAAATAGAGAAGACAAAATAACCAAAGAACTTGAATTCCATAATTTGATTATTCATGTTCATTTTGTACTTGAACAGTACAAAACAAAACATTAACAAAACATATTCCAAACACTTGAACTAGATATTCATGTTTAAACAATTATTATTCTTCCAATTTAAACATTTTCAAAATATCCTAAATATACTATTGTGGTACGGTTCAAAATATCCTAAATCCTAAATAACATCATATTAATATGTTCAAAATCTTCATTGGCACTTCACTGGGTATTCTTCTTCTTGGTCTTAGTCATTGCTGTTTCATTTTGACGATTTTTTGTCATTTCTTTATAGTTCTCCATTGCTGAATTTCAGGATTGACAGCATGTTCTCTTTCCAGGTTGCAGTATCTAAATTGCAGCTCAAGTCAATGTCATTTTAGCTAGCAGTTTGACGAATCATTTCAAGAAGAATTCTTGATTCGGAACCTACACCTCATCACTCTTGGAACAACTCTTGTAGTTGTGACCTTCTTGCTTGCAAGCATTGCATGTGTATGACTTTTGCACTTGCTTGAACTCTCTCTTACTTGGTGGTATTTCACCAATCTCCCTAATCCTCAACTTCTTTGGATGACCAGGTTATTTCACAATCTTGGGTGGTACCAATGGTGGCCTTTCTGTTTTAGTCCAATACTTCTCCATCTTGATCTCATACATAACATCACCATAACATCACCATAACACTTCATTTGGCTTTCTTTGTGGTAATGGATAACCACATACTTTGATGGATCTTCATTTCAGCATAGATGGCTGCAATTGCATGTTTACAGGGTATGTCAGTCAGATTCCACTTCCTACGGGTGCAATTTTTTCCCTTTAAGGTCACCATAGCAATAGGTGTTCGGTTGATGCCCATTTGGTAATGTCCATGGCCTTCTCAATGAGCCACAAAATCCCCAGATTTATTTGCTTCCAATTCCAATATTTCTAAAATTTTAGGGCCAATGTTTTTATACCACCTCTTCATTTCTGCTATTCTACTTGCCTTTCGATTCATGATCTTGATATGAAGCATCTCCATTAGTGAGTAGATTGGAGAACTCCTAGCTTCAAGCACCTCCCTGTCTCCATTTACAATCTCACACAGATTGTTAAGTGTCATGTCACAGTTAGGGTAAAACGAGAAAAAGCTCTTTGATCATTGACTTGGAGATATTTAATTCAACCACATATATACTTTCTCATTCAACTTCTTGATTTCTGCCATACAGGTTTGGAAGTCATCAACTTTAGTTGTTCTTGCTGCCTTCCACACTCTACCCCTGATTATGTCATCTTTGAACTTTTTCTTGAAATTAGCATACATATGCCTAACACAAAATCTGTGTTAACAGTTTAGCCATATGTCATTAATTGACTCAACAAGACCCTTTCGTCAGTCAGTCATGAATGTGATGCCTTAACAATATGCCAAATTCAGATCCTCATTCAATAGCTTCAATACCAACCCCAACTCTCATGCCATTCTTTCTCAACTACAACAAGAGCAATGTGATAGTACCCATTATCGGCATCAATACCTATAGCCCACATTTGTTACGCCTTGTGATATGACTTCACATGACAAGCATCCAACCCAATGTACTTCTTGCACCCATGCAACCAATCTTGCTTACAAGCATTGAAGCACATGTAAATTCTATTGAACTTATCCTTGTCATCATGCCTCAATTTTGTGTCAATCACAATATCCAGGATTTGTTTTCTTCAATTCTTCAGCATAATCCCATAATTTTGCTAATTGAGTAGATAAGCTACCTTCAATAATCTCACATGCCTTCAACTTAGCCCTATAAACTTGACTTCCTAGAAGGCTGCACAACAAAATATTTCCTCAGTTGGCCTAAAAAATCACTAATTTTGAAGTTTCTTCCAGGCATAAATTGATTAGTGTACCTTCTAGACAGTCAAACCGAATTGGCATGTCTGTTTTTGTTAATCCGTGGGCATGTATGCTTGTCATTCAGGGTCTTCATCCTGAATGCATATGAATTCTTCTCATACTTTGAAGCTTAAATGGTCCATGAGTAGTTGGTATTCTTCCCCTTACAAATGGTCTTCATAACCAAGCGTCTCACACATCTTATCCAAATCCATAATGGATGACTTCAGCTTCCTTGAAAACATCCCATATGCCTTCTGTTTAACCCACTATGTTGTCATCAACATAAACAAACCTACCACCATGATACACAACCATGGTGTAGGGATCAAAGAATCCACTGGTTGTATAAATACAACACAAACATGATTCAATTTTATGGCAAAACAATACTAAATCTGGTTCAATGTTCCAAAACAAGAACTTAAAAAATAGCATTTCCAAATCAAACAATAACTTAACAAACATATATATAGCACATTCATCTGATTCTGTACAAGTGTCAAATTTACCAAAACAAGAATATAACATTCCAAAAGTGATTTAACTTGAACCCAAATCAGATAACAACTTCAAAATTGTTGCGACTAAACTCTTAAAGCTCTCATGTCTGGTGTCCCAGTTCTTTAGGACCATCTCTTGAACCAGCCGTCCTCATCCATTAGAAGACGATAACCCTACCCCATCAATCTTCAATTGTTCAGACAAAGATCAATAAACTATTTCTAGTAATCTGGGAAAAAACCAAAGATTTTCCTTAAACCAAAGAGATAAAATTGACTCCTTCGATTTTCCCAAAACACTACAAAATGATAGAAATGCCACTACACTTGACGTCTCCGTTAATTTTTAGATGGAATGGCTACTGTTAACAATATGTGTGCCAAGAGTGGCCATTTTGGTGCATTTGACAATGTTGGTAGCCAAATTGGTATTTTTGTCTAGAGTTAATGGCCACCAGGGTAATTTACTCTTCTTTTTTTAGTAGTATAAGTATTCATTTGTTTGATAAGACATTAGCCAAATTGCATTACCTTTACATTATTATAAACTATGTTTAGCTCCTAATTATTTCACAAATACTCAGCAATAATCCATCATACATGTATGAAACTTTAAGCATAACAATGAATTGGATGAATTAGCTTGAAAAATTTTAGTTTTTAGATCGTAATCTCATACAAAACAAAGTAGAAAGAATGAAAGAAAAGGAACAAAATAAATCTCTCTAATTTTTTGAACGGCCTATTCAAAATTCTATTGTATTTTACAATGTTGGAAACTTTTGGCTTTGTTTGTGCTTCATATTTGAATGATAAAAATGGTAAGTAGTCATATAAAGAAGAGTGTTTCTTTTGTCAAGATGACAGGATCGTTTCGAAAAAAAAAATCATAACCATAGTTTTGTATCAATATGGAATTAGTTTTGTGAGATTAAAAAAATAAATATTTTGATTTTTTTTTTCCCAAAACCATTGTGACTAGATAATTATTAGATGAAAGAATATTTCTTTAATAAGGGCTAATATCTTAACGGGTGAAAGCTCTAAATAGAGACACTACAATCCCCCTCAAGTTTCAAGTTTCAAGTTTTTCTTTATTACAACTATTATCGTAGACTTATGGTCGATATAAAAGATGAGTATTGCTGGATATCCTAACTCATATATCATATACGGTCTTTTAAACTGAAAATTGGTAGGGCCCGATGAGTTGTTGATGAAGCTTCTCAAAATGGGCTCTATCTGCGGATCTTCTTGATCGGCTAGGCCCGGCCCACAGTAATTACCAGACTGCCCCTCCACGCAGCAATTTCAAAATCTCACCTTAGGAGGGTGTATTCAATTAGGATTTCAAAAGACTTTTAATGACTTTTATAAGTGGATGACTTTTGCAGATTTCATGGACTTTTATGGACTTTACAAAATTATAAAAAACTTTCATAGACTTTCATTTTAAAAGACTTTCATAGACTTTCATTTTAAATGACTTTCAAAGACTTTTATTTTAAAAGACTTTCATAGACATTTATAAAAATTTATTAATTCTTAAATATGATATATACTTTGTTTTAGCAAAATTATATAGATTTCTCATATCAATAAAAATATTTTTTTAAAGAATAAAAAAATCATTGTTAATTAAACTTGACAAAAGCATTCTTACCTATATATGTGATTTTAAATTTTTTATTTGTAATTTTTTTATTTTTTGCATCATAAAAGACATTATGCACCTATTTTTTTTTAATAATTAGTCAAAATTTTATTTGCTTTTTTTATAATTAGTCAAAATATTATAAATTTTATTTTAGAATAACTGTAGCAAATCGACAATAATATTAACGTTTACATGTCAAGTATTGCAATGGGTATAAAAAATCTACAAAAAACTAATTCAAGTTACTAAAGATAAAACATAAAAACCGCACATAGTTATTGAACAAGATTCATGCTTAAAAATGGGTGGTTTGATATTGATCATAATTATATTAAGTCACACTCATACGCGACTTTGATTATGACATATTGGCATGATTGAGTAGTGGTTTTTATCTTTTATTATTTTTAATTAACATAAATAAATTTTGTTTGATTTGTTTCGGTATTGTTTAGTTGCTTTGAGAATAGAGGTAAAAAAAAATTGAAATCTCTCATCCTTAATTGCATAGCATATATAGAGTTGTTTATATTATTTTTTAGTTAATTTTTTTTTTGTTATAGATCGTTAATGTTTGTATGTTTTTTTATAATGTTTATTCATTTTAAAAGTTATTCATTTTATTTTATTTGTAAAATTTATTAAGAATGTGTGTTCTTTTACTTGAAAATATAATATATGTTTGATGGTTAATGTTTTTCAAAGAGTTTTATGTTTTTCTTTTAAAGTTAAATTCTTTCTATTTATTTTGTCAAAAAAAATTCTTTCTATTTTAAAAAAAAAATCATTCAAAATCTTTTGTATGAATGAAAGACAAATTGTGAGATTTGTTATAACTAAAAGTCATTGATATTTAAAAGTCATGAAGGGTGCGTTTGGCACCTGGATGAGACAGGACAGGACGGGACTGGAAAGAACAGGACTGGACAGGACAACAGTTCCGTATTGTGTTTGGAAGACCTGGGACAAAACAGTTAATTGTACTGTTTATACTTTTGGTATGGCTGGGACAGGACGGGACAAGAGGTTCAATGACCAAATTGCCCTTTTTTGTACAAAAAAAAATCAAATATTATTGAATTAAAACTAATTAAAAATCATTAAAAATTAATAATTTCTTTCATTTTCTCGCGTCACAAACACCACAAAAAGTTTCTTCAATGAAATTACATAGACAAAAACAACAAATCAATTCCACAAAATTCATCATAATAATTAATTTGTTCTTAAATCAATTAAACAAAGAAAAAAAATTTGGAACACAAACATGGAAGAAAAAAAATTCTGGAAAAATTGATTCCTACAAATCATCATCACCATCAACAGTCAACACCAAAATTTTATACAACGCATCAACCCATTGAATTCTGGAAAAATTGATTCCCACAAATCATCATCCCATCTCCGATTCACCCCACACTTACATAACCAATCACATACCCATCAAACCATTGAATTCATTTATCTACAACAATCAAAGACCCAAAAATATCTCAAACCCATCAACAATCCATCTTTATCATCATCAACCTTCATCCCCATCAATCAATTCACACACCCATTCATGCAAACCAAATAAATCTCAAATCCACCATACACATGAAACCCACAAACCCCAATTCCACCTATTCAAAAATACTCATGAAAATCAATTCGAAACCACAAAAACCCATTCTCATTTCAGCCCACCAAATCGAACACAAATCTGAAGAAAAAAAATGGAAACACCACAATCTGATGTGGCTTCGGCGGAGGAGCAGAGCAGCAGCGGCTGGCGGAGGAGCGGATCAGCAGCGGCAGGCGTCGTCGGCAGCAGCAGCGTCGTCGGCGATCTGATCCGGCCTCGGCGACGATCTGATGTGGCTTCGGTGGATGGATCTTCTGGTGTGAGAAAGAGAGAGAGAGGGGCAGAGCCAAGAGGGGAGGAGCAAATGAAAATTGATTTGAATATGAGTTTTAATTTATAGTTGGTATAGTTGTAATTTTTAAAAGAATTAAGGGCAAAAATATCTTTTCCAGACTTGTCCCATGCATGGGACAAGTCTGGCCTAGGGTCTAAGGTGGGACAAGTTTTTATGGTTTTTGTCCCATACAGTACTGTCCCGTCACATGCTAATGGCGTGTCAAACATCAAACAACAAAGAGTTGTCATGTCCCGTCCCGTCCCGACCAGCATACCAAACGCAGTTTAAAAGTTATTGAGATTTTGAATAGCTCGTAACTTTTGCAGACCGTTCAAAAGTCTTGAAATACACCCCCTGAGTCTCGCTCTCGCGCAATTGAAGTGTAAGAAAAATGGCTTCTTCAGCCAAGGGAGAGCTCGTGTACAATTTATACAGAGCGTTGACCTACGGTCTATCACCGCTGGTGTACCTGCACCTACGGTGGCGCCAACTCCGAGGCCGCGAACACCCTCGCCGCTGGCCGGAGCGTCTCGGCCGTCCATCCACGCCCCGTCCACCGGGCCCTCTCCTCTGGTTCCACGCCGTCTCCTTAGGTCCCGATACTCCTTCTGTAATTGAATGCTAACCATTTCCTCTTCTTTTTTTTATTATATAATTTTTGTAATTTGATTATTGTTTTTCTTCCAGGAGAAGGCATGGCTACGATTCCTGTGATCAAACACTGCTATCGGTTGAGGCCTGATTTCAACATTTTGATGACTACATCCACTTACTCTGCTTTGTAAGAATTCTGATTTTTTTTTGGTGCATTGCCTTTGTTATTAAAGCTTTTAAGTCAGCTCATTTTGTGTGCAGTTCAAGGTTCTATTATTTTCCAATACCTTACAAGAACTTCATTGCTATTAGTGATTTTTTAATTGAAATAGTAATAAGAATAATAATAAAGAATGGCCTTGTTTTCGTAGAGAAGTTATAGATATGTTTTTGGAGATGTGATAAGAACTTTATTTTGTAAAAATGGAATAGGCAATTAAATAAGACTAACGCTGAAAAGGTTAGATTCTACCTGAGTAACAGAAAACCAAATGATATTTCTCAGGACACCAAAATCAGTTAACAGAAGTAAATAGTTGTTTAAATCCAAAACCAAAACTTCATTTTATATTGAGAGTTTAGCTCCTTTGAAATCGGTGTTCATGTCATTCTTGATTTTGACTCTTCATGAGATGTTCATGTTCATTTTGCTTCTATGCAGTTGGTGAGAGAGTTGCATTGTAGAGGTTAACATAACATTTTTGTACTCTGTTTTTTTTTTTACTCTCCAGTGAAGTGATAAAGAATCGACTTCCAAGTGGTGTCATATATCAGGTACATCACTTGGGGTATTCTCGTATGTTTTAAATTTTTAATCAACATTTACCTTTCCTTATTAATCGTGCTTTGTTGATTCAATACCTACTTTCTATGATACTTCATGTTTCTGTAATGATTTTAATTCTAATATGATTAATGCTATATTGCTATACAACTCAAATGAGGTTGCAAGTGATTTGTCCTTATCATATAAAACATGGGATGATGTGGTTAATGACATGTTAAGGAAAAATCATTTACCACATCATTTGGGTTGGTTTTTGGATTTGTTTTTTGGGCTATGATGCATTACTGTTCTAATATATGAGACAGTGTCTTGAAGGGCTGCTCAATTAGAACTCTGGAATTGCTGTTGAATTTAATGGATTCATAGAACTTACTGAGTTACTGTTGACCACATTTTGTATTCTTACTGTCATCACTGCATCTTTTGCCTTATCTTTTCTTCTTCTCTTTAGAAAACGTTAGATATAAAAATTAATTAAGGTTAATTCGAGAGTATGCAGGCAGTGTTCTTTTGTTCCATGAGAATGGTTCTGTGGCTTTTGTGAAATGAAGCTTTTGATGCCCTGATTCAATTTATTACACCTTTATCTCCTCCTTTTTGCCTTCTCCTTCTTTATGACTTGCCTCTTTCTCATCTTCTCTAGTTCAGAGATATTTCTAGTGATGGCTTTGATGTTTTTCCATGACATTGAACATTGAAAACATAACTAACATTCTGCTTACGTTAATTATAATAAAATATAACATTTTCTTATGGTCTATACATTTGTTCTTATGGAACCAGTTTTGCCCACTCGATATTCCTGCTGCTATGGATGCTTTTCTTGGCTATTGGAAGCCAAGTGCAATTATTATAATGGAGAGTGAACTGTGGCCAAATCTTATTATGGGTGCTTCAAAACATGGTGTAAGTATCCCGTCTTGTTGATAAATGTGCTACTTCATGCTAAAATGCTTTTAAGATATAAAAAAAAAAAAATTAATTTATTCATATGCCAATATTCCGCAACCATCCAATACTTTTGATCTTCAAGCCATCTGGTATTTGTCGTTTCCTAACCAATCATTTAAGCAGGATGAACAATTTTCTTGTTAGTCTTATCTGTATGCAAATAATTGTTTATCTTGATTGGCTTGTCATTAAATAAAGCAATACTCACACAGAGATATATCTGTTTGTGTGTCTGTATATGTTGTTAATTACTTAATTATGTAGTAATTAGATTTTAACAAATGTGCGTATTTGTTGTTAGTTATGTAGTATTGCATAATGTCTTATCATACTTGGTCTTCAGATTGCATTAGCATTGTTAAATGCTCGGGTGTCTGCCAAATCATTTAAGCAATGGTCAAGACCAATGCTTCTTCCACTGATATCGTTATTGCTGTCAAAGTTTTCCTTAATTTCCCCTTTGGTATGTGCACTGACTGACTTACTTTTATCAAATGAATACATGCTTTTTGTTATACTGTCACTGATCTTGTTCTATGCCACAGAGCACCTCCCAGGCAATCCACTTTCAACTACTGCAAGCCCCACCTTTTATCATCAACTTTTCCGGTGACTTGAAATACGGTATCTATTATCACCCTTTATCATCAAAATGCTTATTGTTGCATGTTGAAGCTAAGATGGTCTTTTCAACTAAGTTGTTTAAAAGTAATTACTACTCTTTATTTCCCCTATTTGATATATTAGTTTTGAAATACGGTATCTATTATCACCCTTTATCATCAAAATGCTTATTGTTGCATGTTGAAGCTAAGATGGTCTTTTCAACTAAGTTGTTTAAAAGTAATTACTACTCTTTATTTCCCCTATTTGATATATTAGTTTTTTTAGTAAGAGTATTTATGTGCTTTTGTTTCCTTTTAAATTCTACATATCTGTTTCTTTTATTGCTATTTTGACAACACTTGAGTGATTGTTAAATAAGATGAAAATGATTTATTCTAATCTGGAGTTTCATGGTTTCCATTCAACAGTGCACGAGTATGAATATTGTGAGGGAGATCTAGGAAGTTTGGATGATCTGAAGGTGCAGCTGGTTCACAGGCAGATTTGGATGGCTTCTTCAATACATAGAGGTGAAGAAAAAGGTCAGTTCCTGCTTGAAATTTTTTGCAAAGATTTACCTCAATGATAGTCAATAATGTAAGTAATTGCTTTCAGAAAGTATGTTATGACATTAAAGTTTTAGGATGATTGTAACATGGTACTAGTGCTAGAATTGGCTTGCTATTTCATCAATGCCAAAATATCATTTATTTTTGTCTGCTCAATTGTAGTCGCTGCTAATTTTTTGGCTGCTGGCTTTCCTTTTGCAGTATTCGTATGTGGTAATTCATGGCTTGCTTTTCATGCATTCAGAATTAGTTGCTTGCATAGTTAAGGTTTTAACTGCATAATTCTTGTAGTCCAGTTGAACAACATACTGTTTGGAGTGTTGTAATCATTTTAAAAAGTTGAACAAGTATTAAGAGAAATTTTTTAATTTTGAGTTATACAAAATAAATAGATTAATAAATATAAGCTCTCACTTTTTATCTGCAGTAATGTTAGGAGCTGACAAAGTGCTCAGGCAAATGAATCCTCAGATGGTCACTATTATTGTGCCTAGGCACCCTCAACACGGAAAAGAGATTGCTCAAGTATTATTCCGATGCCTTCCTCTCCATTCAACACTGTTACTAGTTTCACACTTTACATAATATGTTTCTGTCTTGTTTGATGCTTGTTTCTTTATATTCTCTTTAATTTCTTACTTCTCAATAATCACAATCAAATTTCCTGTCAGGTGAGATGTTTATTCCCTTGAACAGTGCTCAAACTGATTGTGTCCCACAAACTTTGCATGATATTTGTCTGTGTTTGGTGTAATTTTAGAAAATACTGACAAAGAGTGAGAAGTTAAAATTTTATCTTGAAGGAGTTAAGGGTTTTGTGAAGAAAACATGCCTCGTGGTTTTCTTTCTGTAATTTAACTTGATGAACTATGATTTGGCGATTTTGTTTTGTAGTTGTTCATGTTATTATGAATATCTGTGTATATTGATCTAATTTGATAAATTAGTATTGCTATTGGATGACCAAGAATATATTTTAATGCATTGCCCATAACTATATGCTGCTGCAAAACATATACTTGGACTCTGAATGTGTCCTGAGGTGGTGCAGGAATTGCTGAAAGAAGGGAAAACTGTAGCTTTGAGGTCTCAACATGAAACACTTATGCCAGGGACAAATGTGTATGTAGTGGACACATTAGGTATGCACTTTCCTTCACTTTTTTTCAGTGCATTTTGTGTTCTGAAATGTTCATTTACTTTTTTGGCTGTCAACTTCCCTGTCTTGATTTCACCTATATTAATTATTAGCTGTTTGTTAAAGGGTTAATTGCACAAACTTACCATGTCTTTTGACTTTATAGCAAAATATTCAACAAATGGCCTTAACTACACGAACTCCCCCTGCCGTCAATGGTCAACCGTTAGATTTAACTTCATTGTGTCCTATTTCAATTTGTTTTATAGGTGAATTGAGACAATTGTACAGATTAACTCCAATAGCTGTAATTGGAGGTTCTTTCTTTCCTGGTTTAACTGGACACAACATATCAGAAGCTGCTGCTGCTGGCTGTGCTGTTTTGACTGGTGATTGTTTGCTTTTATACACCCTAATTAATACCATGCGAGCTTAACATAATACTGTATGTTTCACTACTTGTCTACTTCCAGGTTATCACGTCGGACATTACAAAAACATGGTGTTGGAAATGCAACGGTTAAACCCTTTGTCAATTCTGCAGGTGTGAAGAACCTCTTTGTCTCCATCTAATCTACATTTCGGAATTAAATATATTATTTTGTCAGACCATCTATGAAGACTTTTTTAGAATCATTCTCTAAAATGAGGTTTATAAGTTTCAAAAATGTGTTGTCAGATTGTGCTTGACTCAGTTTACTTCTGGGTCCATGTTAGCCTAAATAGTTAATCCAGTTCCAAGCTGATTTGGTTCACGATCTTTTGTTTTAGTCTTATGAATTGACTTTGCCTTTATTCGTAATACTTTAGAATGGGTAACTCTGATGCTGGCCTGGAACTCTGGTAGTGATTCATCATGTTAGTGGTGTTAACGAGTCTGGATGGACATTTGAGAACACATTAAAAGGATTAATCCCAGCACAATTTTGAATTATTCTTCAAGCATGATATCAAATTTTTCATAGGTGTAAAATTGCTGAAGTTGCTGAAAGTTTTCAGGCAACAAACCACAGATTTAGTTGTCTTATCGGTGTCAGTTTTAGTGTAAATTTTCTTGTCACTGATTATGCAGGTGTCTGGAAAATCAGAGCTTGAAGAAGCTCTAATGAAGCTTTTAAGTGATGCGAGAGTATTGGAAGCACGGCAAATGGCTGCAAAAGAAGCATTTTTAGCTCTATCAAGTGGCATTGTTGCCAATGTCTGGAATCTACTAAATTTTCATGTTTTTTCCAGCCGGCTCTGTATTAGGAATAAATTAAGACTTGGATGAACTTTGCAGCTGCCTCTGAAAAGCACTTTATAAATCATAGCATTCCATACACTTGAGATCATTTAGCCCTTGAACTTCAGCCTGATACAATTTTTTATGGAAGCTCTTGCTTCTTCCTTTCGTACAGTGTAATCTGCAAACACTGTACTCAATTCTTTTAGCATGTTCACTATGCAAATCAACCTTAAACCACCTAGAACAGCATATAGACTGATTTGTGAACCGTGGACTTGTACTAATTCTATATTAAAATCGACCTTATCACCTACTCCTCCAAGAAAAATGCCTGTGATGAAAAAAAAAAAAAATCTTCCCTTAAACTGCAACTGCATATTTTAATATCGCAAGACAATCATATGTACCATTGACAAGTTTCATGGAAGCTTTTAGTTGAATGTTAACAGTCCCAAACTTGTTGACTGTAGCTCAATCTTTGATGCATGTTCTCTGTGAGTTACTCTCTGGAGCTCAAAGATCAAGTGCAAAGCATGGTTAAAATTGAAGGAAATCATGGACAGAAGGTAACAGATTCAGCTCTTTTGATATTGTTTATAATGCACATTTACTTGTGTTTCTAGCTGGATGCTACGTACATATATTAGCATTTTGTTATTCATGCTGTTTTTGCTTGTTCTGGACACATAATTTGTTAGATATGAGAGGTTCTTGGTGGATAAATTTGGGTACACTTTATATGACAGATTGCTAATGTGTCAACAGTTATGGAGGGGTAATACCAGGTTTGATCACCACCCAGAATAATTCATATTCTGCTATTTCATTTGTTTTATAGGTTGCTACAAGTTTGCGCAGTAAGCATTATAAAAGACTTTCCAACTTTATGAATGGAAAACACATTATTATTATACTTTTGAATGACAGAGTTGTTATGTTACTAACTACTAGAAATATTCAACAAATGCTGCAGCTGGTATTGATCCTTAATGCACTAATATAAGTTTGCAAGAAAGAAATTTCTTCTTTTCTCTGCTAATAGTAAATTGGTGATACAGGAGAGAAATGCAACAACCACTCAAAATGCTGCTTTCGTATTTGTCATGCTACAGTTGTCGGTCTAGTATGTTGATCATCTCATAAAGCCAAGAGAAGAGGCTTTGAGTCTGTTTGCAAGCTCAGTCCCACTTGTTGTTCATCCACATGGCAAGCAAATTGCCGCAATGCTGTACCACCTTGGAAAGAATTAATGATACGTTCAAAATGAAACTCGTCGCAAGGTGTAGCAAGGGGACCATCTTTGTTGGGACTGTCATCTTCGTAAGCTTCTGCCTTTATGACAAACCTCCTACCAGCTTTACCTAAAATAAAAGCCAAGTGACCTGGAGGTACGTCCCTTGGCAGTTTCCTCTCTTCACCTTTGGCATGCTTTTGCCACACAAGGTATATTTTTTTGAGCTTCACAATGTTGAAGACAACACGTTTAAATTCAGTTGGAGGAGCCATGAACTAAGGTTTTAGGCGGTGTTATCAACTTTAGAGCATCAAGAGTGGAAGCAGGTGAGTATTTATCATCTTGGGAAGAGATATCTACCGTTGTATCCTACACAATTTTCACACTTACCCACCATGTCCAAATATTAACATAAAACGTCTATTTCTTTCAGTAATTATCTAAAGATTAAACTTTTACAGTGTCTTACCTACTCATTCAGGTTCTATGTTGTTTAGGTCATTGGTTTGATTTTTGGAGCTTTCTTTACAGAATAAACACCAAGTATATACTCACTCACTTGTCGTAATTATCTGGTCATTCACATGTTCATTCACAAATGCGTGCAACACGACATGTGGTTTTAAAAGGCGGCATAGATTCCTGGGAGTTGAAGGTAAGTAGAGTATCTGTTTAGATAAAGTACAAAATGAGTTCTCAACCAAGGAAGTAAATATTTGTATCGATGAAAATATCGGGGGTCCAAATTTTTGGAAATTGCAGTGGAAATATCGGAAATATTGTTAATATCCTTAAAATATTGAGGAAAATTCGGTCAAATTATCGATATTTACTTCCATGTTCTCAACTAATAAGATTCATTGAAGTATATGGTGATATCTATTAGTAGGTGGAGTTGGAGGAGCATAATGAAAAATTCATGGTCATGCATGTGTTGGGAGTACTTGGCTCTCAGTTAATTTGTCCTGATATGTTATATAGTACCTTTTCTGGTAGGACTGTAGGAGCCTATGACCGACACTGCCTAATTGATATCGGGAATACATGTGAGAAGAAATTAGGTACTTTTTTTTTTAATTATTTTTACTATTTTAAGTTTGCATAGAGTTGGATTAGGTACGTTTTGAGGAAAGAGTAGAGACTCGAACCACAACCTCATGGTACGGATGTGAGAGACATACCACTGGATCAATTTCTTCTTGTCTATGTTATTTAATATTTAACTTCAATACCTAAGCATAAATTTTTCTCTTAGATCTGAGGGTTGTTAAATTGACATCTATTCTCTATACTTAGATCAAAATCAAATATATATTAAAAAAAATTGATTAATTTAATTTGTAATAAATTAAATTTACTTTTTTAAATCTTTATTATGTACTCTCAACTTTTTAAGGGCAGATGTTAATAATTTTCATTGTTATATTAGCAATGGCTAATTGGCACTGATGTTCCCTAAACTCTTCAAAATTTTATATTGTGTTCACTGTATTTTTTTTTTCGGCACTAAACCATCAGAACTCTCGTTTTATTGGCAAACACTTGGGTTTATTGTTCCTTGTAAGGGGGTATCCATAGTCGGTTTTTACCGATTTGTGAGAGTTCAAGTGGTTTAGTGCCAAAAAAAAAATAAATGAGGTATAGAGCAAATTCTTAAAGAGTTTAGGGGCCAATTAACCATTAACAAACAATGAGAAGCATACAATTTTAATGAGTAGATATGGTTTTGTTGGGTTTTCAACTCAAAAGTTTCTTGAAAGAGTAGTTTGGTAAATAGGATGAGCAAGCACGCGATTTTGTCTCTTTCTATTCCATCTCTTTCTATTCCTTATGCAGAGGAGAGACAATGAGAACATTGAAAGCAAATCGATCCTAAACTAGAATTGATAGGAAAAAAAATCACAGTTGTCTATTACCACTTACCAGCCATTGATGTGATCTTCTAAACTAATTACTTTAGTAACCCAGTTTTTGATATATGTACCGAAAAAACCTCAAGGTGTTGGCCTAGCGGTTATGTGATGTGTTGTTAAGCGTATGGTCGTAGGTTCAATTCTTTCTAGTGCCAAATTCTTGTGGCCGACCCTCAAGGCTCTAACTCAGCTGATGGCAGGAGGAGCTTATGGGTTAGGTGGCTCTCAAAGTTAGCGGTTCGAATCCTATCCAAATGAAGGTGAGTTCTGATTTACCTGCTTGCATCTTTGTGGAGCCGGGGGTGTGGGTCGGGGTTTTTTATCAGTCGTACTCCACAAATCCAATATACAGGTCACGACAAGTCATACAGTTAGGAAAGACATACATATAGGTACCTAGACGATGTTTGAGATTCTTGATATCAATATATATATATATATATGAAAATTTTCACCTCGGTGCGTACTAATGAATATTTATCAGTGCGTTGCATGTGGACCATTAGATTCAATTTCTTTGACCCAGTCTGTATGCACTTATAAGTGTTTATCTATAATCTATGGAACACGTGCAATGAGTGATGTATTTTATATCAGTTCGCACTGAGGAGAAAATAACTATATATATATATATATATATATATATATGTGTGTGTGTACTGAAACAAGCATTTAACTATATTTTTACTTCTAAGCTGCTTTGCTTTGTGATGAGGGTGACAATTTGTGGCTTCGGTATGACAATCTAACATGAACACGAAGCAAATTTAATAGGTCAAGGTTTAGCTAATTGGGTCGTATCAGAAATTGTATTTCGGTAATTGTGTTACAGTTCTACGCGATTACTAAAAGTGTAAATGTTATTTAAAATTTTAAGGGTTTACTTGTGATTTTGACTATTTAGGTATAAATACTATATGAAACTCTAAAATTCAAGAATATAATATAAAAACATTACACGAGTGAGATGTCGCATTCGTGTTGGCCCAAATTTGGTAGTATCAGTTACATGTTTAGAGGTTTTAACTTACTAATGATCGTGTCGTGTTCGTGTTGGGCAGACACGACACGCCAACCCAAATTTCTCGCTCTATTTTGTGTTAACAAGTGTAATAACAGATAAATTATCTTTAGGATTTATATTTAGACAAGTAAAAATATCAAACATAAGATTCATTTTGTAAAAATCAGTGTTTAACAAAAACAATTTTGAGTTGTTTGATGTGTTTCTGAAAATGAGATTTGAGAATTAGAATTACATAAAATAGATTATTTAACTTCTTCAAACTACGTAACTACTAGAGGAAGAGTTTCAGATGTTTTTATTTGTAGAATTGTCTTTGAAAATACACTTGTACTTTTTTATTTTTCATATTGTTGCCAAAAGTTATCACATTAATGTTTTCAATATTTTTTATATTCATTAATTATTTTAATAGAATTAGACCAATTTACCCTTTGACTGTTAAGTTGACTAACAGAAGTTTGACTATAGGGTAATAGGGACTGATTTTGTTTTTCATAAAAAATTAGGGAATTCAATCATTGTAATCGCGTTTTTTTTAACTGGAATTCAATCATTGTCCATAATTCTTTTGGAACAAAATTTCAAACAATATAATTAATGGGCCCTTTTCAAGATGAAAAACAATCTATGAGACACAACACACGTACGTTGGCTCACACACAACACGACATGCAATATCCCCACGATATATGATCAAATGAATACCGAGTGACCCAGTTGAGTCCATGCCCAAGTTCTACGATCATCTTCAACCATGTTCTCTAAAGCTACTCCTTAACCAAAATAGCTAGTTAGAATGTGTTTTTTTTTTCACTTCAACCACTCCCTATTATCACTCCCTATGTTAGAGAATTGCCAAGGCACTCTTTACCTCTATGGAGCCATTTTTTTCTAGCTATTTTCTCTTTTCTATTATTTTATAATTTTTAAACTGATTTTCTTATTAAAAAATGATGTCAATTTTGAATCAAAATTAATTTATTTATATTTTAAATTCAAAAAATATGAAAATATTAATTGGAATGACCGTATGAAAAGTTACTAAATAAAACGGCTAAAATTTAGTTACGATTTAGAGATAATAGTTGGAGATGCTCTTTCCTTCTGCCATGCCAGTGATGTTGGAAATTTAGAATGTTAACAACATCAGCAACAAAAAAATCAATCTGAATAAGTTATTCACTTATAACTAACATTACATATTTATTATAAAATAAAATT
The DNA here is from genome assembly GCA_033220585.1 of Dipteronia sinensis. Taxonomy (NCBI): domain Eukaryota; kingdom Viridiplantae; phylum Streptophyta; class Magnoliopsida; order Sapindales; family Sapindaceae; genus Dipteronia; species Dipteronia sinensis. Next base: position 66,961,865 of record CM065637.1, on the reverse strand, counting down.
CTTTTAACAATGTCAAAATACTCATTTGATAAGCCAAATAGATCCAAATCCTCCAGTCTGATAAATCCAAATAATACTGGTCAATTCCAAGTCAAAGTGGAAACTTCTTTCATACTTGTCTTTGATTCATTTTCCAAGAACCAAATAATCAAATTAAACAAGAAGAAAAACATATAAATATATTGTTATTGTTAATGGCGGTGCAGTACAATTGTACAAATATACAATGCGTTTGTTTTGTCGATATGTTGAACTGAGAGAAAATTGGAACGCCAATCGCGCCTTGAATCGCATGTTTGGTAACAAAAGCAACAAAGAGAAAGTTAAAGCTGAAATGTTTCCTTCACTTTTGGCAACACAATCACTGTACTCGTGCACTACCCATGCCCCACCACCATGTGCCTCCAATTTAATTACTTTCATTTTTACCCAATTCCCATTTCTTTTTTCACTTTGTAATTTGGTAATTTTGAAGCTTACATTTTTCTTGGATTCTCACTCACTAATTCAACTAAAACAAGTGTGGTTTTGAGTAAATGGATTCTTGTTTAAGTGGGTATTCAATTCATATATAAAACACATGTTTAGAAATTATAATGGCATTTGAAGTAATTTCTTATAAGATTGTACGGGGTCGGTATGAAAAATGACTTGCGAAATCTCGTATCAGATTAATGGTTTAGGATGATTGTGAGAGAAGTATGCATGTATTCAAAACATTCAAACACCATCTTTGGACTGTCATTTTCCATTCTGTTATAGAGTAAAACTCGGTGCTTAATGTGTAGTTTATGAAGATGATTGATGGAAACCATAAGAAAATAACAGCAAGATCAAATATCAGTTTTCGTCCTGCAGAGCATCATTAATTTTTGCCACTCGTAATTATTGAAGGAGATGGAATTGAAATGGAGGCATTTCTACAGTGACACACTGACTGACCAGACAAATGACTATAATGTTTCTAACAAACTGAATAGGTGATGTAAAGTGGTTTCTGAATTCTAATGGAATCCTCCAATCAAGCACAGTTTACAGACAAGAAGAGTTGGGTTGTTAGCATTTCACAACATTTGTGTGCTTTATTAAACAGTTTCTCTACAAAATTTATTAGTTGACAATTTTATGTATAACGAACAATTTCATGACCGGAACCCACGACTTCAATAGTACAAGGTGTATCGAGCATATCATTTGGTCAGCTTGATTTCATCAAGAAACAATTATATATAATATATAGTTAGTTATCGATTAACTTCATTGATCATTTGGTGAAGTTTGATATAAGTTCTTTAAATTTCTAAGGAATCTCTTAATGAGTTTTACAAATTATTTCAGTTAATAAACAAAAAGAAATTGGCTGAAATTGTAATTGAATCACATCATGGCTAATCTAGCCATGAATGGAGGAACAACCCATTAAAGTGTTTGTAGAATTGTAGATGTGAGAATTGAGATGGTACATAAAGATGAAAAAAAAGGAGTCAATCAAATTAATGTTAGAAGAGTACCAGATGAAAAAAGAGTCGATCAAATTAATGTTAATTAGATCGAAGAGCACCAACAAACTTATCAAAATAATAATAAATAAGTTGAGTCATGGACTCATGGTTTACTTCTATGTAATTTGTTGTTCATCATCCATGCCAAGGTTGGTCCAGCAACTTTGCTTTCTCATCACTTAAAGTTGAAAACTTTTTCCTTCCATTATAATTAAAGCAAGACACCAGCAGGCAAATCAAATTAAGTGCTTCCAATCACTTTTTATCGTAAATCTCATAAAAGTTGCCCATCAACAGAGCCAATCAATTTTATTTTAAATTTTTTCCACTTGTATTTGAATGTTTACTAGTAAATATCTGTAAAAATATATACATAACTCCAATTTTTTTGAAAATTTTAATGGAAATATTGTCAATATTTTCAAAATATCGGAATATTTAGAGATTTTTTGTTATATCAATATCATCAAAATGGAAAATGTCGGGATATATCAGTAATATTATAGACATTTACTTCCTAGATAAAATGTAGACTAGTAAATGAGTCAAGGCATGTATTTCTAAAAAAATTATTGTTTATTTAAATTGAATAATTGGTTTTCATTTTTGATGATTGTCGGCAGCCAGCCAATGATCAATGTGTATTAATTCCATAGTCAACCATAATTGAAGAAAAGTTCAATTATTTGAGAGGCAAATGACACCAGTTTCAAATGTTTGGATATAAATATTCTGATGAGAATAAATGGTCTAGATGACTAGATGTTTCTGAACTCAAAGATAGATAAAGAATGCAGTTCAACTCTCAAGTATGAGATGCTTTAGTGAAATGAAATGGTTGTGTTGTTGTGTCATGAATTTTACTGGTCGAAAACTTACTCTGAAAAGCAATGCATTATGCATAGCTCTCTCTATGTAAAGCAGAGTATTCACTTTTAACATGTATCATGTATCATGTATGTGCTTACAATCTGGTAAAAGATTCATAAACCTCCTTGACTGTCTTAAGAAAATGTGGTCAAAACAGGGAACACAACCAAAACCAACAACTCATGGTCCATCCAGTTCCGATTTGTTTTGAGTCTACCCATTTAAACTCGACACGTATTCAATTCGATTCTATTAATCGTCGGAACTCATAATATTTCTATGTAAAAGCTAACGATTTACCCAACATGTCTTATTAGCAATAAACTTTTTTTTTTATGGAAATTGAGAAAGAAAAAGATTCAACTTTCTTATTTGATTTATGACTTACAAGTAGAGTCAATTAGTGTACATTATTACTCTTATTAAACCAGCAAAAAATCTCTCTTTTGGGGTGACAGCTACATACAACAAATTGAATTGTATTCCTTATTCAGATCCATGTCAACATTGAAGAACTACAAACAAAAAGCGAAAAATAAATGAGTAAAGAAAAAGCAGTAAAGTTGAAAGTAGAAGAATTGAGAAACTTTTTTTTACTCACATTCCATTTTTGTAAGCAGTGGGAGACGTGGAGTGGAGAACAGCAATCATTTACACAACCAACAATATCCCATTTCCTGATTTTCTCCTTTAATCATTCTCTCTCTCTCTCTCTCTCTCTTTTCTCCTTTAATCATTTCAAAGTAATTCTCTCTCTCTTCTCTCTCTCTCCTCTCTCTCTCTCTTCTCTCTATAACCACAAAAACACAAGTCCAAGACAAATAAATAAATAAATAAAAACACTTTAGTTTTTTTTTAAACACAAACACAAGACTCAACTCTTCTTGTCTCTCAAGTCTCTGTTATTGTATTTTAAAAACACTCTCTCTTCCCGCCCAACACAACCAAACCAAAGCATGAACAACAATAACCACAACATCAACAAAGCCTATCTCTTCTTCCTCTGTCTTCTTCTCTCACTCTTCTCTGTTTCTTCATACCCAAATGACACTTTTGCCCTCACGCAGTTCCGTCTCCAGACAGACGCTCATGGCTACCTCCTCTCCAACTGGACCGGCAACGATGCCTGCGCCGCCAACTGGAACGGCGTCGTCTGCTCGCCTTCATCGAAGCGTGTGGTCTCACTCTCTCTCCCTTCTCTCTCCCTCCGTGGACCCATCGATTCTCTCTCCCTCCTCGACCAGCTTCGCTTCCTTGACCTCCATGACAACCGCTTAAACGGCACCGTTTTGCCTCTAACAAACTGCACTGACCTTACACTCGTTTATCTCTCCGGCAACGACTTCTCCGCCGAAATCCCACCTGAGATCTCGTCTCTCAAGAGAATTCTCAGATTGGATTTGTCAGATAACAACATCCGTGGCCCAATTCCTAAACAAATTACAAACTTGACCCGACTTCTCACTCTTCGGTTGCAAAAGAATGAACTCACAGGTCCAGTTCCGGATTTGTCTGCTTCCCTTTTATATTTAAAAGAATTGAATTTATCAAACAACGAACTGTACGGTCACTTGCCTGATGGTTTGTTGAAGAAATTCGGTGAACAGAGCTTTGTCGGAAATGAAGGACTCTGTGGGCCGAGTCCATTGCCTGTATGTTCATTCAACGGCAACACTCCACCGGACGTCGCGCCCACCGAAACGGTGCCGTCGAACCCGAGTTCTATGCCGCAGAAACCTAATTTCGGTCAAGACAAAAAAAACCCACGAAGAAAAGGACTTAGTACCGGAGCTATAGTTGGAATCGTGTTGGGAAATTGCGTAGCAATGCTGGTTGTGACTTCGTTTCTCGTTGCTTACTGCTGCCGTAGTAAAGACCGGTCGACGAGCTCGTCGAGTGAGAAGAGAAGAAACGGGAGCAATTACGGGAGCGAAAAGAGAGTGTATAATGCTAATGGAGGAAACGACAGCGATGGAACCAATGCGACCGATAGAAGCAAACTTGTGTTTTATGAGAGGAAGAAGCAGTTCGAGCTTGAAGATTTGCTCAAGGCCTCGGCGGAGATGCTTGGAAAAGGAAGTCTAGGGACTGTTTACAAGGCTGTTCTTGACGATGGATCCATTGTTGCTGTCAAGAGACTCAAAGATGCAAACCCTTGTGCGAGAACAGAGTTTGAACAATACATGGATGTGATTGGGAAGCTTAAACATCCAAATGTTGTCAAACTCAGAGCTTATTATTATGCTAAGGAGGAGAAATTGCTTGTTTATGATTATCTTTCTAATGGAAGCTTGCATTCACTTCTTCATGGTGGGTTCTTTATTTGATCATCTTTAAATGATTGTTTTTTTACGAGTAATGTGGGTTTTGATTACTTGATTTTGTGATTAGGGAATCGAGGACCCGGGAGGATTCCGTTGGATTGGACGACGAGGATTAGCTTGGTTTTGGGAGCGGCGAGAGGACTTGCTCAGATCCATCAAGAGTATGGTTCATCAAAGATTCCACATGGAAATGTCAAGTCTTCAAATGTGTTACTTGACAAGAATGGTGTTGCTTGCATTTCTGATTTTGGGTTGTCATTGCTTTTGAATCCTGTTCATGCCATAGCAAGGTTGGGTGGTTACAAGGCTCCTGAACAAGCTGAAGTCAAAAGGCTGTCTCAAATGGCGGATGTTTACAGTTTCGGTGTCTTGTTGTTGGAGGTGCTGACAGGGAGGGCTCCATCGCTGTATCCTTCACCAACGCGTCCACGTGTAGACGAAGAGGAACAGGCTGTGGATCTTCCTAAATGGGTGAGATCAGTTGTGAAGGAAGAGTGGACAGCAGAAGTGTTTGATCAAGAACTTTTGAGGTACAAAAACATTGAGGAGGAGCTTGTGGCAATGCTTCATGTGGGGTTGGCCTGTGTGGCGTCACAGCCAGAGAAGAGGCCTACAATGGCGGAAGTAGCTAAGATGATTGAGGAGATCAGGGTTGAGCAATCTCCTCTAGGAGAAGATTACGATGAATCACGCAATTCTCTATCGCCTTCCCTTGCAACCACAGAAGATGGGATAGCTGGATACTGATTCATTTTCCATCCCCAGAACCACATGGTTTTCCTATTCTATTATTTATTTGCATTTTCTCGCTGCATATTATTATCTATGTTGTTAGATTGATGGTTGTCCTCTGTGCTCATTCTAATATGTACAAGCCCTGTGTTTCCTTAATTTGTTGGGACTTGAGAGTGAGAAGATCATCTGATGATCTTGTCACCAACCAACAAGATAGTTTCATTTAGTTGTCTGTAATGTAATTTAATTTTGACTGTCCAATTAGTAGAGTAATCAGTATTTGTTCAAACTTCAAAGCAAATATTATCTCAGTCTCAAGACTGGTAACAGATGATGTTTCATTTTCACGCTTCTTCATGGTTATTCTGTAGGAATAAATTATTTTCTTCTCTGGAATTAAAATTGAGTGCTTGATATTATTGCTACCCACAACTTATTTGCGCACCCATTTATCATTAGTATTTTCTAGTATAAAAATACCCTGCCTATTAAATTGGTAATACGACCATTTGTCCATTTTATCTTCTTCATTGTTAATATTTACTTGGAGTTTTACACGAACAGATCAACTTTTGCAAACTTGGAGTTTTACATGAACAAATCAACTTTTGCAAAAACCCAAGAATCAATAGAAACTTTATGACTCATATTCTAGTCAAGAGTTATTTATTTCTTAACAATTTTTTTTTTTTTATATATATATATTTAACCCAATCTGCAGCGATGTGGCTTATGGCTTCAATATATATTAAGTTATGGACATATTGCCATATTGACCTTCAGGCTTCAGCTTCAAATAGGTAAACTGGTTTAATACTCGAATTAAAAAGATTTCACCTTTAAAAAAAATGTTACAATTAAAGTAATTAACCTCTCAATCATACTTCCAAAATAATAATCAGATCTCACGAATCAAGATGATATTTTTTATTTTCTCTTATATCAATATCTACTTTTCTTCTTTTTCAGTCAATCCCATAAAGGAAACATTCCACTGATTCCAGTTTTTTTTTTTTTAAATGAAATTTAAGAAACAATTATATCAACTCTTTTGAAAATGTTATTGTATATGAAATAACATTATTCCTCAAGATTCTCAACTGTACATCCTCTTTAACAAACTATCACTACACCAGTCACCACTATAACGACACTCATTTGTTAATCAATCTGCGTAAGTATTCTCCCTGAACTACTGCTTCTAATAAGTCAACAAAATTTACAAATTAAAAAAATGAAAAATGAGAGGTGTCAGCAGTCGGCACCAAACTAGGGGTGCACACCATCATTGAAGCAATCGACACTCAGATATCAAGTAACTCAAGACCTCAGAAATGTATTAATCTTGAAAGTGTAATAGAGATGGACAGAGGTTATAGAACCTGGTAATGCCTCAGAAACTATTAGCTGATCCTTCCGTTTTGATCAATAAATGTACCAACTTGGTCTCCGCATAAAGCTTTCGAGATGTTTCCAGGCTCAAGAAGATTAAAGACCACAACTGTAATAAAATAAAGCAAATCAGTTGGCAAGAGATATACTCCAAAAATAATAAACCAATTACAGCAAGCTCAACGTAATGCAGTGAGACAAACAACCAAATGATCTAGATAAGCCTGTATCATAATTAAAAAGACCAACCGGGTATGCCGTTTTCATCACAGAAGGTAAGTGCCATTGTGTCCATGGGTATTGCACCTCTAGCGCCCAACTCCCTGAAACAGATGTGCTCAAAAGTAGCGTTGTTGTCTCGCGAGTGGCAGTCATAAACTCCATCAACGTTGGTACCTTTGAGAACCACCTCAGCATGAACTGGTGAGATGGAAAAAGGTGTCAAATGGATTTCAAATTAGTGCAAAGAGTGAATTTGTGTGTGTGCCTCAGAGAGAGAGAGAAAATATACGACATTAGAATTTTAAATTCGGCAAATCAAAAAGATTATGCAGAAACTGTAGTTGGAACAGATCCATACTCTCAGATGCTCGGAGAGCTGCAGCTGTGTCAGTAGAAAACAGTGGATTTCCAATCCCAGCACCAATGCCACCAAATATTACAACTCTTCCTTTTGCAAGATGCCTCACTGCCCGCTGCCTATTGTATGGTTCAGTAACTTCCGGCATAGTAAATGCAGTTTGCACACGCGCATGAATACCGTTCTTCTCTAATGCTGACTGGAGCAAGATCGAATTCATCACACTTGCCATCATACTGGTACAAAAAGCAAAGACACTGCTTATTTAGATCATAACTGGAAATATACATCGATATCACAATTACATTAATCAGCCACATCACAGTCAACAAACAGCATTAGAAGAAATTACACCTATTATTTTCATCTCAATGAATATGAAGATGCCTTTATTCTCTATGAAGTAAAACAAAATCCAAACTTAATTCTATCATATGACAATAATCATTCAAAGCTTGTTTAACTGATATGTATCATATAATGTTCAAAGTGATATCAAAACTAGAAGAAACTTATTGTCAAATCAATAAAATGTAGAAAAAATAGGAAATTGGAAGCCTTTTGTGAATTTTTTTTTTCTGCATTGGCCTGGATTTTATTTTGGGGGCTGTCTCATGCTATTCTTGCTAAGGACAGCTTCTTTCTATACTTGTAAATATTTTAATCTATACATCTTTGGAGTTTTCAGCTATACTCCACTCATCACAATGAAAAAGGAAACATATAAGAATTGAACCTTTAGTATTCTAGGGAGAAGTTACTTCTAACTTCTAAGATAACAGACAAGTGTCATTCAGTAATACCATTCTACTACTCTAATCTCATTACTACTTTCACAAATAGAAAGCAAAAGCAAAAAAACACTTCATATGGTGGTTTGATGGCATATCATAGATTAGTCACTGACATGGAATCAGGGAAGAAACATAATTCATTCGGTAAAAGAAAAAGATAATCAATTCAGAAACAAACAAATGGCTCAAGCTTCATCTTACATGCTTGACATTAGGCATTTTCCATACTTCAAAGAATATTCCATAGATTTTAGGGAAGCAAAAAGTAGGTAGTACTGCAAGTCCAGATCAAACATATTACCCGATTTGGTACGCAGTACATCTATCTGCACCTGTTTCAGTTACCCATGAATTTCCACAAAAGAAATTACTACCTCCAATTACAATTGCCACCTGAAATATCAAAGACAAACATTATTTTGTACATTAAATTCAAAAATTCAGGTTCCAGAGAACAATCTTGTCGCAATAAATACCTCAACACCAAGGCGGCAAGCAGTTGCAACTTCTCTCGCAATCAACATTGCCACCTAACAATCAACAACAATCAATTTAAGTTAGGCACTAGTCCAAGCACGAACACTGGGATTATCAATCTCCATTTGACAAAGAGGCCAGCAGCCTGGTCGTGCCATATTAGTTATCACATGTAAAACAAGATCAGGATTAACCTTGGGGTCAATATTGTTATGGCCACTGCCAGCAAGAGCAACTCCACTAATTTTGAAGACCACTCTCCTCCATCTAGGGCTTGACTTGGGCTTCACAATAGTTAACTGACCTGTTGGGCTAGGTGTTGCTGCAATATATCTACCAACACAAACATAATCTCAGAGTATTAAGATAGTATTATTCACTTTTCACACCAATAAACAAACAAATGAGCATAACCGTTCGAATTTTGCTGAAAGGCAAATAAAACACAATAAATGTCGAAACACATTAAACCGTCTTGGTTCGAATTTTGAAACATTGCACAATCTCAAATGTTGTGATTGCTGAGGATTGCTTCTAGGCATTCAGTACAAATTTCATTAAGTGTGGTCTACGAATAGAGGGAGACAAAGCAGGAAAACCTGTGTAAACTACTTCATTTTAAAATCATTTAAAAAAAAATCTACTATTTTCCATTCCATAAATTATATCATGTTTCGTGCTCCATGAAGTACACATTATCAATTCACTAATTCCTTCATTCATTCATAAAAATAAACTGCAAGCCGCCTTTTTTTCTACTTGTGGATCACTGGATCAACTTTAATTCTCCAGTACTCAGTAGTCAACCCTTAACTTATTAAGCCTTCTTTTCTCACAAAACCGACTAGCTAAATTCGCATGTTTGTTACTCCTGGCCAGAACCTTCAGTATTTTACGATTGGTATAAGAAAATCATATATGATTACTGAAGCCAGAAGAGCTCCATGACATCAACAGACTCCTATAATCATCATCCATATCAAATTAACAGTTTACGTCCGGAAACTTAGAGCTTAATGCAAATCAACAGACTCCTATAGTCATCATCCAAATCGAATTAACAGTTTAAGTCCAGAGACTTAGAGCTTAATGCACGCTAAACAAACAAGCCAAACAAAGCATAAACAAGCTAAAGACAATTATAAGCATACATACAAATAAAAACTAGACAACAAAAAGATTGATTAATACCTCTTGGACTGCCTAATCGAATTGGTTGAAGAACCACTCCCTTTATCGTCATCATTAACACACTTAATCGTCAGCGAATTTCCAACAATATCCTCCATCTTCTTAAACCAAGGCCAATGACTAGCTGAAATGCCACCATTATTCATCCTATGACGCTCCAACTTGTAACGCTTCTTCAAATTATCAACCTTGTTCTTACATTGCTCCACGCTCTTGCTCAGCTTCTCAGATCGTTCGCTCACCGTCACCGCCACCTCCTCCCAGTCTCTCCCTCTCAGATTCCCTCGATTCAGCTGCGTGAACTTGTCCAGGTAAGCGTCGAGCAGGCAAGCGATCGCCGCATCGCTCCACTCCTCGCGATCTTTCCGATACTCGTTTTGGAGTGTCTTTGATTTCTTGGAAGTATACGGAGTGATGTTGGTGCCGTCTTCATTGCTGAGATCTTCTCCTCCTCGATCTTTCCTTTTCTCCGTCTGCACATCGAGAATTCTCGGATTGTTGTTGCCGTAAGCGAAAGCCGACTCAGTTTCGTTTTCTTCTCCTTCGTCTCCGCATTCCACGCCGATGCTTACGGAGATCGGTTGTGGCTGGGGCTGCGGCGCGTGTCGTTGTGTGAAGCGGTGAGGCGCGTAAGGCTGTTGTTGTTGAGAGTGGAAGATGTGGTGGTGGTGATTGGGATTTGTTTGCTGGTGGTGGTCGTCACCGAGGAGAGAGAAATCGTCGTCACAGGAGGCCATTAAAGGGGGCCGTTACAGTTAGGGTTAGGGTTTGTTGGTGAACGGCAACGGCGACGTTAGGGATGGGGATGAAACGTTGAAGGAAGACACGAGAGGTCTTTAACGGAAGGGGAGTATCGTGAAAATGAGTGGGATGGGCCGTCACGGATTCTGACGGTACCGTTAAGTAATGGCGAAACTTGACGATACGTGGGCGGGACCCGCACACTTTTGGTAATTTTTATTTTTTTTTGAAAAACACTTTTGGTAATTTTGGGCGGTCAAATTGCACTGACGCACATATTATATGTATAAGGGTAAATTACACTGAAACCCTTGATGTTTGGGTAAATTACACTTAGATAGAACCGTTTCTTTATTATACACTAACACCCCCAAAACTTAAATTTGACTTTTAAAATACCTAAAATGCCCCTAGTTATATTATTTTATACTTTATTTTTTTTACATTTTAACCAAAAACTTTATAAACTTTAATAAAAATTAAAAATTAAATTAAAATATGATTCATTAAATAAATAAATAGTTTTAAAAAATAAAATAAATAAATAGTTTTAAAAAATAAAATAAATAAATAGTTTTAAAAAATAAAATAAATAAATAGTTTAAATAAATAGTTTAAAAAATAAATAAATAAATAGTTTTTAAAAATAAAATAAATAAATAGTTTTAAACAAATAAATTAATAGTATTAAAATGTAAATAAATAAATGAAAAAAATTCAAAAACAAAATTTTTCAAGGATATCCATTAATAGGGACAAGAAAAGCTCTAAATATCCAAACTTTTATGGTAAAGATAATGGTAAGAGAAGTTTCAAGGTTCTCAACACTCCTTAGATATTTAGAGCTTATTTTGTCTCTATTAATGAATATTCTTAAAAATTAATGTTTTTAATTTTTTCATTTATTTTTTAAAATATTTATTTATTTATTTGATTTTTTAATACTTTTTATTTAATTTTTTAATTATTTATTTACTTTATTTTTTAAAAACTATTTATTTATTTAATTTTTTTAAACCATTTATTGATTTAATTTTTTAAAACTATCTATTTATTTAGTTTTTTAAAACTATTTGTTTATTAAATTTTTAAACTATTTATTTATTTAATGAATGATATTTTTATTTAGTTTTTTATTTTTATTAAAGTTTATAAAGTTTTTGGTTAAAAGGTAAAAAATAAAAATAAAGTATAAAATAATATAACTAGGAGCATTTTAGGTATTTTAAAAGTCAAATTTAAGTTTTGGGGATGTTAGTGTATAATAAAGAACTTTTCCATCTAAGTGTAACTTGACCAAACCTCAAGGGGTTCAGTGTAATTTACCCTATGTATAATTGCACTAAAAACATATAAAATATAATAATAACATTGATTACCTTTAACCCCTTGATTAATGCTTGATTAACGTTTGACCGTTACTCACTAAAGGAAAATTAATTTGATTTTTTTTTGTTGATTGTTACTAAATAAATAAAGGGAAAAAAAAAGGCCAAAAGGCTAATTTTTCCCATAAAATGCAATGGTACTGAGTCATAAGTCATAACAAATTGTGCCCCTCAACCACCAAGTGGCGTGGATCAAAATATGAAATCGTTTTTTTTTTTATTTTCATTGATTTTGTTATTGCTTGGAAGTTAAGTTTGATATACTTGAAGCTCAAATTGAGTCATTAATAAATATCCAGAAAATCAACATAAAACAAAGTAAATGAATAACCATATATATAACATACGGAAAATCAGAACAAATTAAGGAATCTGAAATTACGAGGCATTGATATGGGGGTGGGACATTGTTTTGCCTTGGAAACTTGGGATACGACTTGGATGAATCGGTGGAGTTGAAAATCCTACCCCATTTATTTTTAGAAAAACTAGTCCCTTTTTAATCCCCACAATAGATAGGGTGGGGTGGAGTGGAGTGTGGAGTAGAACAAGGAATACTTAACCCATCCCAACCGTCCATTTATTAATTTATCGAAGCTATTTGTTAAAAGAACAAATGTAAAAAACAATGAATCTCATACAATAAATAAAATAATTCTGATAGTGTCGAAAATCATCTCATAAACATTATATATATATATATATATATATATAACAACTAAATTCAATCATTTTTAAATAAATTCAATCCCCTTAACATAAATAGCAAAGTAAAAATGTTCAAAAATTGTATTGTGTTTTGTCATTATGTTAAAATAAAAAATGAAAGAGGTGTATACGGTATGTATACATATATATTCTTTATTTTCATTTATAACGACATAGTTTAAATATATTTTTTAAAGAAGGACAAAAATAAATAATAAGAATATAAATATTATATTTTAAGTGGGGCACATACAGGTAGGAAATATAAAATCCGTATTCTCCCCATATTCATTATGGGTTTTACTGTTTATTTCCATTCTTGCCAATTTAAAATTTTAAAACTCATCTTCACCCAGTAAGTGTGGGTCCATCCTTACTGGTTATTTTGTCATTCCTAAACAAAGGGCGCAATCTCTATCACCTGTTTTTTTGAGGTTGACGTTCCTCGCCCATTATAACTAATGGGTCTAGTCCTATTCTAGGAGGTGATGTCGCCTCCTCCTAGGTTCAATTTAGGTTAGGGTTACGTTTGATGAATTTAGATTTTTTTAAAATTTTATTAATATGGACATTTAGTTATATGATGTTCTGACGAGATGATATTGGTCCGATGGTAAACCTCGTATACATGTACAACAAGGCTGCATGTGCAAAATCATCTCCCTAAAATAAACCCTTCAAATTTATGTAACAGTGTAATACTTTAAAAAAAGTCATAATGTTATTTGAAAAAATTAACGTCAACTTGTTAATTATGTCTTAATAATTAAGTGAAAATTAAGTCATAAGATTTGACTTCTTCTAATTTAAGACAAATTCAACTTAATTTAAGTTCTTAAAAAAAACGATCCTAGCCCAATTAATTCAAATACTTAATTGAATTAAGACTTAAGTTGGATGTCAATTAAGATGATCATTGTATTGCATTGAAAGTAAATAGTGAAATGATGTTTGGATATAGAATTGGGGTGTGAAGACAGTGAAGCATTATTTTTACTTTTTTTATACAATTTTATAGGATTGTTTTATTTTCAGTTTAGGATATTTCGTTGAGATAAAATAACCCGCATATTTGATGATAATGAATCGTAAGAATATGAAGTGTCAAGGTTTGAAGAAGAAAATTGGGATTGTTCGATCTATATCAGAAAGCATATACCGTTTGTTCATAATACTTTAGAATGTTCGATAAATGATTTAAAAATTGATTGTTGGATATTTCAACAAACAATGGACGAAATGAGTTAGAATTATATGATAATCATTTTCTAAAATATATTTCCAAAACATGAGATTATACAAGAAAATGATTATTTCACAATCTACAATTCTACACCCTTTAAAGTAATGCAACTATGCAGCCTAAAATAAATGAATAAATAGAGCAACTATGCTTTTCTCAAATAAGAAAATAAAAAGTAATGCAACTATGCAACTCCACACTTTCAAGTAATGATCTTTAATTCACAGAACTCTTGAGAATTTTAATGGGCAATACCTCTTAAAAGTTATTGTATTCGAATCCGTAGCATGATATAAATTCATTATAGAATCAAACTTTTTAACAGATATAATTTGTTCTCATTTAAAAAAAGCTTTAAACTCTTTTAGATTGACTACCAAAGGGACTCTTAATGTAATTAACAATTTTCTATTAAGTAATCACAACTGATTCAAAAGGAATTGGGAGAAATTATAATGCTTAGATATTCTATTTCATATCAACTTGTATCCGAGTTCTAATGGGATAATTTAATTCAAATAAATGGTAAAAGAGTAATGCTAGATATCTCACCTACAATCTCATATTTACCATCCCAACTCATCTGGCAATTGAGGTGTCATTTGATAAATTGATACATATATGTGATTTATCTCACTTACCTATGAATTCACTTACCAATTAATGTGTACTCACTCAGTAAGTGACATTTCAGCTGCCACATGGTTAGGATGTAAAATATGGGGTTGTAGGTAAGATGTCTAGCATTACTCTGAGTAAAATAATTTGCCGACTTACAAATCAACAAATAAGAATGCAAACGTCATTATTGGATGAGAAAAGGGGAAAGATTTATAAATGCCCTCAAATCAACAATAATTTCAACATAACTCATCTAGAAAGAAAAAAAAGTAGCCAAACTAATTTTTTTACCAAAATATCCTTTAGTAGCTTTCACCCATCCAACACACTTAAACACTAAAAAATGGAGAGATAAATCATTTTGAAGCTAGAGAAAAAAAAACACGGTTAATTAAAGAGAGAAAAACTTTCAAACCAATGATAGAATCTCATCGAAACCTTAGAGAGAGAATCCCATCAAGAGAAGGAAGTTGTGTACATTGTATTGAGAGAATACAAAGCTGTGAGTTTTCACGAGCGATAAGGTTAGGAATCGTAAATACTCGTGCATATTGGTGTGTGGACATTTTTGGTTATTGGCATGTAAACACATTTTATTCTTGGCACGTGAACATTTATTGTTATTGGCATGTAAATATGTTTTGTTCTTGGCGTGTGAACATTTAATTAGATATTACTTATGTAAGTTTTTCATTTTGTGATTGACTTATTTTGTAGACAAACCATATTGGGGTTAAATTGCAAGGGTAGACTAGGCCTTCGTGGTGAATGATCAAGCTTCAAAGGCATTATCAAGTAGAGGTGGCAACGGTTCAGTTTCGGGGCTGTTTCGGTTTTGAAACCGCCGGTTTCGGTTCCGTAGGCCACCCAAACCGTAACCGTAACCGAGAAAACCGGTTTGGTTTTCGGTTTCGAACCGCCGGTTTCAGTTTCAGTTTTGGTTCCGGTTTTTTTGGGTTTCGGTTTCGGTTTATTTCGGTTTTATTTTTTTTCCAAACAAAACCTAATTACAATAATTACTAAACCTAATTAAAATAATGGGAAAAATAATGTTCCAGAAAAAAAATTGACAAATGAATAAAATTTATGGGACATTTTATTTAGTAATAAAATTGAAACATTTGTAATAAAATGAAATTAATATAAAATATTCAATACAATTATATAAATATATAATATACAATTGAAGCATTTAGGTATTTAATAATGTTGAAAATAAAAGAAATTGACATTGATAAATTGATACAAAATTACAATTGCAGATAAATTAAAAAAAAATTTAAATGGATATTAAATTCAAATATACAATGTAACAAAGTTGAATTAAAAATAAACAAAAAAATCGGCCTTGCACTTAATTTGACCTCAATTAAGTTGCATATGTATCCTCCATAAATGTAGAGCAGTAAAGGAATCAAAGGCCACGTAGTTCTTTTACCTTTAATTAGATGTTCGGTGTTGGAGGTTGGAAGTTGGAATGGAATCTAATCGCTGTCTTCCGTTCCCGTGGTTTGGTCAGTCTTCAAAAAAATCATTCACTATCTCCGCCTCGATTTCTTGTTGTCTGTATTTTGCCTTTGTCCAATCATCAACACACGCTTGAGCTTCAAGTGTCTGCGGACACATAACCGACCGTCTTGGTTCCAAAATATTTCCACATGCACTAAATTCTTGTTCCCCAGCTACGGTAGAAACCGGTGTTCCCAAAATTTGTTTAGCAATAATAGCCAAAATTGGGAAAATATGTTCATGATTCTTCCACCAAACCTGGATACTAAATTCACTATCTTTAAAAAATTCATAAAGCAAAGCCTTAATGGAATTACAATAACTAAGAACATCAACTTCTAAATCTAAACTTTTATAATAATGAGTTAAATAATCTTGCAAACATTCTAATTTAAAGCGTGGATCAAAACATGATGCAAGTAAATAAATATTGGAATCTCCTTATAATATTGTAACCATTTTTTTTTCATGGCAGCAACAGATTCACTCAATTGAACATCGAGTTCACACTCACTGAATGCACCAGCAATATTAACACTTTGAATAAGAAATAAATGAGTAGTGGGATAGTAAATACCAGATAAAGCATTAGTAGCATCATTAAAAACACGTAACAATTCAAGAATTTTTATACAATCACAATGCTTCAATTGAAGAGAAATTGAAGGAACGTTATAAGTAATAAAAGAAACTAATAATTCCTTATATGCAACACTTTCATTAAGCAACTTATAAGTAGAATTCCAACGAGTACTAATGTCCCCTAGAAAATTTAATGGGACGCATACCATTTTGAGAGCAATATTTTAACCATAGTTTTTGGAGTTTGTTTTGCCTCCATATATAGTTAATACTATTTCTAATTGGTTTAATATAAACAGAAAGAATTTGTAATCCAGCTTGAACACACAAATTTAAAATATGGCATGCACATCTATGATGAAATAATTTACCCCCAAAATAGGGATTGCACAAATCCTGCAACATAGGAATAGATGCGGTATTGCTTGCAGCATTATCAAAACCGATTGCAAAAATTTTGTTTTGGATATGAAACTCTTCAAAAATAATTTTAAAGAGAGGAAAAATATTTTGAGCCGTATGTGATTCATTGAAAACACGAAATGCAATAATTCTTTTTTGCATGACCCAAGTCATTATCCATATAATGACATGTCACACTCATATAATGGTGACTACCAAAATTGTCAGTCCATATGTCGGCACATACGGAAACGCAACCTTCAAATTGATTAAAAAAAAAGAACTTAATTTGTTTTTTTTTTTTGTAAATGGAAAATAGTGTACGTGTGAGAGTGGATCTAGGAACACGTTGCATTGCAGGATTTAATGCAGTTTGACAATAATTAACAAAACCTACTTTATCACCAAAACTAAAAGGTAAATGTTCAACTGCAACCATTACTGCTAATTCTTCCTTGTTTTTTTCAGACGTATAATGAAATAGTTGATTAGTAGGGGTTCCGTACCTGGAGATTTGGGATTGGTTACTAGTCTTCACCAATTCAGAAGGGTGATTTTTCCTAATATGGTTCCAGTACGTGTCATATCCGAATGATTTGTTGGTCCTATATGTTTTGGAGTAATAGTTGCACTTGATTTGGATCATCCCGTCATCTAACTGAATTTTCTTCATATACAATTTGAAGAGATTGGACTTCATCGGCTTTTCTTCTTCACATGCAACAAATTCATCTGAAGGGGGTTGGGGGTTAGATAGATTTTCATTACTATCAGGGTCATAGAGATTGGGGTCGGGTTCGTCGGAAATTATTAGAGGGGGATTAGGACTACGAGGGAGATCGGATCCAAATTGAGATTGAAGGAACTCGTAGTAAAGTTGGTCGTTATAACTGACATCATCACCTTGGTGTAATGGTGGCCACGGTTCGGTTTCGGGGACGGTTTCGGTTTCGAAACCGCCGGTTTATGTTCCGTGGCCTCCCAAACCGTAACTAGAACCGAGAAAACCGGTTTGGTTTTCGGTTTTGGTTCGGTTTCGGTTTCGGTTTATATTTTTTTTTTCAATTTTTGTGGCCACATGTCACTTTTCTATTGGTTAGTTTTTTTTTTAAATATATAAACCGCCCAAAACCGTCCTAAACCGCCGGTTTTGGGCGGTTTGTGTTTCGGTTTTGGGCGGTTTCGGTTTCGGTTTTTGTTGTTTTTTTTGTCTTTTTGTCCACGTGGCACTTTTCTATTGGTTGATATTTTTTTATATATAAACCGCCCCAAACCGCCGGTTTTGGGCAGTTTTGGGACATCCCTAACCGTAACCGAACCGGCTCAAAACCGGTTTCCAACCGGTTTCGTAACCGGCGGTTTCGGTTTCGATTTTGGATGGTCGGTTTCGGTTTTATACACACGGTTTAACCAAACCGTGGGCACCTTTACCTTGGTGTTCCAACAAATCTTGCAATGGACCATTTCCCTTGTTCAAATTTCTTGAACCTTCTCCCCCACTTGCCATTGAATAATTAATTATAAATACTAATAGTAAAAAATATATATAGATATGTGAGGCACTCAAAATATTGTTGGAATAATAGTGGTAACACTAAGAAAAATAGATAATTGTAAATAAATAATAGATGATTGTAAAAAATATAATTTGTAAATAGATATTAATTTCTATAATAAATGAGAATTAAAGAAAATTTTAAATAGATGATTGTAAAAAATTGAAGAAATAAATAAATATTAATTTTTATGAAAAATGAAAAATAAAGAAAATTGTAGAATGTAGAGAGAATTGAGAATTTGAGATTGAGAGAAGTTGAGAGTGGTGTGAAGAATATTGAAATGTGGGGGGTATTTATAGGATTATAGTGGATGAGCGAATTTACAATTTTAAGAAATTAAGGGGAAAAAATAATATATATATATATATATATATATATATATATATATATGGCCGTTGGCATTGGCCGTTGGGAGATGAGTAGATGACCGTTGGTCATCTCTCCCAACGCCCAACGGTCACCAATTAGCTTTTTTGTTTTTTTTTTCAATTGTGTGGTCCACGTGACAATCCGGGATTGGTTGATTTTTTTTTTACTGTCAACGGTCGAAACCTGTCGGTTTTGGTCGGTTTTCGACCTACCGTAACCGTAACCGTAACCGTAACCGGCGGTTACGGTTACGGTTCCGGTTTCGGTTTCGGTTTTTCGAAACCGGTTTCGGTTTTTCGAAACCGGTTTCGGTTTTTCGAAACCGGTTTCAGTTTGGTACCCCCAGGTTAACCGAACCATGGGCACCTCTATTCTCAAGACATCAAGCTCAAGAGGCGTTTCAAAGGTATATCAGTTGTACTAAACTCTTTGAAGAGAATTAGTTGCACACACACAACACACATTACTTCATGCATACTTTGCTCATCTTGCATTTGTGTTTCAGTCTTCATGTGTGCATTCTCTACACTTCTCACACATTGATCGCTCTCAAATTGTACATACTTTGAGCGTTTAATTCATCTCTTTTGTGTCCGTTTATCGGATATTTGTGTGTGTGTTTAACTATCTCTTTAAGTCCTTTGTAGATATTTTTGTTATTCATGTGAAATTTAGGACTTGATGAAGATTAGGGAAGAAAACAAAGTAAAATTGCATTTTTGGAGACATTTGCGAGTTACACCTCGTAGAACCAAGTCACAGAGCATGTCCAAAAGACCCTGCCATGAAGAGCTGCGAGATTGGCCTAGTAGGACGAAACTGTGAGTTATCATTGCGAGTTACAACTCGTAGAAACATGCGGCAGAGGTCATTGCGAGACCCTACTGCAAGTCAGAACTAGCAGAATGAAGTAAGAGTCAAACCAAATATTTTCCTACGACGACCTACTGCGAGTTCTATCTAGCAGTTCAGTTCCAGAAAAGATTACGAGTAAAGACTGCGAGTTTATCCTCCCAGAAGTATAACGCAGATCAGCACCAGAAGACACTGTGAGCCTCTACTACGATGTTGACGTTGCAGAGTTAAGTCACAGAGAAACCATGAAAGAAGAACTGGGAGTTTCAACTCGTAGAATGACCTAGTAGATATTGAGCTGACTTAACTGTGAGTTGAGACTGCAAGATCCAAGTCACAGTTCAAGGTCGTAGAAGACTTTACACATCACTCTGCAAGTGAGTTTCATCCAAAAGTTTTTCCCATTATATAAACTAGGGGTGGGCACTGTTCGGTTTACCTAAAATTGAATCGATTTAAACCGAATAAGAAATGGTAACCGAACTAAACCGAACTGATTTTAATCGGTTCGGTTCATTTTGGTTTTGGGCCTAATGGGCCTTATGGGCTTGATGGGTTTAATGAGTCATTTTAATATGTTTTTAAATTTGATGGGTTGTTGGATTCTAATTTTGGGCCAAAGTTTCATAAATTTTAATAGTCCAAGCCCAAAAAACCTCAAATCAAACATAACTAATAAATAATAATATTTAATGAAAGAAAAGAAGTAGGTTAGGTTTTTTTTACTTATATAGGCGGTTTAATCGGTTCAAACCGGTTTTTTGAGAAACAAAACCGATTTGAACCAAAAACTTTTCGGTTTTCAACTTTTCAAACCGATTTAAACCGAATTCATTTTATGAACCGAACAGAACACCCTTTTTTTGGTTCGGTTCGATTCGGTTTCGGTTCGGTTCCGAACTTAGTGCCCACCCTTAATATTATAAACACCTTTTTCTTTCCAAAAAGGTGTGTTGAAGTGTGTGTGAAAAGTGTTAGAGAAAGTATTAGTGTAAGAGCTTTGTAGCTAGAGTTAAAAACACCATTTTCAAGAATCACTCACTTGTACTTTAGATTAAACACTTTAGTTAACTTAATTTAGAAGTAGAGTTTTCTACTTAGTAGTAAGTAAATCTACTCTTTGTCATTCAAGTAAGGTTTTGTTGAGCAAGCTAGAGGAGAACATCAAGAACACCATGAACTTTATTTATCTTTCTCTTTTCTTTACTTGTATTTATTTGATAATGAGTGGCTAAATTATTTTGTTGAGGATTTAGTGATTGCATACATGTGAACACTTTTAGTAATGATCTATTCTATCTTGTATCTATTTCGAGTTTGCAGTTATGCTTGATATATTCACATGTTAGTTATTGGGTATGAACTTTACTTAATATCTAAGCATGATTTGTTGTGCATGAAAGGTAGATCTATCTCTTGGTTGACCAATCTTGAGTAGTTTATACTTGAAAATCTTGCATATAGATTTTTAGTGATAGGAAATAGGTTATGAACTTTGTTATTAGCATATTGCATCATTATCTCCTCAGCATATCTTTAGAATCTTTAAATTAAATAAATTACAAGCAAATTCTCATTAGATTAATTTTAGGTGAATTATACTAGATCCATCACAATAGAATACGTTTCAAGTTCCTTGTGGGAACGAAACCCTTACTTGTATCCGCTATACTCATCAACGATTCGTACACTTGCGAATAGGTTATTTAGACTCGCGCACTCCATTTTCATTCCATTTAGTTTTAAGAGCACCAGTAGATTAGAGGTACGCTCGGAGTGCGTCACACATGCACCTTATTGTTAGATCTAAGCGTGATTTTGTGTAATGTAATTTGTTTCCCGATATTTGATCGGAAACGTCTGTGCGTGCATGTTGGTGTGCTTGTCTTTGCGTGATGCGTGACCTCTTGAGATGGTTTCAGCGCATGGGTTAATGTGTGCACGTTCTTACAATCACCTGCACAATCATTTCTGGTGTAGCTCTGATCTCAGTGCGCTGGTCCATGTTCTCGGGTCCATACTAGTGAAGCCACGCGCACAGTTATCTCGGGTGTGATTCTAGTCCAAGTGCGCAATTCCAAGTTCACGGGTCCCTACACGCGCAGTCGACCCGCTCACATCGTCGTGTTTGCCCTATTTTCTGCAAACTTTCCAAAACAACCTAGTTTCATTTTGACATCCTATATATGTTGTCTTCTCTCTAGCTCGTTTTTAAGAGTCCAAAAACCTATCTTTGAGTGGCTAAGTGTTCTTCAAGAGAGAGAGACTCCCAATAACTCATTTTTACTCAACCAAACTCAAATCTCATGTGCATCTAGCATCTTCCAAGCAATATTATCATGGGTCTTCTTGTTTTCTTTAACTAGGTAAGCAGCACATATTTTAGAACTCTTTGCATCATTTATATGTTCATATTTGCCTAGGTTTAGCATTTATTTTGTTGATTAAATGCATGCCCATTTGCCTAATATTGTTTCCAATATGTTTGAGTCACTTTGTGTTGGTTGAGATTGTTTGTTCATTGATAGCTTGCATTTAGGACGTTTTTGTCCTTTAGCTAAATCTTCATGCTTGCATTTAAATATTGATATATATGATTGTTTTAATTGCCATAATTGAATCTCTAGATACGCATTTAGTGTAGCATAGCATTAATTGCATATTGGAATATTGACATATATTCACATAGGTTGTTTATCTTTTCATGGATTATTAAGTCTTCTGGCTAAGTGGTTTGGTGCTCAAGCCTTGGTCTATGATCACTATTAAAGGCTCGTTGGGTAGAGTGAAAGTGTTAGTAACCAAGAATTGTTTGATTTGAGGTCAATCTAGGTTGTAAACTTTCATTCAAATAGTGGATTTGAGGACCATATGTGGCTAGATGGATATCCCATGAGTTTTTTCCCTTTTGGGGTTTTCTCAAGCAAAACAAATCAAAGTGTCATTTATTTTTCTGCACTATATTTACTTTGTTTGTTTAACTTGCTTTTAAATTTGTTTAGGTGATTTGTGACTGATCTTGACTATTCCGAAAACTTGGTAATTAATTGGATAAAACCTATTCACCCCCCTCCTATGTTAGTCTAGGCACACCTTAATTTATTTTGAACTTGGTGTGTGCACATTCAAATTCAAGTATATAACTTTGGCATGTGGAGATATTTTTTTAATGGTGTGTGAAGATTATTGTTCTTGCCCTATTGGCATATGAACATTTTTTTTAATCTTAGCATGACGTGTAACACTTTTCAAATACTTTTAAGGGGGAAAACCGTAAATGATATTAAATTTGTTCACATCATATGTAGTCAAAATCATTCCGATAAGAATAATGAATTTGTAGAGAGAGAACACACAAACAAATAATAGAAACTATAGAATAGAGATAATCCTAATAGAGGGATGAAAGAAAGTTGTAGAGAGATACATAAATAGATGAGAGAGTTGAGTATAACTCGAGTTTTTAGGAGGTAAGAGATGAGAGTTAAAATTATCAAACGAGTAATTTAGTCGTTCCTCTTATTATGTAGGGACAATTTTGTTAACTCCGTGAAAACATTTCAAGATAACTAACTTTGATATTATCAATAATTTGAGGGCCAAAACCAGAAATTTCCTCATGAGAAAATAGTGGTAGACAAATAGTATAAGAGGTCGTTTGGTATGAGGTAATATTTGCATGAGAATGAAAATATGATAACATTCTCATGTTTGGTAGTATGTTTGAGTTTTTTGTTTCATAGGAAAGTGAATCTCATGGGAATCACATTACTCCATTGGGGGGTAATGTGAAACCCGTCCCAATATGTGGGTTTAACATTACCTCCATATGATTCCCTACGTGGGACCCATCCACTCTCTCTCTCTCTCTCTATGAATTATGTCTGGTACATTTCCCTCTCTAACACAAACACACGATAGAGAGCTTAGCCCTCTATTCTCTCTCTGCCACCACCATGACTTCCTTTTCTCTCTCTACCACTTGCGCTTCCATCTTATTCTACAGATCACCAAAACCCTTCTCCTCAATTTCCCCATCACTCCTCACCCCTCGATCAATCTCCCTAATAAAACCACTCCTCTCTCAAACCTAGGGGTGGGCAAAAATCCATTGAACCGAACCAAGCTGGTGGACTGAACCGGTCCTAATTGGTTTTTATCTGGTTTTCAGAGGTTATCCGGTTCAGTTCGGTTCCTTTTTTTCAAAACCGGATTTATCGGTTTAGGTTTCCGGTTCATTGTCAAAAACCGAACCGGAAACCAAAGTATAAAAAAATACCCTAAATTTTTAGTTTAGGAATTACGAGTTTTAGACAATAGCCCATTTAATTACTTTAATTCATTTTTATCATCTCATTGGACGTTGTGTATATAAAAGTAAATGGACTGCTATGTCTTTAACTTATAATTTCACTTTCAAATAATTATATTTGGAACCCTTATTTGTTCAAGCTATTATCATTGAAGCGGATTTTTTGATGATTTTTTTAAAATGTAATGATTTTGTTTTTTCTGTAAAGAATATTTAGAGATGATACTTTGTTCATGAGCGAAGCAGTGAATAATGTTATGCCCAAAACTGAAAAAACCGAACCGGTCCGATTCAATCGGTTTTTGATCGGTTGACAGTTGTAAAGTTTATGGGATCAGATCACTTTTTCAAAGACCGAATATTATAGGTTTTTATCGGTTCACTTCAAAAAGTGAGCTTATCCATTAAAAACCCACCCCCTACTCAAACCACACACAACCCACTTCCCAATTCGCTCCTCCAAAAACAACGACACCACCACCACGTCATCAACCCCATCTACATCTTCTCCACAAGGAGCCAAATTGATTCCTCTATTTATCTCCATTGCTGTAGGTCTTATTGTCCGCTTCGGCATCCCAAAACTAGTCCAAGTGACTCAACAAGCCTAGCAATTACTCTCAATCTTCCTCTTCACAATCGCTGATCTCGTTTTGAGTCCATTGTTGGTCGGTGCCCGAGCTTTTTCGATCTGTTCTTCTGATTTCTTCTGATACATTAGATAACCAAAAACACAAACAAACCCAGTCAATCGATCAATTTTTCAAAATATTAGGGTCTGTCCTGTAAGCGTTTTTCAGTGATTGTTTTTCGAAAATGAAAATGAAAATGAAAACAGTGTTTTTTTTTATTTTTCGAATTCTGAAAACGCGTCTGGTAGCATATACTGGAAACTGTATCCTGAAATTGAAAACAGTAAAAACGCGTCTGGTAGCTTCACTGAAAGCTGAATTCTGAAAATGAAAACAGTAAAAACACTTCTGGTAGAATAACTGAAAAATATCAAAAATTATAATTTTTCTTATATTTTTTCTATTGCAATTTTTAATTTGAATAAAAGGGAGTCAATAATTCATCCCAAATAATTATCAAATAACTCATAATTTAAAAATTGTTGTAAAAATAAAGAGAAAAATATAATAATGAATCAGAGAAGAAAATTGATTCACCGAATACATACATATATACATATATACATATACATATATACATATACATATATATATATATATATATATATATATAATTTGAATAAAAGTGAGTCACCAGAACACTACACATGAAATTCAGTAAACTGGAGTTAAACGTGCTACCAGTAAACTCATATCTTCACATTTAGCAAACATACCAACAAGACTAGTTCCTACAAACTGATTAACACTAACTTCACTATTGATAATCAATGCATGGTATCTTCTTCCCAGTTCAAGACATCTTTCATTGCTACAAAATTTTAAAACACCAATCACAAAACGCCTATATAGTAAACTCCCTGAAGAAGAATATGTAGGGGCATCATTAGTACACACATTGCCACTGCAATCATCATGAGAAGTACCATTACCTGTAAAATAACCACTTTTAACCACACCCTTTTTAACATCAATCACATATCTAGCGTAGTTAATTGGAATCAATTGTTGAAACACCAATTCGTTTAGGACTTCTATCGAACAGTGTATATACAACTTTTGAAGGAATAGGTTCACTAGCCATAGATGTCATTGGGAGGCTGAAATTTTTAAGCTTGAATGGGTCTTTTACACTGGAAGTGGAAGGAAAGGAAATTGAAAAGCTGGTATTCAAACAAAGTACAGTAAAATTTCAAGGAAAGGAAATTTTTAACTTCGATGGATGACTAATAAGTGGACTCGGCGAAGAAGAAGAATGAGAAAAAGAAAAAGAAGTCGAATAGATACGAAGAAGAAGAAGAAGAAGCCGATCGGCGGTGAAGAAGAAGAAGAAGCCGATCGGCGGTGAAAAAGAAGAAGAAGAAGCCGATCGGCGGTGAAGAAGAAGAAGAAGAAGCCGATCGGCGGCGAAGAGGCTAAGAAGAAGAAGAAGCCGATCGGCGGCGAAGAAGAAGAAGAAAAGGAGTCTAGAAGAAGATAAAAAAGAATAGTGACGGGAAGATGGAGAAAAGTAAGAAAAAAATGATTTTTTTTTTATAGAAAAAAATGATTTTTTTTTATAAAAAAAAAGTGAAAAAAAAAAAAAAAACGAAAAACGAAAAACAACTTTCAAACGTTTTTCAAATTTTTCACTTTTAACACTAATTGTGTTTTTCAATTTTTTTTTGTTTTTCGA
The DNA here is from genome assembly GCA_033220585.1 of Dipteronia sinensis. Taxonomy (NCBI): domain Eukaryota; kingdom Viridiplantae; phylum Streptophyta; class Magnoliopsida; order Sapindales; family Sapindaceae; genus Dipteronia; species Dipteronia sinensis. The sequence goes on along the minus strand of CM065637.1, from coordinate 66,935,404 downwards.
AAATAAAATGAAAAACGGTTAAACGAACACGAATTCGAAATCGTTTTTGGAAAACAAAAACGAAAACAAAAAAAAAAAGCTGCAGGACGGGGCCTTATATAACCAAAAACCCAAATAATAAATATTATTAATTTTATGTAATCATGGAACAAATTGAAAAAAAAAATTCAAAATTGATTCAAAAGATTAAAAAAAAAATTCTCATATACAACCAAACACTGTTACTTGATATTCTCAGGAATCCGACATTATATTCCCATGCACAACCAAACATATATATATAAGTTTTCCAGAAATTATATTGCTCATATTATTTTGATTACCCTATATCAAACCGTCCATAAATGTATAATAAAATACAACCTTGTAGCAATCCCAAGGGTCATAGTCCGTAGCAAAAGGACAGCCCATTGGATCAACAATTGACCCTTGTTGTAAAAATATCAAAACAGCTCACGCTCAGATCTGTGGGGCGGACGCACTTGGCACTTTCTGCCTTGGCAATCAAAACATGCCCGACTCATCCCGCTACCCCCACCCACCCACCACGCCACACCACCTACTCACGCTTCGCGAACCACGTGGATATTTTCCAATTAACCACGAGAAACACTGCATGAACCCCACACTCCTCCAAACATTTTATACTCCACTCGCCTTCTAGGGGCCCATAATATTCACTCGTACGGTTCACGTGTTTCTGACCAGTGTGGTCAAAACGCTGTCCTCTTCTCCACGAAACTTTAAAACAAACAACTCCGGCGCAGCATAAAAGTGTTTGTGTCCCCAGCACCCGTACCCTCTGATTGCTTAAACTATCGCCACGTGTCACTACCCGAGATCCTTTTTGTTTATCTCGTGAGAAATTGAAAAGGTCTTTTGGTTCTGGTGACAGTGGCACCAGGTTTTTCACCTATAAGTCTAATAGTGATTAAATTAAATAATAAAGTAATACCAAAGAAGAATTATATTTATCTGTCGAGTGGGGAAAAAGAAGAAGCATATTTGCAAGGTCAATAAACGGTACTCGCTTCGGTTGATTTACGCCAACCTCTCCTTCGTCTCTCATCGAAGTGCCTCACTCTCGCTACTCAGAAAAAAGAAGAAGAAGATGCATTCGAGTCACTTGCTTCTCGAGGAGCCAATCAGGATGGCTTCAATCCTCGAGCCATCCAAGGCCGTGAGTATTTTTTCTTTTATTTTTTATTTTTTATAAAACCATATATGTCTGTTTTGGCAGTTCTGGTTTTGATTTCGGATCTGTAGTGAAATTTGTCTACGATTGTTTGTGAAACCTTGAGATTAGAATAACAGATTTGGTGGGTTTTTGATTATTATGCAGAATTTCTTCCCAGCAATGACGAAGATTGTGGGGACACTTGGTTCTAAGTCTCGATCTGTTGATGTTATATCTGGTTGTCTCAAAGCTGGAATGTCTGGTATGTTATATTTTTTTTTTCCAGTTTTTAATGATGTTTTATATGCCCTGTGTTTTGAGAAGTTTGTTAGTTGTTTTTTGTGTTTGTCTTTTGGTTGTATCTGATACATTTGATTGTGGATGTTGTGGTGGTGTTGGCAGTGGCTCGGTTTGATTTCTCATTGGGTGACCCTGAATACCACCAAGAGACTTTAGAGAATTTGAAGGCAGCTGTCAAGAGCACTAGAAAGCTTTGTGCTGTATGTTTCTTACCTTTTTTTAGTCTCTGTTTGATACACATTGTTAGGTTATGTGCTGTTGACTTATTATTGAATGAGTGAAGAAAAATTGAGCAACTATTCTTTGTTCTGTGGCTTTTACAGGTTATGCTGGATACAGTGGGTGCCGAATTGCAGGTTGTTAACAAGAGTGAGACTGCGATTTCGCTTCAGGCTGATGCTTCTGTTATTCTCACACCTGATAGAGGACAAGAAGCGTCTTCAGAATTGTTGCCCATCAATTTTGATGGGTTGGCAAAGGTTTGACAATTTCCATTATTTTTATGCAGTTTATTGCTTAGAGTTGCCCATCAATGTTAGTTTTCACAGATGAAAATTCTTCAGAGATGAGATGGGTTTCGTATACTTTCGTTTAGTGCAATGCCTGACAGATGAAGCCTCTGATTTGGTTTTCACAGGCAGTAAAGCAGGGAGACACCATTTTCATCGGTCAATACTTGTTCACTGGGAGTGAGACTACTTCTGTATGGCTGGAGGTAAGAGAAATTAAACCTAGATGTATAGAGTATTAGAGTTTATGTGTTTGTTCAACTAGAGAGTTTATGTTTATGGAAATCTAGTTGTCAGTCAGTATGTTGTATTAAATCAGTTTCTGTTTGGTAACTCTCTCTGCAAAAGCAGTATAACAAACCTAGTTATTGATCATTCATGACTGATAAGTTTATTGATATTGAGCAGGTTTCTGAAGTGAAAGGGGATGATGTGGTCTGTTCGATAAAGAACACTGCAACATTGGCTGGGTCATTATTCACTTTACATGCCTCTCAAATTCCTATTGAACTGCCAACCCTCTCTGATAAAGACAAGGAGGTAAAACCCTGTTTTCTGCTTACAGGATTACATTGTTGGTGGAACATACTGTAGAGTTTTTCTTATTTTTTTTCTCTGAAAAATGTGCTTAGGGCTTCCTAATCTCTACAGCAATGTTTGCTTGCTACCTGGACTTTTTCATTTACTGCTTTTATGACGTTTCAGGTTATTAGTACTTGGGGAGTTCAGAACAAAATTGACTTCCTCTCATTGTCATATACCCGGCATGCAGAAGATGTGCGACAAGTAAGTGTGGCTCCTAATTTACCTCCAATTTCACATCTTTCCAAAATTGATGAGATTGCTGCATTTTGCTGATTTTTATTGAAGGTACCTGATTAACTTGATGATGGGATTTTTGTGTTGTGATGTAGGCTCGTGAGTATCTCTCTAAGTTGGGTGACCTCTATCAAACTCAAATTTTTGCTAAGATTGAAAACATAGAGGTGAGTCACATATTTTGTTTTCTTATAAAGTTCTTTAAGCTTTTCAGGAAATTTGATATTTTGTTGCAGTTGAGTTCGAAACAATGTTAATGTATTTACATTTTTTTTTTGTAGGGATTGACCCATTTTGATGAAATCCTTCAAGAAGCTGATGGTATTATTCTTTCTCGTGGAAATTTGGGTATAGATCTCCCACCTGAGAAGGTCAGTTTCCTAGGTTGATGACGGCATAATTTTTGCAGTATTAAGTTTTGCACTCCAAACATTTGCTTAAAGTTAAAAACTACTCATATGCGGTGATTGTAGTTCATATATTCACCTCTGCCACTATGCTGATTCTATAATTAAATGGAACTTTCTAATATTTCTAGATATTAAACAAGATTTAGGTAGTTGGACTTTTATTTATTCCTATTATATTTAACTAGACATATGGAGTTACTCTTTTATCTTAAAAAATGTAAATGTTATTTATATAAGTTAACAGTTTTTTAAATAAATTTTTTATGTATAGTGTATTAGTGGAAGCCTCTGTGTATCAAGTTGGATGGTGGAACATGTCAAAGTCATAAACTTTACCTTTTAAATTCTTAAGTGCTTTTATATTTTTAAAATAATACTAGTTGATTCGCTTATATTTAAAGAAGGGCAGAGTAACTTATATTATATTCTAGTCACTGTGGATAAAGTTATACTATCTGTCAAGGGGAAGAAGCATAATACCTTCAAATCTTTTCCTTTTATTTTTCTTGAAGTACTTAGGAAACACCATTCAAACTTTCTGTGTAAAAGAGGATCTAAAATTGAGTATTCTAACCGCTAAACATGTAAAAGGAGTGTATACATGAACCATAAAAGATGTCATGCACACAATCTGTTGCAAATCATTTCTCGTGTTTGTAGAGCTTTCTGATGAAGGTTTCCCTGTGCACTTTGCAGGTGTTCTTGTTTCAAAAAGCTGCCCTTTACAAGTGTAACATGGCTGGAAAACCTGCAGTCGTTACTCGTGTTGTAGACAGTATGACTGACAACCTGAGGCCAACTCGTGCAGAAGCTACCGATGTTGCAAATGCTGTATTGGATGGTGCGTTAGTATCTTATAACTCCTACCTGTTTTTGCTTTTGACTAGATTTATGTGAGTTCAAATCCTATAATGGGGTATTATATCTGATTAAGATTGCTGGGTACTCTTCTTTTCTTTCTTGATTTTCTTTTTAACCAGTCTTTGTATTTTTTAAGTATGACACATAGAATTGGCAACTTACTGTTACTCCATTCCCTCATGTATTCAGGAACTGATGCAATTCTTCTTGGTGCTGAAACTTTGCGCGGATTGTACCCTGTTGAAACTATCTCTATTGTTGGTAAAATTTGCGCTGAGGTAATGATTCATTATTATTATTATTCGTATGTTCATTATTTAATCATTTTTTTTGTCTGAACACAAGATTTTAATTGTGGAAGTTAAAGTTTGCTTTACAAACTAGTTGTGCTTTTAATAAGTTCAATACTTGGCGTAGTGCCTGCAGTATTCTTGCTGGAAATGATTTCATAGTCATGACTATCTAACACATCTTTTGAACTTGTTTGTGCTTGGTTTTTCTTGTTATTTTTTTTTTTTTTGCATTGTTTGGCTAGAAAGAATAGTAATTTTCTTTTTCTTTATAAGTGTTTTTTTTTTTGGTTTCTGAAAATGCACCCTGTGGATCTTGATGATTCATACATCGCAGTTAAATAAATATTTATTTTTAAAATTAATCCATTATCTTTCATTGAAGCCTGAGCTCTTAACTGACACATGAATAACCCTTGATATTTTTGCCGCATCTTCAATAATTAAAAAATATAAGTCAAATGATGACAACCACACCAAGAATAAATGCGCCGTTGATTGTGGTCCCCTGATCTTTCCTTCATCTGCAGAACTATTCACTAACTATTCTGCATGGAAATTATTTCATTTATCATAGATTCATAGTTCAAGAAATCAAAACAATTTAAATGCTGACACCATATCATTACAGCAAAGCCCATCATCATTACCATGTGTATTCTGGTTGACATTCAATTTACGATACTGACACCTGACACCATATTTATCAACTTTGGTTTTGATGCTTTATGCATATTGCTGTATATTTACTTGACATTCAGGATTCAGGAGGATTAATTTTGCTGTGTTTTACATACCATGGAATGACCAATATAAAATATGCTCTGAAATTTGAATCAATGAAATGATTAATCCTTTTTGTTTTTTCCTAGTTTCCCATTGGAAGATGTTTTCACCTTTTTTTCGAACCTGTTGTAGGCAGAGAAGGTCTTCAATCAAGACCTGTATTTCAAGAAGACTGTCAAATATGTTGGAGAGCCAATGACCCACTTAGAATCTATTGCTTCCTCAGCGGTATTCACTCTTTGCTATTTGTAGTATTTGCCTTCTAGGTTTATGCCATCTCTTCAGTTTCCGTGATTTTGACTTTGAGAGTTGAAACACACATTTTAAACTGTTTTCTTATAGTGCAATATTTAATTATTTTCCAGGTAAGGGCAGCCATTAAGGTGAAGGCATCTGTCATTATATGCTTCACTTCATCTGGAAGAGCTGCAAGGTATGTCATATCATTTTCAATATGCATGGTGGTTGATTTTCTAATGTTTACACACTTTGGCTCGTGTTTACAAGACTGAATATTATGTGTATTGCAGATTGATTGCTAAATATAGACCAACAATGCCTGTTCTATCAGTGGTTATTCCTCGCCTTAAAACAAACCAACTAAAATGGAGCTTTACTGGCGCCTTTGAGGTATTTCCTTGACTGATTTATCAACTATTCATATAATGCAGTGAGGTTGATTATGATTGTTCACCAGCAGTTTGTAAGAATTCTTTCTTTGACTTATAATCTTGTTGACTTATTGAAATCAACTGCTTTCTCAAATCTCAATTATGAAGACATTAATATTTTGGAAAATATCTTCAAATTACTGCATTGTTCTCTCCCAAATTGCTTATTGTTAAACATACATTATTGATTTTTGTTAACTAGTATTTGGGTGAACTAGGATTAAGGTTTAGTTTGTAAGCTTATGCATTTGAGGTTTAGTGGATGGATTGATTTCTTGGAACCTGCATCTAAACATATGACAGGAAAATTATTATTTGAATGTCCAATTTGCCGATAGGATGCTCTTGCTAATTTCAGATTTGTGGAAGGTTTGAAGCAGCGATGTTTTGTTGACGTTAATTTCTATTGTCTTGTTGGATTTGAAACTCAGTTTATCCTGTAATCTGTTAAGTTTTGTGGGATAGATGATTAATTTGAAGCTCATGTTTACCAAACAAGAGTATGGGTGTGGTGATTTTATCGATTGGATGATGCTGATAGTGCCATGAGTCTGGTGACACCTTTGTTGATAATTTTATGTTATTAAATAATTTGTGGTAACCGGTTTGTATTGAAAAAAGTACTTTATGTTTATCTGTTCCCATTACTATCATATTATAGCACTTCCATTCTGCCACTTCCTTACTATACAAGCCAATGGAAAATATGTTATATTTTTCTCTCAATGTCCAGGCAAGGCAATCACTCATTGTGAGAGGTCTCTTCCCAATGCTTGCTGATCCACGTCATCCTGTAAGTTTTCTTTATTTACTTATGCTTGGTTTTGTTCTCTTTTTTGCCTTTTTTTTGTTTTTTTTTTTTTTTTGGCGGGGGAAGGGTGTTATACATGTTTCAAAATGGTTTACCCTTTAATGTTTTATACATGTTTCAATAAGCTGGCTCTGGCTCAAGTTTATGCTTTTTTTCTTCTTGTTTTTGGACTACTTCTTTCTTGATGGCTTTTTGGAGGAACAACCCTTGCTACAATATTGACAGGATAAGTGGTTTGTTCATGGTATCACTTGGGTTTCATAGTCAATCTGGCTTGATCATCACCAGTCAAGAATTTGTGGTTCCCGCAATTCTCTTTTCCTCATTTGGGGCCAAGGTGTATAGATCTAGTCACAAGGGCTGATGAAACCAAAATGGATATGTATTCTATGTCAAATACATTGTCTTTGTCATCTCCCCTAGGATAGTCTTGGTTCATAACTTCGTATTCTGATCATCTTTGAAAAGTTGTGACCCATGTCTGACTTGCAACCTATTGCTAGTCTTGGTGGGTTGTAAGTAAACCTTGGCCCTAAAAGACTACTACTGGCTGTGGGAAGAATGTATATATTTGATGGCATATAGCATTCGCTATTAATCTCTTTATTCAAAAAACATGTTAAATATTTCTACTTTGGCAAACTGATCATATTATTAATTTTTTACACTCTTGTTTTTTTAACTTGTGAGTAATTGGGCATTAATGTTCCTCTACATATTGTTTTTCTTGAAATCTGATGTCTTCCTAATGATCTTGCAGGCGGAGTCAACAAGTGCAACAAATGAGTCAGTTTTAAAGGTTGCTCTTGATCATGGAAAGGCTTCAGGAGTTATAAAGTCACATGATCGGGTTGTTGTTTGCCAGAAAGTTGGGGATGCATCCGTAGTTAAGATTATCGAGCTTGAAGATTAAACACTCTTTTTGCACTCGTTTTGTGACATTTTTTCTCCTAAGTTTTAGAAAGCAGTGATGGACTATGTTGCTGGCACCTGTGAGTTATATCTCCAGGTTTTGGGAGTCCAGCTTTTGATCGATATGTATTAGAAAGCATACTGGTAATTATTAAAGTTTGTCGAAAAGGAATGTCATGGAAGATGTGCCATGATTCCCAATTTTAGTTTGAGGTGTTACTAGTGATTCACATCTTACCATATAAATTATTTGATAGGTGATTTTTGTTGGTATTATATATCAAAACACTTGGCCAGATGTGGCATGATAAGTTGAAACTTGCCTTCGCAAATCGTTGTAGTGATGAATAAATGCTTGGCCTTCTCTTACTATTTGGAGGGATCATAGGTTAAGATTAGTGGTTTCAAATGCTTTGGAAATGTACCGTTTGTTTGTTGGATAGTCTACACAGTGAAAGTATGCCACCCATTGATCAACAGCGATTGAAAAAAAAAATGGGAGTTTAAGGCTTCGGCAGCTTTTCTAGATTCACATAATCAATAATGCTAAAAACATCTCGAGGTAAAAGTGTTTTGTATTTTAATAATTGTTGATATTTCAATAATTGTTGATATGTCAACAATATCAAAGGATTTTGTTTCATATGTGACATAAAAATCTACCTGATAGGTAATTAAATAAAAAATATATTTTCAATGTTACTGTTTAAATATTAATTTATTAATGACATGTCTATTTTTTTTAATTAAACAATTTTCATAACAATTTTTTATATTTATCTCTTAATGCTCAGGTTGACCTACAAAATATATGTCTAACAGAGCCTTATAAAGTGGATATCCAATTTAATAGTGTCTATTATTTGTTTTGCCACATCAAGACATTGAGTAGTAACAACTGTATTAGAGAGATATATTTGAACATAATGTCTATTTGTCCTATTAGTCATAAAGTTTTTTCACAATCTATTGCTACATTGGAGATGCTCTAAACATACCTACAATCTTACCATTTCCACCTCAACATACGTGGCAACTGAAGTATTACTCGGTGAGCGGATAAATATTAATCGATAATACTTTATCTCAAAACTTTCACTTTGGACCTAGGGGATGATGGATGTCGCTATACTGAAATAATACTTAATAAATATTTTTAATTAACACTGGTAGCAACCAAGAGCACCTGTGGCCTAATGGATAAGGCGTTTGACTTCTAATCAAGCGATTGTGGGTTCGAGTCCCACCAGGTGTGTCTGATTTTTTTATTTTTTTCAATTGAATTCGACCAAAATCATTTTTTTAGGGTTTCCTCTCTGAAAAATCTAAGAATGAAGTATCCATTGATCCTCAGACTGAGTGCTGGTTGAGCCGTGAATGTAATACTTGTCTGCCATGGACGTCGAATAAGTAACGAAGTTATTTGCATCATTGTCCCTCACTGATAAGGACGGTCCTCTAGTAAAATTGGATACTCATATGGAAGAGATTGAAGGACCTAAAGTAGCCCTAAACCTTGTTGGCAAAATATTTGCTAATGAGAGAATCAATCGATATGTTTTCAAAAGGAATTTTCCAAAAATCTGGCGCACTACACAAGAATTCCAAGCCGAATGGATTCGAGAAAACATTTGCGTTTCATTTTACAAACCAAATGGATCGCAAACGAGTCATTGCAAGGGGTCCATGGAGTTTCGACAATTTTCTATTGGCGCTTGAAGAACCAAAAGGTCTCAGTGATAGTGATATTGCCAAAATGCAGTTTAATTGTGTTGAATTTTGGATCCAGATACACAAAGCGCCCTTAATGTGCATGAACAAGGAGATGGTAATATTTTTGGGGAAGCAGATTGGAGTGTTGAAGGCGATAGATTTGGGTGAATCAGGAGATTGCTGGGGTGAGTATTTACGGGTAACAAACCTCTGAGACGAGTACTACGGGTGGATTTGGGAGGATCGGAGAAGGAGAAGGTGGTGGTGATGCTGCTGCTGAGATACGAATGGCTTCCGAAGTATTGTTTCAACTGTGGGATGTTGGGGCATGAGCACATAGAATGGCCAGAGGAGGAATGCGGGAAGGACTATAACGACACTTATAAATTCGGGTCATGGTTGAAAGCTTCTTCGATTCCAAAATGGAAAGAGAAGGCAAGCACGGTGATGTTGATTTTAGTAGAAGGGAGATGGTAACAAATTTGGAAGAAGCAGCAAACAAGCAATCATCAAATGAAGGATATGTGTAAAGAAGCTCATTTTGTCTGAAATTAGCTCTGATCTGATTATCATCTTTATGAATGAATTCATATTCTCTCAAGTAGCAAATTTCATTACCAAAATTTGAGAAAACAAAAGGATTATAATAACCTTTTCATCTATGGCAACCTAATATAGATACATATGAGTTTTTATTATTTTACATTTCTATCCAGTAATGGAAGATGGGTCACTTCTCTTGTTTGAAGAATGCTGTTGTGGATGATGGTGATGGAGATCAATAAATTCGAGTTCCTTCTGCCTTAGAACAAGCACCATTCTCTCGTTTTCGAGTCGCCTTCGTTCGTTTTCGAGCTTGGCTCTCTCCATTTCCCTTTCTTTCTTGGAGCTAAACTTCACCCACTTCAACCTTTGCTTCTCCAGTTCGAATGCTTGGTATCGGTAGCTTACTTGCTGCTCTTCTAGTTGAAGTAACTTCATTTTCGTCCATTGTTTCTTCTCCCAAGCACTCTTCGCCCCGTCTTGAAACACGCCAGTTGCTTCGCAACTCAATTGCTGCATCAATGGTGACATTGTTGCGGGGAAAGCACCCTTTCTTGGCCTTTTATGTGGTGGTTTGTCATCATTGTTGTCGTCTTCATCATCATGTCCATGCCCATTTTGGCCCCTTGAGTGTCCTTCTATTGCATCATCATCATCGTAATCATCATCCTCATCGTCAGAATCCTCCTCCTCCGCATCATCCTCATCATCACTGCCCACTCTTATCATTTTGGTTCTTTCCATTTCATTTCGACTTGAATTAGCCCCAGTTTGGACATTCTCTGATGAATGTGAGCACCGCTGCTGTTGCACTTGTTGGTGCTGAACCTGAGATGGCTCAGTTGCAACCTCTGGTGAATGATTTGCACCGTTAGCACCGCTACCGCTACCACCACCACCACCACCATGACCACAACTATTATGATAAGCACACATTTCTCTGAAAAACAAATGCTTAGAATTGAGCAACTTCTTCACCTCATCCTTCATTTTTGGTACCAAATCCATTGTATCAAGCAAACTCTGATTCTCCACAACGAGGCAAGCAGTTCCCTTACCAAGAATTTCATTAACCCTTTTGTACCTCTTATTCAAGTCATTGAATTTGTCCTCACATTGCTGCGGAGACACATAAAAACCCTTTTCCATCATAGCCCTAGAAACAGATTTCCATTTCCCTTTCTTCTGTAATAAAGCTCCAACCTTTTTCTTATCATTCACTTCAGATCCAGCTTCATCACCGATGTAAAACACAGCCATTATCAGAAGCCTGACCATGCCATCAGTCCATTTCATTCTCTGCCATGGAGATACCTTTCTCTTGCCATCTCCATTACTGTCGTCGGGGGCGAATCCAAGCTCATCTTCATCGCTCGGTGGCGATTGCTGCTGCTGCTGCTGCTGCTGTTGCTTTGCTTTGGAGTTAAACAAGTAACCATGTTGTTGTTTCACAGATTGGTGGGATTGTGTGTGGTGGTGGTGGTGATCAGTGTCATGTTGGTGAGAGTATGCAACCATTTGGGGATGGTGATTCAAGTGAAGAGGGTTTTGTGGGTTTTGGGGATTGTGAGAATTTTGAGGGTTTTGTTGTTGTTGGGGTTGTGGGTGTAGTGGCATTTCTAGTCCCAGCATCCCTGAACCAATACCAGAAAACAACCCACCATGTAAACCATTTGGTTCCATCAAATTACAGCTATTTTATGAGATTTTAAACACACCCACTTGAGAAACATGTCATTGGCTACTATTCTATATTAAAAAAAAAAGACAAAAAAAAAAAATGAAACTCAGTTGACCCAAAAAAAAAAAAATTGTTGTTAAATGTTAACTACTGTCAATGAAATTCTAAATTGAACCAGAGATGGAAACATAACGTACCCAGTAAGCCAAATAGTTATCAGAACCAAAATCAGCAAAGATAATAGCCCAAAGCACCAATCAGAGGAAGATTGAAGTAGAATTGTGACATCACCAGGCCTGAGCTATCTAATGTTCTTCAACACCCAAAAAAAGCAAGTTTGATTAGCCAGAAGAATTGCAGAAATAGTGAGAGAGAGAGAGAGAGAGAGAGAGAGAGAGAGAGGAAGAGAGCGAGGGTTGGTATATTGGAAAGAGTGATATGGCGTGATAGAGATGAGAGAGGGTAAGAACAGAGACAGAGTACGTAATATACAGAGAAGGTAGCAGCTGGTTTTGGGTTTGGCAGGTTTTAGTTTGTACTTTGTAGAAACACAAAAACTGCCCATGGTTTTGCTTTTTATTTTTGGAAGCAAAACTGAAAACCCACAGGTTTTAATCAAAACTGAGGCACGCACTCACTTTCTAAAGTCTAAACTATCGCCCACATGATCCCACATCTCATTTCTTCTAATAAAACCACGACTGCGCACCGCTTTGACTGCCCAACTCTCGCATAAATTATTTATGGGGGCTTATTTATATGTCTCAGTTTGGAAGATCTTCTCAAGGAAATCTTTTTAAAAGTAAATTTTTTTAGAATTGAGCTTTTGAATAGAAATCGTTGGTCGGTAGGTTGTTAATTAAAAAAAAAACTCGATTACCAAAATACTCAAACAAATATTAAATTATAGGATTATATATGAGATTTAGTGTTATTAAAAAAACTTTAAGAGATTTACTTGGAAAAGTTTTAAGTTTCTTGCAGTTTCTTTTAATCATCTAAGCGTGACAACCAAATGACTATTTTTTTTAAAAAAAAAACTGTTTTAATTAAAAAAAGTTTTTTTAACCACTAGATAAGCTATTTCAAACATGCACTAAATATAATTTTTTTTTTATATATATTATAGAGATCAAGGTTTTACTGAACCTATACAACTATTTGTATAAGGTTTTAAAGGGTAAAATAGTTAATTTATATGTTTGGTATATTTGTTTGTTAATTTTTCATCGTATAAGATTCCAAAAATAAAATAGCCGATTTATAGACGTGATATGATTGGTCTAATAGTAAACCTCTCACACCTATACAACGAGATTACAGATTCGAGTCATCATTATCCTAAAAAAAACCCTAATTTATATAATACTTCAAAAAAAAATATTGGTCAATTTACGTATTCGGTATCTTTGATTGTTAATTTCCGTTATTTTCCTATTTGTATAAGGTTTTAAATGGAAAAATGTTTAATTTTCATATTCGGTATATACCATTATTTTTCCTTATTTTGCTATTTGTTAAGGTTTTAAAGGGCAACATGATAAATTTTTTAATATTATTACTCAATTCAAAGTTTTATTGTATACTTTATCATTTTTTACATAGCTATATAACTATATGATAGTCATAACATAAATTAATTATGACATCTTATATAAATTGAATAATTGAAAATGAAAATTACTTGATGAGATCAAGAATATAACTTTTGGAAAGAATTTTAAAAAAAAGTTTTAGAAAAGGATTATTCTTGATAGCAATTGAAAGCTAATATTGAACAGAGGAGTGCTAGAATCATTCTCTCAACTCACTCTCTCAATCTATTCTCTCTTCTCTTTTTGACACCTATCAATTATTTACTTTTTTATTTTCTAACATATCATAACAAACACAATTTATACTTAAAAAATTATGGATTTTGTCTATAATATCATAAGTTTATCGGATTTTATAAAGTAGTTATTTTTATGCGATTCGAAAAATATAGTTAAAAAAAATTAAAATTTTATTAATATTATCAAAACTCAAATATATTAAAAAAGACAAGATGTCAATGTTTATTGTATTTTAATAATTTTAATATCGTTAATAATATATTTGTTAATTTTTGTTTAAAAATAAAATAAAATAAATTTAATAAATTTATTAAACTCATTTTACCTTTGAAGATTTTTACTCACATATTTAAAAATAATAATTTGATGTAAAAAAAAAGACAATTTAAAAATATGTAAATTGTTTGAATTTTAAATAAGATATAAAAGTAATTTATTGATGATGGTTGTAAAATTTATTTTTAAAAAGTTGATATATGACAAGTTTCAAAAGAATAAGGGAGAATAGGTCGAAAGAGTAAGACGAGAAAACGTATCCAGCAGTACTCGTTGAATAATAAAACAAGTCAATTTTCTCTTAAAAAAAAATACTGTCAGAAATAAAGCCAAAAGCAGGTTTCTTGTTCTCGAATTTATAGACAATAAAGAAATATAATAATAATAACAATTAATTAATGGATGGGATTCGTTTTGACTTTGAAAAACTAGTGATGATTATGAATTAATGTTGGCAACCAATTTTGATGATCGATCATGATGAAAGCACATGAAGCAGAAAACAAGGTTTCGACTTTTTCAGATGACTTTGGTTTAATTATAAATCCATCGCTCCTATATTACGAGATTGTAAATTCGAGACCTCATTTTAAAAAAAAAATCTGAATTTTTATAATATTTGAAAAAAAAAAATCAACTATTCAGTGAGATCAATATCAGTTTAACCTCACTCAAGTGCTTTTGGACGTGAGTGATTATTCAATATATGTCTATATAAATCAAAAGGAAATGATGTGTTTTTTTTTATCGATAATGAAAATAAAATATAACTAAATTTTAGTGGAAAGAAAATTGTGACAGGGAACTTAATTAGAGATGCACATTTGGGAAATTGAGATGGATATAGGTCCTCCCACCTCTATTCCAATCCCCATCTCTATCCCTACTTCCCAGACCTTTTCCTCATCCCTTATTTCTCTATTTAGATTAAATTGGGATAGAGAATTTTAGAGGGAGGTATATTCATCCCCAACCCTAGTTTTCCGTTTTCTCTGTTTTCTCCGTTTTTTTTTCCATTTTTTCCCGTTTTTCCGTTTCCCTATTCTTCTCATTTTTCCCGTTTCCCCATTCTCCCATTTTATTAAAAATTAAAAATTAAAAATTAAAAAAATATATTCCATTACAAATACAAACTAAAATCCATTAGTGCATTATAAATACATAATAAAATCATAAAGTGTGCATTACAAATACATAATAAAATCATAAAGTGTTACATAATATATATATATATATATATTTATTTATATATGTTTTGGGGGAAATGGGGATGGGGGGAGGTCACCCCATCCTCATCCTGATCCCCATTTCAATATATTTATGGGGGAAATGGGGAAATGGGGAAATGGGGATGGAGGGACCTCCCCCCATCCCCATCCTCATTTCAATTTGGGGATGAAAATCATCCTCATCCCCACCCCATTCCCCATTTTCCCCCAAAAAAATTTCCCCAGATGAGGATGGGGACGTGGGGATTTGGGGATCCGGAAGAAAATGTACATCTTTAAACTTAATCCTTAAAATGGGAGGGAAATTAAGTTTCATTTCCAACCGAAACTTTAATTTACGATATATGTGTAAAGTGTACTTAATTTAATTCTTAACATTTTTTTAGTAAATACTATCACAAATTACGAATTAAGGGGGAATGTATTGAATTAGGATTCTTAAGGATATTTAAAGACTTTATAAATCCGGATGTATTCAATTCGGACATTTAAAGACTTTAAAAGAGTCTATATTAATCCAGTGGTATTCAATTCAGATTTCTATGGACTTTTAAAGAATCCTTACAAATCCGAGTGTATTGAACTGAGACTTTAAAAATGTCTACAAAAATCAAGATGTATTCAATTAAGACTAGATTTTAAAGGATTTTCAAGACATGAATTTTGGTGGACTTCATGGTGAGAAGTATAAATATCAAAGGTCATAACAAGTACAGCATTCCCCCCAAGGATTTTGAGTTTTTCTTGTTACTAGGGTTCGTCGCTTCTATTTTCCTATGTTTATTTCTTTCATAGTTGAACTTATAGAATATGCTAGGTTATGATTCTCGATATGCTTAACTTGATGAAAGTAGAGACCATGAGGATGATTTATAGCCTATTCAATAGATAGTGGCGGTTATTAGATTCTATGTGTTTTCGAAATATGCAAAGACCTGCTAGAACCCCTTTATTTTGACAAATGACCAGAATTTGTACAATTATTTGGATGGGTTCTTCTATTTAGAAAATTATAAAAAAAATTATATGTAGATAGAATATTATGTCTAATGTTAGTTTGAAAAATTTCTTGATTTATAATTGAGTATAAAAATTGTTATAATTTTTGGAGTGGACAAAGGTCAATATTGATTTCTGCTGGACTGATTCGGAAAACAAGAAAAGAATCAATGTTTTCATGTACAAATGACCATAGATTAAATTGATAATTTTATTGTAGTATTTCCCATATGTCTTGATTATCCATGTCAATATTTTTAAGATTTCGAGTTGTAGAGAATAAATTAAAAATCGTAGATCAAATGGTGGTCAGTTGTGACAAAATTATGTTTTTTTTTCAATATTTTATGTATAGCTTTGCTTAGTTATTCGATTAGTTGATTATTGTTTGTTTATGTGATTAGTTGAATAACAATGAAAATTAGTAAAGATGAGTTATGAATGTTGAGTATTTTTCTTTTAATTTTACTCTGAAAATTGTTTTAAACTACGTCACTTTCTTTCATTTGTGACTGACTTTAGTAAAAATTATTGCCGTTAGTTTTTTTTTTGTGCAACGTTTTTTCATACGTGAAGTTTTATGTATTAATATATTTTTTTTGGATTTATCATGAAAGTTGAGATCTTTGTGAAAATTAAGCTTAGAAGTGGAGATTCTCTTCGGCTGACTGATCGAGCCATATACTTGTATAATTCATCCATCTATAATAGAATTATGGGATAACAAATCCATTAAAGTCTGAGATAGATGTCTAAACAAATCCATACAGGTCTGATATAGATGTCTAAACAAATCAATAAAAGTCCATGTGGATTTATAAAAGTCCGTAGAAATCTATAAAAATCTATCACTTAAAAAATGTCTTTAAATATTATCAAGAATCTTAATTGAATACTCCTCCCTAAGTTGTTTACTTTTGTTAAAACATAACTGTATTTATTGTAATAATATACAGTAAAAAATGTTGTTGTATTTAATTTTTGGACCGAATATTGTTATTATAAATCAGCCATTAATTTGTGGCCCAGTTGTATTGGGCTTTGTTTGATCAGATTCATACCTAAAACGAAGCCTTGACAATACTAAAATTTGTCAAACAAAATGGTAATCTTCTGATTTGAGTAATTGTGTTAAAGGACCCAACGGTTTTACACAATATCTTTGAAACTTCTAGAGTTTTAGGGTCCGTTTGGTGAGCGGGATTAGATTGGACTATTTCATGAGACTGGATTAGATTAAGATGGGACTGAGATTAGATGAGATTAGTTGGACTGGACTAGACTAAATTAATATTACTGTTATTTTCCTATCAATGCGCACTGATGGAATTATATAAGGATATTGAATGTGAGCCACTCATTTATAAAAAAGATTTGACAAATACATACATACCAAGTCAAAGTATGTAAAACGAGTGGCTCACATTCAATCTCCTTATATAATTCCATCGGTGCACATTTATGTGAAAATTTTCGATTAATACTATACTGTGTTTGGAGAAATATGAGACTAGATTAAATTAATATTATGCTTTGTTTGGTGAAACATAGGACTTGACTACATATAATATTTTTTTAATATATAATATGATATAGATATATATATATATATAATTAGAATTTGCCAGAATTCTATTTGTTCTATTTGTTCTCTTTTTCTCTCTACTCTTCTCCGGATCTTTTTTTTTTCTTGTTCTCTTTCTCTTTTTCTTGTTCCTTCTTGTTCTTTTCTTGTTCTTCTCCGGACTCCAAATATTCGTCTCTCAACTCTTAGATCTTCTTTTCTCAACTCTTAGATCTTCTCTTCAAACAAGTGCCCATAATTTTTTAAAATAAAAATCCCGTCTTCTATTTCTCTTATATCTTCTCTCATTCGTCTTCTCTTTATCTCCTCTTACCAAGTTTTATTTTTTAATTAATTTTGTTTTGGTTTGTATTGGAATGGATTAAGTTGATTTGTGAAGTGATTGTGAATTTGTTTGAATCTGGGTGGTCGCGATGGTGTTTCTATGTTATGGAGTTTTTTTTTTGTGGTGGTGTCGGTGGCGATGGTGGTGGCGGCGGCGGCGGTCTTGAAGATCTAAGTTTGGTTTTGATCTGGATTTGTTTGTTGAATGATGAGAAACTGGTGATGAAATGGGTTGACTTGGGTTAGTGAAAATAATCCCAGGACAAATAAATGTAGGGTGGAGGTTAGGTTTATTTAGTCCCACAATCATGTGACTAAATTTGTTTCTGGGATTAGTAATCACATCTCCAAAACCATGCCAAACACCGGATTGAGATTAAAATTGTCCAATTCTAGTTCAATCTGGTGTGCCAAACATAGCCCTAGTGCTATTTATATATATTTCTTACCTTCAGACAAAATTTTACGACTTCCAAGTTTCAACTATGAAAATTAATAAAAATAAAAATCAAGTTTAAGCTAATAAAACTTTAATTAATTATTTATAAAAAAAATTAAAAATAAAAGGAATAGTGTTTTCTTTTCTTTTTTGCATGCGTTTATTAATTTATTAATTATTTGATACATGCTTAATTAAAGTAATACTTGCAACTGGAAGTGTCCTAATTGTTGAATTCAGAGCATTAGTGTTAGTGGTTTCCTTTGTTTTTGAGTTTGAAAATTATATAGCATCTTTTTGAGGATGCATTTTAAGATTATCGCTATTTTAAAAACTTAAGTTTAAATGACAATTATTATGGTGAACGGGCAAAAATACCATAACAGTTTTGATTTTTCTTTTTTTCTTTTTTACTTTTTAGTTTTCCAGTTATTTTTTTGTTCTTCTTCGTTGGACCTCCAATGAAGGTCGAACATACCTCTTCGTTTGACCTCCAATAGAGGTTGAAATTGACCTCCATTGAAGGTAGAAGTCATTTGACCCCCGTTTGAGGTCTAATCGACCTCTAGAGGTCAAAATTGACCTTCAATGGAGGTCAAAATCGACATTCATTGGAGGTCGATGAAAATGAAGATGAAAAAACAAAAAAATAAAAAATTGAAAATTTTCATTTTTGTCCAATAAATCTCAGAAATTATGATCCAAGACTTATTTGGTATTTTTGAGACTTATTTTGTAGTTTCCGAGACTAATTGGGTATTTCCGAGACTTATTAGATAATTTTGTAATTTTTGAGACTTATTGGGCTTTTTTATAATTTTTGAGGCTTATTGGGTTTTTTTTTGTAATTTTTGAGACTTATTGGGCTTAATTTCCGAGACTTATTGGACAATTCCGAGACTTATTGGACAATTGTAATTTCCTTTGTCCAATAAGTCTCGAAAATTAAACCCAATAAGTCTCAAAAATTATAAAAAAAACCCAATAAGTCTAAAAAATTATAAAAAAAACCCAACAAGTATCAGAAATTATAAAAATACCCAAAATCTCAAAAATACCCAAAAAGTCTCGGAAACTACAAAATAAGTCTCGAAAATACCTAATAATTCTCGAATCTGAGACTTATTGGTATTTCGAGACTTATTTTGTAGTTTCCAAGATTTTTTTGGGTATTTTTATAATTTATGAGACCTATTGGACAAAAATGAAAATTTCTAATTTTTTATAATTTTTTCATCTTCTTCTTCATTGACTGCCATTGGAGGTCGATTTCAATCTCCATTAAAGTTCGATTAGACTTTCAACGGTGGTCAAATGCCTTCGACCTTCATTGGAGCTCAATTTCGACCTCTAATGGAAGTCCAACGAAGAAGATAAAGAAGAACAACAAAAATTTAAAAAAATTGGAAAACTAAAAAGTAATAATAAATAAATAAATAAAAACCGTGTGGGCATTCTTGCCCGTTCACTATAATAGTTGCTATTTAAACTCAAATTATTAAAGTGATGATAGTTTTGTAAACCCATTTTAAGAGAGTGACAAAACCCCTTATTTCAACGACCAATCTTTCTATTTATATGGTTTATCAAAAACACATAAATAGACGTCCATTTGGCATTGCTAACCCTATGAGGTAAAGTAACCTTCTTGTTTAGTTGGTACAAATTGATCGATATATATATATATATATAACTGTAATTTATGTAATAGTTAGGGATGGGAAAAATACCTGTGGGACTCGGCCCCGCAGGCACTTTTAGGGTGGTGATGGGTTTCAATTTGATGGGGATGATGATAGATAGTGTAACTCATAATGGGTATGGGGTGGGGATGAGTTTTATACTCCCCGCCACGTCCTGCTTAAAATAATATTTAATTAAACTAGGTAGTTTCAAAGAAAATAAATATATTTTAAAAAAAGAAATATATACACACACACACATTAACCCTAACTTTATATCTATTCACTGTTATTTAACATAAAGTGACAAAATAAAATACTATTAAAAAAAAACCCTTGCCTCTAACTGCAACTCTAAGTTTTTAATCCCCAAATAACTCGAAGTTCACCGTTCAATGCTTCAACCTCAAACACAAGAGGACATACAGTAAGTTTCTTTCTCAAATAACTTTTAAAATTAAAAGTTTAATAACAACACATTTTTTTTCAAGTTTATTACTTTAATATTTCTCAACTCTTTAATCAAATTTATTTCCTTTATCACTACTTCAGGTAGGCACAAATATGTCTACAGATGCACTAGAAAGTGAAGGCCCAATAGTGGTGTCATCAAGAGAAAATTGTGTAAACATACAAAAACAACATGGGGTGGAAACAAACCCAATTGAATGTGAAGACGATGACAACAAAAGAAAAAGAAGGTACACATCAGTTATGTGGGAGCATTTTGTTAAAAATAATAATAATGCTATTTGCAACTACTGTAAGGATAAACTCTTAGCAAAGAGTATGAATGACACCAAAAGTATGCATGACCATTTTAACAGATGTCACTACTAAAAACAAAAAAAAAACCTTAAAATAATGTTGCAAACTTTTCAAATAGCCGATGGTTGTAGTCGATCAGATCTAAAATTAATTCTTGATAGTCGAGGTGGGCACTGACAACCTGTAAGATAGAAGAAAAAAGCGGTGGCGAACCAATGGAGGGGGTGTTCCCTTTGGAGGACTCTCCAACAATCAAGTCAGTTATATTCGATAATGAGGTAATAGATGAAATAGAAGCAACAAATCGTGTTGTTCGATATCTAGGATTGAATTAAGGATCGTCCTTGTCGGATCAACTTTGGATATTGATGATGATAGCGGCTCGATTCCTTAGGGATTCAACAAGTCGTTGTGGATCGAACGAGGGTTGGGTCGATATAAGAGATCGTTGAGTGTAATAGATCGATGCCTAGGTGGATACCTTCGTTCGACGTGGGTCGACCTGGTGTTGAATTGATCGACTTTTGAGGATAAATGGGTCGACCTCAACTGGGAGGTGGATCCGTTGTTAATGCGGAGATGTATGCCGCAATAAATGTGAGAATGATCAAGAAGAATTGAGAGAGTTTTTCGCGTGAGTTCAGAGAGAATTTTTTCAGAGACTTTTATATTAGAAGAGGTCTTCTATTTATAGTGAAGACTACGAGCCTTCAACGTTCGGGCTCATTATGAGTGCGTGGATCACGGGCCTTTAATTACCCATTTCGATTCGTTTGAATCAGGCATTGAAGGCTATGTCAGGCGTTGGGATTTGTTTAACGCTTGACTTGATTGCATTTCAAGTCTCTGTTTGACCACATGTTCAATGGTCAGAAACTAAAATGGGTAGGGCCCACGTTGGTTTAGTTGGACCATTTTAGGCTTGTCATGCGTCTAAGGCCCGTTTATTAACTGTTAAACCTTGAGCCTATTAATTGGGCCGACTATATTTTGACTACTACAATGGTAAAGTCGAAGTTGGCACATATTCATTTGATAAAGAAGTTTCAAGGGAAGAGTTAGCACACATGATATATTAAATGAGTATCCACTAAGTATGGTTGAGCACTTGGGGTTCTGAAGGTTCATGAAAACAGTCAAGCCATTGTTTATGGTAGTCTCTCGAAACACAATTAAGATGATATTTTGAAAATATACGATTACGAGAGGTCTAAGACATTGCAATTACAGGAGAGGAATGATAGTATGATTGCTATTACAACTGACATTTGGACTACCAATAAAAAAAATGGATTCATGGTTGTCACAGGACATTTCATAGATGAATCCTGTAAATTGCAAAATCGAATAATGAGGTAATATTTTGGTTACTATAGTTTATGTTTTTATACTGATGCCTTTATTAATACTATTGTTATTCTTTTCTTTTCTTTTTTTTAAATGGAACACGCGCATTTATTTTTTTTCTTAGTGTAATTGATATTGTTTATGGTAGTTTGTTTGTTAATATTTAATTTATACATTACACAGCAACTCAAAAAATATATATTTATGTCATAATATGGTGTTTTGCCATGTTACGTTAGGTTCATTTATGTGTCATGCTCACATACTTCTGAGATACTCGCTGAAGCGTTGATAGATTGTTTATTAGATGGAAATGTTGATCAAAAACTTTCTACTATAACAGTAGACAATTGTACCACCAATAATGCCATGATTAGGATTTTATTAGATAAGATTTCTAGTGGTTCACTTTTGTTGGGTGGAATTTTTTTTCATATGCGTTGTTGTGCTCATATAATGAATTTGATTGTGAAAGAATGATTGGATGTGATTGTTGGCAGTGTTGAAAAAAATTCGTGATAGTGTTGCTTTCTGGACAGTCTCACCTAAGGATATTTTTTTTCAGGCTACTCATCAATTAAATATTCATAGTGGTAAAAAGTTATCTTTTGACTGCAAAACTAGGTGGAATTCTACTAATTTGATGCTTAATAGTGCCTTGATATATAAAGATGTGTTTGCTCGTTTAAAACAACGAGAACCACATTATGATTGTTTTCCTAGTGAAGAAGACTGGAAAGTGGTAAAAGAGATTTGTGATAGTTTAGAGTTATTCTTTGAAGTAACTGAGTTGTTTTCAGGAACCAAATATCCTACATCAAACCTTTATTTTCCAAAGATTTGTGAAATTCAATTTTCAATTTATGAGTGGAAGAATTCTATTTGTGATGAAATACTAATTACGGCTTCAAGTATGATAACCAAAATTTGAGCAGTATTGGGATGTAATTCATGGAATAATGGTTGTTGCGACTATTTTAGATCCAAGATACAAGATGAAATTGATTGAATATTATTTACCAATTATTTATGGTGATGGTGCATACACAAAAATTGAAAAAATTCAGAAGATATGTGATGATTTGGTTGGGCAATATCGATTGACATCTAAACTTAGTGAAAAAGTTCATCATTTTCCTACTAATCCATCATCTTCTCAAGTAAGGGAGGTGTGTTTGGGAAAGGTAAATCATATGACAAATTTTGATGCATTTGTCTCTAATGCCATTAGTACTGCATTCATTAAATCATACTTTGATTATTATTTGGAGGAGCCTCTCATACTTAGAGATGAATATTTTGATATATTAAATTGGTGGAAGGCGAATGCAAGTATCCTATTTTGCATGCTATTGCTAGAGATGTTCTAACCATTACTGTGCCAACAGTGGCATTTGAGTCTGTTTTTAGTACTAGTGGTAGATTTGTGAGTCCACATCTTAGCCGACTTCATCCAAAGACATTAGAAGCTTTGATGTGCACTCAAGATTGATTATGGACTAAATACAATGGTATGAATTATTGTATTTATTTATTACTCAATAACTAATCATTTTAAATAAATTAATTTTTTCCTTTTTATCTTATGATTAGGTTCATGTTCTTCTACTGCAACTAAGTGTTCCACACATCTTGAAGAACCAAATTTTAATGAGGTAAAATAAATCATTCATATTAAACCTATTAAATCAAATTAAGTCATTGTTATTCAAATCAGATTGAATAATTTTTTTTTGTTGGTTCCCAATGTTGCAGGAACCATGTGAGTGGGTGTCAACATGCAACGTCTTGAGGAGATGCCAGATGAAGATGATCGTATGAAAAGAGAACTAGAGAAACAAATGCAACTATTAGATGATTAGCGTTACGAATTTCGAACATTTTGACTTCATATTTTATGTTTATGTTTCAAAATAATTGTATTTACTTGTGAGAATTATGTTTATAAGATTTTTTTCAATAGTCTCTTAGAATTACTTACTGCTTTATATATTGTTGGTTCACTTGGTCGACATAAGAACAATAGATCAAAGTACCAATAGCAACAATAACCAGTAAAGACCTGAAATCAAGAAAATGACAGATAGACTAGAAATAAAAGCAAGCACAAGAACAGAAAATAAAACAGAGAAGAGGAAACCCAATTTTATCGTGGTTCAGTCACAAAAGGACCTACATCCACGTTGAGCCAGACCAAGAGACTCAATCCACTATATGATCGTTTGTTACAAACCAGAAACTACACATGATTCGACCTGATTTGTCCTCAAAAAGAGCCCTGAAACCCTAATTACAACACTCAACCAAATCGTGGCCTATTATACAAACTAAGCCTGAGATTACAAACCCAGAAATGTTCAAGACTTACATCAATAGAATCACCACTCACATATCTCTCTTTTTCTCTCTATACACTCTTACAAATTTAAAGAAGAGAAGCTTGGAATTAAAGATGAATCCAAGAACAACATAGAGAAAAAAGCTATCTGAGAATATGAACAAAGCTTAGAAAATCAGAAAGTGATTTTTCTCTCACTATCGTTACACATTTATACCCTTATCAAATAGGGTCCAAGTCGGTCAAGAGCAGCCAACCAGATGTTGCCATGTAATCAAGAGAATCTTGACTCAGCCTTAGCAACTTCAAACTTTGAAGAGTAAAACGCATAACTAAGTCTGTTGGATCATTTTGGGAGTAATGCATTTGGGCTTCTTCTGGCTTGCATAATAGGCTTTAGGATTGGGCTGCAGAATAATTAGATAAACTAACTCTCACATATATTATATCATATTCAATGGTTATATATTTGTTATTTAATAAATAAATTATAAATTGAGTAAATAGGTAGGGATGGGGAAATGACTCTCTATTGTACCCCGCTCCAACCCGCTATGGTGGGGTTTTGTGAGGGAATGTGTTTTCAAAAAATAAATGGGACGGGGTACGGGGAAGGCCACCCCGATCCGAACCCGCCTCATTGTCATCTCTAGTGTAATATTTATAAAAAAAGATAATGATTTGATAATTTTTTTATTAATAACATAAACATCACGTGGAAGAAATTAGCACTTATGACTTATATAGCTTTGCGTGTGTACATAATGGACCGCAAAGTAGGGATAGCTTTAATGTTGGAACATCAAATGTGACATCGACATTTTACCAAGCCAATTATAACCAAAAGTGAAGTCAACATTTCCTTTTCTTCCTTCTTTTTCTTTTTCAATGCAAAGATGGACAAAGCATTCTCACAATGTTAGAGTAAAAATAAACCCCACACAATCCCACATTATTACTTATATCAACAATTTTACAAATGTGTTAATAATTGGTGTTTTCCCTGCTGTAAAGTCATGTTTTTCGCGTTTGGAATTGGAAAAGTAAATAAAAGTATATATATATATATATATATATATTCTTTTTCTCATCGGTACATACTGATATAACTTATATCAGTGCGTTACATGTGGATCACTGATTATAGAGAAGTTTTGACAAGTGTATATACTTTGAGTCAAAGTATGTAAATCTAATGGTCCACATCCAATGCACTGACGAAGTTATATCAATGCGTACTGACGAAGTTATATCAATGCGTACTGACGAAGTTATATCAATGCGTACTGACTTGAAAATTTATGTATATGTATATACATATATATATATATATATATAACTTTTCACTTCAGTGCACACCGATAAATATTTATCAGTGCGTTATATGTGGACCATTAAATTCAATTGCTTAGACTTGATCTATATGATTTAAAATTTTGATTTCAATATCTCAACCACTAATACTCTTCTTAACCTAAATCTATATTTAAATTGTTACTATTGTTGGTCAGAGGTCTATTAATTTGGGACCCGATGAAATTAGTTTATACAAACTACGACCTAATATCTTATTGTGTTGTTTATATACGTAATCTAAAGATGTTTATATACGTAATGTAAAGAAGTTGATAAAATGCATGTCAATTTAATAATTTTAATTACTATAAGTGCGCGAGTTATCTAGATAAAAGTGAACCAATTAGCTGTCCACGTAAAGAAGATGGGGATTGACATGCGTTACGTAGACTAATTATGACCTCAAATTTTAAAGTGACTTTATTTTAATGAAATTCAATTCCACCTGGTTGATGCCAGCTTCTCACAATTATTATTATTATTATTTTTTGAAATAAGTTCCTCACAATTGACATGCACGAATATAATGAACCTATTAGCCATTTCAATGTATACATATGTTTAATGAGTTTTTTCGATATGTATAATGTATCCTAATTAATAGCATTTATTAGAGATCTAATTCTACAATAAACGATATAATTTATTTGTACAAGATCTAAACACCCATTCGCTAACCACCGTTGTACCGTCCAATATTGTTAGAAAAAGAAAACTGTTCATTGTGGTTCAATGATAAAAACATTTATTCAACCTAGTTGTTTTATGTAAAATCCGTCTAAGTAGCATATCGTCCAAGCAGTGGCGGATCCAGAAATTTTAATGAGGTGGGGCCTCTTGAACAAAAATCAATTATTTTAAAAAAATGAATGAAAATTTAAAATCATAGTAAAATGTGTTTTTTTATATATAAAATGATGGTATAATGAATTTTTAATTAAAAAATAGAATACTTACTAGAAATGAATTAAATAATCTTACATTTAACAGAACTAAAAACAAGAAACAAAATATTAAAAAAAAATAAACAATAACAAGAAAAACAAAATGAACAATGAAAAATTATAGTATTTATTCGTAAAAAAAAAGTTAAAATATAGTTTTATAATAAAAAAATTTGTTTTGTATTTATAGTGAATTCACTTTAAATTTATACAAAAATAATTGATTAATAAATACTACTAGAAATTATTTTTGTATAAATTTAAAGTGAATTATTGATTCTAAATAAATTAGAATAATAAAATAAAGAAAAATATAAAGGATAAAATAAAATGAATCATAATAATAGATGAACTATTTTAATATAATAAATTTAAATTTGAGATTTTAGGGTTTATTGATTGGATGTGTTAAGTATGTCAAACTAAAAATATTAGAAATAAGAAAGTTTCAAAATAATAATAGATAAGATAATTTACTATATAATAAAATTGAATTAAGTAAACCACAAATTAAAGGTAGTTAAGAATTTAACAATGAGGGGAAAAAGAAAATGGATTATTTTGTTGTAGAAGAAAATGGAAATTTGATAAAGGAATTGGAAACGAGTGTAAAATAAAAATATATATTAAAAGGTATTTGTTTTGCTTACGCTGAGAATTGAACCAATGACTAAAACTAAAATACTGAAGATAATAAACCAACAGTGCTGTGTAACAACATATGTCATGATGTGTTATTTGTGATATATATATATATATATATATATATATATATATGTAAACATAAATTGATTTTTTTTTTGAAAATTTGAGGTGGGGCACGGGCCCCACCTGGTCTCTATGTGGGTCCGCCCCTGCGTCCAAGTAGAGCAAGCAAAGCGGAAGACCAATCAAGCCACGTTGACAAAAGTCAAATATTCAATGGGAGGAGCCTTATCCCAAGTAAGGGTGTAAAAGTGGGCCGAGCCCAACGAGCCCGGCACGGCCAACTGTGACAGGCCAAGCCCTAATGCATGGCATGTGCCAGGTCGTAAGTTGAGGCCCGGCGTGCCGGCCCGACACGGCCCTCCAGGCCGACATGCCAAGCCCGACGGTTTGCATGCCATGCCGACACGACCAGCCAGGTCGGCGTGCCAAACCCAAGGTTGACACAACAAGTCAAGCCCGACGATCGGCATCATGCCGGCACGGCAGACCGACCGTTGGGCATGTCGAAATTTTTATTATTATTAATAATAATAACTAATGGCCATATTTTTTAAAAATTCAACCGTTGGCTGTGACGTCAGCCAACGGTCAAATTTTCAAAAGTGGTTAAAAATTACCTTTTGCCCCATCAACTCTTCTACTTTACATTTTTATCCACATTTCAATTTTTTCTATAAATAACCTCATTCATTCAAATTTAATCTCTCCATTCTCCAATTCTCTACATCATAATTTCATTCTTACTCTCTCTCTCTCTCTCTCTACTCTCTAATATCTACACCACTAATCTACTATTATAATACTATATTACTAATTTACAATTATCTAACTATTATTCTCTACTTTTTCTACTAAGACACCAAAGTTTAAATGTACATTTTTCTTTAAGTGTTATTATTTAATTTTATGTTTTAATTTTTAAAGTTTAGTTAGTAAATTTATAATTTTATGTTTAGACTTTAGTTACTAATTTTAATATTTTTGTTTAGTTAGTAAATTTATCATTTTATGTTTAGACTTTAGTTATTAATTTTAATATGTTTGTTTAGTTTGTAAATTTATCATTTTATGTTTAGACTTTAGTTATTAATTTTAATATTTTTGTTTAGTTAGTAAATTTATCATTTTATGTTTAGACTTTGGTTATTAATTTTAATATGTTTGTTTGGTTTGTAAATTTATCATTTTATGTTTACACTTTAGTTATTAATTTTAATATTTTTGTTTGGTTAGTAAATTTATCATTTTATGTTTATTCTTTAGTTATTAATTTTAATATGGTTGTTTAGTTAGTAAATTTATCATTTTATGTATAGACTTTAGTTATTAATTTTAATATTTTTGTTTAGTTCGTAAAATTATCATTTTATGTTTATACTTTAGTAGTTAATTTAAATATTTTTGGTTAGTAAATTAGCTATTTTATATGTAGTAGTTAATTTAAATATTTTTGGTTAGTAAATTAAGCATTTTATGAGTAGAAGTTAATTTAAATATTTATGGTTAGTAAATTGAGCATTTTATATGTAGACATTAATTTAAATATTGTTTGCTAGTAAATTGAGCATTTTATGTGTAGAAATTAATTTAAATATTTGTGGTTAGTAAATTGAGCATTTTATTAGTAGAAGTTAATTTAAATATTTGTGGTTAGTAAAGTAAGCATTTTATGTATATAAGTTAATTTAAATAGTTTTGGTTAGTAAATTAAGCATTTTATGTGTAGTAGTTAATTTAAATATTTTATAGTTAGTAAATTAAGCATTTTATGTGTAGTACTTAATTTTAATATTTTTGTTTAGTTAGTAAAATTATCATTTTATGTTTATACTTTCGTAGTTAATTTAAATATTTTTTGTTAGTAAATTAAACAGTTTATGTGTAGTAGTTAATTTAAATATTTTTGGTTAGTAAATTAAGCATTTTATGAGTAGAAGTTAGTAAACTAAGCATTTTATATGTAGTACTTAATTTTAATGTTTTTGTTTAGTTAGTAAAATTATCATTTTATGTTTATACTTTCGTAGTTAATTTAAATATTTTTTGTTAGTAAATTAAACAGTTTATGTGTAGTAGTTAATTTAAATATTTTGGTTAGTAAATTAAGCATTTTATGAGTAGAAGTTAATTTAAATATTTTTGGTTAGTAAATTAAGCATTTTTATGTGTAGAAGTTAATTTAAATATTTTTGGTTAGTAAATTTATCATTTTAGGTTTAGTTATTTATAACTAATGATTTAATATTTGTAATGTAGGAAATGGATCATAACCATCCTTATTTTCCGGTCAGTCTGAGCATGCTCAACGATGGTTTTGATCTTTTCTGACCAACGGAAACCGTAGTGGGACCTTCCGGTTCAGCCGCCACACCGACATCTCGTCCCAAATCTAAGAAGTTAACATCAGACGTATGATAGTGTTTTGACGTTGTAGAAATGACATTTCCAGACGGTACAGTCGACCCCAGAGCTAAATGTAACTTTTGTCGTAAGGACTATACCACTACTAGGGGGAACCGGTCATTTGAGAAGGTATATGCTAAAATGCATGCCTGCACACGGACACTACAACGGCACCCAGACTGGTCTGTTACGTCGTGGCGTTACAACCCCCTCACCCCCCGAGCATGCTAGAGAATGCTTGGCATAATAGATTGCACAAACTGATCAACCGATTAATTTTGGTGACAATGTTTTTTTTGAAGAATTTATCACAGATGCATTCAACCCCCAATTTCAAAGTGTTTCTAAAACCATCACTAGGAACGATTTGATAAGATTGTTTAATACTCAACGAGATGACTTGACGACTGAATTACAGCATCTAAGTGTCTCTATTGCATTAACTTCCAATATTTGGAACGCATGTTCCAAACAAGACTATTAAGTGTCACAGTACACTATTAGACTCTGATTGGAGGTTACAAAAGAAAAATTCTTGGATTTTGACCTATAGATTTTGCACATACTGCACAAAATATTTTTAATGTCATTCTTTTTGTTTTAGAAACTTATGAAATAACTCACCACATCATTTCTATCACATTAGATAATGTATCATTAAATACTAGCTCTATTGCATTGTTTACTGAAAATAAAATCCTGCAAGATGGAGGTTATTTCTTCCATCAACGGTGTGCATGTCATATCATATCATAAATTTAGTTGTACAGTCTGGTTGATAAAGGTAAGCGGTTGTATAAATCGCATCAGAGGTGCCATTTCTTGTATCGACAACTCTAATCCAAGATTACAAGAATTAGGCAGACACTGTGCAATAAACGGTTTTCGACGCATACGATTCCAAACTGATATGCCGATAAGGTGGAATTCTACTTACTTAATGCAGCAAAATTGTTTGGCTTATGATACAACTATTTCAGGTTTTTATAACATGAAATTGGCCGAAAATGGCCGTCCACAAGCACAAGCACAAGCACTGACCTCAGACGATTGGTATATGGCAAGGGTTTTTGTTGAACTTTTAAAGATTTTTCAACGCCACTAATAACTCTTTCCGGGGTCTATTACCCCACATCTTCCCAGACAATCCATCAGATTGTGGAAATGTCTGAACTGTTAAACACTTATAAGAAATATAACATCCTTGGCGTTGCAGTTGTTGCCATGGAAACAAAGTTTAAAAAATACTGGTCTCAAATGCCTTTCCTTTATGCCTTAGGTGTTATAGTAGATCCTAAGGTTAAATTATCTAGTTTAGAATATTTGCTTGAGTTTATTGGTACTAATTTGACAATAGATTATTCCGAGCAGATTACTGATATTCGAGATAAGTTGTTCGAAGTTTTAGTATTTATTAGCGCATGTTTGGCGGCGTTGACACGTAACCAACAGCAGAACTGAACATACAGCCGTTGCAGGCAAGCTGGAGCATTCTGAAACGCCGAATAAAGCCATCAAGTGTTTCTTTTTCATCGCAACGATCTGCTACATCATCTAGTGCGAAATTAAATAGGTTCCTTGATGCCTAGTTCGAGTATGGTGGAAGACCTATAGTTACATGTATACATTTGATCTGTTGTTATGGTGGAAGACCTATAGTTACATGTATACATTCCTGTCACACCTAGCACGTTATGTACTGGTTATTCATGTGTCCACTGTGTCTTTAGAATATACATTCAGCATGAGTGGACGAATTATTGAACCAAGAAGAAGTTGTTTGTCTCCAAATATGGTGGAGGTATTAACATGTGTTCGGGATTAGGAGCATGCTCTAAAGAGGATGCAATATGAAATGGTAGACGAATAACTTATTCAGAATTTCTACAACTTACTTGTTGATGAGAGTTCCGGCAGTAACCAGGTCTAAAACTAGGTTATACATGTACATTTACTTGTAATACGATTGCACTCTTTTTCCTTTACCAAGTTTTTATCTCATTGGGTTTTTCTTGGTATAGTTTTTAATGAGGCAATCATGTTAATATGTAATACTGAAAGTCCGAAATAAATAAATAATTCTTCACTTCATATTTTCATAATTTTATCTACTTTTTATCTTCTTTAATCTTTTATCTTTATCTATTATTTGAATTATTTTATTAAATAAAATAATAAATCTATCTATTGTCAACATTTTTTTATTAGACTAAAATAATAATTAAGATAAACAAATTACGATTAGAAATACATAGGTTAAATTGGTAAAACAATATTATAGTTCTAATAATTATATTAAGATATTTAAAAACAAAATTTGAAATTGGCCTGGCCAGTTTGGCCCATCAAGGTTGGCTATCGAGGCTGGCCCGCAGCCCAGCACTGGCCCACCTCGGTGTGTCGTGCCCAAGTTTTCCAAAACGGGCCGGGTTCGACACGGCTCATCAAATTGCCTTGTTGTGTCGTGTCGGGCCTGACCCGTTTTGGAAAATAGGCCAGGCCAGGCAAGCCAGGCCAATGTGGGCCGGGCCAACACACTTTTGCACCATTAGTCCCAAGACATGTTATTAGGTCCGGACACGTCATCACGAAAGCCTCTGCCCAGTGAGACATGTTCGGCTGAAACAGGAAATATACACATATCAGAATACCTTCCATAACGAGACCTCTTTAATAGGGATGGCAATTTGACCCGCACCCGCGGGCACCCGCCCGAATCCGACCCTGGAGGGTCGGGTTTGGGTGGAGAATTTACGACCCGTGAATCCGCGAACCCGTTTAAATAAAAACCCGGCGGGTGCGGGTGCGGGTGCGGGCGAGGAAAAAGGACCCGCGGGTGAACCCGCGAACCCGCATGATAAAATATCATGTAATAAAACCCTACCAAATTTTCTATTCTTTTCACACTCAGCCGTTTCTCATTCTGTTATCACTCTTCAGCCTTCACCACTCACCAGCAGGACAGCAACAGAGCAACTTCAACCAAAAAATCACAACTTCAACAATGGTTTTGAAGGTCTCATACTCTCATCTCTCTCTCTCTCTCTCTCTCTCTCTCTCTCTCTCTCTCTCTTTCCTTCTTTTTCAACAATGGCTTTGATTCAGATCTTGTGAACAATTTTTTACTTTTTTTTTCATATTCATCACGGATCAAGTTTTGAATATTTAATCAAAATTTCCAATTTGAGCTTCTTTGAATTAAATGGTA
The DNA here is from genome assembly GCA_033220585.1 of Dipteronia sinensis. Classification (NCBI taxonomy): domain Eukaryota; kingdom Viridiplantae; phylum Streptophyta; class Magnoliopsida; order Sapindales; family Sapindaceae; genus Dipteronia; species Dipteronia sinensis. The sequence goes on along the minus strand of CM065637.1, from coordinate 66,902,480 downwards.
TGAATATTTTATTGTCTATTGAATAATTTATATTATTTATTTCATTTTTTTTGAACTCATATATTTTGCTTCTAATTTGATTCAACAGTGGAAAGCGAATTTGAAGCATTTGAGAAAGAAGATGATAATGAATGATGATTGATGAGGTAAAATAATTTCGTTATTAATGAGTTTATAACTATTTGATTTTAATTGAATGTATACCTAATTGATTTTTAATTTAATATTGTAGGAATAACAAGGTTGTGAAAAACTTGGTGATAAATTTGGTGATGAAACTTGGAAGTGAGGATGAGATGATGAATCAAAAAGTTTGGTGTGGTTGTGATTTGTGAACTTGTCTTTGGTGTGGTTGTGATTTGTGAACTTGTCTTGTTATTTATTTGTGTTCTATGTACTTTTGATATTTTCATGGACTTATAGATTATGTACTTAACTACTTATGGATTAAGAAGTATGAACCCTTAAATTATGGACTTTTGAATTATTTTTGGTCAATTTATTTTTTTGGTTATTATTGTTTTGTAAATGTATCAAGTAGGGAATTAGAGATGGAAATTCAATTCAATTAATCAAGTATAAAACAGGTGATTAGTGATTACATGTGGAAATTTAGAAGTGACAAATCGTGGGTTCGCGGGTCGCGGGTTCACGGGTCGCGGGTATCCTGCGGGTGAAGCATCCACCCGCGAACCCGTATTGGTTCGCGGGTGAGGGTATGGGTGCAGTCTAAACCCGCGGGTGCAAACCCACACCCGAACCCGCTTGCCTAAGCGGGTTCGCGGGCCGGCGTGGGTGAGGTAAATTTTCACGGGTGCGGGTGTGGATTTCGTAAAACCCGCCCGAACCCGACCCGTTGCCATCCCTACTCTTTAACCAAATTAGGCAATTACAAACCAACTTGAACACGGCGACCGGTATTAGGGATGTTAAAATTACCCATTTTTCCAGGGACCCATGTGGACCCGTCCCGTTAGGGACGGTTTTAACCGTACCATTTAAGTTGTGGTATGGGGCCTGTATTTTTTTCAATCCCCCATTTAATTTCGGTACAGTTACGGGATTTTAAGTCCCCGCCCCGCCCCGTACCCGTACCTGACTACCCTATAAATAAATATATATATATATATATATAAACATACATTTCCCTCATATTTTTCCCTCCCGTAGCATAATTTTCCCTCTATTTTTTTTTCATTTTTTTCCTTCCATTGAAGCACTACTTCATTCAAGATCATTATATATAATATGCTCCTCACACTATTATTTCCATATTAATCAATAATATTTATATGATCTTTATCAAAAATTCATAAAAAATACATTAATAGGATGATGATAGGAATGGTAAGAGGCAAAACACTGATCCCCTAATCGGGGATCCCTGAACCCGGACCTTTTATTTTAAGACGGGTATTCATAGAGGATGGTAATGGAAAACTCGTACTGAACCCTTACCATTGACATCCGTAACCGGTATGGAAGTTTTATCAAGATAGAATCCAGAGTCACACTTAAAGAAGGAAACAAGTTGACCCATTCCGAGAAGTAAGGAGTCCAAATCGAGCAATGAATCAACTACATTGAATGCAAGAAGACTCCTAATAACACTCGTCAATCTTCCACTCGCACGCCAAGATTCGAGTAAACCCTAGGAAGCACCATATAAATACAATTATAAGATCATTGTAAGGGGGGATCAATGCGTGTCAGTGAGAGGAATTACAGTATTAATAACAAAAGAGAGAATAGAGTGTGTAATTTTACCGAATTCATAGTGATTTTTCCTTCGTCATCAAGCAATAACCATTGAATGTTTCTTTGTCATCGGAGTTTCACCTCGTAAAAACTATTTTCTTCATTGTTTTTTCTATTATTATTTCTATATTGTTTACATGTTACATATAACCAAATCGTTGACCGGCTGACTTCCCATAAGACCAGAAATCACCGTCAACACTAGTAATATTCGTTATTTGAGTCGCCGTGCCCTGGTAACGTGGTATATAGAAAATACATTCATTCTCTAAAGTTAGTGATCCATTAGTTTTCATTTTGTCTTTAAAAATGTATGAGATAACGAATGTAAAATTCCTAATACATAAACTTTGATGTGATTATAAACTTATATTTATTTTCTTAAATAATTATTATCCAATTTTTTTTTATTTTTAAGAAACAATTATATAACTTTTTATCAAATTTTTAAGATTTTAAAATATACCTTTACAAACATGGGCCTCTTGCCAATGTGGCTGGACGCTCCCTAAGGCCCTCCACCACCACGGTTCAACACTCGGTGCGTGCATATATTTGTATATATTTTTGTTGTCCTACCTTGGCCATAATATCCCAAGTGTGGGGAGTTCTCTCCCAGTTCTGGGAGCACCCCTGTCTCCAATTGTAAGATTGGGTGTATACCATTTGTATCATCTCCCCAATAGTGGGAGTAGTATTCCGAGCTGTGCTTGTAGAGTCCAGTCTCACCGGTTCCGGTAGTTGGTTATACATCAAATATATATATATATATATATATATATATATACACACACACACCTTTACAACGAGGAACAGACTAGTCTGTGACATCCATGACCATTAGTACTCCTTTTTTTTTTCAGTGTGAGATTCATCACATATTTTTAAGTTTTAAATGTGAATTATCTATTTTCTTAAAATAAATAAAAAGTGAATTATCTAAGATCATCTCCAATGCAAGAGTGGCTTGTGAAAAAAAGAGATGTCACGTAAGATTAATAAATATTCTGTTAATAAATCTTTCCCCAATACGGTTGTATATATTCAACATCAAGCTAACGTGGCAAAAAAAAAATTAGACATTGTCAACATAACCGTCTACTTTCAGATGGTCTATTGCACAACTATTTTCAGTTGATTGTCTGTCAAGTCTATTTTTTATACCATATATAAAGCAAGTCTCTTGACATTGTTGCCATGTCAATGATTATTGATATGCAAACCATTGCATTGGAGATGCTCTGCAACATATAAATAATTGTTGACATGACAACAATGTTAAGAGACTTGGGGGTCGTTTGTTTTTTTGTCTAAAGACAGAATGGTCCTGAATTTTTTAAAGACTGAATAAGGATTGAAATTTGAACTTGAATGACATATTTGTTTTTTTTTCCTCACATCTGAATGTATTGTTAACAAGTTTATTTTTTTAAAAAAATAAGTAATTTTACATTTATTCCCATGTTAAACAATTATACATATAATATAGAATAAAAATAATCCAAAATAATAATTATATATGAACACATATGATCATGATCTTCTTCTTCGATTACAAACAAACTTTATTTTTACTAAGTAAAGAAAATGTTTTTAAAAAATACGAGGGACATCAAGAAAACTCACACAAAACACTTTATATATATATATACACACACACACACACACACACACACACACACACACACACACACACACATCACCATAATATCATAATAAAATATTGATATTAAACACCAATATGAGAAGTGATTATGGCTCTTTTTTAATTTTAAAGCTATTTAAAATAAGCAATAAATTAAAATAAAGATTTCTATACCATATATAATTATGATGAAATTGGAAATATGTTATATATGAGGGATACTATCGGAATAAAAGATTTTGGATTGCATTTAACGCAATTCAGTGATTTGCAATTAAGTGAAAAGTCAGGATTTTTTACTTTTTATTTTAAGTTGTTTGACCACTTAAAAAAAAACAAACTAGTTAATAATTATGATTCAGACCCATTAAGTTTTAAGTGGAAAAAACAAATGACCCATTACTTTCTATGTGGCATAAATATGAACTTGATAGACGATCAACTTAAAATTTGGTCTCCAATACTTTCGTTTAAAACACATTTTGTTTTAATGACGTGTTCAATTTTATTTCCTATTTTCGTTTTTATTTTATTTCCTTACCAAAAATAGACGAAAATAGTTTATTGGAATTATTTATTACTTTATATTTTATATTATATTCGATGGTTATATATTTGTTATATTAATAAAAAAAATTATAAATGGGGTTAATGGGTGGGGATGGGGAAAGCACTCCCCGTTGTACCCCGCCCCTCCCCAACCCGCTCCATCTATGGTGGGGTTTTATGAGGGGATGGGTTTTCAAAAAATAAATGGGGTGGGGTGCGGGGAAGGCCACCCTGCCTTGAACCCGCCCCATTGCCATCCCTACTATTTATCCTACGTGGCATCTTTTTTTTAGCACAAGTTACGCTTGTATTGGAGATGCTCTAACAATTATAAACAGATAGATAATTAGAAGATCTAATAATTAATAGACCTCTCACGCTCACACTAAGGTGGCGTTTTTTTTTTTTTGAAATCTAACCAAGTCTAAACTGTTCTGAAATCTGGATAGATATGAAATCTGAAGTTAGACAACATGTTTGTTTTTTTTTTAATCTAAAAGTTGAACTAAAAAGTTAGGCTGTTTGTTTTTTCAAGACACAAGATCCGAAAACATGTAATTTGACATTCATTCTCTTAAACTATTAATGGCCATATGCATTACACATTGACACTATTAATAATAAACTTTAAATTATAATTTAATTTATTTTTTAAGGTATTCAAATAATTTTTTTTTATATTTACTAATTAAAACCCATATTTTAAAAAATTTAATAAAAAAGAGTGTCTAAAAATTGATTGATGAGATATAATTATTCTAGATTGATGGGTTTTTTCTTTTGGAAAATATTTTTACAAACGAAAATTTTGGTATTGGCAACTGGCAAGACAGCAAGTGCAGAGTGAATGGAAATTATGGTTTTTATTGTTTTGTGAAGAGAACGAAAAGGGAGACCATATATGTATATACTGTGAGAGATTTTTGTGAGTGGAAAATAAAATAAAATTTGCAGTGCAATTTAAGACTTACGAGTTACGAGTGATACTAGGGGTGGTTTAGTCGTACGACGTAAACGTTAATGGTATGAAATTATAATGTGATTTGAGATAATATCAAATATGAGATATCAAATTTTTTTTGGAATAATGTGATTTGTGGAAGGGTATTTTGGGTATGAAATTTTAAAATAATTTCAGACCCTTAACGGTTCAGATTTCAGCCACAATTTGTAATTTTTAACTTCAGATGTCTTTTTTTTTTTTTTTTTTGTAATTTTATGTTTTAATGTTTTTCCAGACTTCATACGTTTGAAAAAACAAACAAAAATGACTTAAAAATCATTTCAGGTATTTAAGACTTCAGACCCAAAAAATGAACGCCCCCTAAATGAGATGGTAGATTTAAGACTTCAGAGTCCTGTTCCATTCCACCGATTTCCATATTTGTAGTAATTAATTTTAAAAAAAAATACATAATATCATGAACGGTTGACATGAAGCGCAATGTCGACTTTACTTGTGCGGCAATCACCACATGACGGCAACGTTTGTTTGTGGAGAAGGTCTTGGTGCATCACGCTGCACGCCTGCACCCAAGTTTTAGCCCCGATTGTGACGATACTAGTAGTTGAATATAAATTATGGCTCATGCAACTTCGTTATCTCGTGATAAAGACTTTAGTTGATTCTTATGCAACCTTGATTTCTTCGTGACACATAACTCCTTTTTTAATAAATTCTTTTCATTTTCTTCCAAGGTTGGATAATAGAAGAAGGAAACTTATGATTTATTTCTTCTGGAATATTTCCTGTTTGACTACTCTCAATTACACCTGCGTCAAACTTACAATATGGTTCAAATACATTCAATTTATAATTCTTGTTTCCTGAATTTTATATATAGAGTTAAATTAAATCAATTTAAATTTTTTATTTAAAATTTTAACTTCAACATATCAACCACTCATATGCTGTTAATCAAATAGTCGAGATTTGAATGCATTTTCAATTCTTAGATTAAAATAGCATAAGTGACTAAGATGTTTGAAGTCAAAATTTAAAGTCACAAATTTAAATTAGTTTTGCTTAACCCATATATAATATATAATATTTTTATTTTTATTTTATTATTATCTGTTAACGGTTGAGTTCTTTTGCATTTTGCATCACACATTTATAGTTATTAGCTTCATATAACATTAATATTATATTGATTAAAAAAGGGGAACCAAATAACAAAATGTAATATACGACACAATTAATCATGCAAATTAACATATACTTTGCTCTTCCTTGGGAGAGAGTCTTGGGTGCATCCAATGCATGGTGCATCATGCTGCACCCAAGTTTTAATCCTTCCTTAGAACATTACAATTCTGTCCTATCAATTTCAGCTAGAATTATTAAAAATGTTATACATTTTCGTGACAATAAAAGTTTGGAACCGTCAAAGGCCCATTACTCTAATTGCCAGAAATATTGCAATCTTTATTAACCCGTTATAGGTTAAAATTTGACATTTTTTATATATTGTCTCATTATTATCTATAGAATCGGAATAACTAATAAGTATAGAGAGATATCTCATGATATTGGGAGTTGACTTCTTTCGATTATATAAGCAGACATTCGAACTGTGCTCATAGAATTCGATTCGATAGGTAATGATGAACATTATTTATATAAAAATATGAGAGACCTTTTTTAGAAATCATGCATCATTTTATAGACTTTGAGTCATTTTTTTGTCGGTGGTTCCATGAAGATAATATTTTCAGTATATATATTATTAAAATATTTCATGTTACATAATAGATTGGTAAAACTAAGACTGATTAATATTGCTTTTTTGACCCTCGAAGCTTTAATTTTATTTACAAAGATTCTCATATCTAAGGTGATACCATTTGATTTATTATTACTTTATTGTTATTATTATTTTTACCTTAACAGTAAGAGTTTTTTTTTATAAAAAAAAAATAATTATATCAAATTTGTATATATATATATATAGAATAAATTATATAGGAAAAAAAAACAATTTATAAAGATCATTTGTTTAAGTCACTAACATATACGATTCGAAAATATAATTTTAATGACGAAACTATATTGTAGTTAAATATAGTTAAATTTATTTAATTTTAACCTTAACAGTTTTTATATTTACATTTTATAACCCCTAAAACCTCTAAATTAACCTGAGTTTAGAGGATATATTATTGAACCAATCTAATCTCGAACCAGTTAGGGTTTGAAAGTAAAGGAAAAAAAGAAACCTCCAAAACTCAACCACCCCACCCATAGATTTATGAAATATGATGATCATGCGAAAACCAGGGTCAGATATATAAATCAATCGCCAAACACGAATGTTGAAGCAGACAGCGGTAAAAGGAATCATCGCTTAAACTACTTTACGTACGAGAAATAAAATAAAATTTTCCTTTTATTGTCTGAGTGTCTGACCATGCAAAATAATTAATATTTCTTACTTTTTGTATGGTGACCGGTGAGGGTCTATTATGTCAAGTGTCCTCATTTTTTATTATATATATTTTTTGAAATGTTTATTATATTTCTTTTTAGTATCTAAAGAATGCTCATTTAATCAGCGGAGGAAGCAGGGGGCGATATGGGATATGACCTCCCAATTAAAATATTTTCAATAAATTTTCTATGTATAAAATTAACATAATATGTGTTAGGTTTCAGAGTATATTTGAAACCACAATACGCCTTTCTTGTTCTATAAACCTGCAAGATTCACTTACCAACAAACAAGAAATATACACTAACAATAAACAGCAACTAATCAATTAATAAATCATAAAATTAGAAACTCTAATTGTCCTGTTCTTAGACTAGAAATCTGCACATCTAATTGACAGCAGACACAAGAACAGTGACAAGAAGAGTATCAATACAAATCTGATAATAAGATCAAATAGAAAATAAAAGAATAAACTCAAACTTTAAAACAGAAAGAGCAAGAAAAGAATCGACACAAGGCTTTATCGTGGTTCAGATCAATTGATCCTACATCCACGTTGAGCCTACACAGAGGAGGCCCTTTCACTATATAAGAATCCTTACAAGATCAGAATATACACAGATCACACATATACAAGCCCTGAAAACCCTATAAAGCACAGGATCTGTTAACGCAAGTTATCAGACCCAAAACCCCTCTCTCACAACAACAATCAACCTCTGTAAACAATTTATCTCTCAGAAGATAGACTCACTGAAGCACTCTAACCTCACAAGATTACATATATACTCTTAAGATTGTAAAAGAGAAGAGAATCACTCAAAGATTGCACCAAAAACTCTCTCATATCAGATTACATCAAGCACAACTCTCAGAGAAAATAAGAGGAACCCTAATCGTGAAACTGAACGAATGAATTCTTCTCTCTCTTATCTCTTCATATATATACTCTTATCTGTTGAGTCATAACAACAATCTTACATAGCCAATCAGATCATCCCACATCAGCTCCAGAATCTGTGACTCAACATATCTATCTGATATTCACTTATTGTAACCAAAATGACCACGTTTCATACAATCTCCATATTGGGCCTAGCTGATGTTGTGAACAGATTTCAGGTCTTCATGGGCTTGTATTTTGAGCCTCTGATTCTAACTTTAGTTTCAGATAGGCTAACTTTCAACATATTCCACCTTAGCCCATCTCTTCTCACATAGCAGAAGGATCTCCTCTGTGATACCTGGCTCAAAACACAAAAGAAAACTGTCAACCATAATCACCTATTTTACGCAGGTTTAAGCAATGCTTAAACTTGCTATAAGATACTATTTTAGTACCCATGTCAGCTGGATTATCATTAATGGAAATCTTTTCTGCCTGAACTATACCATTAGAGACTTGGTCTCTAATATAATGATACTTAACCGCTATATGCTTAGTTCTTTAATGGAAAACATGATTTTTAACTAAATGCAATGCACTTTGGCTATCAGTATAAATGACAGTCTTTCCACCAAAAATATTTATCTCTCTTAAGAGGCCTTAAAGCCAAATTGCTTCCTTAATTGGCTCAGTAACAGCAATGTATTCAACCTCTGTTGTGGACAAGGCCACAACTGGCTAAAGCTGACTTTTCCAGCTGACACAACAACCTGCAATGGTGAAAAAATATGAGGATGTGGACCTCCTCTTATCTCTATCACCAGCATAATCAGAATCTACATAACCTACAAGGTCTACAACAGTGTTAGAGCAATCATAAATCAGTCATATAGAAGTGGTAGAACTGATATACCTAAGTAGCCATTTCATAGCATTCCAGTGTCCTTTTCCTGGGTCAGCCATATATCTAGCTAGGACACTTATTGCTTGAGTTAAGTCAAGTTTAGTGCTAATCATAAAGTACATAATAGAACCTACAGCACTAGCATATGGGACAGACTCCATATATCTAGATTCCTCAATGGATCTAGGTGACAAAGCTGCTGATAACATGAAATTAGAGGACAAATGAATATTCACAGGTTTACAATTCTTCATAGAAAACCTATCTACAAGTTTTAACAAATAATTGCATTGTTTTAAACTCAGTTTTGACTCATCTCTTGACCTCTCAATTTCAACTTCATATCAAATTCAGATTTAAGTTTCTTCTTTAAATCTTTAATCCTAAACATATTCTTACTAGCCAATAGCATATCATTAACATATAAAAGTAAATATACAAAATTTTGAATATTATCACTATTAAAGTAAAAATATGCATCATATTTACTTTTAATAAATCATATGCTAGTAGCAAAGGTGTCAAACCTTTTATACCATTGTCTAGGGGCTTGTTTCAGCCCATATAAAGATTTTTTAAGAAGACAAACATGGGAAGGATAATTTTTAGACTCAAATCCCTCCGGTTGAGACATATAGATGGTTTCATCTAAGTCTCCATGCAAAAAGACGGTTTTAACATACAATTGCTCTAATTCTAAGTTTTAATGGCTAACTAAGGCTAGAATGATCCTAATGGTTTTATATTTCACAACAGGGGAAAATATCTCATTATAATATATTTCTTCCCTTTGAGTGAACCATTTAGCCACTAATCTAGCTTTATACCTAACAGGATCATTCTGCCATAAGCCCTCTTTTATTTTAAACAGCCATTTACATGCTACAACCTTCTGTTTTTCAAGTTTTCTAACCAGAGACCATGTCTGATTTTTCTAGAGAGATTTCATCTCTTCTTTCATGGCTTGCTGCCATTTATCCTTGTCAATGCAATTGACAGCCTCATTATAAGTCATAGGTTCAGAATTCTCCAATTCTTGGCCAGTACATAATGCAAATGATATAAAATTTGCATTAGTAAACCTACTGTTAGGTTTAATGGTTCTTCTATCCCTATCCCTAATCAGCTCGTAATCAGCTAGAGATTATCTGTTCTCTGGCTGATTTTGACTCATTTCCACCTGATATAGATCATCAGAATGGGTAGCCCTATCAACTTCAACCTGATTAGAATCAGGTGGGACAAAATCAAGTGGTGGGCTGCCAACTTCCACTTAAACCTTGTCTCCATCATCCTTTAAAGGATCTGGATCAGATTCAGATGAGTGATCTTTGTCCTTACAAGGCATTCTAGACTCATCAAATACTACATCCCTACTTATTATCACCTTAAAACCCTTTTGGTCCCTTAACCAAATTCTATAACCTTTAACACCTAAGAGGTAATCTAGAAACAACCCTTTTAAGGACCTAGGTTCTAACTTCCCTTCAGATTGGTGTGCATAGGCAGCGCACCCAAACACTCTTAAGTGTTTCAGACTAGGAGGCCTCTCTGTCTAGATTTTTTCAGGGGTTTTAAGTCCTATGGTAGTGGGGGAAGACCTATTGATCAGATAGGCTACAGTAGCAGCAACTTCCCTCCAAAAATTCTGGTTCAAACTAGACCCTATAAGTAGGCATCTAACCTTTTTCTAGAACTGTCATATTCATTCTCTCAGCTACTCCATTCTGCTGTGGAGTATATCTCACTGTTCTATGCCTTGTAATCCCTTGTTCTTCATAGAATTTATTAAAACTATCATTACAAAATTCTAATCCATTATTAGTTCTAAGAGTTTAATTTTCTTTAAGGTTTGGTTTTCAACCAACCTCTTCCAATTTATTAAAACTCTCATTACAAAATTCTAATACATTATTTCCCGCTTGCCACATACAAAATATCTTCATACACCCATTTTTTACATTTAATTACTTAAAATACATGGCTTTATACTTGGAAATTAAATTTACTTCTTACACCTATACTTAATCAAACCCAACATCAATCAGGTAATATATATTTTTTCACATATAGTTAAAGAATGGATGAACAAAGAGTTGATTTCATGGATTTCGAATGCATTTTTATTATTGTTTTGTGATTGAATACAAAAATGTTACAGTTGTAGTCTTGTAGAACTTTTTTTTAAGTAATTGTATAAATCGATCAAATTTACACAGTTCACTCACTCATTTTACTTTAATTTAACTACAAAATCTGATTAATTTAATTGGTTTGTAAACAGAAAAACTTAGTGGATAGATTAAAAAAACAAATTTTAAATGAAAAAAAATGGATTTGTTTGGTGATTGAAAAAATAGTTTTTTTTTATTTTAAAGACAAAAGAAGTTGCATATTGTTGTTTGTTTATTATTATTGTTGTTGTTTTCTATGACGATGATTCAGTGTATAAACCATTATGATTTTATGGTTTATTAGATAGTTCAATACATTGATTCCGTAAGTAACAACGAAAAAAATATAATTAGCTTTAGAGTTGAATTTGTCTTTTATTTTTGCCCAAGTAAAATTTTAGTTGCAGAGTTTTTATTTGAATATGATATTTTTTATCTGAGTAAATTTTATACTATTTATTAAAGGGGACGAAGAGACTGTACTTAGTTTTTTATTTTTAAAGAAGAAATTGTACGTACACAATTTTTTTTACAATGGTGGAAGCAAATGGAGAGAAATTGGTGTAATGCGAAGAAATATATATTTAAAATTAACAAAATACTTAAAGGATAGTTTTGGTATTTTCAAAGGTGTAGGAAGTAAAATTAATAATTTCAATTTTTTAATATGGGTGTATGAAGAAAAATGAGTGTATGATGATATTTTGTGGATAGCAATAGAGCCACCCAAAACACTTTTATGGTATTAAATTGTTTTTAAAATGTCTATTTAGAAAAACTCCTCTCATTGAGCTTTCATCTAGTAGAGGTTTAAGAGCATCTCCAATAAGGCTCCCTATATTTCCTTATATTTAGGGAGCCTGTTGTATTTTTTTACAAACAAGGAGTCATTTAAGGAGTTAACACTCCAACACGCATCTTTAAAAATGACATCTTATTATTATTTTTATTTATTTTTAATTAAAAAAAGAAATATAATTGTTTTAAAATAAATTTAAAATGTAATTATTAGATTAAACAAGCCTCCCTAAGCGCTGTTGGTTGTATTTGTATTTTTTTTATAAAAAAAATTGGGTTAAACTGACAACAAAGGAGACGTTGAGAATTGGGTAAAAAACTTAAATAAAAAAAGTTGAGAATTGGGTTAAAAAAATTAAATAAAGACGTTGAGAATTTTGGGTTAAACTGACAAGAAAGTTGAATTTGAGTTTAAATGAAAAAGAATTTGGGTTAAATAAAAAAGAAAGAGTTGTTGAATACTTGGATTTGGACCTTTGAATATGAAGGATGTGAACTCATCTTGACCACTCATTTCAACTAAAGAGTAAAAACAAAAACAAAAAAAATAGGGAGAAAGCCTCTCTCCTTAGATTTAGGGAGGCTTTGATCGGAAAATGATTTAGGGAGTGAAATAAGGAGGTTGTTGAAGAAATTCTGGTCTAGCATCCCTATATTTAGTCAAAGACATGGTGTTTTCCGGCATATTGGAGATGATATAAGAGCTTGTTTGGTTGAGTTTTTGTAAAGCCTATATTTATAAAAAGGATTATTTATAATAGATCTATTATAAACAGAGTTTTTAATACAAAATAATAGCTGTTTGGTAGGTAGACTTAAAAAAAAGGTCTATTGGGATAAACTCTTTTCCATAAGCTTTTGTTTAGCAGTGATTTAAGCTCTGCTAGCTTCTACTAGATTTAAAATAGACAATCTCAAAAGCTCAACCGAACAACTTTAAAAAACTCAAATAGAGGTGTGTAAAACTTTTGAGACAATAGAAAGCTCAATAGCCTTTACTGATTTTAAAATAGACAATCTCAAAAGACCAACCAAACAACTTTAAAAAAAACTTAAGTAGAGCTTTTGAAACAGTAGGAAACTCAACCAAACAAACACTAAATTCATAAATTTCAAGATAAAATACCAAATTGTCCCTCACCTTTTGAAAAATATTGGATACTCAAGAGATTTATCATCTTATTAAGAAATTCCCCTTGACTTAAAAAACATTGTAGTGTAGACGTGTAGTCGTATCACTGATTCTACATAATACAATATCTTTTTTCATTTGAATATAGCTTTAAATGATGTGACAAATAATTTATATTATAATATCATTATTCATCATATGATGGTATATATAACACAAATCATTTATCATATCATTTTAGTTTATATTAAAAAATTAAAATAATTTTTTGAATCGTTGAACACTATTTTTATTCGAATAGATAAGGTATGCAAGTGTATTTTGGACATTCTAAATGATAAAATCAAAAACAAGAAACTATTATAAAAATAATAAATATAAACAAAATAACATTAAAAGTGTTTAATAATAAGATACGTACGTGATCTTTCTTCCTCGCTACTTGCATAGTTAATAGTTTAAGGTCCTCTTATAGTCTTATCTCTCTTGCATAGAATGAATTAATTTGAAAAAGATTTTTTGGATTTGCTTTTGATGGCTGTAGTTTGCTTGGCTTTTGGATGTGTTATGAGTTATGACTTATGATTGGCTTGGATTGAAGGATAATGGAATAAATGATTAAAAAAAAAAATGAATGACATTGAAAATGAATCTGTAAAAATGGAGTCGGAGAGGTGATCTTCAATTAACTTGGAGGAAGAGATTTTTGGATTAGTAGAGATCAATCTTCTTGATCTTGACTTTGGGTGTGTATTGGATGACTTTTCAAGTAAAGATTCTGGAATAAATTTGTTACAAATAGAGTTTTTACAAAAAGCCGTTCTTTGATATTCACTTAAAAAAACACTTTAAGTTAGTAGGTTGTATGGAAAAATATCTCTAAAATAATTTTTATTGTTAAAAATTATAAAAATAGATATTAACAAAGTATTTATAATAGAAAGGTATACGTGAAATATCTGAAGTTCATAAAAGACGGTTAAGACTATTGGGTCAAAAACTTAAATAGCATTTTTTTTGGGTGGGGTTTGTGCAAATAGCACCACATAAATAAGTCTTGTTTTAATAGCACTAAAGATAGGATTTGGACAAAATTACCCCCTCTCTTCTAATCTTTTCTTTTATCAGTCCTTTTTTTTTAATATTCAGAAACCTCCATTGATGGAGCTCCATCAATGGAGTTGTCGCCGCCAACCGGTGAGTTGACCGACAAAACCACCGGGAAAACGTCCGTCCAGTGCTAATTGTTGTAACCGAAGTGTTTGTTTTCAATTTCGAGCTGTGTGGAGAGAGAAACGAAGACAAACCCGACCATGGTCGAACATTCATCGTCGGATCTATGACGATCCATCGCGAATCTGACGAAACCGATGGCGCCAACGAACTAGGCGTCGTCCGATCTTCCAGATCCGACTATCTCCGGAGTCAACGGGAGTTGTCGTCGGCTCATCACTGTCACCATTGATGGAGGTCGAACAGACCTCCATCACGATGAAGAAGAAGACGCATGAATAAGTCTCGAAAAAGCATGAATTAAGTCTCGAAAAATCATGAATAAGTCTCGAAACGCATGGATAAGTTTGGGTATTCATAAATAAGTCTTGGGTATTCATAAATAAGTCTTGAAATGGAGCAAATAAGTATATATAAATTAAGTCTCCATCACGAGGAAGAAGAAACACCAAAAAAAAAATTGTATTTCACCCCAGTAAGTCTCGAATTTTCAAAATAAGTCTCGATTTACCCCAATAAGTCTCGAAAACGCACAAGTCTCGAAAATTTGTGAGTAAGTCTCGGGTATTCCTGAATTAAGTCTCGAGTAAGTCTAATAAGTCTTAGGTATTCATAAATAAGTCTCGAAATGGAACAAATAAGTCTCGAAATTAAAAAAAAAAAATCTCAACTTCGACTACTGTTCATCTTCTCCGATTTGACAAACCCAAACCAAACCCAAACCCACCAATTCAAGATTCAAACAAACTCCCATTCAGATTCAACAAACTCACCATTCACATCAAATTGACAACAAATTCACAATAAAAACTAAATTGAAAACTCAAAATCAACCAAAACGAAATAAATATCTCAAAATCAAAAAAATATAATTTGAAAACAAAACCCTAACAAAAGACTTTTTTTGCCAGAAATATTGCCTTCACATCCTTCACATCCAAACGATTCTTCGTATTCCAAATTTTTCAAGAAATATCTCACCATCCATCACCGTTCTTTGATTCGAAGAAAGTGGATATGGAGAGAGAGAGAGAGAGAGAGAGAGAGAGAGAGAGAGAGAGGTAGCCTGAGAGAATGGGAAGAAAGAGAGAAAGTTAAAAAAAAATAAGTGGGGGCATTTTGGTCTCATCACATACTTTGGTGCTAATAAAACATGAGTTATTAAAATGGTGTTAGTTGTGCAAGTCAAATTTGAAAAAGTGCTAAATACCCTTATTTCCTCTAAGACTATTTATCTCTTTAAAGAATATTTTTTAGTATTTTGGACTTTTCTCCGTAGACATAAAATATATATATTTTTTAAATATGAAAAACACATTAGAGTAATAATACTTTGTCTAAATTTTTGGTACTTAAATCTGGTGTTTAAATGATGTGGCAACACTCTAATCCATCCATTCATTTAAATTGTATAAATATAATACAATTTAAATGAATGGATTATAGTGTTACCAAATCATTTGGGCACCAAATTTGGACAAAGTAACATTATTGAAAACGTTTTTAGTTTTTCCAAACAATCAAAAAAAATATCAAAAGAGTTTTTAATATTAAAAAAAACTCTTTTGGTTAATAGAAAAGCCATACAAAACACACTCTCAGACAGTGCTTGTTTTTCTGTCTGAAATCTAAATAGATTTGAACTCTAGAAAGATCTGAATTGATAAAACTTAATAACATGTTTATTTATTTATAATGTTTGAATATAAATATATGTAAGGTAGTAACAAGATTATTTTACCCTTTAAACTATAAATTGTTTTATATATTAAAGTATCTTCAATTCAAATATATATTTTTTGAGTTTCTAAACAGTGTCACACCAGAATTTCTATTTATTATGGACTTAGGGGTTGTTTTTTTTATTTATTTATCTAAAGTCTTATAAGACCTTAATTTCTTAGATATATGGATAAGTCTTACAAATTAATATACTATGATATGTTTGTTTGTTTTTTTTAATTTTGGATGGCTTATTACAAATGTAAAATTGATTATATTGTGTTAGGGTTTCTTCAAAATTTGGAATTTTTAGAAAATTGATTTTTAGGGTTTTATTATGTAGTGATAAAATTATAAATGTATGAATTGTTATAGGATATTTATGAAAATTTACTAAAAAACTCTATTATATCAGTTTTTTAATAAGATAAAAGTCAATTTTTTTTACTTTTTCTAAAAGACATATGTCTTAAAATAGGATATAAACTGGAAAAACAAACAAACTGATTTATCTTAATTTAAGATATAAGAGGCAATAAGCCAACAAGTCTTATAGTGAAAAAACAAACATCCCCTCACTTTTGAATTTTTTTTTAGAAATAATCAAATATGCATTTATTTTATGACCAATCATAATAAAACAATTATTCAATTTTCTCTCATTTTTTATTTTACAATTAAACGAACTCAAATATTATTGGTGGAAAGAGTTAGAAATCTTAGCCAGAATTTATAGTAAAGTTTTGAAAATTAGAAACTCAACTTCATATTCTCTAACTTTTTTTACCACATCATCTCCATATTGAAGTTAGATAATTGTATTAGGAAGAGTTTTTCTAACTTTTTAACTATCTGTCATATGTAGAAATCAGTTTTCTTAAAATACATATTTGCATTGGAGATGCTCTTAGTAACTAGTATAAATAATTTGGCCAATATATTAGTGTCCAGTAAATGAATTCAATTAATATTTTAAAAATTATTAAAACTTTTCTTTTAAAAATATAAATAATATTTAAAAATATAAAAGTTAGAAAAAATAATACTCAAAAATATTAAACTATATTAAAATATATTTTTATTACAAAAATGGAAAAAAAAAAACACAACATTACTCCGTCGTCTATGCTATACCAAACTTCTTTTATTTTATTTTTAATAAATTATTGTTGTGAATTATCTAATTATGAAAGGGTATTTCGGAAGAAAGGTGTAAAAATCCGTTAAACTGTTTTCATTTAAGATAAAAGTCAAGTTTTCCAGACTTTAGTTTCTTCAGATGTTTTTGTGTGCTTTTTCAGATTCCATACCATTTAAAAAACAAAGACATGAAAAACAATCAGCTTTAATGGTCGGTGGAGCTCACAGAGCTTTTATATTCTTTTTAGTTATTTAAATGATTTTTAATAGTATCAATTGTTTTTATCCTTTCTGAAACAGTTTGATATAGATTTAGAATTTATATATATATATATAATTTATTTTAACCATTGGCTATATAACAATGTGAGGGATTTTTTTTTTGATTTTTATATAAAAAAAAAGGTGTTTCTCAATCTTTTTTGAATCAAACAAATCAAACATTAGTAGAGTTGTAGTCAGATTCATGGAGAGTTTATAAATGAGACAAGAAATCTCTAGACGTCTAGGGTCAAGTCCTACGTTAGTGGGTATCTAACCATATCTTGTCACACCCATTTTACTTCCTATACCTATATTAAAAAGTTAAAATTATTATTTTTACTTCTTATACCCTTCCGAATACTAAAACTATTTTTTAAGTGCTAATAGTAAATTTAAATATATATTTTTCTTAATTACAACCAAATTTTCTAATATTACACACACTTTTCTAGTTAAGAGAAACATAAGTAGGCTCAAATTAATAAATTAAATATTGACATCAATAATCTCTTCGTACAAGCTTTCGTATATTATCAAAATGCGAATGTCACAACCTATCTCAAAAACAAATTACAGTTAATATATCTATTCGTACAAGCCTTTTCTTTTTTTTTTTTGTACTGAGGGGCAACTAGCCCAGAAACCGCAAAATAGGAACAGAGGGATCTAAGAGAGGCAAAATCTCTAACATCATTATCAAAGACTTCAGCAATAGCAGATGTAGGGTCTTCAAAGAAATACACACCCACATTTAGAGCATGCCCCAAATTAGCCAACCTGTCAGCCACCATATTACCCTCCCTAAACACATGCTTCACACTGCAATCCCACTTATCAGAAATCAAAGACTTACAGCTATGTATGATACTGAATATGGGGTGGTTAATATTGGTATTCTTTACAATAAGCTGAATAACAGCCATGGAATCAGTTTCCACAACCACTTTACGAAATCCCTTCTTCTAGGCGATACCAAGACCTTCTAGAAGACCACAGAATTTAGCTTCAATAGCACTCCTATAGCCTCTATTCAAGACAAAACCTCCTAACCAGTCGTACAAGCTTTCATATGTTACCAAAATGTGGTTGTCACCACCTGATGTCAAAAACAAATTATAGATTTCAAATTATAGTTAATATGTGAAAATTTGATTTCCTCATTAACGTTGGTTTTGATCAGATACATATTATTAGAGTTTATGATTAATTGGGTGTTAAACTTATAGATGTAGGAAGTAAATTACAAAATAACACTGTATTTTTAAAAATAATTTTTTGTTGTGTGAATTACAAAAAGATGTTGACAATAGTAGAATATCTAAAATTTACAAATGGTATTTGAGACAATTCATATGCTTAAAAAACATAAAATGACTTTTATAAAGGGTAATTGAAACAATTCATATATTTAAAAAGCTGTATGAGTTTTACTAAACAATTAAAAAAAAATCAAAATAGCTTCTATCATTAAAAAAAAGCTATTGATCCTTACAAAAACATATCAAACACATACTAACACGGAATCAATACTTTTGTTTTGAGAATACAAGAATAATTTTTGTCACATTATATTTGAGGAAAAACGAAATAAAAAATTTAAAACTTTTCCTTTAAGAGAAAAAAAACAAAATTAATATTTTGTCGTGAAATACTCAAATACATGAATATACTCTATAAAAAAAATATAAAAATGGAAATGGGGGTGAATTAGTTATAAGTACTTAAGTTGGTGGGGCAGAGAATGTTCAGATTTTCAATTATTGACTTGATCGAAAAGCAAGCAAACTTTGTAGCTTCTGTTTAACACGTGCTCTAATCCAACACACAACTTGATCTTTGTTCTTTTCTTCCAAATCCAACTGTAAAGCACAACACAAAAACAACAATAAACAAAAATGTAATCGAATCAAAATTGAAAAAAATAAAAAATAAAAAATCCATCAGACTAGACTTCTGATGTTCCAACAGAAAACAATTGGACCCCACTCAACCCCTCAATTTTATTTTTCTTTCCACGGTCTCTGAATTTTCCTCCCAAACAAACTTTTTCCCGGAAATATATATATATATGGAATCCCACAACTCACTCTCACTTTCACTTTCTCCCTAACCAAACACCCTTTCTCTTATATTCTCTCTTCACTCTCTTCACGTCACCATGACTTGAATAAACAGGTAACAACCACACCACAGAAGGAGCAGAAACAACAACATACAAAATTCGATCAAAGAATTCACCGATAATGGGCGCGTCTCTATCGAACCTCACCGATAACGGTGCGACCATGGGTCCGGGGTTGGGCGACATACCGGAGAGCTGCGTCGCGTGCGTGTTCCTCTACTTGACTCCGCCGGAGATTTGCAATCTCGCTAGGCTGAACCGGGCCTTTCGCGGCGCGGCATCGTCCGACCCTGTGTGGGAAAACAAGCTTCCTTCTAATTATCAAGATCTGCTCGATTTGATGCCTCCTGAACGATACCAGAACTCCTCCAAAAAAGACATTTTTGCCCTCCTTTCGAGGCCCGTACCTTTCGATGACGGCAATAAGGTATGTGTCGTTTCCTTGATTAATGGGTTGGGTTATTTTTTCGTGGTTTAGTTCGTTCTAGGGTTTTTATTTATTTATATATTTAATTTTCTTTTGGGGATAAGTGTAAATTAGGGGTTTTGCTTAAAGAATTTGAGAATTGGATTGTTTTCAGGAAGTGTGGCTAGACAGAGTGACAGGAAGGGTTTGTATGTCAATATCAGCTAAGGCTATGGCGATAACTGGAATCGAAGATCGGAGATATTGGAATTGGATTCCTACTGAAGAATCTAGGTTAGATATGCACCAATTTGAACATCAAATTACAATCTTTAATTCATTGAATGTGCATGAGCCTTTTTTTATTTTTCGAGTGAACTATATGCAGTATCTTGTTATAAATTCGGAAGTGATTTTAATATTTACACTACCAGTAAATCAAAATTCTGGTGTCAACTCTATATTTTAAAGTCGCTGTAGTTTATGGTCATAGATGTATGGTGTTCCTCAACTGTGCCTTTGGTGGCTTTAATTTTTGTCTTATAAGTTTTAGATAAGATGCAATGATGTGACCGGTGACCCTACATGATTTATGTTTTTGGTGCTGTTTGAAGTTAGGAATCTATTTTTATTCTTTTTGATGCATCTGTAAATGCATTTTCGGAGGAAGATGGCCCTTATACCTAGCTTGTTGTCTTCTGTTATATTGCTTTTTATGTTATTTTCAACTTCTTCTTTCGTGATTGGTTTGATGTAATATAGTTTTCATTTCTGAAGTCACATGCTTGGTTTCCTTTAGCAAGCTACCAGCTGTTTCCTCTTTTATACCTTAAGGATGTGTATTTGCATGCTGTAGAATTTTGAATTCGAGAGACCTGCTAGAATGTATGAGAATGTTGAAGCATGATCTTATAACAACTTTCTATATCTTGTCCTGGAAATCTGTGAAGTTCTGGTGTAATTTTATCTAATCTTTTATTGAGTGTTTTTTATGCATTCTCCAGTAGAAAGTGAAATATTATTATTAAATTCAGAATGTGACTCATTAAGAACTTCAGAATATCCAGACACCAAGCACAAAAATAAACTTGTTTCTTAAAGTAGTCTCTGGTTTAAACAAGTGACCAATTGAGTCGGTGTATATAATAAGTTCTTTAAAGGTTCCATTCTTTAAAGGCGTCTTTTGTTTGGTTAACATTTTGATAGTCAATATTAAGTTTTTTGTTGTGATTATCATTGTCTTGCTTTCCTTTTTTTTTTTCCTTGTGTTTTGATGTGTCACTAAGAGGAATAAATATGAACCATTTGTCTGCATGCAGAGTCAGAGATTCTTTTGTATTGATGACTGAATTAGTCTTGTATTGCTCACGAGTTTTGTGGTCATTTTACATGTGAAGGGAGATAAACTTTTTTTTTTAATTGATTTTGATCTGGGTTATGATCCTGTTGAGTTATTCTTGACTGATCTTATAACCGATTAACCAGTATATTAGAGTTTCCAGCAATTTAACACCGTGTGTAGTTAGTTTTCGTTTCATTAAATGTTTAAATATCTTCAAGCTGTTTGTGTTGGCCTAGGATTTGGTAATTCAAATATTATTTTTCTTGTTTGTGGGTTGTATGGTATTGGAGTTTGTTTATTGAGCTTGCTTTACTACTGCGAAGTAGCCTATAGTTGAATTATGGCTTGTAGGGGAAGTGTAGGAGTGGGTTGGTGTCAATAGCAATTTTTTGGTGCCTGCAGTTGCTGTGCAATAGCTGTTGTTGCGACTGGAAACATATTACCTTTTGTCAGCACCAGTGTTCTTAATTCCCCTTGTGCCTGGTTACTATTTTTGTCTTGGTTTTTTTTTTTCTGTTTATTGGATTTCCCTGATGTCTTACTTTTGAGACTGTTTCACTCTGCTTATAATGGGATAGAAAGTGTTTTTTTTTTCACCTTTTTCAACTATGTATAAAAGTTCTTCATCTAGTGGCTTGTTGCTTTATTGGATTTTGAATTGCCAATTTGATTGTTGATAATATCTTTAGAGGTTTCATTCTTTAAAGGCGGTATCAACTTGATTTTAGTAGGCACTTTCATTTTTGGGATCTACAGAAACTCAGTTTCTTCTCAATACATGTAAAATAGATCTCAATATTTAGATGTATCTAAAGGATTAGTTTTGTCATATGAATGAAGGAAAACATCCAGACATTCACAGTAGAGAATTAGGGGTCGTTTGTTTTTTTGTCTGAAGACTGAACAGTCCTGAATTTTTCTGAAGACTGAATAGGGACTGAAATCTGAACTTGAATGACATGTTTTTTTTTTTCCTCACATATGAATGTATTGTCAACACGTTTGTTTTTTAAAAGTAAAATTGTCTGAAACTAAGCACTTTTACATTTATACCCACGTTAAACAATTAAACATATAATATGGAATAAAAACAATCCGAAAATAATAATTATATATGAACACATATGATCATGATTTTTTTCTTCGATTACAAATAAACTTCATTTTCACTAAAAAAAAGAAAAATGTTTTTTTGTTCAAAAAATAAAAGTGGCAGCAGGAAAACTCACACAAAACACTCTAAAAAAATAATATATAAATGCATCGCCCTAATATCATAATAAAGTATTGATATTAAACACCAATATGGGAAGTGATTAGGGTTCTTTTTTTATTTTTAAAACTATTTAAGGTAAGCAATATATAAAAATCAAGATTTTTGTACTACATATAATTATAATGAAATTGGAAATATGTTATATATGGGGATAGTATCGGAAGAAAAGATTTTGGATTGCATTTAATGCAATTCAGTGATTTGTAATTAAGTGAAAAATGATTTTTTACTTTTTATTTTAAGTTGTTTTTTGGTATTTTTAAGTTGTTTGACCACTTATAAAAACAAACAAAACAACTTAATAATTATGATTCAGACCTATTAAGTTTTAAGTGGAAAAAACAAACGACCCCTTACTGTCTGCATGTGTATATATAAGTTCTTTGATTAATGAGATGTGGGAAGAAAATGTACTTGCTTATGTTTGATATAAATAAGTTCATATATAAAGAGGTATACATCATATTTTTTCTCACCTAGTTCTTTCAACATCACTAGGCTTTAACTTTGTTGTTGTCTTCCCAATCTCTATGAGCATACATTGGTATGTGTCAAGACTATGCTCCAAGGACTTCAATAACATATACTGCTGATCTGATGTAGAATCCTTGTTTAGTTTCCCATGTATTTAAGCATCTGGTAAGCATGTAAAATCAAGATTGTCAATAATTTTTATGGGCTTGCAGTTGGAGTCCCCTTTTTATTTTTGATTTTCTTGTCAGAAATTAAAAGGAATATGCCCTGGTTGTTTTTGCACCTTTTAAAGGGATTTGGTCAGAATTCTCTTATGTTCGAAGTTTACAGATACTGTCTGTTCTGTTCCCTTCTTACTTTGTGAACAATTGGAAGATTTTAAGTTGGCTGTTAATTGTCTTAGTTTACTTATATTTGCTTATGTTTTTACTTACAGATTTTAATGGTGCTGCTGCCATTTTGTTTCAGTTGGCTATCAGTTTCTTAGATACTGTCAATATTTGTTTCAACGAACTATAACGTTGTTACAGATTTTGATGGTGCTGCTGCTACTTTGGTCTCTTTTTGCAGATTCCAGGTTGTGGCTTATTTGCAGCAAATATGGTGGTTTGAGGTAGATGGGGTAGTGAAGTTCCCATTACCTCCTGATATCTACACGCTGTCATTCAGGCTTCATCTTGGAAGATTTGCCAAAAGGTTGGGACGACGTGTATCTAATTTCGAACACACCCATGGTTGGGATATAAAGCCTGTGAAATTAGAGTTGTCTACTTCCGATGGTCAGCATGCATCAAGTGAGTGCTGTTTAGATGAGACTGAACAAGATGATGTAAATGGTAACCATAAGCGTGGATGCTGGATAGATTACAAAGTAGGTGAATTTGTTGTCAGTGACTCAGAACCAGCGACTGAAGTCAGATTTTCGATGAAACAGATTGATTGCACACATTCAAAAGGCGGGCTTTGTGTAGATTCAGTGTTTATCATCCCCAGTAATTTGAGAGAGCGCAAAAGAAAAGGGGTTTGGAAGTAATTTTTGTTTCATACTTTCATTTTATAATTGTGTATTGGCTTTGGTTATGCACCTTGTTTTTGTTAGGCGCTTTTGTTTAGCATTTTGTAGCCTAGTTGTGGTGCAAATGAGTTGCATTTCATTCTTAAATCTTGTCAAAATCAGTGTAATTGCAGTTGGTGTAATTGTTTTTTCTGTCAAATTACCATATAGTTGTTCACTTGTTTGTGCTCTCTCTCTCTCTCTCTCATTGATAAATGTTTGACAGTTTATTTCGAATTTATCTATTTACATTTTAGCTAATATATATATTTATAACTTACCAAGTATCTTGATTTCAAAGACCGATGATAGAAGTTCAACTAAAGTAATGTTCTATTCTTTTTGCTGTAATTTGTATTTGAAAACTTTGTGAATTAAGGTTGAATTTGATGAATGTAATTCAATTTGAGTTCTGTCTTTTGTCTTTCCAATACATGTCACAATAAAAATCAGTAGAACAGTACTTCAGCTGAACTTGTGTTTTCATATTGAAATATATAGTACATTTGGTATATTAGTCAATGATATAGTGTAAATAAATATATCAATTTTTTTTTTTGATGTTATATATATATATATAAAAATTATTGCTGTAAATATATATTAGAGAAAAAAATTGTATAATAAGAAAATCAATTGTCATACAACCCAACTATATATTAATGCCTCTAGTTTAGTAACGCAGTAAGTTGCGTTTGTTTTTGGGTCAATAGGTTGAGTGATTCTCTTTCTCTTAATTTTTGATCCATTATCATTTCTCTTATTCTTTTTTCTGCACTCGTTTTCTTGTTTAACCATAGAAGAAAGAATGATTTTGGACTAAACAGATTTAAATTTGTGACTAGATTCTTATTTTACTATTCAACCATCCATTCGAAGAGTTGAAAATGGATGTCAGCTCAAAGATGATGAATTTCAAGATTATAAGACTAATTTAATATAGTAGGGCTCAAATATATTAACTTTGTTTATCTTCAAGGAATGTATTATATTAAAACTAAGTTTACTCAATTAATTAGGAAATTATTGAAAATGACAAGAGAACGGTTGGTATAATAGTAAACTTTTTACAAATGTTTGTAAGTTTGAATCATGTTCTTCTTTTTTAACTCTTAAATTGTTATAGTTTGAAAATAAAAAATTCGGAATATAAAAATCAATCAGATGTATAGACCCTAATGTGAACTCTTTTTTATATGACCTCAGCTCATAAAAGATAAAATACAACAATTATAAATAATTAAAAATTAAGAGAAACAATACATCAATTTTTTGTTGACGGTGATGAGATAAGGTTGTTAAGTAATATGTCCCTCAAATTCACATATTAGAGATCTATGTCCGGCCAATCTCCAATGAATATTGGCAGTGTCAAATGGACCGGATACGGCCGGGCCTTTTTATTATAATTTTTTTTTGGTGAGGACCAGCCGATCAGCCTCGGTTTGATAATCAAGCTTGGCCAACCCCGCCACAAGGGCTTGGACGCATGCACCTCTACTTTTTATGATTATTAATTTTTTTTATTTGAGTGGCGACAGTGGCACCCCTCAAAAACTATATCTACACCACTTTTATAATTATACCCATCAAAATTTAAAAATAAAATCTCTAACTTGAAAATAAACACCACTTAATGCCAAAAATACCATTTCTTTAACTTTAATGAATTATATTTTTGTAAGTACACATCACCTTTGACTATAATTATGTTATTTAATCAACTTTATTATTATTTCAAATTTTGTTTCTACGTTTAATTCTCTTACTATTCTTCTCTTACTATTCTTTCTCTTATGTACTTCTTTTCTCTTCTAGGTTTTTCCAAAATCAAACTCTAGGTTTTTATTTTTATTTTTTAATTGGAGAACCACTTTCTGTTTAAGAGAGTTGTAGGAATGTAAGATTTGTATGGATGGCAAAATTCCCCGTGGGGACGAGGTCCAGCGGGGACCCACACCTTTGGGGTGGGGATGAGTGTTATTTAATCAAATTTATTATTATTTCAAATTTTGTTGCTACATTTAATTCTCTTACTATTCTTTCTCTTATGTAATTTTTTTGTCTTCTTGGTTTTTTCAAAATCAAATTCCATTTTTCGTTAAAAATCCATTTTAAGATTTCTTTTTATTTTTATTTTTTAATTGGAGAACCACTTTCTGTTTAAGAGATTTGTAGGGATGGCAAAATTCCCCGCAGGGATGAGGCCCAGTGGGGACCCACACTTTTGGGGTGGGGATGAGTGTTATTTAATCAACTTTATTATTATTTCAAATTTTGTTGCTACATTTAATTCTCTTACTATTCTTTCTCTTATGTAATTCTTTTCTCTTCTTGGTTTTTTCAAAATCAAACTCCATTTTCGTTAAAAATCCATTTTAAGATTTCTTTTTATTTTTATTTTTTAATTGGAGAACCACTTTCTGTTTAAGAGAGTTATAGAGATATAAGATTTGTAGGTATGTCAAAATTCCCCGCAGGAACGAGGCCCAGCGGGGACCCACACTTTTGGGGTGGGGATGAGTTTTATACTCCCTGCCCCTCCCCGCCCCACTCCGCTTAAAATAATACTTAGTTAAACTACGTAGTTTTAAAAAAATCAATATATCTAAAAAAAAGAAATATATAAATACATTAACCCTAACTTTACATCTCTTCACCATTATTTAACATAAAGTGACAAAACAAAATACTATTAAAAAACCCTAGCCGCTAACTGTAACACTAAGTCTCTAATCCTCAAACAATTCGAAGTTCACCGTTCAGGCTTCAACCTCACAAGAGGACATACAGTAAGGAGGGTG
The DNA here is from genome assembly GCA_033220585.1 of Dipteronia sinensis. Classification (NCBI taxonomy): domain Eukaryota; kingdom Viridiplantae; phylum Streptophyta; class Magnoliopsida; order Sapindales; family Sapindaceae; genus Dipteronia; species Dipteronia sinensis. The sequence continues at coordinate 66,875,363 of CM065637.1, read as the reverse complement.
TATTCAATTAGGATTTCAAAAGACTTTTAATGACTTTTTTAAGTGGATAACTTTTGCAGATTTCATAGACTTTTATGGACTTTTATAGACTTTACAGAATTATGAAAAACTTTCATAAACTTTCATTTTAAATTACTTTCATAGACTTTCATTTCAAATGACTTTCAGATACTTTTATTTTAAATGACTTTCAGAGACTTTCATAGACATTTATATACATTTATTGATTTTTAAAAATGATATATACTTTGTTTTAGTAAAATTATATAGATTTCTCATATCAATAAAAATATATTTTTTAAAAAGAATAAGAAAATCATTGTTAATTAAACTTGACAAAAACATTATTGCCTATATATGTGATTTTAAATTTTTTATTTGTAATTTTATTATATTTTACATCATAAAGATATTATACACCTAATTTTTTTAATAATTAGTCAAAATTTTATTTTATTTTATAATTAGTCAAAATATTATAAATTGACTTTTAGAATAAATGTAGTAAATCGACAATAATATTAACGTTTATAAGTCTCTACGAAAGTATGTCAATGGGTATAAAAAATTAACCCAAAATTAATTCAAATTACTGACGATAAAACATAAAAACCACATATAGTTGTTGAACAAGATTCACGCCTAAAAGTGGGTGGTTTGATATTGATCATAATTACATAGAGTCACACTCATACGCGACTTTGATTATAACATATTGACATGATTGAGTAGTGGTTTTTATTTTTTATTATTTTTAATTAACATAAATAAAGTTCTTTTGATTTGTTTTGTTGTTGTTTAGTTGTTTTGAAAATAGAGGTAAAAAAAAATCTCGTCCTTAATTGCAGAGCCTATGGAGAGTTGTTTTGTATTATTTTTTAGTTAATTTTTTTTGTATAGATCGTTAATGTTTGTATATTTTTTATAATATTTATTCATTTTAAAAGTTATTCATTTTATTTTATTTGTAAATTTTGTTTAAAATGTGTGTTCTTTTATTTGAAAATATAACATATGTTTGATGATTAATGTTTTTCAAAGAGTCTTATGTTTTTCTTTTAAAGTGAAATTCTTTTTATTATATTTTTAAAAAAAGTCATTCAAAGACTTTGGTAGGAATGAAAGACAAATTGTGAGATTTGTTATAACTAAAAGTCATTAAAAATCATTGATATTTAAAAGTCATTAAAAGTCATTGATATTTTGAATACCTCCTAACTTTCATAGACTGTTAAAAAGTCTTGAATGAATACCACATGACTTTTAAAGATTTTGTAAGACTTTTTTAAGACTTTTTTAAAGTCTATAAAAGTCTTTATTGAATACCCCATGACTTTTATAGAGTATTTAAAAGTCTACATTGAATACACCCAAACTTTTTAATTCTATAAAAGTCATTTGAAATCCTAATTGAATACACCCCCATAAGTTTCTTTCTCAAATAACTTTTAAAATTAAATTTTAATAACAACAATTTTTTTTTTCAAATTTATTATTTTAATAATTCTCAACTCTTGAATCAAATTTATTTCGTTTATCACTAAATAATTGTTATTCAAATCAGATTGAATACATTTTTTTTTTGTTGGTTTGGAATGTTGCAGGAACCATGTGAGTGGGTATCAACATCTTAAGGAGATGCTAAATGGAGTTGATCGTACGAAGAGAGAACTAGAGAAATAAATGCAACTATTAGATGATTAGCGTTATGAATTTCGAACATTTTGACTTCATACTTTATGTTTATATTTGAAAATGATTGAATTTTATGAGATATTTTTTAATAGTTTCTTGGAATTATTTATTACTTTTTATTTTATATCATATTCAATGGTTATATATTTGTTATTTTAATATAAAAAATTTATAAATGGGGTTAATGAGCGGGGATGAGGAAAGCACTCCCCATTGTACCCCACCCCGCCCCAACCCGCTCCATCTATGGTGGGGTTTTATGAGGGGTGGGGTGCGGGGAAGACCACCCCGCCCTGAATCCACCCCATTGTCATCCCTAAAGATTTGTATCATGTTTCAAGTGATGTGGAAGTAGATATGTGTTAAATTATATTTCAAAAAAAAAATAATAAATCAGGTGTACAATAAAATTGAAGAACATCTATTTTTTTTACAAGAAAAAATATATAATATTGATAAATAAATAAAAAAAGTCTAAAGTGTGTTTGAAAGAAATAAAAAATATAGATAATATAGTTAATTTAAAAGTCTGTTTATATACATAATGATTTTTGTTCTTCTAATAAAAATTAATTTAAAACTTTACTTTTTTCACAACCAAATTTTTCCCATGATTTTGATTCATTTTCCATACTTAGCAATCAATTTGTATTTTCTTAAAAGAGATTGAAAATATATTTAAAAGAGAATCTAGAGTTTATTAAAATGGAAAGAGTTTTTATGATATATGTTAATATCAAATCATTAATAGGATTTTTTTTACAAAAGATTAAAATAGGAGACTAATTAATAATTATTGGTGGGTGTACTAACAAACAATTAATCATCTTAGTAATTTTACTCAAGGGTATTATTGGATTTTTAAAAACATACTAATTTGAGGTGTATATACGGTTTTTAAGGGGTGTAAATATCGTCACTCTTTTATTTTTAATTTATCTTTTTTTTTTCATTATTGTTAGGGTGTTCTTTTTGACCCCGTTTGATATGCGAAATTGGATTGAACTATTTCAT